>OZ012701.1:11531129-11576129 GCA_963942565.1 Maea johnstoni
TTTAGATTGCCCACTGTGGATGTCTACCAAGAGCGTTATGAATTTGTATTCCGTAAATCAATGCATTCCTTAATTTCCTCTTTTTACATAAAACGTTATTCCATTATTGTGATTATTCAGTATACATGTGGATGTCCAGCAAGTGGCTGTCAATGAACATTCTGATGTTATACCAGAAAAGAGTGATGATCCGTAAATCAATGCATTCCATAATTTTCCTTTTTAGATAAAACCCTATTCCATTATTATAATTATTCCGTATACATGTTTTAGATCACCCGCTGTGGATGTCTAGCAAGTGGCTGTTTATGAACGTTCTGATGTTATACCAGAAAAGAGTGATGATCCGTATTAAAATCAATGCATTCGTAATTCCAATTCCCCTTTTTAGATAAAATCCTATTCCATTATTATAATAATTCCGTATACATGTTTTAGATCACCCGCTGTGGATGTCTAGCAAGTGGCTGTCAATGAACGTTCTGATGTTATACCAAAAAAGAGTGATGATCCGTACATCAATGCATTCCGTAATTCCCCTTTTTAGATAAAACACTATTCCATTATTATGATTATTCCGTATGTGTTTTAGATCACCCGTTGTGGATGTCTACCAAGTGGCTGTCAATGAACGTTCTGATGTTATACGAGAAAAGAGTGATGATCCGTAAATCAATGCATTCTGTAATTTCCCCTTTTTAGATAAAACGCTATTCCATTATTATGATTATTCCGTATGTGTTTTAGATCACCCGTTTGGGATGTCTACCAAGTGGCTGTCAATGAACATTCTGATGTTATACCAGAAAAGAGTGATGATCCGTAAATCAATGCATTCCGTTATTCCCCTTTTTAGATAAAACCCTATTCCATTATTATAATTATCCCGTTTACATGTTTTAGATCACCCGCTGTGGATGTCAAGCAAGTGGCTGTCTATGAACGTTCTGATGTTAGATGAGAAGCGCGTTATGGTGGAAAAACATGAGAAGTCGACCATCAAGATGTTCGAGGATCTGGGAATCAAGGCTGTTCCAGTCAGCATCCGCTATGCCAACTCCCTGGGAGGCGGCTTCCACTGCTGGACATGTGACATCCGGCGCAGAGGGTCCCTGCAGTCGTACTTCTAAACATCCCCTTTCTGAACCTGCCTTTTATTTACGCGCATCTTTAAATTCAGTGCGTCATCTGGCGCTGTGGATCCCTGCAGTCATACTTCTAAAATACCCTTTTATTTATGCGCACTTTAAACTTAGCGCACTGAGAAGTATAGCACTTTAAATTTAGCGCACTGATATATCTGGCACTGCTGGACCTGCGACAAAGGTCACTGCAGTCATACTTCTAAAATACCTTTTTATTTACATGCATCTTTAAATTCAGCGTGTCATCTGGCGCCGTGGATCCCTGCAGTCATACTTCTGAAATACCCCTTTTATTTTTAAGCACACCTTTAAATCTAGCGCATTGTGACATTCGGCAAGGGGTATCGCTGCAGTCATATATCTAAAATCCCCTTTTATTTAAGCGCACCTTTAAATTTAGCTCATTTTGACATCCGGCTGTGCCTGCTGTTATACTTCTTCAATACCCTCTTATTTACGCGCACTTTTACTTTAGCGCATTGCGACATCAGGCATGCAGTCATGTTTCTAAAATACCTTTTTATTCACATGCACTTTTGAATTTAGCGGACTGAGAAATCAGGCACTTTTATATTTAGCGCTATGAGACATCCGGTGCAGCGGATCAATGCAGTCATACTTCTAAAACCTCTGAAACCGTTTTTATACATGCGTACTTATTGATTTAGCGCAATGAGGCATCCCTGCAGTCATACTTCTAAATATTCTAAAAAAAACTTTATTCGCATGTATTTTTAATTTTAAGATTAGTGCACTGAGAAATCCATCATTGCTGGATTTATTTACGCACCTCGTTAAATTTTGCGTACTGAAACATCCAGCTCAAAGGATCCCCACATCTATATTTAGAAACTAAACATTCCGATACCTTTTTTATTTACGCGCATCTTTACATTTAGCGCACTACAACATCCGGCGCCGGGACTCTAGTCATATTTCAGAACTCACCTTTTATCTATATGCTCTTTTTAATTTAGCGCACTACAATATCCAGCGCCAGGGATCCTAGTCATATTTCTAAAATCACATTTTATTTACGCGAACCTTGGAACCAGGAACCTTTAAGTTTGCAGAGAGAGAAACGGTCTACTTATCAAAGTTCTATAAAGACTGCTCACACACGTTTCTCGCACACATATTAAATTATGCGTATTTGTACTGTTTTATTGTGATGATTATAAAATGAAATGGGATTGATTTATATATATATATATAGAAAATGATTGCAAATTTTAATATATGCATTGTATTGCACTTTATATCTTCTACGTATATTTTCACATAGTTCTCTGTTTTCCTATGGTTTCTTCTTTTTATATTTGTAAATGCGGTATGTATGTCATTAAAGCATAAACGGGGTAATATCCATATATATATATATATATATATATATATATATATATATATATATATATATATATATATATATATATATATATTCTGTACAGGCATTTAATTCCTGCACCAGTCGCACAGACGCCTGATAGTGCCTGGTTGTACAAACACCCTGGATAACATGTCTAAAAAGTAAGCCACGTATATCAATGGCCCACATAGCTTGGAAATCAAGGCTACGTTCAGTTGTGGGGTTATCCATGCCCAGGAAACTGGGTGACAATCGGGCATGTGGTCGTCAATTCTGTCGGCTGCCCACACATATAGCGCAGGAATTGAATGTCTGCACCGTATATATATATATGTATATATATATATATACATATATATATATATACATATATATATATATATATATATGTATATATTATATATATATATGTATATATATATATATGTATATATATATATATATATATATATATATATATATATATATATATATATATATATTTATATATATATATATATATATATATGTATATATATATATAAATATATATATATATATATATATATATATATATTCAGGTTTCTAGTGGATTAAAATTTTGCAAGTCTAAGATTCTCCCAATGCTACCTCCTTTCAGTATGTGGCGATGGCCACATACGATGTGTTTTTCGCTTAGCATCAAGTAGTAGCTTTTTCATAACCAAACTATGGGTTATCATATTGATAATAAATTTGGTTTAGGTAGATAATTATATTACATTAGTACTGCCTTTTATAGATGCATAAAATCAAGTTATCACAAGCCTAATAAGATGATCTGAGAAATATGACAAATTTTATGTAAAATATATTTCTATGTAGAACGCATATCTTAATGTATCGTATCAATTTATACATAACAGGTTTAAAATGTGTGTGAGAATCATATGTAATTTAATTGTCTTCAATTGAATAAGCTTTGTCTGGGAATGAGAGAAGTTCGGTATATTTCAGCTGTTATCACAAGTTAGGAAATTGTGTATATGTTTGTATATTTTTGAATAATAAACTAATCTTAGCTTGATTGATACCTTGTTTTATAGTTGATCTGATCATGTCTCAGCGATAGAGAAGGTTCCTGTTACTACAGTGCACCGGGGTGTCTGCCTGTACCTGGTTGTTTACAACACCCATGAATAACATGACAGGAAATGGTCACATACTTTTGAATGTCACTAGATACAACTTTCAACCCTCAAGAGCACGCTAAAATCCTCTATTAAGCTGTAAGCCGTCGTATTATATACTACCTTACCTAAATATCACACTGTTTGGTAGTCATTTCCAATAAAACTGCTTTTATACTCAATCTTCTTCAACGAGTGTAAATCGGTAAAGCTGTCACTTCTTATGTAACACCCCCAGACCAGGAAACTGGATGGCAACCGGGCTTGCTGCCGTGTATTATGCCCGGGCTGCCCAGGCATTTAGTGCAAGAATTAAATGTCAGCACTGTAGTGCAGCACTTACCGACCACGTCCATGTTTGCGTCAGATTTAAAACTGGTGGGAAAACTCCTACTTCACCGGGTTAATTGAAATTAATTTTACAAAGTGTTTGAAGGAGATTTGTTGGTAATGTTCAATTAGACATTTTTCATATAAAAATATATTATTTTTCCTAACTTAATTCTGTGTGAATCCTAATTGACAAAGTTCCCCATCCTAAATTCAAGAAAAGCCTAATGGTTAAAAAAATAGAATCATACTGAAATGTTAAATTTTTTATAGACAGTTTTTGATCACGTTTTCTTGATCAAGTCCAGACAAGATTTAATCCTTCCAATGCTAAGGCTACATTTGTCCAAATCACAAAGATGTTTTATAACCATCGAAACCCTGTCATGTTGGTATTCATTAGATAGCTCTCACTGAGCGCTCTCAGATGAATATGCATGTGCTACAGGGGTTCCAATCATTTTTCAGTTTTTTTCACATCATTTTGTATTGGCGACATTAGCCAACAGCAGCATAAGGGTTAATTTTACTAATTCTAGGTGAAGACTTTGCCATCCTAAGACCAGGGAAAAACTACCGGCAAGAAAAAAGAATCAATTAAAGTCAAATGTGTCATTTCTTTTGGCAGAAAGTTGTCCAGCTTAGTTAAGAAATACTCTGAGTTGAAAGAATGTGTCAATCAGAAAATTGACAATTTTTTTTCTAAGACTTAAGTTTGACCAATTCATGGCTAGGGCTACTTTTCCTAACTCTGTGTGAAGCTTAATATGGTAGGGTTCCTCTTCCGAAAATCAGGGATTGGGCTAAAAAAAAGTCATGAGTCGAATGTGGCATTTTTTTCTTAGACTGGTCCAGCTTTATCAGCTCCAAGCATTGGTACAGTAGAAGCATATTTCTTTGATATATATATATATATATATATATATATATATATATATATATATATATATATATATATATATATATATATATATATATATATATATATATATGTATATATATATATATATATATATATATATGTATATATATATGTATATATATATATATGTATATATATATATATATATATATATATATATGTATATATATATATATGTATATATGTATATATGTATATACGTATATATATATATATTTATATATATATATATTATATATACATATATATATATATGTATATATATATATATATATATATATATATATATATATATATATATATATATATATATATATATATATATATATATATATATATATATATACATATATCAGACACATATTCCTTACATGTTTAGCATTCAAACTTTGTTAGAAACTGAACATTTATGTTAAAACAACACCTTCTACGTCTGGGAGAAGGAACCAGAGAGTGGAAGCCAAATCAGTTAACCCATTCATGCTTGAGACTTTCTTTACAAATTGTTGTCTGGATTTAAGATACTTTTGATAATTACTTTAGAATTAGGAATGATTTTACAAAATAGTTGAAGGAGATTTGTTGGTAATGTTCTAAAGAACATTTCCCCTTCAAATATTTTCCCAAATTTACTTTTGCCTGAAAGATTTCAGAAAAATTGTCAGACTGCTTTAAGTCCAAACGACAATGGTGCAAATATCATGAGAGAGTTCAAGGTCATATTTAGCTTCCACTCTCTGTCATTCTTCTCTCTGGTTTCATCCGATCATTCAACTCATTAAAATCTAACTCACTCTCCTCATCCTCATTTATTTACAAAGATTTTAGTGTAATACTATGTATTTGGATATTGATACAAAGATAAGAGAAAATTTGTGAGCATGAGTGTAAAAAAGGTTATTTTTTTCTTACAGGTGTTTTTTGTGAGAATGTAGATTAAAATGCTGGATTTACTATTTACTTCGTATCTTAAACATAACTTGTCAATCTAATCTGTTAATGCTCACCGCGGCCAAAACAGACCTGACAATTTTGGTAAAAAAATTCTTACATAAGTATTTTTTGAGAAATATTTGAAGGAGAAATGTTAATAAGAAGGCAAACAACAAATCTCCTTCAAATATTTTGAGAACTTTTGCATTAATTCTCAAGTTATTTTCAAAAGTATGAGAGTAGCAGACGATACTTTCTGGAGGAAGTCTAAGTGTGAATGGGTTAACCTGTTAATGCTCACAGCGACCAAAAACAGTTCGCACTATTTGATGAAATCTTTGAAGTGAAAGCATAGTTAGGAAAATATTTGAAGGAGAAATGCTAATCAGTACACTACCAACACCTCTCCTTCAACTATATTCTAATAATTATTTTTTATTTATTGTCAAACATTTCATTAATGACAACTTTGTAGCATAAATGGGTTGATTCCAGTTATATTTGAAGATATTTGAAGAGGGATTGTTAAAAGCAACTTAATGCACAATCGGTTAAATATTCATCGTTAAAATATCTCCATATGAGATAAAGAATAAGCTCCACTCATCACATGGAACTTAAACGTGATATGACATGTATTCAAATAGCTTGACCGTGATACGATAATCTGAGAAACCTGTGATAATTAAACCTTTATTAACATTTGTCCTTCAAAAAAATTCCAAATTATGCTATTTGTCTTAAAGATTTTTTCAAAACTGTCAGGTACTTTAAGTGAGGAATACTTAATAGGTTAATTTGACATGACAATGAAAATACTTGTCCCTCAGTTAAAGCATTAGGTGCTAAGGCAGTTAATTTATTAGAATACAATTATCATTGTAACTACTAATAGACAGAACCAAATATGGATGGGTTGAACTTTTTCAACTCATTGTCATCTAAATTGCCCACATGGTCTGAAAAAATAAATTGTCACGCATTTGCTAAGATACCACAATGAACATTTCTCAAATTAAAATGATTTCATTTCTTAACTTTCAATATAACTCCTAAAATGTAGTAATATTTGAATCAGATTTGAAGAGGTCTTGTGGAATGTAATGTGACAAACAACTTTCAGTTAAAATATTTCTCTAAATATTGCTTTATTGTAAAGATATTTCTATATTTGTCAGACCATGTGGACACTCAACATGTGAATGGATTAAAAACACTAACATTTTTTTTTATTTCCTGAATAAACATATCAGTTCCAAGCTCAATAGGATTAATCAAAAAAATAGTCATGAATTTGCAAAGTGCATATAATTAAGTGAAATTTCCAAAATTAAGACGATTTCATTTCATTATTGTTAATCGAAGTTCTTTTTCATGTAACTAGAATGAAATCCATTATTATCTGAGACAGAATACCTCCTCGCAAGGATATCCTGCCTTTCCTTTCCTTCCTTTATTATCTTCTTAAGGGGGCACGGGACCTTCGCACCTTTAAATAGGGCATTTTTTTGTTTTTTTGATATGTGAAAGCTGAAAAGGTTTGCTACTTATTCTTTGGAATTAGAACTCTCTACTAGATCTACAAATGACAAAATACAGGACTTTTGTAAAAGCTGACTGCTAGAGGAGAGAACATCCTCAGGCACCCAGCTGGGATGTTTATCTAAGATCTTAATATCCTTTCCTTATCTGATCTCCTGGGAGTGTGCTTTACTGGCTGATGGGTGTGAATTGGGGGTTACAGTTCCTGGCCAGGACCACAATGTGTATTGTATCAAATGGGAGTATCCTGCTACCCAGGAAACAGGCACTGAGCAATGATTGCACAGGGTATTGAATAAAAGGTGTAATTCTTGTGCATCAGCTGCCTTGCTTTACAGGTGAAGGTCAGACAGTTCAGGTAAAACCAATCAAATGCTCCAGATATATTCTGGTGTGTGATTGGCAGGATGTTTGGGATATCTTACCTAGGTGAAGAGGGTTTCCTGTATGGTTAGGAGAGAACATTTAGATGCTGATCCCTGGACAGTGCAGAGTCTTAATGTATTCTTACAATGGGAAATATATCCAAAAGGAAGAGAAAGAGGGGGTTTGAATGGCATGAAAAATCTTCTGTACCAGAAGATTTGGATACATTAGAGGAAGAGGAATTTGAGAATTCACTAACCATTCATAGTGCAAGTTATAGAAAGCTTAGACTGCTGAGCACTAGTTCAGATGACAGTGGCATAGCAATTGAAGATGCAGACTCTGAGTACTTGTTATGGAGCGGATTCACTGCCAGACAGCCAATATGCAATTAGCAGTCAGTAATAGTCTCTTATCTTTCCTTATCAGCTGGGGGGAGGAGTGCTCACTAGGGGGTCCAGCCTCTACCAGTAGAAACCTCCAAATATTTGCTAAAAATCCCTTTTTATTCCAGTAATTGAGGTACCAAGTGAACTATCAAACATTCAAACTATTCTACCAATACATGCAAATCATATTCTTATTTCAAATTATCCTTAAAAGTTGCATAAAGGGGCAGAACATCATAATAGTCTGTAGGATATGCAGGGCTGGTTTGAAGGCTTTCTGAAATCACTATACTTCTCATTTTTAAAAGGCCCCCATTCATTCAATATTGATCTTAGAATGCTGAGATTTTAACACATGACCAAAAACATCCTTGGGCAGATTCTAGTTTTTCTTTTTTTTTATATCTGCTCTAGTTGTTTCTTAATTCAACTTCAAAAATGAAGAAAGGTAAGATTCAACAAAAAAATATTGATCACAACTTTTACTTGCTGTAAATTCCTTTAGGAACAAAAATTTAAAAAAATGAAAAAGTAGAATTTGCTCAAGGATGTTTTCTATATGATATATAAATATCAACTGTGTTAAACCTTTATTGAAGCCAGGAGGTACTTTGCAAAAACATATGTATTAGAAATCCGCATCACTGTCTTTAGGCCCCACCCCCAGGGAACTGTGATGGTATCATAAAACATGTTTAAGATATTTGACCTCTCCAGATTCTCAGCTTTCATAAAATATATAGTTTATTGGGGTTTTCTTGTACAATGACCAAGATATTGGTCAATCTTTACATGGAAGTCTCAATTAAAGAACGAAGGTCCCGAGCCCCCTTAATAAGCAGTACTTGTGTAATTTGAATTCAGATTATGATCCAAATATGGTCATTTTACCCATATATGGAAGGTGATCCAAATGTGGCCATTTTACCCATATATGGAAGATATAGCATGAAAATCTGGCAAATCCTAAAACCAAAAATATTTTTAGAAACATGAATTTCACTCTTCCTTCTCTTAAAGACACTGTATCTTTTGTCAAGGTTTTGCATTAATGTCATAGCGTAAAAGAACACAAATTGGAGTACAGATACTACATTAGTTAGGTTTAAACTGCAATATTTCATGACAGAAATAATAAAACAATGTATCATCCTATCCCATGAATAACATTCTTACACATGTAAAATTCTCTCTCTCTTTCACTCAAGTTAAATATTTTCTACTGTCTTTCCACTAAGATTTTAGCGCGAGTGTCAGACTAGGCATTCAGAGGACTACTGGCCTTGACCCCTTGACCTTTGCTTGACCTTGAGCTGCACGTGACCTTGACCTTGTTATATACGTATATTTCATATATTAGTCTATCTGTAGTAAATGGTCGTCACCACTAATTGGCTTGTAATCGCCGTATTGTCCGAGGTGAGATTGACCTTGACCTCTGTGAGAATGACCTTGAGAGGTCACCACTAGGTGGGGGAAGCGTTGTTTTTAGACCAAGCGTGGCCACTGGCTGCTTGCCTGGCTCCCTTCATTTTTTGCTCTTGGACTAAAACCGCGTCCAGGCTGAAAGAAGTACAAAAGAGAGGTTAAGTTAAAGATTATTTATGAATATTTAATGAGGATTTTTTATCCACAAATAATAATGACTATTGGTGACTAAAAGTGTCGCTTATGACTATTACTGTTTATAAATATATATATATATATATATATATATATATATATATATATATATATATATATATATATATATATATATATATATATATATACATATATATATATATATATATATATATATATATATATATATATATATATATATATATATATATAATATATATATATGAGAGGTAAAATAAAACTGCTGAAGGAGGAAGAGACACTGATGAAGCTGACGAAGCTTAGCCAGAGAAGTGATACAGAAACTATGCATACACGTGAGAACATCAAAAAAAATATTGAAAAGGCATTAAAGGAGAAGAGAAGCAGAGCACCATACACACAGCAAACCTACAAAAAAGCAGTAGCTGGTAAGTAAGAAAGCCGGAGAGAAACATGCATGAAATAATAAGCAAAATGTGACCGCACCCCTAACTCGAAAAAGAGTTAACCCTTCCAATGCCGAAGCTTAAAGCACAAGGATGCAAAGAATTTTGAAAACCATTTTTAGCAATCATGTTACTGGCCAGATAATGCAGAGACATGTTATGTGCCAGTTACAGCATTGTTAACCTTCCCAATGCTATTTAGGCTACTTTCATCCAAAGCCCAAGAACGCAAAGAATTTTGAAAACCATTTTAACCCTGTCATATTGGTATTTATTGGAGAGCTCTCCCTGAGTACTCTCATATGAGTACCCAAGTGCCAAGGTTTCATTCATTTTTCAGTTATTTTGCATCATTTTGTATTGCTCAAATAAGCCACCAGCAGCATAAGGGCTAGTAGGCGAGTGACTGAGCTAGGGATTTAGAACTCCTTCTATCCTAGCTCTTGCTACCATGTCAACACTTATGCTACTGGAGGCTAATTTTGCCAATACAAAATGATGCAAAAAACCTAAGAAAAATGACTGAAACCCTGGCACATGGATACTCATCAGAGAGTACTCAGCGAGAGCTATACAATGAGTTCCAACATGGCAGGGTTCAAATGGTTTTCAAAATTCTTTGCATCCTTGTGCTCTGGACGAAAGTAGCCTCAGCATTGGAAGGGTTAAAGCTATGTTGTGACTAGCCAGTAGTTGATAGAAGAGGAAACCAAGGTACCTTGAGAAAACCTCCAACGAACACCAAGTCACTGGCAACATTGTCACATGCCTCACTTGGCAAACATGTACACTATCAATTAGTATTGGGCTGATTATCCATTATGATGGATAATCAATCCGTTGCCTCCTTTTTTACTGATTTATCAATTACGAAACTGGCAATCGATAATAATCAAAAAGGTGACGCCTAGTGGCGAAAAAAAAGAACTAAAAGTTGTCAGCTTTTTTGCTATGAAACACAAGCTCCACAAACAGTTCAAAAAAAAGTTGGAGTGGGTACTAATAGCAGGCAATTCTTATAGACTTTCACCTAGTTTAACACTCTAAACCTCTAGTACCCAATTACTGGAAAAAGTGTTAAGAATCGATTATGATCGATAATCGATCGTATGGCTTACTTGATCCTATCCCAACCCTACTAATACAAAATCTCTGATGAATGTACTCTAATTTCAGCACAATAAATCTAGTGGGAGATGTCATAGATAATTTAGAAAGGATTTAGAGAATTTCAGAAACTTAGTTTAGGTCAGAATTTCAGCAGATTTGAAATTGGTATTGACCACTAATTTGCATATTAGCTTTGATTAAAATTGAAACTTCCCAGATGATTAATAAGATTTTTAGAGCATTTGGGAACTTTTCAAAATGTAAACCCTTCCGGGGCATGTGAGAAAGTTACCAGTGACTTGGGGTTAGGGGGTGGTTTGCGTCAGGAACTCTGGTTTCCTTTACTAATTATAACAGACTAGTCACGACTCAGCTGTGATATGGCAGAAAAAGTGAAGAAAAACGAAATTCCAAAGCCAAAACGTAAAAGACTATCATTTTTGGTTAGATTTACAGCAAAGATTTGAAATTGGTCAATGGCTGCTCCATTTCAAATTATAATGCATGTTTGAAAAACAGAAAGAGAGAAGAAAATAGAAACATTCCCAACACCGTAATCTAGAAACAAAACAAAACAGCAATAAAAACGTCAGTAACATAACAGAGAGCGTAGATTTTACCCTTATGCTGCTGGTGGCTAATTTGGCCAATACAAAATGATGCAAAATCCAAAGAAAAATGACTGAAACCCTGGCACATGGGTACTCATCTGATTGTACTCAGCGAGAGCTTTCCAATGAATACCAACATGACAGGGTTAAGATGGTCATCCCAATTTTTGTCCTAAGCACATGGATGCAAAAAATTTTGAAAATCATCTTAACCCTGTCATGTTGGTATTCATTGGAAAGCTATCGCTTAGAACTCTCAGATAAGTACCCATTTGCCAGGGTTTCAGTCATTTTTCAGGATTTTTGCATCATTTTGTATTGACCAAATTAACCGCCAGCAGCGTAAGGGTTAATCAACATTCCTCCAACAGCAACAAAAATGTCAACAGAAAGCATCGATTTCAGGCAAAACATCTAGCGTTGTCACATGACGTGAAAGGTGGAGTACCTGTGGCGCCCTCATGTGGGACTGGGAGAAGCAGAGGATGATCTAGAATGTCGCGTATCGTACCTGGTGGAGAGAACGGGAATAAAACGGTAAGAATTAATCAAAATATCGGCAAAAATGTTCAAAGTGAAAATATTTCAAAATAATCATAAATGGTGAGAATTAAACAGAATAGTTCCAAAAGAAAATATTTCACATAGTCAAAATATTTCCAAATGAATATATTTCTCATAATCAAACTATCTCCAAAATAGTTCCAAATACTTCACATAATTAAAATATCTCCAACATAGTTCTGAATGAAAATATTTCTCATAATTAAAAAAAATCCTAAATAGTTCCAAATAAAAGTATTTCACATAATTAAACTATCTTCAAAATAGTTCCAAATGAAAATATCTCACATAATCAAAATAGTTCCACATGAAAGTATCTCACATCATCAAAATATCGCCAAAATAGTTCCAAATGAAAAATACTTCACATAATCAAAATAGTTCCAAATGAAAATATTTCACATCATCAAAATATCTTCAAAATAGTTCCAAATGAAAATATCTCACATAATCAAAATAGTTCCAAAATAGTTCCAAATGAAAATATTTCACATAATCAAAATATCTCCAAAATAGTTCCAAATGAAAATATTTTACATGATCAAAATATCTTCAAAATAGTTCTAAATGAAAGTATCTCACATAATCAAAATATCGCCAAAATAGTACCAAATGAAAATATTTCACATCATCAAAATATCTTTACTGTATATGTTTCAAAGGAAACTTTTTCACATAATCTATAATACCATAGTCAAATATCCTTACTATCAGTCTGCAGCAATATTCAGAATGTATTTGAAAGAGAATTGTTCAACTGAACTCTATCTACAACTCTCCTTCAAATATTTTCCAAATGTATGCTTCACTACAAAGTTATTCTCAAAATTTTGACAAGACCAGACAACACTGGTCAAGTAGATCTCCAAGGCATGAATGGGTTAGCTGTTCTAGAAGACCTATGTTGATGGTCCAAATGATGTACATACATACCCTAAAAATCGGAAGTTAGGCAGCTTTTAAAAGAATCCCTTCGAGGACCATGATTTTAAGTATAACTGTTAGCCCATTCATGCTTGTAGCAGTAAGAAATGGCCAACTAGTTTTGATGAAAACTCATTCATGCCTGTAGCGCCCAAAACCACCCGATTAATTTGGTGATATCTCTCAAACAAAAACAACTTTAAGTAAATATTTGAAGAGAAAATATTGATCCAAAACTACTCTACTTCAAATATTTTTTTCAATCTATGATAAATTAGAAAGTTATTTCCATAAGAATTATAGGTCCAGACATCTTTTATCAAGTTGGTCGTTAGGCATGAACGGGTTTAATAATTTATTTCTATAATTAGTATAGTATCTAGATAATATATTGCCGTACATCTCATAGCATGAATGAAATATCAAGACAAATTGATAACACAAACAACAATCATGCAATATTCACAGAAAGAATCACAAACAACAGATGCTTTAACCCTTCCAATGCTGAGGCTACTTTCGTCCAAAGGACAAGGGTGCGAAAAGATTTTTGAAAACCATTTAAACCCTATCATGTTGGTATTCATTGGATAGCTCTCACTGAGTACTCTTGGATGAGTACTAACATGCCAGGGTTTCAGTCGGTTTTCAGGTGTTTATTTTGCATCATTTTGTATTGGCAAAATTAGCCACCAGCAGCAAAAGGGTTAACTACATTTTCAACATCCAGCCACCCAGCTGTTGACTTCAGGAGCACAATTTGAAAATTGTGAACAGAAAATCAATAAAAAATAAATGTATAGTGGGAAATATTTCTTAATGAACCAGATAAACTGAAATAACCAGACCATTAATAGTAATTATGATAAGCAGTGTCCAAAATTGTCAGACCTTGATAAAATGGTTTAACATACACAGCTGAATTAACATTTCAGTTAAGTGAAAATTAAATTACTGTAGATCGTGTTAAGTTGCCGTGTCTGAAATTTGCCGATTTAGCCTTTTTCATAAATCACCAAATCTTAATTTACCATATCGTGCTCATATGTGTTTGGCAAATTAAAAACAGATGTTAGCTTTCTCACATTGACTGTAATACAGCATCCCCAGGAGGATAGAGAGGCACTTCCACTTGGATTTTAACCCTTCCAATGCTGAGGCTACCTTCGTCCAATGCACAAGAATGCAAAGATTTATGGAAACCATCGAAACCCTGTCATGTTGGTACTCATTGGAAAGCTCTTGCCGAGTACTCTCAGATAAGTACCCATATGCCAGGGTTTCAGTAATTTTTCAGGTTTTTTGCATTATTTTGTTTCGGCCAAATTAGCCACCAGCAGCATAAGGGTTAAGGATACTACATGATTAAGTTTAAGGGGCCAGGGAAGGCTGATTGAAATAAGTAACGATATACGCGATAAGCCAGGAGAATTGCATTGGCAAAGGTTGGTGTCGGCTCTCATCTCGGCTTTTGACGAATCAAATAAACAAATGGTCGCAAGTCAGTATCAATTACAATTTTAACATGTAAACCCTTTATCAGAATGAAATAAATGTGTTGTATTTCTCCTAGTCTACCTCGTTTCAGCATAAAAAACGGGGCATACATCCAAGTAGACTAGCTCCTAGTCTATGATTTACTTATATTGTGCTTTTCTCTGTTCTGGTCTATCTTCTGTTCAATATTTAGGTGTTAGTTTTAGTTGCTGTTGATAGATGGCACCAGTGGTGGTCACCCTGGTCAGTCAGAACCATAGACTAGTACCAAACATTGACCTAGATATGTTCCCTATGCTTAAGGTATAGGAAGGGTACAGCAAATTTGCTGTACTCATTGATATTCAGAATCCCCACATGAAGCACCCTGGTGACAATAGGTTGCTAAGGAAACTAAGATAACGGGTACTCATGATTTTTCTCACCCCATTAGCAGTATGCATAGAGTGTCCTGTGCATCCACTTAGAGGGCTTAGTTGTGACACAGGTATAACGTCTGTCTACTCACAGTGAAACATCTAGAGAGCAAGATGCAGAACTATATAGAAACTGCTAAGGATTGTGTTGGATACACAACATTGAAAGATTTTCAAGTTGCAGCAGTTGAAGCCTGCCTCAGTGGAAATGATGTATTTTTATCCCAGCAAACTGGTATGGGAAAATCAGCTATCTATGAACTATTCCCCTTTGCTAAGGACCAACAACTCATCCAAGATGGAAAACTGCAGGGACCTTTAAATGCAAGGAAACCATTTTCTTCAGTTCTTATAATATCTCCTTTGATTGCCTTAATGGAAGACCAGGTCACATCACTGTCAAACAGGGGGCTTGCAGCAGTTCAACTTAGCACTAAGGGATCTGACATGAAAGATATTCTGAATGGAAAATACACATACATATTTTCAAGCCCAGAGACTATTCTCCAAAAAGGCCGATCAATTCTGAGGAATAATACTGAGTCTCTTAAACAGCAGTTGCAGGCAATGTTCATTGATGCGAGTCATTGCATTGCTAAATGGTGAGCATAAATATTACTTATTTCTAGTTGTAATGTTAGTGTTGTGTAGACAACAAGCATATAAAACCATTTTAGAATCTAAAAACATGGCTGTTTATGATAGTAAGCATTAATGGGTTAAACTAAGTCTATAAGTGTCAAATTACCCAAAAGCACAAGTAAGTTACTTTATTAGACCCAGCGACTTACTTTGTTCATGAGGCTTTCTACAAAACATCCTACAACTATCACATTCCATAAATTCTTCATTCCTAAAGGCTATTCTTGATAAAAGAGGGAGGGAGCCATCCGGATTTTTAAATCCCCCCACAATATTTATTTTATATTGAGTAACACCCCCCCCCCCCCCCCCCCATATTCATTTAACTTAGTCAAACCCCCCCTGTTTTGAATTATTGAGTATCTCCCTATATTTTTCTTGTCTGATCCCCACCCACAAGATAAAAAAAAGTTTAATTAATAGGAAGTCAGCCTCAGTATATTTGGTAAATAGACACACTACTGTTTGGATTTGAGAACACTCAATTAAATGCATTACTTTTCTTGTTGATTTCCAAGTCTCCCCCCCCCCCCCCTCCACAATGATTAGCAACCCCAATGCCCTCCATCCCCCAATGTAATTTTTTTGTTCTGAAAGAGACTCCTCAAAGGTTATTCATTTTCTGGGTAAGCACATCCACCAATTTCACTTTGTTTCTCTATAACCACCTGCCCCCCCCCCCCCCCCCCCCATGTTTTTTATGAGATATACACTCCTGCCACCTCCGCCTCTTTTTTCTGCAATTATTATGGTATCTTTTTTTATTTTGCATCATTCAAGTATATTGTACAGTAATTCCCATTTGAAAGGGGATCTTCAAATGATAACAAAGGGCCAGTCGATGAGAATACTGGAGTTTTGGTAGGGGTAGACATTCTGAGTGCCCCTCCTATCTCTGCCACACTGAGCAGGCTACTCTGAACTTAAACGGCTGCGCAGCATATATATATAAAACAATACATACCCTGTATTTCCAGGAACAGCTATAATGCTGTGATAACAGGTCGTTTGATGCCAACTCCCCTGCTGGGCGGGTTCACCTACTTGCATATTAAGTATGTACTCCCCAAGGGTCATAAAGCAAGTTTGGGACTAGGCCAAGAAATCCAAATAGACCCTTGCTGGCCGCCTGGTGAGCCAATATAGAACTAAATATGGGTAGACATTTTAGAATGGTATATAAACATTGGGTGAGTTATTAAAGAAGTGATAAATTTTCTTGGCCTAGGACTAGGCTAACATCCAAGTCGCCCATTATTGTCCTAAATTTGCCGATCTGAAGCTTTCAGTATTTTCCGATCGGCAAATATTGGCAAATTAAAAACGTTGGTAAATTTACAGGATTTACAGTATAGAGTCTAGTCTAAGTTATATGCCTAGGTGAAATATCTATAGGAAGGTAGTGCGTGTGTGCCAGGTGCTAAAGATTAATGTATTAACCCGCATTAACCCATTCATGCCTGAGAATTTATGTCATATTGAAAATTAATGTCTGTAACTTTTAAAGAAAACTCATGAATAAAACATAAATTCACAAAATACTTGAAGGAGAGTTATTAGTTGAGTTCTTTCGAATGTTTCCTTGTCAAATATTTCATTTTTGAATAACGCATTCGCTAGATCGATATCAGCAAAAATAGTCAGCCGTTTCTTGGCCTACTACAGACATGAATGGGTGAAAAATTTGTAGAAAATAAACAAATAAATAAATAAATAAAATGAAATAAAATGAAAAATAAGAAAAAGATAACGTTACAAACTTAAAATATATAAAGGTAAAGTTACAACCTGCTTCAAGTATCAAATAAATGTAGAGAGATTTCTACCTTTAATAATAAAAAAAAATTCTCATTGCATTTGCAGAAGTATTTTAACTCTGAGCTGGATAAACTGACACCCCTTAAAATTGGCAGTTGGATGTAGTAAAGTAGATGAAAGCGTGGAAATAGCTAACCACCATTATTTCTATGGCAACAATAGCCAAGGAAACAATATTTTAATAATAATTGACTATATTTGACTGTCAATTTAGAAGATAAAGGTAAGTAAAGAGTTTTCCGCCACCATATGCTATTTCTAAAGAAATGTTTTTTAGTAACCGTGGCAATACATTTTTTATTACCATGATAGAATTATTTTGGTATTCACGGCAAAAGTTGGTTACCATGACAACATGATAAATGTAAATGTACATAATAATGGATAAGTAAGGATCTTTAGTAAGCTTTTTAGTTACCACGACAACCAGATAAAACATTTTTGCCTTTCAACTATAAGTAAAGGTTAGCCATCACCGACTGTTATAACAACGGTTTATTAGTATCCATGGCAACAGTTTGCATAAATAATAATTACATAGGACCATAGCAAATTTGCTAGTTGCCAACATATACCAAAATATTTGCCTTTCAACTATAAGCAAAGTTTAGCCCATCACCAAATGTTATTTCTATGTCAACAGTTTGTTAGTATCCATGGTGACATGAAATTTGTCATTAGTGTCCATGGCAACAGTTTGTGTAAGTAATAATGAAATAGCAAGGAACCACAGCAAATTTGTTAGTTGCCACGACAACAGATGCCACAATTGTTGCCTTTCAACTATAAGCAAAGGTTAGCCCATCACCAAATGTTATTTCTATGTCAACAGTTTGTCAGTATCCATGGTGACATGAAATATTGCCATTAGTATCCATGGCAACAGTTTGTGTAAGTAACAATTAAATAGGAAAGAACCACAGTAAACCTGTTAGTCACCACGACAACCCAACAAAACTAAGGTTAGCCCATCACCAACTGTTATTTCTATGTCAACGGTTTGTTAGTAACCATGGTGACATAAAGTATCGTCATGGCAACCCACCTTACGACTTCGTCAGGATAGAACATATACTCTGTGGGAATAGTTCTCTCCAGTTCCTGCAGATTCCTAATATAGCGTAACTTGTGGCCAAATTTATGGCTGGAAAAACATTGAGAAAAAATAAAAACTAAAATACATGATGCACTAAATAAAAATACAAACATACAGCAAACAAAAGAGGAAACATAAAATACCAGGTAGTGTGATATTTGAGGTGCAAAATTAGCGTTGTTGTTTCCAAGGTGTGCGATGTCCCATACATGTCAAAATGAATGCAAAGAATCTCCAATTCTTTCAAAAATTATGCAATAACTGTTATTCTGAGTACAATATAACCTTACAATTTAAAAAAAAACACGTTGAAATCTTAAGGGAAAATGAACAGCAGAATTAGAGCTTTAATTGAAATGTTTTCCAAAATCCTTTATATTATTAGTTGCAAAGAAACAGTGAAAGTTGTAAAAATCTTTTTTTTTCAAACTCCACATAAAAATCATTATCAGAATTTGGCCATTCATAGTATAAAATTAAAAAAAATCAGAAAAACAATGCATTCTAAAATTGGAGCATTCATTGCCATACAAATTTTGATTTCCGAAAGAAATAAATCTTTCCAGCATTGGGCATTCATCACCAAAATAAAATACATGATTTCCGCAATACTTTAGTTCATTGTGACATCACATCACCATGGAGACAACGATCCGCACTAATGTGAAATCTAGTGGATGACGACGACGGCATGTGACAACACCACTAGTGGCGCCACCTAGTGGCTGACATGTTACCTAAGGATCTCGTCCGGCAGGTAGATGTTCTGCGTGGGGATCATTTGACGGAGCTCAGTCAAATTCCTCACGTAACGCAGCTTATGGCGAAACTTAGTGCTGGAAAGAAAATATACCGTAACGCGTTCTATGAGAACTTTAGGTCGACCATAATTCATTTGCTGTACCTTCCTGCCTAAGAAATCTTCTTGAAATTGTAACCTGGATGCATGATAATCTTGACAATGATATGGAAAAGTGTTAGCTAATTCTAGGATGTTAGTTTTTTACATTAAGTGAGACTAACAAATGCATTTGACTTATGAGACTGCACTCAACATGCTTATTGTCCAGTGGCATCATTTAAGAAAATTGACTGTCAATATGAAAATGGGTTGAATTGTTCATTTACCATAATTCACCAAAATTTACCACAATTAACGAAAACTTTGGTTTTGTTCTGTTCCAATATGAAAATGAGTTAAATTGTTCATTTACCAAATTTTACCAAAATTAACCAGAATCTTGATTTTGATCCTTTCCCATGTTGATTGTTACTTAACTCACCTTACAAATGGTTTTGTCATGATAACTACTGTCTTCAACCAAATCGTGGGATGCACCAGTAAAAGATTCTTCAAATTCTTTTTTAACCTGTGAATAAAAGTGCAAACAATTACTAGTATACATAGTAATGATGACGATATGAATAGTTTCTAACTTACTACTACTACTACTACTAATAATAATAAATATGATATAATAATAATAATGATAATAATAATAATAATAATAATAATAATAATAATAATAATGATAATAATAATAATAATAATAATAACAATAATAATAATAATAACAATAGTAATGATAACAATAGTAATGATAATGATAATAATATCTATAATAGTAATGATAACAATAGTAATGATAATGATAATAATATCAATAACAATAATAATAATAATAGTAATAATGATAATGATCATTAAATGATGATAAAATATATAACAATAAAAAATAATAATAATGATAATAATAATAATGTTAATGATAATAATAATAATAATAATAATAATAATAATAATAATAATAATAATAATAATAATAATAATAATAATAATAATAATCATATAACATTATAATTTTCATCCCTAATGTTGTAAAACTATATCTTTCATCTTACAATTACAAACCTCATCATTGGAAAAAGATCATCTCTTAATTAAAAATGGATATTCCCTAAAACAATCATATAATTTTCTACCACTATGGGGCTGAAATACCCATTGAAGAAATTTGATTCCCAATGGCCATTCCCAATGGAATGATTTTATTACCATATTTGGTAAAGATTGCCATATATGGAACAATGCACCACGTTCGTTGCTTAGCAACGTGACCTAGAAATGCCAGGCACGTGCTCAGGCATGCTCATTATATTTGAAGCTTCCCCGATTATTTACTGTTTATTTATCTATGGGACGTGGCAGAAATAGGTTCTTGAACTTGTGTGCTAGAGTATGATATTTCTCGGGGACAGAATTTTCATCATGGAACTCGCCAGAGGCACGTTCCAAGATGAAAATTCTGTCCCCTCGTGTAAGAAATATCATTCTCTAGCACACGCGTCCAAGAACCTCTATATCCATTATTAGTCTATGAATTTTAAAATTCTGATTTTGCAGAATATATTTTGACTGAATTGGTGATTAGCAATTGGGATTGGAAACTCACATAAAATCTGGGTCACTGTTACAAAATAAGTGTTGGAAAATTGTTGTTATTTCTTTGATCCATTAATGCAGCTGCCAAAAAACTGACAATATTTATTATATGATTATGTTAAAATCATATCAATTGAATATGGTCAGCCTTTTTTTATGCCAAACACAAATATATGGGTTTGTATCATTGTATCATAATTGCTGAAGAATTTTCAATTTGTATTAGTCTGCAAATAAAATCTTGCTATGAAATATTCCAATGAAATTAGTTCATAACCTCAAACACATTTAATTAGCTTGTTTTCTCATGTGATGAAATAAAGAGAGAATTACCCAAAATGCATCACTCTGCACTCTGGTCATTAAAGATCCGGCTAAAGAGAATAGAGCATGCCTATTGGCTGTAAGCAGGGTATATCAGTTGATCCCCTGCTGAGACCAGCAGGTCACGCAGCAAAATCTGGCAATTTCCCGTCACAAAATTATCATATGAACATTTTCCAATGAAAATTGTTTATAAACTTGAGAAATACTAGATTATTTTTCCTGATGTCATAAACTAAAGAGAGGATTATCTAGAATGCACCAATCATAAACAAAGAATTTCCCAGAATGCACCACTCATAAAGAGAATTACCCAGAATGCATCACTCATAAAGAGAGAATTACCCAGAATGCATCACTCATAAAGAGAGAATTACCCAGAATGCATCACTCATAAAGAGAGAATTACCCAGAATGCATCACTCATAAAGAGAGAATTACCCAGAATGCATCACTCATAAAGAGGGAATTACCCAGAATGCACCACTCACAAAGAGAGAATTACCCACAATGCCTTACTCACCTCCTATCGATCATGTCGTAGCATCTCTTCAGCCATCGCAGACTGGGCATCCTGTTGCTAGGGGTGGAGCCATGGAAGTAAACAATCATGTAGTCCTCGACAACCAAGAGTTCTAGCGTACTGACCACATACCTGAAATTAACGATAAAACTGATTTTTTCAAGAAAACACAATGGAAATTTTGTTTATTCCAAACCTTTGCAGCCATCTCATATTACCATCAGTGTTTATCAAAACATCAATAATAGTTCTTCAAATATCTTAAAATCATTCTCAATTTTCCAGAAATTGTCCAAAGTACCATAGATGCGGACAATAGTTTTACAAGACATTCTTAACCCTCAACCCTGCCGGTAACTAATTTGACAATACAAAAAAAACTGGAAAATGACTGAGACCCTGTCACTCATCTGAGAGTGCTCAGTGAGAGCTATCCAATGAATACCAACAAGACAGGGTTTAGATTGTTTTCAAAAATCATTGCGTCCTTGTGTTTTGGCCGAAAGTAGCATTAGCATTTGAAGGGTTAATGTTTCTAGTGAATTTGCAGTTTGGATATTATACACTTCTGACCATGGCTAAGGAATTAAGCTTGATTTCACAAAGTATATAACTTAGTACTGTAATCAAGTAAATGCGTGAATAATACTTGAAGGAAATAAGTATGTTTGGATTTGCAAAAGCGGATTACGTATATTTTCAAAACTCACAGGAACAGGTGATCCATCACGTAGTGGTAGTCTCTCCTTCCTCTGTCCGGTAAATAACACGCGCAAAACACAATGATCGCATTGTGACCATCACCGTAGTAACCTACAACAGAGACAAGAAATATATAAATTCTACTCTACAAAGATAAAAAAAAAGAATTGCAATATTTTCAGCAGTTTCTACGATAATTTTTTTTTTTTTTTTTTTTTAATCCATTCATGTCTATTTTGGTGATAACTGTCTAACAAAAGCAATATTTAGAAAATATTCAAAGAAGAGTTGTTCATCAGAATTCTATCTACAACTCTCCTTCAAATATTTTGTGAATTTTTGCTTCATTTCAAAGTTATTTCCTAAACTATAACAGGTCCAGACGACAACTGACAAGTAGATTCTGGATTAATTCCTGATGCAGTAATTAGGGTTGCATACCGTTAACATGAACTGATACAATACCGATACCGGTACTGGCGAAACGGTACCAGCGGTATCGGGTCACAAGTTTCAATCGCTAAATGTATGGTTCTATTCCTCAATTCTATGACAAGAATCAATAACAGAATTGGGGAACATAACCAACGATTGAGACGAACATTGACAAAGTTAACCAAAGCAAATGAGTGTCACCACCCACCACGTATACTGCATTGCAATAAGATGACGAAGTAAGAGTCAATTAGTATCAACATTTTGCTGATTCCGGAATCGGAAATATCGCTATGTGATTTTATAGCGATCTTTTCCAAAGGATCGATGATACCATCCGATTCCTTGGTATCAATTACACTACTAATGTATGACGTATACAAGTTACCAGTATGCTAAAAGTATGCTACCAGTATGCCCACTGTTATAAACTGACCTCCGTGTGACAGTACTTTCTTATAAGGCTCTATGACTTTCATGTCGATTCTGTACGTCTTGTCTCCGATATTCACAGATCTCCAATTCCAATTTATATATATATATATATATATATATATATATATATATTAGTGCTCGGAATCGTTGGAATTTTCATGGTCGAGTAATCGGCAGAAGCTGCCGACCGATACTCGACCATGGTCGACCATGTCGGGACAATTCAGGAGCGGCGCCGGTCCCCCGAAAGTAATAGAATAAGTACATGCGCAGTTAGCCATGTTGTTTACAACGCCGAAGCGCTGCGTAGTTGTAGGTGAGGAAACAACGGCAACAACAACATAAAGGTAAGTTTATTTTCATTTCATGGTAGATATTTCGATAGATAGGAAGGTTGGCGGCGTGGTAAGTTACTTGCATTGTGTAATATTTTTGTACTTTTGACAGACTAGCGCTAATTCATTATACTCGTTTTCGGTCGACCATTCCTTGGCATGGTCGACCGTGGGTCGAGCATGGCGTGACGACCGAATGCTCGACCATACAAGTAATCGTCCGAGCACTAATATATATATATATATATATATATATATATATATATATATATATATATATATATATAATATATATATATATATATATATATATATATCTATATATATATATATATATATATATATATATATTAATATATATATATATATATATATATATATATATATATATATATATATATATATATATATATACATATATATATACATATATATATATATACATATATATATACATATATATATATATATATATATATATATGTATATATATATGTATATATATATATATATATATATAATAAACTTACCTCCATGTGAGAGGACTTTCTTATAAGGCTCTATGACTTTCATGTCGATTCTGTACGTCTTGTCTCCGATATTCACAGATCTCCAATTCTTCTCATCCTCAAACTCTTCGCGAGCAGTGTATTCTGGGATAGGTTCCACCGGAGTCGACCCCGGCGTGTCATCTGAAACAAAAAGCGACACATACTTGTTATGACATGTACATACTACCAGTAAACCTACAGTTACATTATGCTACCTGCATACCTCTAGGTGCCAGTATAACGAAGGGCCAACAATAATAATAAATAAATAAATAAATAAATTATTTATAAATAAATAATAAATAATGCCAACCTTCAGGACAAAAACATCTGGTCACTCCACAGTAGTGATGTCATCGATATGAAATCTTATCGATTCGATTAATTGATATTTTTTTCGATTCGATTTGATTCGGTTCGATTCGATACACTGTAACATGCTCGTAGGGCAGAATTATTTATGTCATTGATATCCCTCTTTTTTTCGATTAGATTAATTGCTATACTCTTTCCGATAAATCAATTCGAGTCGATTGGTTTGATACCCTGTGTCTTGGCCATATGCCTGAGTAAAGTACACCATTTCTTCCAATTTCTCTTACAAAAGCCATAGAAAATACTTCAATATTTATTCAGCGTTTCACTTTGCGTTAGTTTAACAGGAGAATGTCTGGGAAAAGTGTATCTTTTATAAATTATCATACGCCATTATTGGGGTTCAGAATATCGATTATTTCGATTCGATACCCAACCATTCGATTCAATTTAATTGACAAAGTGAAAATGTCGATTTATCGACTATCGATGACATCCCTACTCCACAGGACTATAGTTTTACAAAAAAAGACATGTACGATTCAACACTAGAGCACAAGAATGTAATTAACATTATGGTACGGTTCATTTCAATTTCATATTACTATTAGAGATGTAATAGAAAATAAGGATATGGCATTTAATTCTATAAAATGGTTATGAGTTATTTTGACTGGTTTTTGAGATATCCTGCAGACTTCATCTAAACTCACCCAAGTCTGTGCTAAAATCTAATAAATTACACCAAAATTAGCTCATAATAATCAAAAAATCCTACTTGATCGGACAAACATATATCTAAATATATCAGGATTTTGTTGTAAAATCAGTACAAATACTGTTATATCTTTGATAATATCTAATAATATATATTATTCTCAAAACTGCATTTGAAAACTAAACATTGTCCAGCCCAATGTCTGCAAAAAATAAAACAAGCTTCAGGAGCAACCTGCAAAATCCCAGAATTCCACAAATGTTTTGGCTATTTTGGTGATAACTGTCGAAACATAGCACTTTATGCGAAATATTTCACGGAGAAATGTTTATGGCAGCCCCTCCCTAAACCTTCCTTGAAATATTTTGCAAATCCATGCTCAATTCCAAAGTTATTCTCAAAAGATTGTTTGGTCCAGACGTCAATTATCACTTAGCTATTAATGTGTTAACCCATTAATACTTAAATTGTCGTCTGGATCTAAGGTACCTTTGATAATAACTTGGAAAATAAGAATCATTTGACAAAATGTTTTAAGGAGAGTTGTTGGTAGTGTTCTGATAAACATTTCTCCTTCAAATATTTTCCCATCTATGCTTTCTCCTGAAAAATTTCACCATAATTTTCAGGCTGCTTTTGGCCGCTATGAGTGTTAATGGGTTAAACCATTCAGTCCAATATAGCAATGCTGGACAACCAATTATGATTAACCCATTAGGAGTTCCTCTAAAAATTGTCGTCTGGATCTCTGATAATTTTGACTATAACTTTGGAATTTAGAATGAGATATCTAAATATTTGTAGGAGAGTTGTTGGTAGCATTCTAAGTAACATTTCTCCATCAATGATTTTCATAAGTATGCTTTCATCAGAAAAAAATCATCAAAAGCTTCAGGCTGCGTTTGGCTGCTGTGAGCATTAACCCATTAACACTCAGAGCGGCCAAAACAGGCATGATGATTTGGGAAATATTTTACTTATGAAAGCATTTTCTTGAAATCATTTGAAGGAGAAATGTTGATCAGAAGCTAAACAACAACTCTCCTTCAAATATTTTGTGAACTTGCGCTTTATTCCAAAGTTATTTCCAAAAGTATGAAAAAAGCAGACGATACTTTCTCGAATAACTCTGAATGTGAATGGGTTAATGGGTTATAGAAGCATTCATTCCCTTATCTAGTGCACAAACATAACTGTATCAACAATACAACTTGGTTAAATAGTTTTGAATAACCCCAAACTGACACAGGATTATAGGATTAATCGGATTAGCGTGAGGTATGCATAAAACAGCATGTAATATCCAGAAATTGACGCCAAACATACATTCCAACGTAAAATATACGATACAAGAAAACCATGCCACATTCTCCCACAGCGATCGGCACCATTTAATCCCTCATGCATATTCCTCAAGAATATTGTCTGGATCTATGATACTTTTGATAATAACTTTGGAAATAGGAAAGATTTGATAAAACATTTGAATGAGATTTTTTGGAGATGTTCTGCGTAACATTTCTTCTTCAAATATTTTCCCAACTTGGCTTTTAAAGGCAGGATTTCAGCAAAATTGTCAGACTGCTTTTGGCTACTCTGAGCATTACTGGGTTAAAATATTTTCTCGATACCATACAATTATCTTTACTTCCTCAACTTTACAATGTCTTGATAATGTTTTACATTAGGCCAAGAAAAAAAGATTGTTTGTTTCCTGTAATGGTCTGAAAAAAAATAGGGTAGGAAGGTCAGTAAAAAAATATTTTTTTTGCACTATTTTTTTGATCCAAATTGTGGGTTTTATGCATGTTTCATGTTGATTGGGATTTGGGAGGGCGAAAAAACCCTTTAGGGTGGGGATTCTTTTCAATAAACACTTGTAAGGGTAGGGTAACAGGAAACAAACAACTTTTTTTAGGCCTTACTGCCTGCCTCCCAGTAATATAGTTTTGGTTAAATCAGTAAGGTTCAGAAATAAGCCAATATAATACAGTTTAGCAGAACCGCTAATACAGATCTTACAGACTTTTCCCATTCGATATCAGAAATTGGTATCATACCGAGTACCGGTGCCAATCCCTATTCTCCCACTGGTGCCAATCCCTATTCTCCCACTGGTGCCACTGATCCATAGCCAAATTTACTTGACCATATTGACACTTCAGACACAACGTTTTTTATATTCCATAGCAAAAAGATTGAATAACTATTCACAAATAAGCATATATTCAGGCAATCAGTGCAGTAATGTTGAAATATGAGTACAGAAGGGTCAATATGGTCAACTAGGATTTTGAAACGAAGTCTTATTGATTATCAACAAAATCACCCATTTATTAATTGAGTATAAACAAAATCACCAATGGTTCATAGATTTCAATATCGGTACTTTTAAGGGTTGGTTCAACTATTCCAATATATATATATATATATATATATATATATATATTCATATATATATATATATATATATATATATATATATATATATATATATATATATATATATATACACACACACACATATATATATATATATATATATATATATATATATATATATATATATATATATATATATATATATATATATATATATATATATATATATATATATATATATATATGTATATATATACATAGCACCCTCTACCAAGTATAGGTAAAATCATAATTGATTTAAGGAAACCACTCAATTATACTCAACACTATCAGGATTTTTTCCGATCTAAAATCACAGCAGATGTGCATTTTTTAATCATGAATTTTTTTCCTCCTTCATAGAAAATCTTAAAAAATTTTAATAAACTTTGTTGCAATATCATTCCCAAGAAATTTTTCTATAAATTTTGCGGCTATTCCATCTGTGTTCCCCACCCCCTCTGCAAGCGTTCACTTACTTGACGGCACATCAAGAGACGAACCTGACTCTAGAAATCCAAAATAAACAAAGACGCCTTCAGACTCTCGTGTTCGTAAAAACACACACACGGGTGTGCACACACACACATACAATCACACAACACAACACGCACACACACACAAATATTAATATTCTATGGTATTGTCCTTCACTCTTAAAAAAAGGATAAATGTCAAACAAAATTGATGATGATGATGATGATGACGAAGATTATTATTATGATGATGATGATGATGATGATGATGATGATGATGATGATGATGATGACGACGACAATGACGACGACGATGATGATGGTGACGGGATGGTAGAAGAGTTAACTGAAGAACATATTTGACTCCAGGGCTCGAAATTAAGATTTTTTCCAAGGAGCCCATTGCATTTTCAAAAGCCACTTACAGTTATTGTGTATAGAAACCAGTACATTTTTGGGCTCCTTGCAGAAATTTGAGGGAGCCGCTGGAGAATTCAAGGGAGCCCTCGGCTCCTGGCACCCCTTTAATTTCGAGCCCTGGACTGGATATTCTCAATTAAAATCAAAGAATATCTATGTCATTAAGAAATCTTCCACAACTATTCCTACCTAAACATGTCCCCACAGACAAAAAAATGACCAAGCTTCCAAGAGAGTGTGACCTCTGACCTTTAACCTCTAGCAGAGGTTGACCCCAGAAGCTAGTTAGTTATAGAAGCAATGTAAATCTAAACCTATTGCTACTAGTTCTAACATATTATTACTAAAAATATTTCTAAAATAGTTTCCGTTTCCTCCAAGGGTAGGTCAACTGTGAAATGAAATATTAAACCCACCACCAAAGAAGATTATATATATATATATATATATATATATATATATATATATATATATATATATATATATATATATATATATATATATATATATATATATATATATGATAAAAGATATTGCTTGCAAACAAAAACGTTATTTTGCACCAAAAGTTTCTATTTAGCAGAATAAGTCAAAAACATAATATAAACCTACATCTTAAGTCCAATATTTGCTGAGACAGAACTATAGAGTAAAATCAAACAAATAATATTCTCTTTAGATTACTGGTCATCAAGCGCATAAAATTATTTATACAGAACCAACATTTTTCTCATAAATCAATTGTTACTAAAATGATAAGCTCAAACCCTTCAACCCCAATTAACATCTTGGATGAATTCATGGATTTAACTTGAGATACGTATACACACTACGAGGCAATTTTACTTAAAACATAGGTATGGAAAGGTATGCAAATGATGTTGTGTACGAGGCTTCTACAGAGATAAAAGCTACTGGGCCAGTATGGGCCATTTTTAACAAACATGTATTGGGCCAGATAATACGTAGGTCTATAATGGGCCACTTTCGGCATCGGTAACCCTTATGCTGCTGGTGGCCATTTTTGCCCAATACAAAATGATGCAAAAAAAGTTTAAATGACTGAAACCCGGGCACATGGGTACTCAACTGAGTGTGCTCAGTGAGAGCTATCCAATGAATACCAACATGACGAGGTTATGCCGTACTATGGTTCTTAACTGGCCTGTGGCAAAAGCCTGTGGACAAAGTGCCAGTATGTGACCATATAAGTATAGCCCGATTACAGGTGCATACTTATACCTTTTAACCCTTCCAATGCTGAGGCAACTTTCATCAAAAGCACAAGGATGCAGAGATTTTTAAAAACCGCTTAAACCCTGTCATGTTGGTATTCATTGGAAATCTATTGCTGAGTACTCTAAGATAAGTACCCATGTGCCTGGGTTTCAATAATTTTTCAGGTTCTTGCATCATTTTGTGTACTGGCCAAAGTAGCCAACAGCAGCATGAGGGTTAGGGTAGTAACAGGCCCGTTACATGTCTGTGTGTTACCTGGTCCGTTACATGTCCATTAAAAATGGCCAGTACATTAAAAATGGCCCGTTAACATTTACTTGTGTATCCACATATGAATGAGATGTTCAATGCACACTGGTGTCAACGTAAATTCATAACTAGAGCATTTTGTTATAAGTGTCCTCTGGATCCATTATACTTTTATGAATAACTCAAAAATATAGCTTTAACTCACATTTAGTTTTGTTTAGTATTTCCCGCTTCTAAGATTTACTGAAATATTTTATGTCTGTCAGTCAGAGGTGATAATACCATTTTTGGGCCCCTGCAAATTGGGGGCATGTCTTTCTGATAAAAAAAAATCTTAAAACAGAAACAAACACACACATTTCCAGTCAATATCTTGTGAGTTCATGAACTCTTTACTCCTGAGTTATTTTCTGAAGTATGCTAGATTCAGATGACACCGTCCACAGGGAAACAGGGAACTTATATTGTTGACTGTATGAAATATACATTATCTATCTAATATATCTATTTATCTGTCTGCCTGAATATGTATGTGTATGTGTATGTATATATATATATATATATATATATATATATATATATATATATATATATATATATATATATATATATATATATAATTATATGTATATTTGTGTGTGTATATGTATAGTTTTCACTAATATATATGTATATGTGTATATATAGTACTCACTGTCCCATTCCAGCTCGCCCTCAAACACGGAGTCGTTTAGTGCGTCGGGAGTATTGAGGTCGTCGGGCGTGCGCACGTTGTCGACGTTTGCGAGGATGTCTCCCTCGCTGCCGCTTGGCGAAGAGATCTGCTCCGTATCCGTGTCCTTCATGAGGTCAACGCTCGGGATGATCTTTTTCCGCTTGAGGCTCGTCTGGAGAGTCGTGGGTCGCTCTGTGCGGAGAAACACAGACAATGTTTATAATGCGGTATACTGATGATTAATTGCACTAAGACTAATTCCTAAGGTACCTTTTTGACATGATGGAAAATGAATAAAAGAATATTAATGAATAAAAAAAAGTTAAAAGTAAAGAAGGACTAATTTCTAAGTTGATTTTATCCCAAACAAATCGGATAGTGGACCGTCAAACTTGGAATTCCATTTTTTGTTACTTGTGCATATTCTGGCTAAGTCATGACTGACCAGTTGTAAATGGTATAGGAAACTAGAGTTAAATGACAAAAAACACTAACCCCTAAAGTCACCGACAACTTGCCCACAATACTTGGCCAGTGTTCTAAAGCAGGCACTTTTGAGAGACACCTAGTGTCACCTGTGGCGACACCTAGTGACCAAATAATGCTTTATTCTTAAATAAGTTGTGTCATCTTTATCATCAGTGAGTTGTGGCGCCATCTAGTGACTAATTCATGCATAGTTCTGTGGCATCATAGAGTGACCAAATCATGTAAAGATCTGTAGCGCCATCTAGTGACCAAATCATGTAAAGACCTGTGGCGCCATCTAGTGACCAAATCATGCATAGGTCAGTGGTGCCATCTAGTGACCAAATCATGCATGGGTCTGTGGTGCTATCTAGTGACCAAACCATGCATAGGCATGTGGCGCCATCTAGTGACCAAATCATGCATTTGTCTGTGGCGCCATCTAGTAACCAAATCATGCATGGGTTTGTGGCGCCATCTAGTGACCAATTCATGCATAGGTCTGTGGCGCCATCCAGTGCCCAAATCATGCATAAGTGTATTGCGCCATCTAGTGACCAAATCATGCATGGGCCTGTGGCGTCATCTAGTGACCAAATCATACAAAGGTATGTGGCACCATCTAGTTACCAAATCATGCATGTGTCTGTGGTGCCATCTAGTGACCAAATCATGCATGGGTCTGTGGCGCCATCAAGTGACCAAATCATGCATAGATCTGTGGCGCCATCCAGTGCCCAAATCATGCATAAGTGTATGGCACCATCTAGTGTCCAAATCATGCATGGGTCTGTGGCGCCATCTAGTGACCAAATCATGCAAAGGTCTGTGGCGCCATCTAGTGACCAAATCATGCATGGGTCTGTGGTGCCATCTGGTGACCAAATCATGCATAGGTATTTGGCGCCATCTGGTGACCAAATCATGCATGTCTGTGGCGCCATCTAGTGACCAAATCATGCATGGGTCTGTGGCGCCATCTAGTGACCAAATCATGGATAGGTCTGTGGCACCATCTAGTGACCGATCATGCATAAGTATGTGGCGCCATCTAGTGACCAAATCATGCATGGGTCTGTGGCGCCATCTAGTGACCAAATCATGGATAGGTCTGTGGCAGCATCTAGTGACCGAATCATGCATAAGTATGTGGCGCCATCTAGTGACTAAATCATGCATAGGTCTGTGGCGCTATCTAGTGAACAATTCATGGATAGGTCTGTGGCGCCATCTTGTGGCCAAATCATGCATAGGTATGTGGCACCAACTAGTGACAAAATATGCACCATTTGGTTACCAAATTACGGAAGGGTCTGTGGCAAAATCTAATGACAAAAATCATAAAAGGACCTTCGGTGCAATTTTGTGTCGAAATCTCATGGCTCAATCTACTGATAAAATAACGGAAAGATCTGTTGTGCTATTGGGTGACAAAAGCATTGAGGGTCTGTCAGGGCCATCTAGTGACAAAATCATGGGAAGTATAGGCCACAACGTAGTGACAAAATCATGAAGGGAATGTTGTGCCACCTAGTGTCAAAATAATATAAGTTTATGTGTCGCCACCTAGTGCCAAAACCAATAAGGGTCTCTGGTAGCATCCTGGGTCAAAATCAAAAAGGGTCTGTGGTGCCATCTAGTGGCAAAATCGTGAAGTGTGTGCAGTGTCATCTGCTTGCCCACCCAAGCATTCATCTGAGGGAATATTTAGTGACTACATCATACAAGGTTTAATTGCATTATCATTCAGCGATCGAAGCATGCCATGGCGCCATCCAGTGGATACAACAGACATAGTCAGTGGCTCCACCTAGTTAGATAAGCATGTTGTGGCGCCATCCAGTGGATACAACAGACATAGTCAGTGGCTCCACCTAGTTAGATAAGCATGTTGTGGCGCCACCCAGTGGATACAACAGACATAGTCAGTGGCTCTACCTAGTGAGATAAGCATGTCGTGACGCCACCTAGTGGATAGAACAGATAAAGGCGGTGGCTCCACCTAGTGAGAAAGGCATGCAGTGGCGCCATCTAGTCGATTCAACAGACATAGGCAGTGGCTCCACCTAGTGAGATAATTATGTGGTGGCGCCATCTAGTGGATAAAACAGACATAGGCAGTGGCTCCACCTAGTGAGAAAAGCAAAGGTTTCGTGCCTTTTCGTAAGTAACTTACCGTTTCCCTGGTTGTCAACATCTAGGTATAGCAAGAGAGAGAGAGAGAGGAGGAAAAGACGTCAGTAAAGACTGAGTATTGGAAGAATTGAAAAGAAAGAAATCAAAAATTGAGTCAAACTTAACCCTTCCAATGCGGAGGCTACTTTAGCACAAAGCACAAGAACGAAAAGATTTTTGAATACCATCTAAACCCTGCCATGTTAGTATTCATTTGATGGCCCTCACTGCCAGGGTTTCAGCCATTTTTAGCTTCTTTAACTGGTTCTTTTAGGATAGTTTTGTACTGGCCAAATTAGCCACCAGCAGCATAAGGGTTAAGAAAGATTTCTTAAAAGTTGAGCTCTAGTTACGTCTCAAAATCCTCTTCAAAAATTAATCAAGTGAAACTAGCTTAAATGAATTATGTTCAAAGATGTCAGTCCGTGTTTCCATTCCAGATGAAAATGAACAGATCTCCTGATCACACTATACCCATTCATTGCTAAAGACCCACTTGACTAATGTTATCTGGATCTATGGTACTTTTGAAAATAACTTTGGCATTAATTTTAAATTGAAAAAATATTTGAAGGAGAGTTGTAAGTTAGTTATGGATCAACATTTCTCCTTCAAATATTTTCTCAAAATTGTTTTAGTTTAAGAGATATCACCAAATTTGTCAGGCGGTTTCGGGCACTACAGACATAAATGGGTTAACCGTTCAAACGTTGAGGCTACTTTGGTCCAAAGTACAAGAACACAAAGATTTTTGAAAACCATGTCATATTGGTATTCATGGGATAGCTCTCACTGAGTACTCTCAGATGAGTACCCATGTGCCAGGGTTTCAGTCATTTTCCAGGTTTTTTGCCTCATTTTGCATTGGCCAAATTAGCCACCAGCAGCGTAAGGGTTAAGAATGGAAAACTAGACCTGAATAGGTTAAATAGCAATTGACAGTCACGTCATTCTGAAACCCCTTTCAATGATACTGCGAGGAATTTCATTTGCCAATGTATCTTACAGCGCCGTAGCAACAAGATTGCATCTCCAAGGAGGTGGAAGAAGTCATCTGTTGCCATGGCGACCAGCAGAGGAATTAATCCGCCATTAAGGGCTGAAGCAGAACAATAAGACGCAGACTCACGAGAGGAGTGGCGCCCGGACCTGGAGAGCAAACCTGTCAGCAACATTCTGACAACCCAGGGGTGTCTGACAACCCAGGGGTGTCTGACAACCCAGGGGTGTCTGACAACCCAGGAGTGTCTGACAACCCAGGGGTGTCTGAGAACTTAGGGGTGTCGGACAACCCAGGGCTGTCTGACAACCCGGAGGTGTCTGACAACCCAGGGGTGTCTGACAATAAGACGCTGACTCACGAGAGGAGTGGCGGCCGGACCAGAGGAGCAAACCTGTCAGCAGCAGCATTCTCAGAACCCAGGGGTGTCTGACAACCCAGGGATGTCTGACAACCCAAGGATGTCTGACAAGACCTAATTGTTTTCTATATTTTTTCACTGACCTAAATAAGAAATGACCTTTGATCTAACAACCTGTTTTTTCATATCTTGCCAATGACCCAGATAATATTTGACCTTTGACCTACTGACCTGGTTTTTTGATGTCCTCCTCCTCGTTATCGGAGGTGTGCGGTGAGACGCCCAGCTCCTTGGCGATCTTGTCGGGGATGCCTTTAGGCGCCGTGCGGATCTCGTTTTCCTTCTGCTTCAGTTCCTTCATCTTGTCCTGTAGGCAAAATCAAAGACGGAACAATTAAAAAATGTTATGCAACCAACATTATTTTAAAGCTATGAGACAGAACTATCCATTCAGTTTGCAACATAACCACTTGCCTCGTTGCAAGTCGCAAGTGAATTCGGCAAAAAAAAAACGCAATCATGCAAGCAGAACAAGAACCCAACTTGTCCTGCGCGGCAAGTAATATTTTGGTCAGGGTCAGTGCAATGCAACTCACCTTTGTTAAACAGAGTGGAAGTGCCGGCGGGGTAAGTAATCTTTAGGGGCAGCTTGCCCCGCTTGGCAAAAAGTGTTTTGAAACCTATGTTGCATCCTGCCATTTAACCCTTCCAATGCTTAAGCTAATTCCATCCAGAACACAAGGACACAAAGATTTTTGAAAACCATCTAAACCCTGTCATGTTGGTATTCATTGGATAGCTCTCACTGAGTATTCTCATATGAGTACCAATATGCCAGGGTTTCCGTCATTTTTCAGGTTTCGCTTGGCAAAATGTGTTTTGGAACCTATGTTGCATCCTGCCATTTAAGAAAAGTATTTGAAAAGGCCTTGTCCAATGGGCAATTGGGCATTGAGAAAATTCTTTTGGTTCCATATATAGGGGTACAATGACCATATTTGAATAAACCAACAATATAGTAAATAGTAGTCATGTGGCATTGCTATGTTATGTTGATAGTACTGTAAATCACTTAAGTATAGCGGGAACAATAAGATAGCGATAATAGCGCTCTGCCCATATGCGCTATTGTAAAATCCCCGTCTTTATTAAATTCATAATTGAACTTGCAGCTGCTGTTCCCGTTCACCGCTGTACTTAGATCACGCTATCCAGGACAGTACCGTTATTTTGCTATATAATGTTCATGCCATATTTAAGTGATTTACAGTATATGCTAGTTTACCCATTCATGCCTTGATTCTTTCTAGACAAGTATCGTCTCCACCAATGGTAATTTTGTAAATAAGTTTGGAATTGATCTTGAATTCACAAGAGATTTGAAGGAGAATTGTAAGTTGTTTCTGATGAAGATTTCTTATGGAGTTTTTTGAAAATTGTTTCTTTAAAGAATTATCACCAAAATTGTCAGATTGCATTCGGCCACTGTGAGCATTAAAGGGTTAAAGGTATATCCTAGTATTGATGTCATCGATAGTCAACAAATTGATAAATCATCATTTTCACTTTCAATTACATCGAATCAAATGGTTGGGTATCGAATCGAAATAATCGATATTCTGTACACCAATAATGGCATATGATTATCAATAAAGAATGCACTTATCCCAGACATTTTCCTGTTAAACTAATGCAAAGAGAAACTCTGACTTAGTATTGAAGTATTTTCTATGGCTTTTGTAAGAGAAATTGGAAGGAATGGTGTACTTTACTCAGGCATATGGCCAAGACACAGGGTATCGAACCAAATCACCTCTATAAATATTTGTGCCCTACAAGCACGTTACGGCGTATTGAATCAAATTGAATCGAATCTAAAAATATATCAATTAATCGAATTGATGAAATTTCATATCAATGACATCATGCACTGTGTCCTAGTTTTAAAGACACTCTTCTATTGCAGAACAACCTTAGTTTCAGCCATATATGTTGCACAACATATTCCAATCTTTATTTCAAATGGTGTCACAGACCCGGGTATACTTATTTATTCAAATATAGCAACACATCAATGAAGTCTTATCAATAAGGTGCAACAGGAATAGGTGGTGGGGGATCACTTTCTGACAAATAATAATGCACTATTTCACAATAAATAATTTTTTCCACATATTTCTTGCAAGGTTCTCTTTATAAGGAGAGAAATTTTAGGACAACCTACAAGCAAGAAGTGAATACCTTAATTATGAATTATCTATTTGGTGCGCTGATTTTGAAAATGTAAAGATAAGAGGATGTGAGACATAAGCTTCAAAACGTACAACAGGCAACGACCTAAACCCAGTAACACTCAGAGCAGGCCTTACAATTTTGAAAATATTTTTCTAACAAAAGCATTTTTTGGAAAATAATTGAAAGAGAAATGTTAAAGAGAGATCAAACAACAACTCTCCTTCAAATATTTTGTGAACTTTTGCTTTATTCCCAAGTTATTTTGAAAAGTATGGGAGTAGCAGACGATACTTTCTAGGGGATCTCTGATTGTGAATGGGTTAATAGTCAGGCTCCTTTGGCCGATGAAGGAGGGGTTAACCCTTCCAATGCTGAGGCTACTTTTGCCCATAGCCCAAGAACGCAACAATTTTTGAAAACATTATAAACCCTGTCATGTTGGTATTCATTGGATAGCTCTCACTGAGCGCTGTCAGATGAGTACCCATATGTCAGAGTTTCAGTCATTTTTCAGTTTTTTGCCTCATTTTGTATTGGCAAAATCAGCCACCAGCAGCATAAGGGTTGAACATTTTAACAAACAACAACATATTTCTTCACTCTAAATTACACTGAAAACATGGAATTCACAAATTATGTTACAATGTATCGGGAAAGCGCTGTGCATTCCAGGCGGCAAGCGGGGAGAATTGAGGCAAAGAACCAATGTATACCTTCCGAACCGTCGAAACTGCAGCCAACCTTTTTCTAAAGGCCGTCGGACTTGGCGGGAAGTCGACGGATTCTAATCTGTAGTTCTCTAAAGTCTGTAGCGGGCGCGAGCAGAGAGAGAAAAAGATCGCAAAAGCCATATAAGGTAAAAACGTAGGGTCAGCGGTTTTGCCATAGAAACCAAAGGATTTTTGAAATTCTTTCAACAAAGCTGTTGTCATGGAAACTGATGGATTTTGTGTGTTGCCATGGTAACCTAAGTATTTTTGAGGGTTCTTCAACCACGGTGTTGCCATGGTAATAAAAGTAATTTTAAGATTCCTTCGACCCCGATGTTGCCATGGTAACTAAACCATTCATGCTAAAAAAAAATCTTGAAATTGTCGTCTATCATAGTCCATGGTATTTTTGACAATAATTTGGAAAATAAGATTCCTTTTTCAAAATATTTGAAGGAGAGCTGTTGGTCATACTCTGCTTAACATTTCTCATTCGATAATTTTCCAAACCATGTCTTCCCCTAAAAGATGTCCCCAATATCTATGCCTTTGTCCCCTGCCCAAAATGGCCAATTGTAAGATATTTGAGCTTTCTATTCTTTAACCCATCCGATGCATTATAAGCTATTTTTGTCCGAAGCACAAGGATGCAAGATTCTTGAAAACCATCTAAACCCTGTCATGTTGGTATTCATTAGAAAGCTCTCACTGAGTACTCTAAGATGCAAGGGTTTCAGTAATTTTTCAGTATTTTTGCATCATTTTGTATTGGCAAATTTAGCCTCCATCCAAATGAGGCGCAGACACCCTGCTATGAAGCTATGAAGCAAGGCCGTTTTGAGGCAATACATCTAATTGGCATAGCATTAATGAAGAAGACAGATATATATGAATGCAAGTAGGAGCAGAGAGACAACTACAAAGAATTAATTTGCTATAAATCTATATTAATTAACCTTTCCAATGCTGAGGCTCTTTTTGTCCTAATCACAAGGATACAAAGACTTGAAAATTACTTAAAACCTGTCATGTTCGTATTAATAGAATAGCACTCGCTGAGTACTGTCAGATGAGTAACCATATGTCAGGGTTTCAGTCATTTTGGGGGTTATTTGCATCATTTTGTATTGGCCAAATTAGCCACCAGCAGCATAAGGGTTAAGGCAATCTGTTAGAGCGTTTAGTAGCTGTCAGCCATTGATAGTAGTAACAAAGTAACAACTCAGACTCACGGGGTGCTGTGAAGCGAGGTCTATCGTTACGTCATTCGTCGTCAACGCCTGATTGGTCAATCCTGGATCACCAGGTGGCGCCACCTGTTGAGGAAAAAAGAAAAAAAAAGATGAAAATTGTGCATTTGCAGCAAAATATGTTCCCGGTGAGAAAGGTTTCACTCAGATTGTCATGCTGCTTTTGTTGCTATACGGCCTAAAATAAAAAGTTGTTTGTTTCCTGTAACCCTACCCTAACAAGTTTTTATTCAAGAAAATCCCAACCCCAAAGTTTTTTTCACCCTCCCAACTCCCAATCAACATAAAACATGCATAAAACACAAATTTTGACCAAAAAAATAAATGCAAAAAGATTTTTTACCGACCTATCTACCCTATTGTTTTTCCACACCGTTACAGGAAACAAGCAATATCTTTTTCTTGGCCTAAGTATCATTTTGATCATTTTGCATGGGCCAAATTAGCCACCAGCAGTATAAGAGTTAACCCTTCCAATGCTGAGGGTACTTTTGTCAAAATGACAAGGACATAAAGATTTTTGAAATCCTATCTAAACCCTATCATGTTGGTATTCTTTGGATAGCTCTAACTGAGCACTCTCATATGAGTACTGAAGTGCCAGGGTTTCAGTCATTTTTCAGGGTTTTTGCATCATTTTGTATTGGCCAATTAAATTAGCCACCAGCTGCATAAGGGTTCAGCATTAATGGGTTAAGTAGATTGCCGGTGTGAATGATAATTTGGAAAAGATTGTGTTCGTTTATTTTTTGTGTTTTTTTGCGTTTAGCCTCGTACGCAAAGTTAAAATTCGCAATCAAGATTAGTGCTGCCACTTTAAGTGTATAGTCGGCACTCCATGTTGCGACCACTTTGCAAAGTAAAAAAATGTAAAAATAAATTTTCTGTAAATTCGCAAAATTTACTCTACAGAATTCACTGAAGCGTTAATGTGGCTGATCACTATTCAGCAGGCCAAGGGTTAATATTAAGCTTATTACTGGTAACCTGTATTGCGCCGGGCTATAGAGGGATATTGATCTGTATTGAATATGAACATTAACCGTGCCTGCTCTTCACACAGTAAGGCTCATTGATTATACCTGTGCTGCTGCTAAAGCCCTACTTAACAACAACCACTTGACTGCAGTCAGCCAGGAAACAATGGCACAGATAGGACCTCACATTCCTGTTGAAAGTGACGGAAAAACAGTCAGCAGGGAAACAATGGCATAACCCTTCCAATGCTGAGGCTACTTTCTTCCAAAGAACAAGGATGCAAAATTCTATGAAAATCATCTAAACCCTGTCATGTTGGTATTCATTGAATAGCTCTCACTGAGTACTTACAGATGAGTACCCACATGCCATGGTTTCTGTCATTTTCTAGGTTATTTGTATCATTTTGAATTTTCTAAATTAGCCAGCAGGGAAACAATGGCACAGATTTAATAGGACCTCACATTCCTGTTGAAAGTGACGGAAAAACAAAGGAGTACCGAGAAACTAATTTATGCATGCACCCAGGGCCTGGCCAGCTGATAGCCCTGTGGTCTAAGGTGTTGAACTTTTTGTAACAAAAAAGAGAGAAAAAAACACGGTCAGCCAAGCTTGGATCAGACAGACTGTATCATATGTGTAGCGAACAAACTAGTAGAGCTGTGTAATGTTGAACGCATGACGTTTATTCCTCATAGTTCCATACAATATCTGTATTTCACCGGCATGACAAATTTGACACCATGCAATGTGTCAAAGATGAATACCAATACACTAGAGTTAAAGTCATTTTCCAGCTTTTTAACATTATTCTATTTTGAACCAATTGGTCACCAGTAGCAGAAGGGTTAAAGCTCCTCTAAAATAAATGTAAAAAATGTAATCTTTATTTTAAGTCGGTATATCAATTACAAGAAACATGAGCTACTAATTAAGGCTCTACACCTTTCCATCTGGGCTTTCAGTATTTTTGGTTTGAGGCTACAGGGTTCACTCCTAGATATTCAAATCTCCACCTAGTATATGTGAGCCTAAGCGCCCGAATTTCATCTAGACTACCTACTCTAGTAAATAAGTAATTAAGTCAAAGTTATCATATGCATGGTTTCCAGGAGGAATCATATGTCAGTCAGGACAGCTGATTGCGTGAGAGCTGATTGTAAGACTTTGGCTCCTGATATTTCTAGTGGGCCCCTAGATTCTTCTTTGCTAGGCGCCCGAAGAGCACCTTGCATTTAGATCGATCCCTGGGCTATTTCTGCCTTCACTCCAGCCTTTATTTATCCAGGGAATCCTACCTCTGACAAGCTAATCAGTCAATTCCCAGGGTCTGAGAAAACTACCTAAATATACCTAACCCAATAAAGATAAACCCAGAGCTCAAAAAAAAATCCAGGGAGCCAAATTTACTCTTTAACCCTTCCAATGCTGAGGTTACTTTTGTCCAAAGTTCAAAGACTTTTGAAAACCATCCAAATCCTGTCTTGTTGGTATTCATTGGATAGCTCTCGTTGAGTACTCTCAGATGAGTAGAATTTGTGTGTTTCACCTACGTTATAAGTGTTCATGAATGTTGATTGGTCAAAATATGACTACATATATGTATACATGTTACAAATATATTTCATTCCCTTTATATGTTTACAAGAGAATTAGAAATCCTGTTGCACATTTTTGCAATTTGAAACCTAATAAAAAGAAAGCACAGCACCATAAAATATCTAAAGGAGAGTTGTAGATTGTACAGAAAATCAACGTAGATCCTTCAAACATTTTCCGCACTAGATTTTTATCATGATTTTATTCACAAAATTATCAGACCTTCTTGAGAAGCTACAGACATGGAATAAGCTGTTTTGAAAGCAATTTTGATTTCTTGTTATCTTCCTTATCCCTTCAGCTGCCCAAAATTGCAAAAGTCTAAAGTATACTTTTCTTTTATCACATTTTGTATCAGCAGCGATCCGCACATCAGTGTTTTGTAATTTCATCTCTAGGCCCAAACTAGGCTTAACCCTTATACTGCTGGTGGCTAATTTGGCCGATACACAATGAAGCAAAGAACCTAAAAAATTGCCGAAACCCTGGCAAATGGGTACTCATCTGAGAGTACTCAGTGAGAGCTATCTAATGAATACCAACATGATAGGGTGTAAAATTTTTACGTCTATGCGCTTCGGTCGAAAGTATAGCCTAAATAGCATTAGAAGGGCTAAGTATACTTTTTTCTTAGCACCTTTTCTATCAGCGGGGATCAGCACATCAGTGATTCTTAATTCCATCTACACGCCCAAACTAGGCTAAGTATAGCTCCGCACCAACTGGCTGTCATTGCACTGATAGGTTGTCACCATGCAGGGTCTAAATAATTCCTGAAAACCTGACATATGGGTACTCAACATGACATGGTTTAGATGTTTTTTCAAAAATCTTTGCGTCCATTCGCTAATTTGGACGAAAGTAGCCTTCGCATGGGGAGGGCTAAGTATATTTTTCTCTTAACACCTTTTCTATCAGCATGGATCAGCACATTAGTGATTCGTAATTCCATCTACACGCCCAAACTAGGTTAAGTGTAGCTCCGCAGCAACTGGCGGTCATTGCACTGATTGGTTGTCACCATGCTGGGTCTAAAAATGACTGAAACCCTGGCATATGGGTACTCATCTGAGAGTATACTCAGTTAGAGCTATCTAATGAATACCAATAAGACAGCTAGGGTTTAGATAAAAATATTTGCGTCCATGTGCTGAGGACGAAAGTCACCAGGGTCTAAAAAAAGTCAGGATTACAAAATGCCTGTCCAAAACTCTTGGTCTTACATACACACAGAAACATCTCCATCAACTAACAATATTTTTGGAATATTTTGACTGGGAAATGGTGTTTCTGTTGCCTTCAACGACCCCTCTTAAAGGTTTTCAAATAGGTAGTATGCATCCATGCCATCAGGTGGTGTTATCCCTCGGATATTATTATTGTCAGTGTATTTGCAAATTAAACATGCTCCACATTTGTAGCAGCTGCTGCTGTATAAACATGGCAAGCAGATTCCATCGCACAACACAGCAGGACAAATCCTAACCACAACGAAAAAAAGATAACTTATTGGCAATTGCTGAAATTAACAGTGCCTGGAAGCAGGCATATGTATGTTTATATTTGTATGTGTATACTTATATACATGTACATACATATGCATTTATATATATATATACACATATATATATATATATATATATATATATATATATATATATATATATATATATATATATATATATATATATATATATATATTATATATATTATATATATATATATATAATATATATATATATATATATATATATATATATATATATATATATATATATATATATATATATATATATATATATATATATATATATATATATACCAAATCGATGCATGTGTAAGGGTTCTCCAGGCATGGAATGGTTAAGAGCATTATCTTTTGATAGTCCCTGTGAGCCTCTAATGCATTTACCTCCCCCACTGCTGGGAGTCTGTTCTAAGTGCCCTGGAATGTTCTCTGCTCAGATGTGCCAGGATTACGAGTGCCTGATGCCCGCCTGGTGCTCATATATTGGTGCTCCTATGGTGCTCAACCTCAAAGGGTGGGTGCAGAAATCCCCTGCAGTCTGAGACAGGCAAATTAATAGCTAAGCACTTAGTTGAGGTCATCTATGTTTCATCCTATATTCCTGTATTGATTTGTATTGTATTCTATGTTTGTTTGTGTGTGTGCAGGGATTGACCTTAATCCTTATGCTGCTGGTGGCTAATTTGGCCATTACAAAAAACCTGAAAAATGACTGAAACCCTAGCATGTGGGTACTCATCTGAGAGTACTCAGTGAGAGCTTTCCAATGAGTACCAACATGACAGGGTTTCAATGGTTTTCAAAAATCTTTGCATCCTTGTATTTTGGATGAAATTAGCCTCAGCATTGGAAGGGTTAAAGTTTTCATACAGTAGCAGGTTTGGCTACAAAATGTTTTTAAATGTAGGAGCAAGTGAATCCCTCTGTCTGGAGCCATTAACCCTTCCAAAGCACAAGGATGGAAACATTTTTGAAACCATCTAAACCCTGTCATGTTGGTTTTCATTAGATAGCTCTTACTGAGTTCTCTCAATTGAGTACCCATGTGCCATGGTTTCAGTCATTTTCAGCTTTTTTGCATTATTTTGTATTTGCAAAATTAGCCACCAGCAGCGTGAGGGTTAACCCTTCCAATGCTACAGCTTCTAATTTCATTGAAAGCACAAGGATGCCACAATAAACCATGTCATGTTAGTATTAATTGGATAACTCTGAGTACTCTCAATTTGCAGGGTTTTTTGCATCATTTTGTACAGGCAAAATAAGCCACCACCAGCATAATTAAAAGTTCAGATTTTTGCAATTTTGGGCAGCTGAATGAGTACCCATCTGCCAGGGTTTTCAGTCATTTTTCAGGTTTTTTTTGCATCATTTTGTTTTGGTCATCTTTAGCCACCAGCAGCATAAGTGTGAACCATATCACCATCATAACTATTATCATCTTAACCCCTCATGCTGCTGGTGACTAATTTGGCCAATAGAAAATGATGCAAAAACCCTAAAAATGACTTAAAGGGGAAGTACA
>OZ012701.1:11581129-11724129 GCA_963942565.1 Maea johnstoni
TTAAACACTATCTGAAGCCTGTCATGTTGGTATTCATTTGAAAGCTCTCTCTGAGTACTCTCAGATGAGTACCCATATGCCAGGGTTTCAATCATTTTTTCAGGTCTTTGCATTATTTTGTATTGGCCAAATTAGCCACCAGAAGCATAAGGGTTAACCGCGCCGGTTGTAAGGTCAGATGAATACTAATATACCAGTGTTTCAGTTTTTTAACGATTTTTGGCAATGTTTTCTTTTGAATGAAATTAGCCCATTAGAAGTGTAAGGGTTAATGACTTATCATCATCTTCCTTCAAACTCTAAGAAACCTTCATTGTCCAGCCTAGTTTTGGGAAGCAATAACTGCGGTGCAAAGACAATCCTTGATGCTGATTGGCTAATTATATAAATTGACCAATCAGGCGCAGTCCCTGATTTGGCACCTGAGACCTTCGCTAATTATTTACGCAGACGCAGCAATGTTAACCCATTTAAATGCTTGATTAAATTGTCGTCTGTATCTAAGATACTTTTAACAATACCTTTGGAATAAAGAATGATTTTACAAAATATTTGAAGGGGAGATGTTGATAATGTTCTGATCAACATTTCTCAATCAAATGTTTTCCTAAATATGCTTTTGCCTGAAAGATTTCATCAAAATTGTCAGGCCGCTTTTGGGCGCGGTGAGCATGAATGGGTTAACCCATTCTTGCTTCTGACAAATGTTATTTTGTGCCCTAAAAACATTATAAATTCCAGATATAATGGTCAATTCATCTTTTTATGGATATTGAAGAAAAATGTACACACATACTTAAGCTTGCATGCTTTTATGCTTAACCATGGTTATCTCTAAAGACAAATATGCAAAGTAGCAGGGACCAACCTTCATGAAAACCTCATAATGACAATCATCATTGTAATCCTCATCATCATCACCATAAACATCATCATCATTATCGCTATTATCCTCATCATCATCATCATAATCATTATCCTCATCATCATTATCATCATCATTATCGAGAAACATCATCATCATTACCATCCTCCTCATCATCAACATCACCATTATCATCATCATCCTCATCAATATCATCATCCTCATCATCATAAACATCATCAACATTATTATCATCATTATCCACATCAACATCATTATCAACATCATCATTATTCTCATCATCATCATCATTAAAAGCATCATCAATATCATTGTCATTATCTTCATCATCATTATCTTCACCTCCACCACCACCACCACCACATCAATCATCATCATCATCATCATCAACATCAGCATCATCAGCATCATCGTCATCATCACAATCATCATCATTATCTTCATCTTCATTATCTTCACCTCCACCACAACAATCATCATCATCATCATCATCATCATCAGCAACATCATCATCATCATCATCATCATCATCCTCCTCCTCCTCCTCCTCCTCAACATCAAGCCCGATCCTACTGTAGGTATATAAATTTAGATAGAACTAAAAATATAAACTTATAACCAATACTCAAAACCTCAGAAACCCTAAATACCTTTCTAATACCAATAGACATAGAAATACATAACCAATTATGTGATATATTATAATATTTCCCGCCCTTTCCATAACAATAATACTAAAAATATAAATATAAGACCATAAGTGTGGTCATTCATTATCTGATACCATAGTCTTAGCCAGTAGGGTGTAAGGGTGTCATTTGGACACTTAAACCCTCAAAAATCTCTCCTTAGGACACCCGGTCAGTAATTTCTTAATATGTTTATTTCTAGCATATAGTTGAAATCTTTTCAACTAAATATCTTTCCCATAAATTATGTTTAAGGATATACTATGCCTTATTTCAATGAGCAAAACATATTTATGGATGTAATCTGAGTATACTGTGGACGCCCTTGAAAAATAGGATGCCAAAAATATTACAATTGCCAATTTTGGGCACAAAATTTCCAAATCCTGGCTAAGACCCTGTCTAATACCTTTCCATATAACATGTAATAGAGTTATGCAGGAATTTGCAGCTGACAATTATGTGCAGTTGGATTTTCCGGGTGGAATCGGTGACCATCGGTGGAATCGACTGTCTTAGCTAAGTCGACCCTGTCTGATACTTTTCCATATAACATGTAATAGAGTTATGCAGGAATTTGCAGCTGACAATTATGTGTAGGTGGATTTTCCGGGTGAAATTGGTGACCACATTTCTAGGTGGGCACAATAACAATAACATTTACCTACGTCTTCGAGAGACAAGCGAATCATCTGACTTCCCTCGATCGAGATAATAAAATCGTGAGAGAAACTGGAGGTATAGCGTTACCAGGTTATCTTCAGATGTTCAAGAACGTCTTAGACAGCCGGCTCGCCCCCGCAAAAATGTACCTTGGTCGGATTTTTCGGGTAAAATCAGTGAATAGGTGTGAACAATAACACGAATATTCAAGTACGTCTCTGAGAGAGACATTCAAATCATCTGACCTCACTCACACTTGCGTGATAATAAATCAAAACTATGAGAGAAAATTATGGGACTCCTACCTAGCTGAAATGCTACCTGGTTTTCTTCAGATGTTGACGAATGTCTTAGACAGATTACTCTCCAAGAAAACCCCTTACCTTGGTTGGGTAAAATCAGTGACTGGGTGTGAACAATAACAAGAATATTCACCTACGTCTGTGAGAGACATTCAAATTATCTGACTTCACTCACACTATCATGATAAGACTGTGAGTGAAAATTGACTGTTACCTAGCTAAAATGCTACCTGGTTTTCTTCAGATGTAAACAAATGTCTTAGCCAGATGGCTCAGCCTGAAAAAATCTGTATAAATCAGTGAGAACATTTCTAGGTGTGTACAATAACAGGAACATTTATCTATGTCAGACTTCCCTCACATTGGCGTGGTAAGATTATGAGAGAAAATTATGGGACTGCAACTTGGCTAAAATGCTACCTGGTTTTCTTCAGATGTTAGCGAACGTCTTAGCCAGATGGCTAAGACGACGAAAAAATCTTACCTTGATCAGGTTTTTCCGTAGAAATCAGTGAGAACATTTCTAGGTGTGTAAAATAACAAGAACATTTATCTTTGTCAGACTTCCCTCACATTGGCGTGGTAAGATTATGAGAGAAAATTAAGGGACTGCTACCTAGCTAAAATGCTACCTGGTTTTCTTCAGATGTAAACAAACGTCTTAGCTAGATGGCTATTTAGACGCCAAAATATCTTACCTTGGTCAGGTTTTCCCGGAGAAATCAGTGAGAACATTTCTAGGTGTGTATAATGACAAGAACATTTATCTACGTCATACTTCCCTTACATTGGCATGGTAAGACTATGAGAGAAAATTAAGGGACTGCTACCTAGCTAAAATGCTACCTGGTTTTCTTAAGGTGTTAACGACGGTCTTAGTCAGGTTGCTCGCCCTGAAAACCCCTTACCTTGGTCGGTATCACGAGCCCTCCGTCCAACGCCATGTTAGGAAAATATCGACTACGACCATATCCGCTGACTCCCAGATCAATAAACCACTCTCTCCTAATAATACATGGTACCTGGCCCTGCTGAAACTCATACAATTCCCACATCTGTATAATTCACAAATGCGGGATAAATATACATGGTCCCCGGCCACATGTTGTGGTGGTACACGCAGGAACCTGTATATGTGTGGATTGCGTGCAGGCATGCAGCAGAATGCAAATGGTTTTTCTAATGGCACCACCAGCATGCGGCTGCAGTTAGTCTGGTGGCCATGACGATGAGCTAGTATTATGGGATGGCGTGATAATTAGCCATGCTGCAAGTGACCCAGGATCGATAAATACTGGTCCATAATTTAGCCCTGATTAACCAGGGATTAGGGTCAATCCCAATCCCATGTAGAACAAAAAAATAAAAACAAAAAAGGCAGGTATTGCATTATATATTGTGGACCTTTTCTCTGAATATCAGTTTTTTTATGAATTGAAATAATCATACTGATCACTCCTTTATGCATATATATGTATATAGAGTCAAACCTCTAATATGATGAGAAAGCAAAGCTTTAAATGCTCGCGCAGCTCGATGATATTTCTGCATTCCCCTTCAAATGCAGTCACAAAGTGTTTGTTATTGTTATCCGTGACGTCATTCTTTACTTGAACTTCGCTGAAACATATTGGAAGTCCCTTCATATGAGCTTCATATTTGTGCAATAACCACACATAGTATGCGTAGCGATTGACCGAAAATATGGCATAAAAATTACTACGACTTCAACCTGTTGCAAAATTGTCATTTCACGACAGATTTCCTCTAGAATTAAGAGACATGTAGAATTATTTGTGGCGGTTGTAGCGATTTAAACTGCATTGAAATCGATTCACGGAAAGACGAGTAAAGTCAGTTTTACCTTGAACATCGAAGTTAGGACTTTGGAATGCGCGGAATTCCATCGTAACATGACGTCATTTCAAGACGTCAGCATTTGTCGCACATGAGCATGTATGTTTCAGTTGTTGCATAGTTCGGCGTGTGTTGCACGATAGTCGGCAACCAAAAAGCTATTTTGACACAATTTAAAGGAAACAATCCAAATTTATTATTTGATTAAGAAATATTTAAAACATGAAACGATCTGGCGGCAAAATGTGCTCTTAAAGCAAAAAGTTGTGCTCATTTCCTGCGAGGTTATCGAGCGAGCGAGACAAAGAGACGAACAGACAGAAGTGTTGACGGAAGTGCGGACACGGTTTTCAAGGGCCTCAGTATGTACTTCCATTGACAATGGCATTGTTGACATCCTATACCGTAAATGCTCGCTGAGCCGAGCTATTAAGCGACCGCTCAAGAGAAATGTCAAAAGTGGTCTTTTAAGGAGGTGGTCTCTTAAGAAGGGGTTGAGGGTCTGAGCGAGGTTATGAAAAGCAAGGAATTTCCAAAAATGACCTCGAATTATTGAGGTTGTTATGTTTAGCTGCATTTGTTGAAATTTCTTCATAAATATTTTTAAAATAAAACAATTCAGAAAAATAAAAGTTGAACAATATCATTAATTGAGGACCCTCAGAAATGATATACTTTCAAATTTTTACCGATTATTTCATTATTCTATTGCGCCCTTTCCAATATACAAGGCGTCTAGGCATTCAAGTGGCCGTTGAATGAAGGACCATTTACTCTTAGGGATAAGATTTCATGGTCGTTGCATGGTCGCGTCAAGCAAGTGGTCGCTTAATCAAGGTAAAATATAGAGGGAATAGCCTTGGGGGGATTTGAAACGGTCGTTCAAGGCAAGTGGTCGTTTAAGAGAAGTGGTCGCTGAGACAAGTTTGACTGTATATATATATATATATATATATATTATATATATATATATATATATATATATATATATATATATATATATATATATATATATATATATATATATATAATTAACCAATTGATAAGCTTATGAAATTGTTGTCTGAACCTATGACACTTTCAACTATAATTTGGAAGTAATATAAAGAATAATTTTGCAAAATGTTTGCAGGAGAGTTGTCGGTAGTGTTCTGAAGAATATTTCACCTTCAAATACTTTCCAATATTTGCCTTTACCTGAAAGATTTCATCAAAAGTGTCAGCTGTGAGTATCAATAGATTTAATACCTGCAGCCAATAAGACTGGCTCCATCTATTGGGAAGGTAGGTAATTAGTTTTGAATTTCCAGATAGGCACCACATGTGACTTGCACCAGAGATGTAGTTACTACATATCTCTGCTTGTACATTAAATTACACAATAAAGTACTTGACTAACGGCATTATTCAATCGGCAGGTAAAAAATTCTTGAACAATTCTGATACGGCCAAGTATTGCCTGAATTAAAAACTATGGTACACATAAAATACCAGAATTGTTCTGACAATTCTGGTACGTTTTATAATTGTTAGCAGCGAACAATTTTGGTGTGTACCAAAATTACAAAATTATATTAACAATTCTGGTATGTACCAGAATTGAGGTTGTAAAGTACAAAAATATTCATAGTCATGTGGCATATCAAAATGAACCTTGCATCAGGCCCAAAATTCTATCAGGCCCAATTTTTGCCTATCATTTAAGGTGGTACGTTTTATAATTGTTAGCAGCGAACAATTTTGGTGTGTACCAAAATAACAAAATTATATTAACAATTCTGGTATGTACCAGAATTGAGGTTGTAAAGTACAAAAATATTCATAGTCATGTGGCATATCAAAATGAACCTTGCATCAGGCCCAAAATTCTATCAGGCCCAATTGCCTATCATTTAAGGTGGACCTTTGAGATGGCAAGAAAGGCTCTCCTTTGACTTAATGGATTATCTCCCTCTCATATATGCATGTGGTTCTCTAGGTTTATGTTAACACAAATCCATATATGTGTGTGATGAATTAGGGAAGGTTAACAAAGAGATAAAGAGTACTAGTATTTATAATCAAATATTCAGTCATTTGCAGGAAAAATCATAATTTCGACCCACAAGTGTTAACGGGGAGATAAAAGACTGTTTTATGATGAAATATTCAGTGGGCTTATGTTGCTTGGTGGAGGCCGGCAACTGCATGTTTGAGCGATCTCCTGGGCTTGCCACCAGTGATATAAGGGAATTGACTAATAGGCTGCCAGTCTCATTGGATTATACACATCGTGGATAATACTCCATATCTCACGGAGGGCTGCCCTCACAGATAGCCTACCGTAAATTCTCAGTAATTTGGGACACTTTTAAATAATTACGATCTTTATGGGTTCATGGTAGCCCAATTCTTCTGAAAATACATTGATGTTATATCAGCAAGATTAACATCTAGGTCCATATTTTTGGAAATAGCAACTGGTGATAATTATTATTATCGTGCGTTGCCCAGATTTCCCATTAATTATTTTTCAAAATTATCATGGTGGCCCAAATTCTTAGGTTGGTCTAGATTTCCGATAATTTACGGTAGTCATTGGAGCAGTGTGCACTGACTGACGTCTCGCTGTCTCGCAATACTGGAGAAAGTTCCGGGCTCAAATCTGGCTTGGGGTACATATGATATTTCTCAAGAGGGCTGCCCCGATAGCCTAGTAGTTTGGGGTTCGAATCTAGCTTGAGGTGCAACAAATAATACCTCTCAAGAGGGCCGCCCTGCCGGCTAAAGTCATTGGAGCAATGTGCACTGACTGACCGCTAGCTGTCTCTCTCAATACTGGAAAAAAATCAGGGTTATAAGCACAAATGACATTTCTCGAGAGAGGGCTTTCCCAGTAGGTAGGTAGTTAGAGCATTGCATGCATACTAGGGCTCTCACGAAAACAGTAGGTGGCAAATACGAATGTATTCACGACTATAGTGTCACGAATACGAATGCTAAGTATTCGTAGAATGCTAGCTGATTCTCCCTTATTTGGAAAGATCTGCTTGAACGATCTGAAAACCAGAGCGCCGTTTAACCTTATAAATAACAGGAACGGTCCCCAAGCTCAACCGGTATCAACAGGTATAAGTTATAAGTAATCATGTGCCCACAACGTAAAATGGAGGCACTTCAAAACTTAGCGCTGCTGTTTTGAAGTGATATCATCAATTTCCAAGGCCGCAAACAGGTAGGGCATTTCATTTTTGTGTATATTCTTTTGTATTCGAATATACAAATGCGTATATTAGAATACTATTCGCATCGCGGCAATCCGCGGTGCAGCGACTATACAAGTGTATCACGGGAGCCCTCATGCTCACTGACTGCTCGCTGTCTCTCAATACCAGAATAAGTTCCCGATTGAATCTGGCTTAAGGCATAATTAATATTTCTCAATAGGGCTGCCCTGATAGCCTAGTCGTTAGCGTATTGTGTATGGACCGCTCGCTGTCTCTCAATACTGGAAAAAGCTCAGCATTCAAACCTGGCTTGAGGCACAAATAATGTTTCACAGAGGGCTGCCCAAATACCCTATAAGTTATAGCATTAATATGCATTGACTTCTTGCTGTCTTTACAAGTCTGTAAAAACTGCAATGTCTGAATCCGACTTACAGGACCATAGACATCAGGAATAATATTTCTCAAGAGGGCTGCCCCAATAGCCTATAAGTTATAGTATTATGCACTGACTATAATTGCGGTCTCTCAAATCTGTAAAAAGTGCAATGTTTGAATCCAACTAACAGGACAATAGACATCAGGAATAATATTTCTCAAGAGGCTGCCCATATAGCCTAGTAGTTAGCACATTACAATCTGATTGCATGCTATCCCTTACCACTGCCAAAAGTTCTGGTTTCAAATTTGGCTTAAGGCATGAGAGAAAGTTGGCAGTGACTAAGTTTTATAGGATCATATACATCTCAAATAACAATTCTCAAGGGGGACACCCCAACAGCCAAGTGGCTTGAGGATTGTTCACTGACTGCACACTGTCTCTCAACACTATGCATCAAGCGAGTCATCTGGACACCCTGAACACTGTTTTTTGACAGTTTGGACACCCAAAAGTTGATGTCAGAATTTGATGATGATGACTTTTCTTAGAAGATAGAAGATGTAGAAGCTGTAGTGTCACTTTTATAAGACACACAAAGCAGTTACTGGCCTAAAAAAAGCAAAATCTGTAAATATATAGGGTTTATTTTATTAGTAGTGTGTACTTTGTACCACGCTTTGGATACGCAAGAATCTATGAAACCTCTATTTGGACACCCTGTTTCCAAATATTGGCTAAGACCCTGATTGTGTCATGGGTTTGAATCTGATTTCAGGCAAGTGGGAAAGTTGCCAGTGACTTGAGGTTAGTCTTATTAGATAATAGACATCACAAATAATATTTCTTGCGGAAGTGCCAAAATAGCGTGGTGGTTAGAGCATGGCACTTTCATTGCACAATATTTTGCACCACTGCCTAAAGATGAGGTTCAAATCTGCCTTGAGGCGTGTGGGAAAGTTGCCAGTGACTTGATGTTATAGTCTTATTAAGTTATAGACATCACAAACAATATTTCTCTAGGAAGTGCCCAAATAGCGAAGTAGTTAGAGCATCGTACTTTCATTGCACAATATTTTGCACCAATGCCAAAAGTTCTTGATTCAAATCAGCCTTGAGGCGTGTGGGAAAGTTGCCAGTGACTTGATGTTATTTTCATTGGATTAAAGACATCACAAACAATATTTCTCAAGGAAGTGCCGAAATAGCGAAGTGGTTAGAGCATTGCACTTTCATTGCACAACATTTTGCACCACTCCCAAAAGAATGGGGTTCAAATCAGCCTAAATGAGGCGTGTAGGAAAGTTGCCAGTGACTTGAGGTTAGCCTTATCAGATTATGGACATCACAAACAATATTTCTCGAGGAAGTGCCCAAATAGCGTAGTGGTCTAAGAGCATCGACTTTTATTGCACAATATTTTGCACCACTGCCAAAAGATGAGGTTCAAATCTGGATTGAGGCAAGTGGGAAAGTTGCCAGTGACATCAGGTAGTCTTATTGGATTTTCCACATCACACAAAATATTTCTTGAGGGGGCTGCGCAAAAAGCCTAGTGTCTGAGCATTGCACTTAAATTGCATATCATGTTGCACAACTGCCAAAAGTTCTAGATTCAATTCCGCCTTGAAGCATGTGGGAAAGTTGCCAGTGACCTAAGGATAATTTTATTGGATTGTAGACATCAAATATAATATTTCTTGAGGGGAGTGCCCAATTAAATAGCATAGTATTTAGAGCATTTCACTTTAATTGCACGTTGTGTTGCACAAATGCGAAAAGTTCTTGTATCAAATCTGCCTTAAGGTATGCAGGAAATTTACCAGTGACTTGAGGTTCGTCATATTGTATTTTAGACATGCACTATATCTCGAGGGGGCTACCATGGTATTATAGTGGTCAGTGTCCTCTGACACTGCTACTGGTATCAAATTGACTGCAGTGCTGCATCATGGAAATCTACACACAGAGGTAGTTTACTATTTGCATCTGGTCTGTGGACTGCATTACATAATATACGTAAACGATTACATCTACATAGGCATTTTTATAACTGTGATAAAAAATAGGCAAAAAAATATAATAACAAAACAGGTGGTTTATATCACTGAGAATAGAAATAGGCAAAAGAAATATTCCCACTGGAAAAAATCTTGAAGGGCTGCATTCTAATATGAACCAAAACAGCAAAACAGGTGTTTTTTGTCACTGAGATTATAGAAATAGGCAAAAAAAATTCTTACCAGAAGAATATCATGATGGTCTGCATTATAATATGAACTATCACAACAAAAGTGGTGTTTTTATCAGATTATAGAAATAGGCAAAATAAATTCCTAATGCATCTATTCACTGAATTGTGATATACAGTGTTTTGTAGTGAACCATATTACATCAAAATAGGTGTTTTCTGTCACTGAGATCATCAGAAAAAGGCAAGAAAAAATCTTCCTACCACAGGAAAACCTTAAGGGTCTGCATTGTAATATTAAACAAAACAGGTGTTTCTGTCACAGAGATTATAGAAAGAGGAAAACAAATTCCTACCGCATCTGCACATACAGATATCAGGTGTGTTTTTATCACAGAAATTAGAAAATTTGGTAAAATCACTGAGATCAGAAAAAGGAAAAAAAAAATCTTCCTACTGCAAGAGAATCTTGAAGGGCTATAGTATACATTGAAATAGATAAACCAAAACAGGTGCTTTTTATCATTGAGATTAGAAATAGATAATAGAAATATTCCTATTGCAAGAAAATCTTGAAGGGCTGCACAGTGATATGAACCATTACATCAAACAGGTGTTTTTTTCACTGAGATTAGAAAAAAGGGAAAAAATCTTCCTACAGCAAGAAAATCTTGAAGGGCCGCACTGCAATATTATGAACCATTTCATCAAAGGAGGTGTTTTTATCACTGAGATTAAAATATGAACCCAAAGAGGTGACATCAGAAAAAGGCAAAATAATCTTCCTACGGCAAGAGAATCTTGAAAAGCTGCATTGCAATATGAACCAAAACAGGTGTTTTTGTCACTGATGTTATAGGAAGAGGGAAAAATCCTACCGCACCTACATACACACACCTAAACACACAGGTGTGTTTTATCACTGAGATTAGAAAATAGGTAAAATCACTGAGATCAGAAAAAGGAAAAAAAATCTTCCCACCGCAAGAAAATCTTGAAGTGCTGCACTGCAATATAACATTATGAACCATTACATCAAAACAGGTTTTTTCATCACTGGGATTAAAATATGAACCCAAAGAGGTGTTTCTTTGTCACTGAGATCAGTCAGAAAAAGGCAAAAAAAATCTTCCTACCGCAAGAAAATCTTGAAGGGCTGCCTGCTTATGCGTAGAGGTGTTCCCGTCTTGGCCGGGCCTGTGATTTGCTCAGACTATGGCGAGACCAGACGGCCGGGAATATGAGTCATCGCACCGCGGACGGTAACGCTCTCAGGATGCTCGGCCAGTCTACGATTCTGTGAGAGCAGCAGCAGCAGCGATCGTTGAGGCAAATTTTCTTGGATAACGACATTTAGCATATTATGCTGCTCACCCCGGGAATGGGGCCCGCATGTTTAATCATGTGCGAGCTCGTACACCCTCGAAGCAGGGACTACAAGACGCTCGCGCTGAATAGAGGCTGAATAGAGGCGGAATAGAGTATTATATAGGTTAAGCAAATATGGTAGAGGGATGGATACAGTGTCTTAGCCAGGATTTAGAAACTGGGTGCCTTAAATTGGCAGGTCTAAAATTTTGGGGCGTCCAAATTTTTAAGGGGGATCACAATATACTCATATTTCAACCATAAACATGTATAAATTCATCAAAATAAGGCATGATATCATTAAACAATGTCCTGGGAATTGTAAGGAGATGAAAAAAATTCAATTATAAGCATGAGATTGAGATTTTTAGAAATTCCACACAAAATAATTTGGGTGTCCTAAGGGGTTCTTTATAAGGGATTGGGTGTCCAATAAGGCACCCAGGCGCCCTGCTAGCTAAGATCATAGGAGGATCAGTGTGTCAAAATAGGTAGGCTGGCGCACAGATCCATGTCTAAAGAGGTAGCTATGGTTAATGGCCGGTTCAGCAGTATTTCCAGTATCATCACTGACTCTGAGTCTGACTGTCTAATCCAACACGTGAAAAAATGGATGCAATGTAAAAACATCACACTAATTTTCCCGTACATAATGTTAATGCATGTTTTCAATATCGTGCCTGACTTTGGTTTTTGGCCGCTCGGTTTTAAAGAACAACTCCCTTCCAAAATTCAATTTTTTAATGACATCACTACATATCATATTCTACCTGTTTAAAGCAATGCTGTTGCTGGCTGCCATTTACATCTGTTTGAACCTATGGTTTTAGGGGTCCAAGCCCTAGGCACCTGGTTGTGTCAAGACAAATAAGACATTCCAAGACAAAATCAAGAACATAGGAGACATATACAAGACTGTAGTAAGGCCAATTTCAAACCAATATAAGACCAACACAAGGCTAATATATAACCATGTTAACCCTTGTCATGCTAGACCCCCATATGGGAGAACCTATCCCCTGGGACCAGGAATATTGTGGGTCTACCCACCATATCAGAAGGATTTTATAGATATCTATTACTGTTTCAATAATTTGCTTCACAAACTGAAATAGAAACATGGCAAAAGGTAAAACCTTGATATCGAGTATAATTCAATACCCCTTAATCAACCTATGTAGTTTTTATTTTGCTAAGTGCAAGATTACCCAAAGACCGGATATATCCGGTGTTGGTCACACAGGCAAGATATGTAGCACCGGATATATCCGGTGTTAGCAAGAGCAGGGTTAAGACCACAAATGTCAATCACCGGATACACAACCAGAAGCTAGATCTCGCTCAAGAGCTTGGACACGACTCCCAGCCCAGGTAGTGACAAGAACCACTAAACACTGGTGCGTTCAACACATGCGCATGAGCAACTTCCTCTAAAATGTAGACGATACGCAAGCCCTCATTGGTCTATGTTTCCTAGTGACATTACACTGAGACTAGATTTGGCGAGATAAGGTGTGTCTAGGGCTTTATAATATGGTCCTATGGTAACATTAGACCAATAAATGAATTATAAAAGCAAACATGACTAATCTAAGTCATTATATTAGGAGACCAACTATCCAAACATTCAGTACTTTAATATGTAAGACATAGTATAAGACCAAGCACACAGCCACATCAAGACTAAAATAAGGCTAATAGAAGTCAAATGTACAATCACAATATTATGACTTAAGGCAATTGTTAGTTGTGGACCTTCAAAGTATGAATAACATTCGCATTTAACTAACTAGGCATCCAGAGAAGCTATACAGTGATAATCGTTTGGCCCAATTGCCAGTATATAAGTGCTTTCATATATTGTATTAGTGGTGTTTTTATTATGAAATTTAGCCAAAAACTTTATGAGTCACAACTACCCTTCATCCTCTGATAATTATGGGTATTATCAGGCAACTGAATATTATATGATACAATTTTTCAATATATGCTTTAAAACCCATTCATGCCTGGGTAATATATATATATATATAAAATTATATATATATATATATATATATATATATATATATATATATATATATATATATATATATATATATATATATATATATATATATATATATATATATATATATACATATTTATGTGTAAGCATATATATGTCATGACACAGATTGAAATTGGTAAGGATTTTAAATTGTGTCGACACAGATTAGAATTCTAATTTGTGTCGACACAAATCTCGATTTCAATTTGTTTCCAGGTTTTAGCTGACACAGATTAGAATTTTGATTTGTTACCACCCAATTTTAAATTGTGTCGACACAGATCTAAATCCTAGCAAGGATTTTAATTTGTGTCAACACAGATCTAAATCCTAGCTCAGTATTAATAGAGGAGTGGTAAGGATTTTAATTTGTGTCGACACAAATCTAAATCCTAGCTTAGTATCAAAATTAATAGAGGGGAGGTAAACATTTTAATTTGTGTCGACACAAATCTAAATTCTAGGGTTAGTATCAATGAAGGGGAGGTAAGATGAGGGAAATGAGCAGACTAAACCCCCTTTGGTAATTTTATAACAAAATAATCTTATTCTTTGTCTTTGTCAACATAAATTGAATTCCTTACCTCCCCTTCATTGATACTTGTGTCAACATAAATTAAAATCCTTGCTTCCCCTTCATAGCTTGGATTTAGATTTGTGTCAACCCAATTTAAAATTGAGTGGTAACAAATCAAAATTATAATCAGTGTCGACACAAATTAAAATCCTTATCTCCCCTTCATTGACACTGAGCTAGGATTTAGATTTGTGTCGACAAACTAAAAATCCGTACTTCCCTTCATAGCTAGGATTTAGATCTGTGTCGACACAAATTAAAATCCTTACCACCCCTCTATTAATACTGAGCTCGGATTTAGATCTGTGTCGACACAAAATAAAATCCTTACTTCCCTTCATAGGTAGGATTTAGATTTGTGTCGACACAAATTAAAATCCTTGCTTCCCTTCATAGCTAGGATTTAGATCTGTGTCGACACAATTTAAAATTGGGTGGTAACAAATCAAAATTCTTATCTGTGTCAGCTAAAACCTGGTAACAAATTGAAATCGCGATTTGTGTCGACACAAATTAGAATTCTAGTCTGTGTCGACACAATTTAAAATCCTTACCAATTTCAATCTGTGTCATGACATATATATATAAATATATAAAAAAAAAAATATATATATATATATATATATATATATATATATATATATATATATATATATATATATATATATATATATATATATTATATATATTTATATATATATATATATATATATATATATATATATATATATATATATATATATATATATATATGTATGTATATATCACATGCATGCAATGTTTTGGCCTGAAATCCTACTCTAACCTATATCAACAATGTTCGGCCCAGATACATAAACCTTTCCATAGGAGCTCTGGTATTCCAATTAAAAAAGACTGGCATGCTTTGTTACTAATCATAGTGTATGTGTGTTGCATGGTTAAAGATATATGATCAAACTATAAATAAAATACTAACATCAATAATTTCATCTCTAAGGTACATCAGAGAGTAGATACACACACACACACACACACACACACACACACACACACACACACACATATACATATATATATATATACATATATATATATATATATATATATATATATATATATATATATATATATATATATATATATACATATATATATATATATTATATATATATATATTATAAAATTATATACATATATATATATATATATATATATATATATATATATATATATATATATATATATATATATATATATATATATATATATATATATATACATATATATATATGTATATGCATATACTACACACACACACACACACATATATATATATATATATATATATATATATATATATATATATATATATATATATATATATATATATATAAATATATATATATATATATATATATATATATATATATATATATATATATATATATATATATATATATATATATATATATATATATATATATAATATAATTCTATACACACACACACTCACACAAAACACACACACACACACACACACACACACACACACACACACACACACACATAAAGACACTCACCAGTCTATTGTCAGGCATATCCTCTCCTTTGTTTGGCTGAGACATCCATTGTTTTATTGTATGCAAATCCGCCTCATGTATGTTCAACGTTTCACTCATCATTATTAGTTCTTTAAGGAGTGTTTTAGCTCAGAGTAATCCAAATGTAATAATTATTATGAACAACTCAAAGTCCACAACTTTTCCAAGTAAGCTGTCATCACATTTCCATGATAATCCTAGGTAATATTTTTTCCATTGTCCAGGTCAGTGCCATATTGTAATACAGTGTTTCACATTAAAGTCCATGAAGGCATCGTTCGGCTAGATATTTCTGCATGAAACACATACATATATATATATATATATATATATATATATATATATATATATATATATATATATATATATATATATATATATATATATATATATATATATAAATATATATATATATATATATATATATATATATATATATATATACATATATATATACATATATATATATATATATATATATATATATATATATATATATATATATATATATATATATATATATATATATATATATATATAGTGTAGTCTGTCGATCTGTACTAGTGTTTATGCCAGCTACCCACCATGCTATGTGCAATCCTAACACACACATCCTGTCAATGACACAGAATAGTGGGAGGTCACTAAGGTAAGTGATATACCCTAAACACCTACCCTAATACCCGGGGTTGTAGCAGTAGGCATGACAGTGACCCATAAAGTTCTGCCTAGCTCAATAGGGCTATTTTGCTGTATTTTTCTGATTGGACAATCTAAGGCAATTATCTAAGGAATATGTGAGTGTATTGACATAAGGCGACGGTTACTTGATTTGTTGGTTCCCGGATCCGCCGATCAAAGTGAAATAAATGTAAACCCCCCACTTTATTTTGTGCTCTGCCGCCGAGCCATAAATAGGTACACCAAACCTAAAATAAATTTACCATGGATGGTAATAAAACTACAAAACTAAAAGAATATCAATACCAGAGCAATACAACATTACAGTAGCAATGCAATACAGTGTTGTTGAAATGCATCATCTTATTAAAAAATCATTCTTTTAATATTCAAAAATATGGTTTAAGTAATATGTATTTTAGTACTAGCCAAAAAATCACTATATTTTTTTTACCTCCCTCCCGACTGTTTGCTTACTTAGATTTCTGTGTGTTAAAAAAACAAAAAACAAAAAACAACTTTATCTGTAATTACCTCCCTCCCGACCCTGTAAAATTGGTCTGGGAAGGATCCGGGAACCAATAAATCAAGTAACCGTTGCCTAATATATATACTGAATTGAATACTGAATGGGGCAATGGATTTTACTCAGTGATATATTGATAAGAGGAAGGGTGCAATATGATTATATCCTACCCATGATATCCATGTTATGCAAGCACATGCCTGTGGTGTACCATATACTGACAACCAGAGCTATAAGTGCTATTACTGCATACTGGTACCCAACTGAATCCAGGAGATGACATGAGCCTAGATCCAATAAATCAAACAAATAAACTTCAAACACTAGGCACTCTACACTAGAAGATAACAATCCTCTCTATATAGTATGAAATGAAATAGTCTAGTCTAGTATATATCTCTTGTACTAGTACAAGTTGTATGTATATATAAGTATATATATATATATATATATATATATATATATATATATATATATATATATATATATATATATATATATATATATATATACATATATATATATATATATACATATATATATATATATATATATATATATATATATATATATATATATATAAATTATATATATTATATATATACATATAAATATATTAATATATATAACTTATATATATATATAATTCATATATATAATATATATAATATATATACATATATATACATATATATATATATATATATATAATATTATATATATATATATATATTATACATATATATGTACATAAACCTATTTATATAAAATATATATATACGTATATATATATATAATCCTATAAACCTTTTTTCCTCTAATCATCCAGAAAAAGGGACCTATCATAAGATATAATCATTGAAAGAACCAGGCATTTTTGTGTAGATCCTGTTTTATCTGCGTAACAAAATCATCAAATTCACCCTACCCTGACATATGTACCCTAACATAATCATCAATATCCTGCTTTTGTTTATTATGTGATTCTATCTATATGTAGTATAGAGTCAGATCACGTTCTTCTATATCCTGTTTTTGTTTGTTTTTTATGTGGTCCTATCTACATGTTGTATTAGATTCTTGTCACCAGCCAAAAAGGGATGATCTCAAATCTTATTTACAAATATAATTGGTCAATAACAGTTTTTCACCAGAGTGCAATATTATTATTTTATATCATAATTATTATCATTATTATTATTGTTATTATCCAATATCCTGCCAAGCGTTTCTTTCTCATATCTAAAAATAACTCAATGAAATGAAAATCCTGTTTAGTAAATTCCCATTGTTGTACGCATCCTACTGATTCCTCAAATGTCGCTTCCGAAAACTTGAGTTCAGCATAAAATCCTTCACGATTGTCAAGGATGTGTTCTCGCTATTCTATCATCAGCTATGCTATGTGTATGTGATGACATTCCAGTATTGTGGAGCCCATATTAACCCTTTTCCTAATGATGGCTAATTTGGCCAATACAAAATGAGGCAAAAAACATGGGAAAGTACTCATCAGAGAGTACTCAGCAAGACCTATCCAACGAATACCAACATGGCAGGGATTAGATGGTTTTCAAAAATCTTTTGTTCTTGTGCTTTGGATGAAAGTAGCCTCAGCATTGCATGGGAGGGTTAACGCTTTTGATGCTGAGGCTACTTTCATCCAAATATTTTTGAAAAGCATCTAAATCTGGAGACCAGTCATACTTTTGAAAATAACTTTGGAATGAATCGTAAATTCCTGAAGAATTTGAAGGAGAGTTATACTTCTCTCTTTCAAATCAGGGCTCGAAATTTAAGGGGGTGCCGGGGGAATTTCCCTGCGGCTCCCTCAAATTTCTAGAGGAAGCCCAAAGATGTACTGGTTTCTAAACACAACACCTTCAGGTGGCTTTTGAAGATGCAATTGGGCTCCCTAGAAAAAAACTTTTTTCGAGCCCTGCAAATATTTACTTAATCATTACTTTTGTTAGAAAGATATCACCAAAATTGTCACATGGTTTTGCCATAAATGGGTTAATAAGTGTAACTCTACCAGTGGCGCACACAGATAATTTGATAAGCATCCATTTCCTGGTCATGTGACTATTAACCTATTCGTGCCTGGAGATTTCCCTGAAAAGTGTCGTCTGGACCTAAGTTACTTTTGAAAATAACTTTGGAGTCAATCACAAATTGGGAAAATATTTGAAGGAGAGTTGTTCATTAGTTTCTGATCAACATTTCTTCTTCAAAATATTTTCTGAAAATTGAAGTTGATAGAGAGATATTGCCAAAATAGTCAGGTGGTTTTGGGCTCTACATGCATGAATGGGTTTAATTAATTTACTCCAAGCCTTTAGTGCCCAATTTAGAATAATTTAGAATAATTTGGAAAATATTTGAATGAGAACAGAATAATTTGGAAAATATTTGAATGAGAACAAACCAAGTTTTGGAAAACCTGATATACTTTTAAAAATAAATAAGAAACTGAGAATGATTTTACAGGATATTTTGAAGGACAATTGTTGCTTATAAATGCATGTCCTGATCAATATTTCTCCATCAATTTTTTTTCCTGATGATACACTTGCCTGCAAAATTTGATCAAAATTGTCAGGCTGCTTTTGCTCACTGTGAATATTGATGAGTCAAAAATTTCTCCTACCAACTCTTACTGCGGGTGCCTTTAACCCTTATGCTGCTGGTGGCTGATTTGGCCAATACAAAATTATGCAAAAAAACTGAAAAATGACTGAAACCCTGGCAAATGGGTACTCATCTGAGAGTACTCAAAGAGAGCTTTCCAGTGAATACCAACATGACAGGGTTTGGATGGTTTTCAAAAGTTTTTGCATTTTTCACGCATGGATGAAAGTACCATGAGCATGGAAAGGGTTAATATAGGGGTCAGGAAACTGTAGCCATATAAAAAATCTCTCCGAGTTGATCTCGCATCAAGGATAACCTGTGGCCACTGCGGCCCTATCAATTATTTCTCCTACTCCCTCTCACTATCGGTGCAGGAAATTGTAGCCATATGAAAAATATCCCCGACTTTCTTTCACAATCGGTGCCTTATATAGAAACCAGGAAATTGAAGCCATATCTATAACCTCTCTCTGACTCGGTCTTTCACCCAGGATGCTCAGCAGCATCATTTGCGGGAGTTATCCAGCAATCTAGGTTGCTTGGCAACAACGAGATTAGCCGAGATTGTCTCCAATAGTCCCCAGGTTGCGGGGAAATAATGGCCGCCGCATGCTGCCGGGACAACAAACATATCACCCTGTCACCAGCTAGGACAACACGGGGTGAGGCAACAATACAGGGCAACAATGGGACGTGTGTGTATATATATGTATTTGTATATATATATATATATATATATATATATATATATATATATATATATATATATATATATATATATATATCGATTGTTTGAACATGCTGAACAGTGTTCATTTGTACCTCTGATTATGATGATCGAACGCAATTTTCCATGTTCGAACAAAAAAAAAACATTGTATAAAAATTCCATTCAAAAAATAGGTGGACTTTTGGTAGTCCATCCGGCGAGAAAAAACTGTTTATGGCCCCACCAAACAGGAAACACTAAGGGACCGCTCTCGAGATGTGGATGAAGCCAGATCCACCTCTCTGAGCGATAGATGTAAACATGCCATCATTACTATTTACCTTGTGTCATAGGGTACTGCGTCTTGACTATATGGTATAAAGAGGTGTTTTGAATCGGGATTTGCAGTGAAAATGACGATAAAACATAATGCCAAGTTAAAAACAAGTACGGTTGTAGATGCAAAGCATCAATAGTCAAAAGGCGGGGCCAAGTTATTTATGAACTTGTGAGGGAACCGGATGTATAAAGAACATTAACATTATAGAGGAAAATAATTTATAATGACTAGATTTGTATAATTTTTGTAGAAATAAAAGAAATATCGGAATTCTAGGCGCAAGCTGGAGACTTCGAAATATCTTGGGTGCGAAGCTACTAGGGTACGCATCAGTTTGGTTACGAACCAGTTTGGTTACGAAGTCTCCTGATTTCATTCTATACACATAGTAGACTAGTGGCAGTCCTATAAGCCGCTTCACGCCAACAATAGATGGTGGGCGATACCAGTCCCTAATCCGTGACGTGATTGTGAGACTGGCGCTAGTCTATATACACGGAGTACTTTTTTTCTTAGTAATTTTCCTTCCTATACTGAAAAATATACTTTATGTCCGCTTAAAATATTTTATATATTTGAAAACTTCATGCTAAATTAAAATAAGGAAGGCACGATTTTCCGCGGCAAAGGCAACATTTATATTATAACCAATCAGAATAGAGAATTATATTCAGTCCGGCCTCAGGATTTAGACCACGTGACGTCTGCCCATGTACATCTCAAAACACCTTCCCAGATAAGGCGGGCCCGATGGCCCCGCCAATAACACACTTTTCCAAATCCTACCTGCGATGAAAGAGAGGAGTCTATGTCTAACGTCGTATCAAAGCTACTCTGCTGGACTTCCTGAAAAAACTCCTCGACCTTCCCCGAGAACTCTCTCTGCCGCCTGGCCCCCTGGTGGTGATCCTGTGCATTAGCCTGCAGACTGTGGTCTACGTGCTCGAGGAGACTATCGGCCTGGGCAATCAGCGAGCGGTTCACCTTAAGAAGGCAACAAAAGCGGGGTTTTCTAAGCAAGGGGTGTAGGCAAGCAGGCAAAGGAAAGTGCATGAAGGAACCAAATGTAAAAATTATATGGAATATATTTTTGAATGTTATTGTGCTTGAAAAAAGTGAGACACAGAACCAAATTTCGAAATTTTGTATAATATTTCTGGATGTTATTGTGCTTGAAAAAAGTATGGCATGGAACCAAATTTCAAAAGTTTTGAAGAAAATTTTTGAATGATTCAATGTGTGAATATGCTTGAAAAGAAAAGAGGCACGGAACCAAATTCCAATTTTTTTTTAGAACATTAATTAAAATTTTATGAATGTTATAATGTGTTATTGTCCTTAATAACAAAGATGAGGCATGAACCCAGAGGTAAAAATTTTGTAAATAATGTGTGATTGCTTTAAATGTGTGATTGTACATGAAGAAATGCATCAATGCATCATGCAGGGAATCGAACTTAGAAATTCCTAAATTTTTTATGACATAGAATATTTCCAAACATAAATTAGAATTTACAAAAAAATTAACAAGGCCGAATTCAAAATATTCAACTTAACCACAATTTGTCTGTTTAAACATCCTCAAATTTAATTTAAGGAGGAACATAATGCACGAAAAAGGTGAAGCGGAGGAAAGTAATCAAATGAAAAAGGGGTGAATAAAATAATTTCATGGTGACTAATTTGAACATAAAGCGTTGAACAGAGTAAAGTCTGTTATGCAAGGAAAGAAAGCTGGGTTCAAATATTTGTAGTATTCAACAGTCAAACATGTCAATGTAAACAGGTAGTACTTTTACCCATTCATGCCTGCAGCACCCAAAAGTAAGCCTGACAAATGTTTTGATACTGCACTCCCAAAAGCAAAATTCATAAAAATATTTGAAGAAGAGATGTTGACAAGAAGCTAACTAACAACTCTCCATCAAATATTTTTCTAATTTATGATAAATTCTAAAGTTATTTTTTGAAAGTATCATAGGTCCAGACGACACTTTTTAAGGAAAGCGCCAGAGCACCCAGACTACACTAGAAAATTCTTCCTAACATAAGTAACTTATAGAGAATGTTTGAAAGAGAAATATCAGTTCACAACTTTCCTTCCAATAGTTTTTGACATGATGCTGGACTGTGAAGATATATTCAAAAGAGATGTACCTCCAGGGATAACTTGCTGAGAAAAACTCATGAAGGTACGATGGTGCAGGTGTGAACGGCAGAAATTTTTTTTTTCTCCACCGTTTTTCCAAAAAACAGCAGATTTTTTTTTTCCTCCACCGTTTTTCCAAACAACAGCAGAAATTCACAGCTGCACCATCGTATGAAAGAGAGGAAGGACTAAAAATAAACCTAATTTGTCAATAATATGACTAAAAAGCCGAGCCTTTTTGGGTTATTACAGGCATGACATGGTTCTGTCGGGGTGAGATTCTCTCGACCTACCTTTAGATTTTTCGTCCTTATCTCCTGAGTTACGTCCAGCACGGCAGGTTCGTCCGCCCTTGAGGACGACGCCGTTCGATGCGGTGACGACGTCGTATCCATGCTGTCCATGGTGAGACTGATACGCCCTGCTGTCGTGTAGTAGTACTCCTTCTTACTGCCCGCGTCGTAACGTACGTCTGGTGAGAAGACGTTCCCCTCGTCCAGCGAGTGAGATACGTCAGCGTCCCGGCTCTCCGACTGAATCTTCAGGTCATCATCGTTACTGGTGGTGCTCTTCAAGTTTCCAGCCAGGATCTCCTCTGAGGAGACGTCTCCCATTCTTGTGTCCTCACCACTTATTTCACTGGTTGACCTTTCAATTTGACCTTGTGATGACCTTTCACCTTGACCTCGGGATGAAATTTCACCTTGTGATGACCTTTTGTCATAAACTAGCGATGACCTTTCATCATGACCTTGTGATGACCTTTCACCTTGTGATGACATTCCATCTTGACCTTGTGATGACCTTTCTTCTCCGATCACGATCTCCTGAGCACTTTTCATGGCAGTTTCCACAATGGCCGCCGCCTGTTCCTCTAATGCCGATGTCTCGTCCGGAGAATGGCCGCTCTCGTTCGTGGCCGTGTTCGCTGGCCAGGATGGTCTGTTCTGCTGGCCCGCCTCCGGAGTGCTGGTTTTTAAAGGATCGCTGACGCTAGACGCGTTGGCTCTGATGGGAGTTGATTCCGCCATTGGTGGATTTTCTTTCCTCCGATCCCCTCCCGGCGTCGATGGAACTTTCTCACCTCCTTCACTGAGAGTTCCATGATTTCCTCTCTCTGGGGTAAGTTCCGCCTCACTGAGCACATAACTTCCATCTACACTCGATGCGGAAATCCCGGAAGTCAACAACTCTTTTTCAGAATTCACCACAATTGATCTAGTATTTTCAGACTTGTTAGTTTCATCTAATGATACCATTTCCGTCAAGTTTAACGTATCACTCGTGTCTCCGCCACCATGAATATCTGATGTACCCAAACTTTCCGAGGTTTCATGCAAAATGCTGTCGCCACCAGCATCTTTCGTAGGGTCAAACTGGTCAGAACCAGATTTTTCCATTTCCTGCTGGTTAAAACTGGTACTTTCGATTAAGTCTTTTTCGGCGTTTGTGGAAAAGTTCAGTTCCTTAGGTGTATCCGCAAGTCCCATGTTTCCACCGAGAGGGTCGATATCCGACAGGTACTCTGTCTCAATTTCCACTGAACCACCCAAGTTTAACGGATCTGGTTTTGTTGGACGGATAAGGTTCGGTTCCTCATGCGCATTCTCCTGAGTATTTTGTGCAGTTTCGAGTTCGGGATTAAAATCGTCGAGAGCGGTGCCGATCAGCGATTGGGTGATTTCATACGCCATTTCCTTCTCCATACTACTGGGACGAACATCCTTCCAGTTCCCTGTCCCACTTTTCTCACTGTCGTTTTTATCACAATTATTCGTCAAGTCTTTCGCTATCTGGTAAGCAGCTACGTTACCCGTGAGTGCGGTAGGAGTTTCGAGATCGGTGATATCACGAAACCCCGAATCATGGCCGATTTCGGCAGACGGGGAGGAGTTTCCATCACTTCTCTGCTTTGCTCGCACTAATTCCTCGATCTGATTGGTCGATAGATCATCCAATGGACTTGTACAATCTGACTTCCCACCAGCAAGGCTGTTTCTCGGTGTGAAGGGGTATTTTTCTAAGTGACCCGTTTCTTCCATCAAGTCGTCGTCATCGGCTATCTCGGACTTTTTCCTACGAATCTTTTCCACCATCTCGTCACTATCGAAACTCGGTAAAACCTGCCGTTTCATATAATCATCCAAAACACCATCCACGACGCTATTTCTCGGTGTGAACGGACATGAACCATATCCAGCCTCTTTTTCATCATTAATCTCCAACCCATCGGCATCAACATCATCGTCAGCATCGACGGAAAGTTTCGCCTTTTTGTCGCGGATTTTTTCGACCATTTCCGCATTATTGAAACTCGGCAGATCTTGACTACTTTTCATGAACTCATCGAACGAGTTGTTCTGCACGCTATTTGTCGGCGTGAAGGGAAAATTCTCTTCATCCTCATTATTCTCAACATCCATCGGTTTGTCATTTTCGCCATAATCATCGAACATTTCTTTGCGATCTTTTAACCGCTTAGTCATCTCGGCGCTGTGGAAACTTGGAAGACTTTTATCCTTGCTCAGACCTTTTGCGAAATTTTCGAAGTTTTCGTCGGAAAAGCTGTTCGGCGGCGTAAAAGGGTCGTGTTCCGGCTCGTTCCCATTCTCCCCTCCGATGCCATCCAAGGCCTCCGATAACGCAGCCTTCTTCTCCTGAATCTTACGAACCATCTCCGAGCTGTTAAAACTCGGCAGATTGTACTGACTGGCGTAGTTATCGAATTCTGATTCAGAATCCACGCAGCTGTTTTGCGGCGTTCCAGGGATTTTACCCGAACTGTCCGGAGACACCTCCGACGATGCACCGGATGACCCCGGAAGGCTCATTTGCTTCACGCTCAAAAGACTTGGGTTAGTCGGATCGAGATCGTCGATCGTGCTGAAGGGATCAAAATCTTGCATGATGTCCTTTTCACCCATTTGATCTCGTTTTTCGGTCCCTTCATCGTGCACATTATCAAAGGGATCGAAAATCGGCGTGCTGACTTTTTGCGGTGACGTACCGGTTCTCACAAAAGCGAATGGGTTTATCTCTCCCGCGTTTTGATTGGCTAATATCTCAGACGTTATAATTTCAGAAGGTGACTTTCCGTCACTCGATTCAGCAGTTTTTTCCACGGAGCTATCTTTTTGTTGTAACGAATCTCCGTCGATAAGAGATGCAAAAGGATCAAATAATAAATCGGCATTTTTATCAATTTTCCCACCTCCATCCTGCGCAAGATGATCGTGAGAAGAATCCGCCGCTGAAGCACCAATGTCAAGATTTTCACTGGAGGGGTCGCCCTCAATTAGAGATGCAAAAGGATCAAATAATAAATCAGCATTTTTAGTGATTTTCTCACCAACATCCGCATTTTCTGTCACTGACGCGTCAGGATTTTCACTGGAGGGGTCTGCCCCTATAAGAGATGCAAATGGATCAAATAATAAATCTGCATTTTTAGTGATTTTCTCTCCTCCATCCTGCGGGAGACGATCCCGAGAAGAATCAGTATCTTCTGCGGAATTTTTACCGATTTTCTCTCCGAGAAGATCCTGAGAATCCTCAGCGTTTTCTGCCACTGAAGCGGCGAAGTCGAGACTTTCACTGGACGGAATCACGGTTGCGAAGGGGTCAAAAACGTCACTATCGGCTGCGACGTTTGTTGGAGCTGCCTCCGAAAGGCTTGTATCGCGCGCTTCGGGGGAGTTGAGTAGACTGTTGTCGGAGGATACGTCAAATGTGGAGTAGAGTTGACTGGAAGATAAGCCAGATTCTTCCGAGGGGGCTGCAAATAACAAATAGCCATAATCGTAAAGATAATGATGATGATGATAATGATAATGATAATGATAATAATAATGATGATGATGATAATGATAATGATAATAGTAATAATAATAGTGATGATGATAATGATAATGATAATAATAACGATGATGATGATGATGATAGTAGAAGTGGTAGTAGTAGTAGCAGTAGTAATAGCAGTAGTAGTAGCAGTAGCAGTAGCAGTAGTAGTAGTAGTAGTAGTAGTAGTAGTAGTAGTAGTAGCAGTAGCAGTAGCAGTAGTAGTAGTAGTAGTAGTAGTAGTAGTAGTAGTAGTAGCAGCAGCAGTAGTAGTAGTAGTAGTAGTAGTAGCAGCAGCAGCAGCAGCAGCAGCAGCAGCAGCAGCAGCAGCAGCAGCAGTAGTAGTAGTAGTAGTAGTAGTAGTAGTAGTAGTAGTAGTAATGTTAGCGGCAGCAGCAGCAGCAGCAGTAATAATAATAATAATAATGATAATAATAATAATAATGATAATAATAATAATAACTATAATATTAATAGAAATAACAATAATAATTATAATGATAACGCTGTACCTTACTAACTAAATTATACTGATTTCAGATGAAAATAATTTTGCTTAGCTGTACATTAATACATTGTTCAATATGTGAGGCCTTTGAGTGATATTACATTGTTTTGTTGAACAAGCTCAAATTTCAGAAGGCCAATTAAGGATTGGTGGCAAATAACCTGGTACCACAAATAGGTCTGATATGTTATGTCATTCTCTGCCCTCACTTCAATCATCTCCCTCTATTAGCCAAAAAAGACACTAAAATTGGAGATGGGTGAGCAACTGAATATATAATTATGTGACTAGCCCTTATGCTGCTGGTGGCTAAATTTTCCTATAGAAAAATGATGCAAAAATATCCTCAAAAATCACTTAAACCCTGGCATATGGGTACTCATCCGACAGTACTCAGTGAGAGCTATCTATGAATACCAAAATGACAGGGTCTAGATGGATTTCAAAATGTTTTGCTTTGGGTGGGCTAGACTAGGCTCTTTGTCTCTAAAAAGTTGACATTCCCTTCTAATAATAATAATAATAATGATAATAATTGATATTTGATATAGCGCCCTTTCCACCTATAATGTTCAAAAGCGCTTTAAAGAAAGTCAGTGGACAGTCGTTTATGGTCCATATAGTCAAATAAACTCCTTTCGAAATAGCAATGTTTTCAGCTGTTTTTTGAAGTTTTGCACACTATCAGCAGCCTTGATGTTGTCAGGGAGCTCATTCCAAAGGCGTGGTGCATAGGCACAGAATGCTCTGTCACCAAACCTTTTCAGGTTAGTGTGTGGTATCTGTAATAAGTTCTTAGTGTAATAAGTTCTCTGTCCTCTGTGCTGACCAAGCAGTGTGGTGTAGTACCATGTATTGTAGATAGATGGCACTACCTGGTCCTGCTATCTCTAGAAGTTTTACTCAAACAGAGTCCTCTATTCACCTGGTGAGATAAATATGAACTAATTTGGCCACTCTGGCCACTTTGACCACTTGGTGCCCGGTATATGGTGTGATAATTAATAAAGAAGTGTAGTACTCGCCCCGGCCTGGGATTGAACTCTGAACCCCTAGCCTCCCAGTACTCAGGCCGGCAATCTTGCCACTGTGCCATTGAGTCTGGTGCTACCCAAGTGAACTTACTACTGTTTTAGGTGCACTAATTACCAAAGAGGTATCACAGAATAACTGCTATTAGAACCTAGTGGTATAAATTTAAAATCTTTAAAGGGTTAATAGCATTGTGAATTATCGCATAATGACCTACCCTTAGCCTCTGTTGCAAACATGAAAAACATGAAAAATTACTTTTGTCCGAAGCACAAGAACGCAAAGATCTTTGAAATCCATCTAAACCCTGTCATTTTGGTATTCATAGACAACTCTTTATTTCAGAACTATTGTGTGAAAAGATAAGCCTAATAAGCAAATAAGATGAAAAAGTAAGAGAAAATGATGAACGTCACAAAGAAGAGGCAGCGCATACAAATTGGCACCATTCCAAGATAGGGATGTCATCGATAGTCGACAAAGCGATAAATCAACATTTTCACTTTGTCTATTAGATCGAATCGAATGGTTGGGTATCGAATCGAAATAATCGATATTCTGCACCCCAATAATGGCTTATGATTATTAATAAAGAATACACTTTTCCCAGAAATTTTCCTGTTAAACTAACGCAAAGTGAAACTCAGACTAAATATCAAATTATTTTCTATGGCTTTTGTAGGATAAATTGGAAGGAAGGGTGTACTTTACTCAGGCATATGGCCAAGACACAGGCTATCGAACCAAATCGATATAGCAGAGAGAGTATAGCAATTATTCAAAAAAAGAAAAAAAGGGATATCAGTAACATCCCTATAAATAATTTTGCCCTATGAGCACATTACCGCGTATCGAATCGAATCGAATCAAAATGAAAAATAAATCATTGAATCGAATCAATAAAATTTCATATCAATGACATTACTACTCCAAGATATGATTGAACACAAGGCATTGTGGTTAATCCTCATGGTACCACCTGGCGCAGTCTGGATCTAAAATAGGTTTGATAATAACTTTGGAAGTAAAAACAATTTTACAAAATAGATGCAGGAGATTTGTTGGTATGGTTCTAATTAACATTTCTTTTTCAAATATCTCCAGGCATGAATGGGTTAACCCATATGTGCTTGTAGCTCCCAAAATGGCCTGACAATTTTAGCGATATCTACCTAAAAGAAGCAAATTCCAGAATATTAGAAGGAAAAATATAGCTAAATACCCAACCTACAACTTTCCTTCAAAAATTACATGAATTTATGACTAATTCCAAAGTTACTTTCAAAAGTACCAAAGATCCAGACGACTTTCGTCAAGAAGATCTCCAGGCATGAATGGGTTAACACATGCTTCGTGTATATTTGGAAAATAATGAGTAAATAACTAGCAAAAAGGAGGGAAAATTTGTAAGGTAGATTTATTGATGGAAATGTCGAACAAAAATACAGAATTTGAAAACATCAAAACTTTCATACAATTGGACACTCACTCAAGGGATAGAAATTACATTCACAAACTTTTTGAATGGGACTTGTAGGAACTCGTAGGTTGAATTGTGAAGAACATTTTTTTCCTTCGAATACTTTCTATTAGATGCTATTGTCAGGGACATATCACCAAAATAGCCTGTCCACTGTGGGTACTTTAACCCTTCACACTCAGAGAGGCCAAAATAGGCCTGACAATTTTGAATATATTTTTCTATCAAAACCATTTTTTGAAAAGTATTTGAAGGAGAAATGTTAATCAGAAGCCATACAACAACTCTTCTACAAATATTTTGTGAACTTCTGCTTTATTCCCAAGTTATTTTCAAAAGTATGAACGTAGCAGACGATACCTCTAAGAGCAACTCTGAGTGTGAAAGGGTTAACCCTTTCACACTCTGAGGTACTCTAGAAAGTAACGTCTGCTACTCTTATACTTTTGAAAATAGCTTGGAAATATAGTGAGAATTCACAAAATATTTAAAGTAGAGTTGTTGTTTAGCTTCTGATCAGCATTTCTCCTTCAAATGTTTTTTCAGAAAATGCTTTTGTAAGTTGAATACATCCAAAATCGTCAGGACTGTTTTGGCCGCTCTGGGGTCTTACTGGGTTAAGCACAAAGCAGATAACCCATTTATACCAGTATTGACTTTAATAAACACATTCCATTTTAGTTATACCCTTTTGATCAGAGCACTCCCCTGAAAATATATAAGCCGGAATGTGGATAAGAACCTAACTAAAATCTCTTCTTCATATATTTCATAAATTGATACTTAACCCTTCCAATGCTGAGGCTACTTTCTATCAAAGCGCAATAATGTATAATTTTTTGAAACCCATTTAAACCCTGTCATGTTGCTATTCATTCAATAGATCTCGCTGAGATGAGTACCCATGTGCCAAGGTTTCAGTAATATTTCTTCATCATTTTGTATTGGCCAAATTACCCCTTAGCAGAATAAAGGTTAATTACAAAGTTATTTTCAAGAATATAACAGACCCAGGCAACACTTGAATTGGAGATATCCGGGTATGCGTGGGTTAAGTGATAGTGAATATGGGGAATAGTTCCTTTACTGGGTTACTAAATATTTACCCTTCCAAAGCTGAGGCTACTTTTGTCCAAAGCATAAGAACGCAAACAATATTGAAAACCATCTAAACCCTGTCATGTTGGTATTTATTGGATATCTCTTACTGAGTACTCTCAGATGAGTACTCACGTGCCAGTGTTTCAGTGACTTTTCACATTTTTTTCATCGTTTTGTATTGGCCAAATCAGCCACCACCAGCATAAGGGTTAACCTTTCCAATGCTGAGGCTAGTTTCGTCCAAAGCATAAGAACGCATACACTGTTGAAAACCATTTAAACCCTGTCATGTTGGTAATCATTGGATAGCTCTCGCTGAGTACTTTCAGATGAGTTCCCATATGCCATTTTTAGGATTTTTTTTATCATTTTGTATTGACCAGCAGCAAAAGGGGAACTCTTGGTAAAAACATATGTTAAACCTTGAAGTGGGCTACTACTTCTAATGGAAACAGGTGACATCGATAGTCGACAGATCAACATTTTCACTTTGTCAATTAAATTGAATCGAAAGGTTGGTTATCGAATGGAAATAATTGATATTCTGTACCCCTATGATTATTAATGAAAAATATACTTTTTCACCATGTGGAGCCAGGAGGCATGGTCATTGTACGATAATTTTTAGGATGGATTTGCACGGCAAATTCTATTCTAAGCACGGTGGAGATTGATATGGATTTAAGTTCAATTGTACTTAGATTGGGTAGGGAGTATATGTATTAGAGTGGATGAAATGAAATTTGAACTGAAACTAACTTAAATAAAAGGTGGTCTTAACATTATGGCTTGAAAAAATTGGATGAAATGAAATTTGAACCAAAAAAATGAAACTAACTTGAATAAAAGGTGGGCTTAAAGGGGAACTTGGGGAAGAACAAATCATAGGTTTATGTGTAAGTCCATGGACATAGCTCAACATCTGTCATATACAGGGAAGCCCTAGAGCTCCACACAAGGAGAAATCTAAAATTGCAATTAGTGAATAGCACCTCCTGTGAGTCATACCGCTGCCATTTTGAATCATTCTACAACTCTTGCTGCTGTGGTCCGTGTCATTGGGTGGCAAGCAGCTTAGTGGTGTATTAGGTGCCAGTGGCTCTGTTTAGAAGGTAGATATTTCACTACTCTGAATCACATTCAAGATATTTAGGTATGCAAATCCCTACGACTTTGAACCAATACTAAAGGAAATGAAGATGATTAATGTTCCCAGTACTGATATACATTTCCTGTGTTTGCTAACTTGTGTCTCATGGGGTCTAGATGTGTAATGCCAATTGGACAAGGTCAATTACCCTATGCATGTCCCTTTCCTTTACTTCCTTTTGTTATTACCCAAGGGACCTAGACATAAGACAAAACACCAGTTGTTAGACAACTAAAAAACTCCTGAACAGTCTATTCTCAGTGGATAAATAAAGACCATGTTGAGGTACTTATGAACATTGCCATAAAAAGATTTTGGATTAAAAGGCCATTCACCCTGAAAGTTAGCTGTTAGGGTTGCTTAAGTCTGTACATCAGATCAAAATAATGAAGAGTATGATTATTAAACATAATTCATTAAGAGAATGTTGGTAATGAGTAAATGAAAATATCATTGATTCTCTCTTAAATAAAAGAAAGGGTCACTTGCAATTTGAGATATTTTGATTTCAACCTTCCTCTATATCGCAGTATTGTTTAAAAATGCATTTCTTCTCAGTTAAAATGGGGTCATGACTGACTATGACCTTAGCTGTTTCAATTTTGTAAGATAGGGAATGATATTAACCCTTCTCATTCTGGCTTAATATTAAACATGTAATGCATATACCTGTGCTTATATTCTTAAAGCAACTGAATGAAGGTAAATCATGTTGAGACTAGTAAAGTTATACCAATAAAGTAAATAAATCCCGAAATTGATAAATTGCAAGATATAGTTAAAATAAGAGATTCATAAAAATTGGTTACCAGATATTATATACAACTGCACGCTTCAGGACAGGTGGGTTTAAAAGTTTCATGGATTCTAACCACTGGTTTTGTCTGAATTTACTATTAGGAAATCTATGAAAGCTTTCTCCACTACCGTGTCTTTTTTTACAGCCAATTGCTGCACATGATTTCACCATTTTCTTGTTTGATATACGTTTTTATGCAACTTGTGCAGAGAGCTCTTGTGAGGAGCTGTCCAGGAGGATGGCAATACGCAAAAATCTCCCCTCATGGGATCACAGAGAGAAAAAGAATGGCAGCATCCTGTTCTTGAAGTGTATTACTTTCATATAAGCCGATATGTATGTGAGCATTTAGGGCCCCTTTAACATTATGGCAAGAAAAAAATGGATGAAATGAAATTTGAACTGAAAAATATGAAACTAACTTAAATAAAAGGTGTGTGTTACGTTATGGCGTGAAAAAATTGGATGAAATAAAATTTGAACTGAAAAATATAAAACTAACTTATGCCGGGTGTTGATGGCTTAACATAACTGAACGAAATGAGATCTAACTGAAAAGTCCGAAACTAACTTAAATAAAAGGTGGGCCCAACATTATGGCTTGAAAAATTGGATGAAATGAATTTTGAACTGAGAAATATGAAACTAACTTGAATAAAAGGTGTGCATTACATTATGGCGTGAACAAATAGGATGAAATGAATTTTGAACTGAAAATATGAAACTAACTTATTTAAAAGTTGGGCTTAACATTTTAGCTTTAAAAAATTGGATGAAATGAATTTTGCATTGAAAAATACGAAAATAACTTAAATAAGAGGTGGGCTTACTATTATGGCTTGAAATATCGGATGAAATGAAATTTGAACTGAAAAATGTGAAACTAACTTATGCCGGGTGTCGACGGAGAGCGCTCTCCAGACAAGAAGGACTGAATGAGAGGAAGCACCAACTTCCTCGAAGCCTTCGCGTTCCCCTGGTGAAACGCGCTCAAGGTCGTCTCGAGGTCAGGCTCAAGGTCAAATGGCGTCATCTCTAGCGATGGATCCGTCACAAACTGCAAGATCTCCGACACCTGAAAATAAAATATATTAGATTCGTCTGAAAACATGAGATATCATGAAAGAGAAATAAGTAAATTTTTTAGAGCAGATGTGAGCATTCATATGGATTTCAAAATGCGTGTTACTGGTTTTCTTGCATTATTCATGAAGAGTTGATTTTCAGAAATATTTCCGAAAAGGGGGTGTGCATTATATACAAAGCTAAGATCTTTACATCATTTTAAATGCCTGAATAATGAGAGCGTCTTATATACGGGTGCGTCTTATACATGCGATATAATGGTATATCGAGAAAATTATCAGGTCCGGTCACGTGTTGTTCTCACCTGTCTCCTATAGATGGCGCTTTTGGAGTATATGCTCAGTTCTCTCACAGGCTTGTTGTCCTTGGAGATGTGCAAGGTCATAAGGACGACGAGCTCGGCCTTCTGGGATAGCGCAAACTTGGCCATGTCGCCTAGCAACCCCGGTCTCTTCACAAAGTCCTGTTGATAGGAAAACAAATAATATTATCACAGCAATTATGATTTTAAAAAATCAGGTAATTATCACATGAATTATGAAACATTTGATATAATAATGAATAAAAGTAAACAAAACATTCACATAATGTATTATATAAAGAGAAAAAGAGTGATAGAGGTATTTTTGATAAAACCAGACAGGTTTTAAGGATAGGGCTACTTGAGTTCTTATTGACTAAGCATGAAATTTGAAAATTAGGGTGAATTTTTACTAAATTTCTAAATTGGCTCAACATTTTCTTTATTTCTTTTATAAATTTTATTGTTAATCATAATTACCATTCCACTCTTTACTAAAAGTATCCATACACTAGAAATCTCTCATTTCTACATAAAGAGGAATTGACTGAAATTACTAAGGCATCAAAAGTTTTTTGATTAAACTCCATCGATAATTGCCATTAAAATCTCCAAGTCATAGGATAAATACCCATCCCTAGGGACCACAATTTCTCCTAACCCTTATGCTGTTGGCGGCTAAATTGACCAATACCAAATGATGCAAAATGCCTGAAAAATTACTGAAACCCTGGCATATGGGTACTCATCTGATAGCACTCAGCAAGATTTCCAATGCATACCAACATGACAGGGTTTAGATGATTTTCAAAAATCTTAGCCTCCTTGTGCTTTGGACGAATGTAGCCTCATCATTTTAAAGGCTGATAAGGAATTTCCTTAATTCTTAAACTACTAGGGGATCCGCCGTGGCCTAGTGGTTACAATGCCTGGCTCCCAAGCGTGAGTTTGCAGGTTCGAGTCTCCACTGGATCCCCAAGCAGGTGGCCTGGTCGCTATATAAATGTGCGGTGTTGTGGGGGGCTCTCTATGGTCCTTCTGCAACTGAAAGACCCCATGAAACTATTACAGTAGGGAATTTCTTCCCAGTTCCGGGTTTCTATCTCGTCGCGATATGACCTAAGCTGTTGAAAGCGACGTAAAATTCAATTCCTTCCTTCCTTCTTTAAACTACTACTCACTGCTAGGTCCATGGGTAGGGAACTGATGGCCACTGTCAGGTTACTGGAAGAAACCACCTTCAGATCTTTCCGCAACAGTTCAGTGGTGGACAATCCTGGAAAAGTGAAAATTTCATATCTCAGTGAATATGCAAATTCTTTGGTACCCATAAAGTCTTTCTACTCGGGAAACAACCATAAGCTTAGCAGTGATATTATACATAATCTGACTTAAATCTAAACATTTAAAAAATAATGTTTTGGGAATTATTGGACTGAAAGTTGACGTTCCCATTGAGTAGGACAACACATCCTCAAATGGTTTTAATCTATTACTCTATTTGATGAAAAGAAATTGGAACATTTTATGCCACACATGTTCAAAGTTAGCAGGGTTCAAGGCATCGAGCTTTTGGGGACCAAGTCCTGGGCACAACATAAACTTTTGCGGCGACTTGCCCTACTCCAACTTTCCCCTGCCCTTCAAAAATTGTATGTTTTATAATGTTTCATGTAAAACCTAGTAGAACATGGTGCTGGCATGTGAAAGCATATTTTATAGGACAAGCTTGAATGACAGACCACAAAATTTGCACACATTCTCAAAAGTAAAGCTGAAATATATACAGTGCACTTGCCTAGTGGAGCAAGCAAGATGCAGTTTTCACTTGCCATTCACCTATAATTTACAAATTCTACTTGCCCGGGGCAACGAGGTAAGCAACAATGTCAAGCCCTGAAGTCCTAGCACTACTAATTGTATATTCCTACCTGATATGTCTCGGTTCTTTTTATCCAGCGTGTCGAACAGGAGCTGCCGGTCGGGGTTGGGGACTATTTGTTCTAACTGCGTAATCATCTCCTGATCCTTGGGCGTGGTTTTCCCGGCGCTCGGTGAGAGACAGATTGTGTCTACGATAATAGCACCTGTAACAGAAACAAAAATAACATGATTGGGCTAATTCATTCAAAAGACAATATTGCTAAAAAGCTGAAAAATGACTGGAACACTGTTTTTTTTGGTGTTCGTCTGAGCTTACAAACTGGGATGTTAACCCTTATCCTGCTGGTGGCTAATAACATCAATGATGCAAAAAAACTGAAAAATGACTGAAACCCTGGCACTTGGGTACTCATCTAAGAGTACTGAACTTTAGCTATCTAATGAATACCCACATGACACCTTGGGCACTTGTAATAGGGGAAACAAAAATAATGCAAATCCAAAATCATATGTTTATCATGACAAGGTAGAAATCTCTAAACAAAAATAGATTCCCTTCTTTCTCTTTGGGAAAAATCGTCAGGGGTAGGGACTCAGGCAGGACCCATCCAGCCTGTCTTTTTGACAGACAGTTTCTTGAAAAATTCCTTTTCAGACAAGCTGATATTTCTATATATATATATATATATATATATATATATATATATATATATATATATATATATATATATATATATATATATATATATCCGGGCATGAGTGATTTACCGATTCATGTCTAGATATCTACTTGACCAGTGTCATCTGGACATGTCATACTTTGAAAATAAGTTTGTAATTAAGCATGTATTTGTAAAATATTTGAAGATTTTAGAGTTCTAGATAGAGATCTGATGAACAATTCTCCTTCAAATATTTTCCAAATATTGCCAAATATTGTTAGAGAGATATCACCGAAATAGGCAGGCAGCTTTGGCCGCTACAGGCATGAATGAGTTAACACTTGTCCCTCAGGCAACAACTCTCTGTTTGTCAGCCGCCTTGAGGCAGCAGAGAAAATTAACTCTTTAATACTCACAGCAGCTAAAAGCAGCCTGACAATTTCGATGAAATCTTGGAGGCAAAAGCAAAGTTGTGAAAATATTTAAAGGAGCAATATCATTCAGATCATTATCAACAACTTTCCTTCAAATATTTGTAAAATTATTCTTAATTCCAAAGTTATGCTCAAAAGTATCTATGACCCAGAAGAAAATTTCAGGAGGAGCTCTTAAGCATTAATGGGTTAAACCTCCATGCCTGAAGTGCCCAAAATGGACATAGATTATTTTGGTAATATCTTTGTTGTAAGAACAATTTTAACGAAATATTTGATGAAGACATGTTGATAACAATCTAACCAACAAATCTTTTTCCAATATTTCACAAACTATCTAATTCTAAGTATTATTGAAGTGCCAAAAATCCCCAGATTATCGTGATGATATCTTTGTTACAAGAACAATTTTAGGGAAATATTTGATGAAGACATGTTGATAACAATCCAATTACCCACGACTCTCCATCAAATATTTTCTGAATTTTCCATTGATTCCAAAGTTATATTCAAAAGTATCATAAGTGCAGACAAGAAATTTTCAAGGAATTCTCCTAGCTAACCCATTAATTCTCAATATTGATGGAATATTGTAAGCGAAATGTAAATTGGGGGTAAGTATTTCAAGGATGAAGGTTTTTCAGAACACTACCAACAACTCTCCTCCAAATATTTGGTAAAATCGTTCTTGATTCCAAAGTTAGCATCAAAAGTTACATAGATCCTGATGACAATTCCAAGACGAAATCCTAAGCATGAATAGGTTAAGTTATATTGAAGTGACCAAAATCCCCATATTTTATCACAAGAACAATTTTATGGAAATATTTGATGAAGACACGATGATAACAATCAAACCAACAAATCTCCTTCAAAAAGTTCGTGAATTTTTCATTTATTCCAAAGTTTTATTCAAAAGTATCATGAGTGCAGACAACACATGTCAAGGAATTCCCCTGTTGGGTGTATGGTACCTGCAGCTCAGCCAATCACACAAAAGACAGGTGAACGGCTCCAGGCAACAGACCTGGCGGCCATTTGCAATGTGGCAGGTTTTCCAAAATGGCTGCAGGCACTAGTATCGTCATGGCAACACAAGAATTGCCCCTGGTCATGTGATTGAGTGAGCTAAAATAGAGTGCATTTCAATACAACTCATTGGAGAGGACGGATCAGTGGATCATGAGAGTGCAACGTGTTAATTTCTGAGGAAAAGTTTGAAGATACTAATTTCATAAACCAAGGATAAAGGAATTTGTTTCAGACAATGAATACTCTAAATAAAGAGTAAAGAAAAGTTTCAAATTTTAGTTTCACTTTCTGAAATGGAGGAGCTGGGAAAATCACAGCGGCAATTCTGACACAATGTTCTGGAAATTATCTAGACCTGGCTGATGACTTTGATGACATTAAATCAGTGTACAGATATTTCTGAGGAAAATCAAAAAACATACAAAGAATATGGAATCAAGTGCAAATACATAAAAGACACTGACATCTATCTTCAGACACAAGGGTAAGAAAATATTATTCCAGTGAACATGCAAGTGAACCGTAAAAAAATGTTATACCTTATGACAAAGAGGAGAGACTAAAAATTCCAATAAGTTTAAAAATACTTTTGAAATACTTGCACACTTTTCATAATTCTTGTTTCTGTTGTGAAATTCATTTGATACAGATCTGGATGATATCATTCAATCAAAAGGCATTTAAAAAAGAACATCTATTTGATTTTTTCCCCACATAATCAGTGATATCATTGTGAGGACATTTGATGAAAGATAACGTTTGATTCTTTTGGCACAAGAAGGAAAACATCAGAGGAACAAATATTTAGTGGATATTTGATGAGGAACTATAATTTCTGCAATAGATACATATATCATACTAAATATACATACACAGGAACCATGATCAAGATGGAAAAAAATGCCGAGAAAAAACTAGGCCTTGAGCAAAGACTCGGCCTTGTACGCTGGCTCAACTGCTTCTACCAGATCTATAATAACATTGTGGTGCAGATCGGACTGTTGGTGATTTTCGGCGTGACTCTCGGAGGCTATATGGTTCTATTTCTACATGTGGATAACGCTATGCAACATGGCGGCCATTTTCTAACTCAGGAAATCAGCCAGCAAATCATTCAGAAAGTGAGCGATCGCAGCACAGTTCCGAAACTCGAAAAATCTTCAGCAGTGCATTCTGGGAACACAGTTCTAATTGAGTATGCACCATTTAACGCTGCAGAGGTCAAGGTCAACAAAAAGTCAAGGTCAGAGGTCAAAAATGCTACAATGTTGAGAAATCTGACGTGTCGTTCTTTGCTCAATCGTCTGGATCAGATGAATTCTGGTTTGACGCGACACGTTGCGAGCGGACTTTTGGATCAGGATGTGAAAAGACGTAACAAAAGCGAAAAAAACGCAAAAGACAATAAATCTTCCCATGGTGCTAAAACACCTGAGACAAACGTAAAATGGTACGACAAATCCTTGAGGGATAAGTTATTCAACGAGTGGAAGGGAAAATCTGGAGAGGACTGGAAAGATTACTTCAACACTGGGGAACCAAAATATAAAGGTAAGTCACGATCCCATAATTGTCCAAGAAAATATATCATGCAACCAAATATGCATAGCCTGAAAAGTTTCTTGAAGTCTTTCTAATGGAAAAAGGGCTCGACATTAAGGGTGCCCTACTGCAGGTAAAAATCTTCAAAATGGGATAAGGGCAGGTAAAATTCAGAGTATGCCTGCCCCACATGGCAGGTAAGATTTCATAATGTAACTTCAGAGATACTATGAAACAAGGGAAATCCAATATTCTTTCATCAGTACAGACAAAGCTATATCAGCAGGGTTAGACTTTCCTAGGGGCCAAGGGGCATATGAGATTTTGCCATATTTATGGAAATGAACAAATGTTAATTTATGAAAATGAGAATTCTAACTCAGGTTACTTCTGTCAGGTTATGATACTGTCTGGTAACAGAGGATACGATTTATTTATAATTTATGCAAATGAGAAATCTAATTCAGGTCATTTCTTTCAGGAAATGAAACTGTCTGGTAAGAGAGAGGTTGAAATTATGCAAATGAGTAATTTATGCAAATGGTAATTCTAACTCACTTCTTTCAGGAAATGAAACTGTCTGGTAATAGAGAAGTTTACAATATTACGCAAATGAGTAAGTTATAAAAATGAATAAATTTATGCAAATGAGATTTCTAACCCAGATCGCTTCTTTCAGGGAATGAAACTGTGAACAACGGAAAACGTAAACGCATCCTACGCTGGAACCGATTCTGGAATTTACCCGGCTGGGAGTTCGGCGACGGACATGAACCATTCAGAAAGTGGAAATGTCCGGTACACAACTGTGAACTGGTGGATGATAGGAAATACCTCAATACGAGCGACGCGATTCTCTTTCATAACATCGAGCTGAAGGCAAATGATAAACCTGCGTTCAGAAACCCCGATCAACGCTGGATTTTCTTCGCCATGGAGAGTCCTGTCTTTCAGTACTGGAAGCCCGATTACGGGCCGTGGAAGAACTTGTTTAATTGGACGATGACGTACCGTCATGATTCAGATATCCGTATTCAATATGGCGGCTTTAGAGCGCGAAATAAATCCAAACCTCTTCAGCCAATCAAATTAGCCGGTCGAAAAAACATGGCCGCCTGGATGGTCAGCAACTGCCAGTCGCCAGGGCAACGTATGCGATTCGTACGCGAGCTGGATAAATATTTCTGGGTGGACATCTTTGGACGCTGCGGGCGAAACAGTTGCCCGAAAAACAAAACCGTGCGGGACAATTTCAAGCAGTGCTTCGATAAACTTGCCCCGAACTACAAGTTCTATTTAGCCAATGAGAACTCATATTGCGAGGGGTATGCCTCCGAGAAACCCTTCCACCCGTTACGACATGGCATGGTGCCTATAACCTTCGGCGGGTTGAACTACGACACCGTTCTACCCCGGGGATCCTACATCGATTTCCGCGACTTCAAATCCCCACAGAAATTAGCGGAATACCTGGCGGACTTCATTCTCGAGGTTCCCGGTGCCGAGGAACGATACAAGGAGTTTTTCCGCTGGCGTGAGGATTACGAGATTTTGGGTTACTACGACGCGTACCCAAGGTCATGGTGTGACCTCTGCCGTAAACTCCATGAGCCTCATTCTGGTCCCAGGACGTATGATGACATTGTGGGGTGGTGGGGGAAAAAGACCTGTCTCCATGGCGACGAACTGATGGCACGACTTGGAGTGCCCCCTATAGGCCAAACACAATAAATAAATCTACCGGATATTTCCTTGATTATCGTCGTCTGGACCTGTGATACTTTTGAAAATAACTTCAGAATTAATCATAAATTGGGAAAATATTTGAAGGGGAGTTGTTAGTTAATTTCTCATTTACATTTCTCTTTCAAATATTTTCAGAAAATTGCTTTCATTAGAGAGTTATCACCAGTATAGTCAGGCGGTTTTGGGCACCCTAGCCATAAATGGGTCAACAATAAAAAATTGATCATTTTTTATTTATTTTATTTGTCTGGTTTCTCTTTTGGTTTTCAATATTGAACAATTGAAACATTATGTGCCACATACTGTAATTTTGTGTGTATAAGACACTTTTTTGCACAAATTTTTAGACTCAAATCGGCGGGTGCGTCTTATACACAAAGCTAGAAATCAAGGTGTTTCACATTGAGTACATTTACTTAATAATAACATTAATGATAAGCATTGATGTCACATTTCGCACATTTCAAAATGTGTTTACCTAGTTTTAGCGTTATTCATGAGGAGTTAATTTTCCGAAAATGGGGTGCGCACTATACACAAAGCTAAGGTCTATACATCAATTTAAAGGCCTGAACAAGGGGTGCATCTTATAAAACGCATCCCTTGTATACGTGTCTTATAAACGCAAAAGTACGGTCTTATCCCATCGCTGCTCACAGAAGCTAAAAGCAGCCTGGCGAACTTGGTGAAATCTTGTAGACAAAAGCAAAGTTGGGAAAACATTTCCAGTAGAAAAGTTATTCAAAACACTGCCAAAAACTCTATTCAAATATTTTGTAAGATAAATCATTTTCAATTTCCAAGTTAGTGTCATAAGTATCAAAGATCCAGCTATTGGTTTCAGCAGTTTTAATTGGTTAACCCATTCATGCCTGGAGATCTACTTGACAAATGTTGTCTGTACCTGCCAAACTTTTGAAAATTTGGAATGAACCAAAAATTTGAAAACTATTTGAAGGAGAGTTGTAGATAGAGTTCCGATGAACAACTTTCCTTCAAATATTTTCCAAATATTGGTTTTGATAGAGAGATATTACCAAAATAGTTGGTCGTTTTGGCTGCTACAGGCATGGATGGGTTTAACACTACTGAAGTCTCACACTTACCATAAAGTAACTCTGCAACAGCTGCATCCATGATGAAACTGCTGTCTTTAGTCACCTTTTCTGCCACCAGGGTGCAGCATGAGCCAACTGTTTCTATCACCATGGAAACCCTGAAAGAGATGTGAAATCTCAGATAATTTCTGCCATCTCGGAATAGAATACAAAAATATCATTATTTTATAACAATTGGGAAAAAAATCACAGCTAAATATCATTGATGACATAAGCATCATTTGGTAAATATTTGAATGGGAAATGTTTATCAGAACCTAATCTTCAACTATTATACGGATATTGTGTAAATGTATGCTCTATTGCCTTGTTTTTATAAATATCATACACCAAACTAAGGGTTAGCTTGCTTGATGCATCACCATATAATAATACTTTATGGGAAAAGGTATTTAATTGTTTAGCCCATTAATGCTCACAGCGGCTAAAACTGCCTAACAATTTTGGTGAAATCTCTGAGGCAAAAGCATGTTTGGGAAAATATTTGAAGGAGTAATGTTTATCAAAACACTACCAACAACTCTCCTTCAAATATTTTGTAAAATCATTCTCAATTCATAAGTTATTGTCAAAAGTATCTTGGATCCAGACAACAATTTTGGGAGGAACTCTCAAGCATTAATGGGTTAAGATCTGTAATACCGATATTGCTTAACAATATAACGTTGACTGAACTGCTACCTGGATTTTCCCTCTTTATTTATCTCATTGGGTTCTGGTAAAAATATTTTCTTTCAAATATTTTCCAAAAAGGCGAAGATATCTTCTTAACAAGCTTAATACAATTATCTTTGCTATTTTTGGAAATAACTATGGAAATAAAATTGAACTCCCAAACTATTTGAAGGAGAGTTGTTGGTTAGGTTCTGATCATCATCATTCATTTCAAATTATTTTTAACCCATTAATGCTCACAGCGGCAAAAACCAGCCTGATAATTTGGATGAAATCTTTCAGCCAAAAACATAATTGGTGAAATATTTGAAGGGGAAATGTTGATCAGAATGCTACGAACAACTCCCCTTCAAATATTTTGTTGAATCACTGTCAATTCCAAAGTTATTGTCAAAAGTAGCATAGATCCAGACGACAATTGCTGAAAGAACTCCTAAGCATTAATGGGTTAAAACAAGACTCTCGTCTAAATGATCAGATGTTTCAGAGGCCTCAGGCATGAAAGGTTTAGCCTATTCATGCCTGGAGATCTACTTGACAAGTGTCGTCTGGACCTGACATACTTTTGAAAAAAAATTGGAATGAAGCATAAATTCACAAACAATTTGATGGAGAGTTGTAGATAGAGTTCTGATGAACAATTCTCCTTCAATTATTTCCTAAATACTGCTTTTATTAGTAAGATATCACCAAAGTTGTCAGGCAGTTTTGGCTGCTGCAGGCGTGAATGGGTTAATAGCTTATCAAGTGTAACAGCTTGCCACTCAGAGCTGGGGGCAAGACAGGTGGGACAAAAACAATGTTAACCCTTTCATGCCTGGAGCAGCCAAAACTGCCTGACTATTTTTGTGATATCTCTTCAACAAAAGCAATATTTAGAAAATATATGCAGGAAAGTTGTTCAATAAAACTTTATCTACGACTCTCCTTCAAATAATTTACAAATTGATGCTTTGTTTCGAAGTTATTTTCAAAAGTATGACAGGTCCAGACGACACTTGTCAAGTAGATCTCAAGGAATGATTATTACATTCCATGCGTGCACAATTAAATGAGGATTTTTTTGTATGACAATGTTATTTATATTAATCTAATTTACTGTTAAATTTTCTTCCTTTTTTTCTTCTTATTAACCTTTTTTGCATTAACCTATTAACGCTCACAGCAGCCAAAAGCAGCCTTAATATTCTTGATGAAATCTTGCAGGCAAAAACGTAGTTGGATATCTAATAGAAATATTAATCAGAACATTACCAACAGCTTTCCTTCAAATCATTTGTAAAGATCACTCTTAATTTCCAAGTTATTGTCAAGAGTATCCCAGATCCAGACAACATTCCTGGAGGAACTCTTGAGCACTAATGCTGTATTGTCTCTAGACTAACTCCTAGTCTATGATTTACTTAAATAATGCTTTTTCTGATTTTCTCGTTTCTGATCTATCTTTTGCAGAATATCTAGGTGTTAGATTCAGTGGCTGTTGATAGATGGCGCCAATGGTGGTCACCCTGGTCAGTCAGAATCAAGAAAGCCAAATGAACCCACGCTGGCCACCTGGTGAGCCAATATAGAACTAAATAAGAGTAGGCATCTTAGAACGTGTATATAAACATTAGGTAAGTTATCAAAGAAGTGAACTAAATTTCTTGGCCTAAAACTAGGCTATTTTGTCTCTAGTACTGAATAGATTTGTGACAGCAGATAAGGCCTAAAAAAAGAAATTGTTTGTTTCCTGTAACGGTCTGAAAAAGAATAGGGTAGGGAGGTCGGTAAAAGAAAAAAAAATTCATTATTTCTTTGGTCAAAAATGTGTGTTTTATGCATGTTTTACGTTGATTGGGAGTTGGGAGGGCTGGAAAAACTTTAGGGTAGGGTTTTTTTTGAATAAAAACTTGTAAGGGTAGGGTTACAGGAAACAAACAACTTTTTTTTAGGCCTAATGTTTCCACTGCTATTGCGCTCCCAGTGGGATGGAAGTTTCTTCTGCCATAATAAGCAAAATATTGTCATATTTCTTGAATAAATATACATCACCAGAAAAAACTGTTCGTGTTTTTTATGAAGATGTTTTTGTTGTAGATATATCCAATAAATTACATCAGGTTTGAGCTGAGTTAAGCGTATGTTTAGCAGAGAGCATACTGATTTTCTTTTTATCATTTTATCAAAAGTATGACTTTTAAGATTCCGTATCCCAAATTCTAAGATAATTTCTAAGATGATTTCTTAAAATGTATATGAACATATATATATATATATATATATATATATATATATATATATATATATATATATATATATATATATATATATATATATATATATATATATATATATATATACATAAAGATGCATTATGAATCCTTGCAAAAAAAACACAATAAAGATGGTCAATTTATTGGTCTTATTCATTTTTTATCACTGTGGGTTGATTTTTCATGGGCCCTTCTTAAGACAAAGGAAGGCTAGAAATTCTGAGAATTTATCAGAACAATTTTCAAAATCTCACAAAGCCCATTATAATAGGGTTTAGATGGTTTTCAAAGGTATTTGTCCTTGTCAATATTCAACGGATCTCCAGGACCTGAAAGGGTTAAGGAGGACATTACCCTTGGTCATGTGACCTCTCCCGCTTGTGGTGGTCGATGACGTCGACGACGCAGCCCTCAAGAGGACGGTCTGCAGCCGCGAGTACATTGTGGTCCAATAGGTGGAGCTGCATGCGGTGGTTCTTCTGAAAAGAGATGGCCACCTATTGAGCAATTATGGAACTACATAAGAGTACATACATAAAAAAATTGTATACATTTGTATACATTGTGGTCAGAATAGGTGGAGCTTCACTTGGTGATTCTTCTAAAAAGAGACGGCCACCTATGGAGCAATTATGGAACTAAATATGGATGGTTTCATCAATACTTTCAAATAGATTTGGTAGATACGAATGAAGTATCATTAAAATGTTTAGCCAATAGAAAAGGGTCATCTGAATGATGACGATTACTCAGAAGGTAGGTCTCTGAAAATTAGAGAGATATCATAACCAATTTGCCAGGATTTTAAAACTGCCTGTCCAAAACGGCAAATTCCCAAATTTACGACCGGCGCGATTTAGCTACTCAGCTACTTCAAACCCTTATTCCAACTAGACTTAATAGCCTATCTTGTCAAAAAAAGCCAATATCCAATTCAGCCATGTACTAAAAGGTAGTTTGTTAGGAAAAAATTTGATTATTACCCCAAAAAAGTCAAAATTGAAAACTTTTCATTAAAATTTTTGCCTTCTAAGTGAAAGAAGAAAAAGATGGGAGAGTTTTTCAGGAAACTGCCTGTCCAGAAGACAGGCTGGACCGGTCCTGGCCAAGTCCCTGCCCTGAACTCTTGAATGGGGGATCTACCAGCTATCCGTGAACTCATGCAGGTACCAACATAAGTTTCAGAAGTAACTTACCATGCCGGGCAAGTAGTTAATGATTTTTTTACTAGCCTGACATAATCTATGGCTTGCCTGAAATAAGTTATAATATATGCTAGAATGGCTTGTATCATTTATCATTGATGTAATGATTTAAAAAGCATTTACTTTCTTTTTTTTTGTTGCATTGCTTGCATATTTATGGGTATTCTATTTGTGTCATTTTCTATAGAAAAGTGTGTAGTGTTCAGAAAATACGCTTGCCCATACAGGCAAGTGCAAACTAATATGTACTTGCCCGAATGGCCTTTTTTCAAAAATTCACTTGCAGGGGCAAGTACTTATGTCGGTGCCTGTCATGCAGAAACTTTTACATCACATCACAGTAAAATAAAGCCTTTAATCAGGCAGTACCTGTAGTTGATGTAGGTCCAGTGTGTTCCTGAAGACGAGAATATCCGCCGTTATTCCGTGCTGGCCCAGAACATACTCCGCCGATCCGCGTAACCGGAAATCACGCTCCTCAATGTTGATCACAGGAATATAGGCCACTTTTTCCTTCTCTCCTACCTGAAAACATAATAAAAACAATTTATTCTATTGTTCTTTCCATAGTTATTGTTTTATATAATTTAATCAGAGATATAGGCGACTTCTCCCCACCTGAAATAGACCTCCAAAAATTATATTGTTAGTCTATTGTTCTTTCCATTGTTATTTTTTCCATTGTTTTATACATCACGCTCCTCAATGTTGATCACAGGAATATAGGCGACTTTTTCCTTCTCTCCTACCTGAAAACACAATAAAACAAACTTATTCCATTGTTCTTTCCATTGTTATTATTGCATTGTCTTATATCAAGCTCTTCAATGCTGATCATAGGAATACAGGTGACTTTTTCTTTCTTTCCTACCTGAAATAGACATCTATAAATTCTATTCTTATTCTATCATTACATTGATCTTCTATTGTTCATATTCCTTTGTTACTTTTTCCATTGTTTTATATAATTTAATCACAGTAATATAGGTGACTCTATCCTTCTCTCCAACCTGAAAACACAATAAAGCCAGCATATTCTATTGTTTGTTCCTTTGTTTTTTCTGTTGTTTTGTTTAATCACCATAGATGCAGATTAGGGTTTGGCACCTTTAAGATTTTTTGATAAAATTGACCAAAATATTTGCTACCTGGACCTCCGCATAAAGGTATTTTGACATTTATTAGCAAATTTCCTGAAGCTAATGGTGCTTACTTAAACTAAATTGTGTTCCTGAGAGGCAAGCAGAATTATTATCAATATCGTTCAGATATTGTATCATCAACCCTTATGCTGGCGGTGGCTACTTGGGCAAATACAAAATGATGAAAAATTCATGAAAAATGATTGAAGCCCTGACAAATGGGTATTCATCAGAGAGTACTCAGCAAGAGCTTTCCAATGAATACCAACATGACAGGGTTTCGATGGTTTTCGAAAATCTTTGCGTCCCTTTGCTTTGGACGAAAGTATAGCCTCAGCATTGGAAGGGTTAAGGAAAAATCAATATCGTAACCTACCGTGAACAGTTTAGAAATGCCAATCCCTAGATGTGACTGATTCCTCTAACACATTCAAGTCAGAATATTTCAGCCAAATATCTTGCATCTTTCAATTTAATTTCAATAATATTTCTTTGAGGAGAGCATTTTTTCAGAAAGAATTTCAAGGAGAAATGTTGATCAGAACCTAACTCACAACTCTCCTACAAATATTTTGTGAATTTTTGCCTAATTCCGAAGTTATTTGCAAAAATATCTCAGATCCAGACGACAATTGTCCAGGACTGGTCTCCAGGCAAGAGTAGGGTTATTGGAGTAATACCATTAGAGTCTCATAAAGGAAGGTAAATTCCCAGACCTGTCCCAGAGGCACAATGAAGGAATTGACAATGTTCTTCCTTTTATCACTGAGGTCGCCTTTAGGAGAGGATTACATGCGACTGGATTAACCCTTCCAAAGCTGAGGCTACTTTCGTCCAAAGCACAAGGATGCGAATATTATTGAAAAGCATCTAAATGCCATCATGTTGATATTCATAGGATAGCTCTCGATGAATACTCTCAGATGAGTACCCATTTGCCAGGGTTTCAGTCATTTTTTTAGGTTTTTTGCATCATTTTGTATTGGGCAAATTAGCCACCAGCAGCATAAGGGTTAAACACTTACCGTGTTAGCTCCTTGAAGCTAAAATCTTAAAGCTTAACCCATTCACACACAGAGCAGCCACAACAGCAGGCACCAACATAATCTTGAGAACTAACTTTCCATGCCGGGCAAGCAGTTGAGGACTTAAACTTGCCCAACATGATTATTGACTTGCTCGAAATAAGCTTAGATAACATATGCTAGAAAGGCATGTATTGTTTGTGATAGATTTAATGATTTGAAAACCATTTTCTTTTCAGTTTTGTTGATTTGTTTGCATATTTCTGGGTACTTGGGCCATTTACTATAAAAAAAAATGCTCAGTGTTCACAAAAATCAGCTTGCCCATTCAGGCAGATAGCAATAAAATGTACTTTCCCCAGAGCCCTTTTGTCCAAAATTCATTTGCCGGGGCAAACGGGCAAGTACTAATGTCAGTGCCTGAACAGGCCAGACAGTTTTAGAAATATTTTACTTACAAAAGCATTTTTGGGAAAACACTTAAAAGGAGAAATGTTAATCAAAAGCCAAACAAAGAATCTCCTTCAAATATTTTGTGAACTTTCACTTTGTTCTCGAGTCATTTTAAAAAGAATGAGAGTAGCAGACGATACTTTCTGGAAGAACTCTGATGAATGTTAATGGGTTAATGGAGAATGTTTTCAATATGTACACTGCCAACATTTAATCCCTTTGTAATGCCACAGGAACACACACTTAATCTACAGTGCCGACATTCAATTCCTGCACTAAATGCATGGGCAGCCCAGGCATGATACACGACCGCATGCCCGATTGCTGTCCAGTTTCCTGGATGCATGGATGACCTCACAACTGAATGTGGCTTTAACTTGCAAGCTACGTGGGTCATTGATGTGCTTGGCTTATTTCATTGACATATTATCAGTGGCTTTTTGTATAACCAGGCACTGACAGATGTCAGGTCGACTGGCGTTGGAATTAAATATCTGTACCGTTAGGATCTGCCCTGATAGCCAGTGGTTTAAGGCATTGCCAATGATTAGAGATAGGTACTGGTACTTCATACGATGCAAAATACTGATACAGAACAAGAAAGCGTACAATATCAAAAATAAATTTGTATTAGGGAGGAAGATTAATCCATAAATGCTCACAGTGGCCAAAAGTGGCCTGACAATTTTGAAGGAATCTTGCAGGCGAAAATAAAGTTACGAAAATATTTGAAAGAGAAATGCTACTTAGAGCACTACCAACAACTCTCCTTCATATATTTTTGTAAAATAATTCATAATTTCAAAATAAGCAACAATAGTATCTGAGATCCTGATGACAATTTCAAAGATAACTCTTAACCCTTCCAATGCTAAGGCTACTTTCGTCCAAAGCAGAAGGATGCAAAGATTTTGAAAACAATCTAAACCCTGTCATGTTGCTATTCATTGGATAGCTCTTACTAGCCTGGGTGTCATTGATATGGTCCATATCGATATATCGATAACTCTCCTTAAACAATACAGCCTGCTTTCACTTGTCAATAGACATATCAATGTACCGAAATATCAAAAAAATGAAAATGGACAATTTGAGAAGAAATTGAGAGCTGAATATTGCTGGTGTTGCTAGTCACATACTTTATAAAAGCATTTCCCTACATGGCCATGCCTCATTTTCTTGATGCATTCCAAGAGGAAGCAAGGAAATGAGGCAGGTAGGGTTGGGAATCGGTTGCAATTTCATGATCGATAATCAGTTACAGCCAACCGATCGATTATCAATCATAATCAGTTCATCGCACTTTTGCAGTAATTGGGTACTAGAGGTCTAGAGCCTAATAATAAGTGATAGTCTATGACAATTACTTGCTATACGCACCTACCTTAACTTCGTTTTGAAGTGTTTTGGGGGCTTAGTTTCATAGCAAGAAAGCTGACAACATGTCTTTCATTTAGTTCTATATTTTGCCACTAGGTGTCACCTTTTCCGATTATTATCGATTGCCAGTTTTGTAATTGATTAATCAGAATCAGAGAGGTAAACGATTGATAATCGATTATAATCGATGATCGTCCCAACACTAGAGGCAGGACCCTTATAAAATGGTGAAAAACCAGCATAAATGCTTCATGATTTTCCTTCATGGCATAGATAGCATTTCTATGGATATATCAATGCATCGTATCGAAATAATCGAAATCGAAAACAATGTATCAATGTATCGAATCGAGAGAAAAAATCTAAACAATGACATCCCTAGCTCTTACTGAGAACTCTCAGATGAGTACCCATATGCCAGGGTTTTCGTTATTTTTCAGGTATTTTTTTGCATCATTTTATGCTGGCCAAACCAGCCACCAGCAGGAAAAGCGATGAACATTAATGGTTTATTAACGTAAGGCACCTTTCTCCAGATTGCCGTCCAATATCGTTGGGAATGACGGAACCCTTTCAACTCCAGTCAGGCGTAGCATTAGAATACCGCAACCAATAATGTCAGCTTTGATTCTCGGCGAGGAGCGTTACCGCGGCAACATGCCATCGGAGATGTGATATGAAATATTGTTTGAAGCTGATTGTCATTCCGAGGGGAGGCCGAGATTACGCCAGATCAAAGAGGAGAGGAAAGTGACATTAAATGCCGCGTAATCCCTATTGATAGTGAGGTTAACCCATGCATATCCGGAGACGTCTGCAACTTTGATACTTTTTGAAATAACTTTTAAATTGATCATTAATTCCCAAAATATTTGAAGAAGAGTTGTGGGTTGTACTTTGATCAACATTTCTCCTTCAATTTTTTTCCGAAATTTGCTTTTGTTAGAGAGATATCACCAAGATAGTTGCATTCATATCCGGAGATCTCCTTGACATGACTGTCTTCTGGACCTTCGATACTTTTTCGAAATAACTTTGATAATAATCATAAATTCACAAAATATTTGAAGAAGAGCTGTGGGTTGGATTATGATCAACCTTTCTCCATCAGTTTTTTTCTAAAATTTGCTTTTGTTAGAGAGATATCACCGATTGAAAATAGTTGCATTCATATCCACATATCTCCTTGACATGTGTCGTCTGCACCTTCGAGACTTTTCAAAATAACTTTAAAATTAATCATTAATTCGCAAAATATTTGAAGAAGAGTTGTGGGTTGGATTTTGATCAACATTTCTCCTTCAAATTTTTTCTGAAAGTTGCATTCATATCCGGTGATCTTCTTGATAATGTATCGTATGCACCTTTGAAACCTTTCCCAATAGCTTTGAAAATAATCATAAATTCACAAAATATTTGAAGAAGAGTTGTGGATTGGATTTAGATCAACATTTCTCCTTGAATTTTTTTCTGAAATTTGCTTTTGTTCTAAAGATATCATCAAAATAGTCAGGCGGTTCTGGGCGCTGAAGGCATGAAAGGGTTAAATGCTGTGTAATCCCCATTGATTGAGGTTTAAAGGAATGCAATCAGTTACAAGAACTATTGCAGAATTGCCTGTTCACATCTGCGGCATACACATATGGTCTAGATTTGGATTTTAGTAGGAGTGTGATCGGTATCCAAGGTTTGGAATCGGAATCGTTAAAAAAATTCTGATTCTTTCCGATTCCGATTCTGATTCCTACCGACGTATATAGGGGGAAGAATCATAGCATTTAGGTTTAACCCTTATCCTGCTAACCACAACAATTGTCGTGGTGTGCAGCAGTGCTCAAAGGTTTCACAGCAGGATAAGGGTTAAAACTGTATCATATGTTTCACTGTTTTAACATTCCCATGCTATAATTTCGTTTTTAGGTAGTAGATTAGATGACCTGGCACACTGAGCTACTGACTGGCGGTCTCGTTACTTTGTCATCTTATTGCATTGCAACAAGATGACAAAGTAAGTGTCAATTAGTATCAACAATTTGCCGATTCCAGAATCGGAATGATCGCTATGAGATTTCATAGCGATTTTTCCCATGGGATCGTCGATACCATCCGATTCCTTGGTATCGATTACACTCCTACATTTTAGAGTTTGATTAATTAATTAATTGATTTTCTGACACATTGGGGTTGAACCATGACTAGACCTTTGTTAATGGTGAATTTGGAATAGTTCATTTTGTTTATCTTCACTTTTTTGTCTTATTTTAGATTTTAGGCTAAATCATGCTTAGCCAGTTGCTAATGGTGAAGAGAACAGGAGTACCCGGAGAAAACTGCCGCCTAACCTCAAGTCACTGGCAACATTCTCACATGCCTTAAGACAGATACAAACCCAGACGGTTGGGAGAGACAGCTAGCAGTCAGTAGCAATGCCTTAGATCACTCTGTGCCTTATGTTTATAAAGAATGGTAATTCTCAGTTTTTAACCAATTCATGCCTGTAGAGGGGTTTTATAAGAAGACTACATATGTATGTATGTTTATTGAATATGCCAAAGGCATAAAAATACAATACATACATACCGTAAATTCTCGCAAATCTGGACACTTTTTATTAATTACGATTTTCGATGGCTGATGGTGGCCGAAATTTACTGAAAATAGCGATCAAATGTCAGACACTGTGGCCGAGATTCATTGATATTATCAATTGAAACGAAAGCTACATGTAGATGGAACTCAATGTTAGAGCGGTATAAACAAATGAAAATAAAAAATATCAAAAGTAAAACATTGATATCTAATATAATTTCAACCTCCTCAATCGATACATGTAATTTGTATTTAGAAACGATCATGTTTTGCACCACAAATCAACGATTGAACACAAAAAGCAAGTGACCGCCATTTTGTCACTTCCAAGTTCGCCAACTTTCAGGCCAAACAATACAGAGATAAAATTCCCAGAGCAGTAAAAATCTACAATAAAAAGATAAATAAAAACATATATCGATTGCCTACCTTGTTATCCTCCTTATGGTGTCTTTATTTTGTGTTGTACCATCAGTTATAGCCTTTTTCGAAGGCTTCAAACATGATGGTCAACAACGTTGTCAGGCACTGTTTACGGCAAAATCGATTCCACAATCTATTAGCCGTAGACAATGGACCTGTTTACTATCAAGTCTCTCTCCTATAAACCGCACAATAAATAATTTCTAAATCCATATAATCTAATAGATCTCTTTCCTGGCTTCAAGAAAATAAAAGAATTATGAAAATCTATCAACTAAAAGTATTTCTTTTTATTGTGTAAAGTGCGGCGAGGAGACCGCAAAAAATGCCGAAATACCGATTTTTCAAAATGGCGGCTTGAAAAAAGTGTGAAGAAATTTGCTTCGCACTTGTTTTAAAATGATCGTTTCTCATATAAAATTAATTCATTTTGGAAAATAAAGTAGATATTCCTATTCCCTGACATCCATTTGATGTAAATATCAACTTTATTGACTTTAGGATGTCAGGGATAAAGGAATATAGAACGTGAATAAAACCGGAAGTGCTCAATTCAGTAGCTGCGAGCCGGTGTCAACAGCTCAAAAGATCGCTTTTCTACAGATTACTTCCTCTTTAATGAATAATATTAATGTTTTTCTTTGTCAATCTGACAAAGAAAGACATGTGAGAATATGTGAGATATTTATTTCACCTATTCTCAAGTTATTTTGCCAAACATGTTGGATAACTTCTTGATTAATAGAAGTTACCCAACATGGCTCTTTAATACCGGGCGTTGCCAGTGATCCGCACTATGAAATTTACTTGGTGGCCGACTTTTGGTGAAATGTGTCCTTGAATGAATCGGGGGTGGGCGAAATTCCCCAGTAATTATTTTGTAAATGAATTATAGTGGCCGAGTTTCCTAGGGCGGCCGAGATTTCCGAGAATTTACGGTACAGCAGGTTCTCTGCACTGATAATCCGTTACTGCGGATGCCAAGACCAGAAATCGCATTGAGAGCCTTCCTGGCCTTCGCAAGTCTACCATCAACACCAGAAACATCACTCTCATTAACTCGCTTATCCCATAAATTAAAGACTCGCATCTTCGTATTATGGTTACATACCTGATATGAATAGAAGGCGTAAACCAGGGATGCGACAGTGGAGTCCAGGTCCATAGCCTGGTTCCCCAGAAAGATATGTACACTCTCGAACTCCGAGAGGCGGTCCTGAAACAAAGAAAACATAAAACCATAAGTCACACTAGAAACATATATAATCCATCTATAAATAATCCAGGTCCATCGCCTGGTTTCCCAGGAAGATATGTACACTCTCGAACTCCGAAAGGCGGTCCTGAAACAAGAAAACATAAAACCATAAGTCACAGTAGAAATCCATCATTAAGTTAGGTTGAGGATATTTACACTCACAAAGGGACGTCCTTGAAACATTGAAAATATAATATTACACTAAAAGTTAAAGTAGAAAAAAAAAATCCCAAGAAAGATATGTACATTCTCAAACTCTGAGAGACGGTCCTGAAACAAAGAAAACATGAAACCATAAGTCACACTAGAAATCCATCACTAAGTAAGACTGAGGATATTTACACGCACAAAGGGACGTCCTTGAAACATTGAAAATATAATATTACACTAAAAGTTTTAAGTAGAAACAAAAAAAATCCCCAGAAAGATATGTACATTCTCAAACTCTGAGAGACGGTCCTGAAACAAAGAAAACATAAAACCATAAGTCACACTAGAAATCCATCACTAAGTAAGACTGAGGATAAAGAGAAGAATGGATATGTAGCGAGAGATCAATTACTATATGCACTATAGTGAGATGCTGGACTCATGCCAGGAGTCGCTGACTGGCAGCAGCGCGAGGTCACGCGGGAACAAGGACCAATCAGGGCTCTGTGACGTATCGATTACATTACAGAGAAACCTGATCTCCACCATCAGCTGGGCACCAATTTAGGGCTATTAGGGGGCTATTAGTTGACGCTGGTTGAGGCTAGCATGTTCAGGTTGGCCGGCTGGTTTCGAATCCACTTGTGTTTGGTCATCTAAGGTAAGACTGAGGACATTTACACGCACAAACTCTGAGGAACGTCCCTGAAACATAGTAAATATTATGTACTAGAAGTTACAGAAGAAACCCCCAAAAAATCTGAAACTCTGAGAGTCAGACCTGAAACAAAGTAAACATAAAACTGTACAGACACTCTTTTTGCCCTTCTAATGCCACAGGTTTAAATTGGCATTTCATTTTCAACTTTTTTCACAAATATCCTTTTATTTGGAAAAGTCTATTAAGATCTTCTTTGAGATAATGTATACGTTAATATAATTTCATATTTTCATAAAGTTGATCTAATACAGACAATATGATTTAGCTTAATGCATGGCTGTTTGAAATGAATCTAATTAGTTGAAGAAATGTGACTCTTTTGGGGAGATCAATTTACATAACCAGGGCTCAACATTAAGAAAAAACTTCATAAGCCCAGCAGGGCTAGTTACCAGAACTTTTACTAGCCCTGAAATATTTTTGCTAGCCCTGGTATTAATGACAACTCTTTTGAAATAGTGACCTCTGTTGATATCATAGCCTCTGTTGATAACATGAAAAGAATAAAGTGTATTGTCAGGCCTCAACGCTAACTCAGACTGTTACTGGCCCCATAGGACCAGTAACACCTAGGACACTGGTCCTGCAAAATCTTTATTGGTCCTACAATTTTTTCTTTGTTATAAAAAGAAAAATAACATTGCATGAAATCCACAGACAGCATTTATTTTTATTCATTTCATCTTCATTTATTTCAAAATCATTTGGCACATTCTTGAGGGGAAAAACTTGTTAGCAAGAGTGTCCCCAAATGTTAACTGGCCCTGTAGGACCAGTTGATGTCTTTTTTACTGGTCCTAAGCCATTTTGGGAAATGTTTACTGGCCTGGGGCCATAGGACCACTGTCAGCGTCGAGCCCTGTGAAGATTTCTAACCAAGTTCAGGGCACGACGTTAACTTTTGCAGCGACTTGCCCCATAGGGCAAGTGAGATTCAATTTTCACTTGCCCTACTCCAACTTTCACTTGCCCTTGAAAAATTGTATATAATAATTTTATAATGTTTCATTTAAAACCAAGTAGAACATGGTCCAGGCATGTGAAAGCATATTTTCTATGACAAGCTTGGATGGCAGACCACGAAACTTGCACACATTCTCAAAAGTAAACCTGAAATATACAAAACATACTTTCCCAGTGGGGCAAGCAAGATGCAGTTTTCATTGCCCCACAGCTATAATTTACAAATTCTACTTGCCCGGGGCAATGGGGCAAGCACCAATGTCGAGCCCTGATTGTGGTAAATTGAGTTAAATTATCATCCAGGTATGCAGAGACAAAGGTGGGCTTCATAATTTTTTAAGCGCTGATATTCTAATTCTATCTAGCCCCTCAGGGCTACTCACAGGTAGAATTTACTAGCCCTGACTTTCAATAACTAGCCCGGGCTACAGGGCTAGCCTTAACGTCGAGCCCTGATAACTCATTAGTGCGCACATTGGCCAAAAGCAGCCTGACAATTCTGATGAAATCTTGCAGGTAAGAGCAAAGTTAGAAAAATATTTGAAGGAGAAATGTTAATCCCAATATTACACAAAACTCTCCTTCAGATATCTTGTAGATTTATTCTCAATTTTTTTCGAAGTTATTGTCAAAAGTATCACTTGCGAGTACTTAACCCTTATGCTGCTGATGGCGAGTTGGCCAATATAAAATAATGCAAAAATCCTGGAAAATCACCAAAACCCTGGCATATGGGTACTCATATGAAAGTACTCAGTGAGAGCTATCCAATGAGTACCAGCATGACAGGGTTTAGATGGTTTTCAAAAATCTTTGCGTTCTTGTGCTTTGCACGTAAGTAGCCTTAGCATTGGAAGGGTTAGACCTACTCATGCCTGTAACAGCCAAAAACGCCTGACTATTTTTGTGGTATCTTTCTAACAAAAGCAATATTCAAAAAATATTTGAAGGAGAATTGTTGATCAGAACTCAATCTAAAACTCTCCTTCAAATATTTTACAAATTCATCCTTCATTCTAAAATTATTCTTAAATGTATGACAGGTCCAGACGACACTTGTCAAGTAAATCTCCAGGCATAAAATGGTTAATGTACAGTTTTGAGAGAATTCCGCTTGCATGATGTTCCCAGTCAAGGATTCGGTGTCAGCGTCCGATTTTCTCTGGTTCGCTTCTCGGAACTCTTCTCCGGCAAAAGGTCATGTGACAAAACTATCATGTGACCAGGTAAATGAAGCACACCTGAGTTTGAGGATGAGCGATATCGAGTGGGATATATTTTCACTGCGACGCCTCTCTGTCTCATGATTAACCCTTCCAATGCTAAGGCCACTTTCGTCCAAAGCACAAGGACGCAAAGATTTTTGAAAAACATCTAAACCAGTCATAAAGACTAATTTTTACTATTACTAGCCAACTGGGCTAGGGTTTTTTAGATCTTACTAGTCCAGGTCAGGCAAAGCCTGACCTGTTGCAAATAGCGGGGATGTAAACAAGATGACGACATGTGAGCATTTGTTCTTAGTTTTTCCTTTTTATTTTTCAAAACAAAGGGTTTGGGGTGGGAATTTTTATACTGAGGGGTAGGGAATTGTTCACTCGCCAAATGGGCGAGCATATTTCTACTCTAACTCGCCCAATTTAAAAGAAACTTGCATTGGCTAGTGGGCTAGTGTTAGTTTTTATCACTGCTAAACCCTGTCATGTTGGTAATTATCTTCTATCACAGAACAACCTTAGTTTCAGCCATATATGTTGCACAAAATATTCCAATCTATATCATAACCATTCCAATGCTGTGACTACTTTCGTCCAAAGCACAAGGACGCAAAGATTTTTGAAAACCATCTAAACCCTGTCATGTTAGTATTCATTGGATAGTTCTCAGTGATTACTCTTAGATGAGTACCCATGTGCCAGGGTTTCAGTCATTTTTCAGGGTTTTTTGCATCATTTTGTATCGGCCAAATTAGCCACCACCAGCACAAGTTTAACCCTATAATACCTGCAGCGCCCCCATGTGATCGTTAGTTTCGAGAGTAAATTATAAGGCCCCAAAAAATGTTTATTTCTTAAAAGTCTGAAAAAACTATAGGATAATTTCTTTTTTCAAAAAATGTGTTTCATGCGTGTTTCACGTTGATTGGAAGTTGGAAGGGTTAAAAAAAACTTTGGGGTAGGGATTTTTTTTGAGTAAAATCTTGTCAGGGTTATGTTACAGCAAACAAACATTTTCTTTTAGGTCTAACCAAAAGTGGTCTTTATTATTTCAAGTATTGAACAGCAATCAAATATTGGTTTTTCTGTTGCAAATTTTAAAAATATTCTTTTCATTTAATTAATCTGTCATCAAATTGTTTTTTTTTATCAGTCATCAAATCATCTTTTTTATCAGTCATTATAAGTCTTTTTTTTCAATTTTAGATATTTTATTGGAAGTTGGGGCAATCAATAAACTGAATGAGATAGAACAGGTTGACCACTTTATGCCAGTAGCGCACGTAACCACCTGACTATTCTGGTGATATCTCTTTATTAAAACTTTTTTTCAGGAAATATTAACAAGAAATATTAATCAGTATCCAATCCACAACTCTCCTTCAAATATTTGATGAATTTCTGATTTATTCAGTTATTTTCAAAGTTATTTTCAAAAGTATCATAGGTCCAGACGTCATTCATCAAGGAGATCTCCAGGCATTAAGGGGTTAAGTAAGCTTCAGATCAGTTGTCATGGCAACTGCCAATTTGCAAAAAGATGAAGCTTGGTAATCCAAATGAAAAAGTTCTACAAAATCACATTTGGCCCTTGCAGGCATTTGGCCAATAAAATAACCCATGTGTGTTTAACCCTTATGCAGCTGGTGGCTAATTTGGCCAATACAAAATAATGCAAAAAACCTAATATATAGTAACTATTAATATGTCTGTTTAAATAAGTATCTCTACCTATCTATCTATCTATCTTTCTATCTAATATACATACATACATACATACATACAAACATACATACAAACATACATACAAACATACATACATACACATATACATATATATATATATATATATATATATATATATATATATATATATATATATATATATATATATATGTATATAAATATATATATAGGCCTAAAAAAATTGTTTGTTTCCTGTAACCCTACCCTAACAAGTTTTTATTCAAAGAAATTCCTACCCTAAAGTTTTTTCCACCCTCCCAACTCCAAATCAATGTAAAACATGCATAAAAAATATATTTTACCGACCTACCTACCCTGTTTTTTCTCGAACCGTTACAGGAAACAAACAATTTTTTTTTTCTAGGCCATATATTAGGAATGTCATTGATATCAAATTTTATAGATTCGATTAATTGCTATTTTTTTTGATTCGATTCGATTCGATACACCATAACGTACTCGTTGGGCTTAATTAATTACCTAGTAATTGCTCAAAATAAAAAACATTCTTGCCTTTTTAATTCATACATCAAACATCAATTTAATGAATTAATTCTGTAATTATGCATTCATCAATTATTATAATCAATCATGATTTATTTCATTCTATTTTTATTTCATTTGAATACATGTATTACTTAATCAAAATTTGTTTATCATTTTACTTTATATTTGATTTATTCTTTTATACCTATTACAATTCATTCTACTTTGAATTGATTTCGTTTTGTGGCTGTTATTTGTATTAATTTCATCTATAGCCACGTATGTCTATATGGACACTTGTTACGTTTGCTCATTTGAGACACAACCGCTTTAAATGTTCGTATCTCGAATACTGCGCACTTGATGAGCAGTACGTTTAGCGAAAGTTTCAAACATTTGTTGTTCTGAACGTAAGTTGCGAATTCTATGTGCGCAGTAAAATAAAATGGCGGCCGTTTGTTATGGTGAGCGAACCGATCTACCGCTCATGATTTTGTGTGTACTCACGGCTGAGAGCCATAGTACAACGTAAAACATAACCATAAAAGGTAACGACTGTTGGAATGTTGAGGCTAAGCGATCGCTCATGATTTTTTGCTGTAGAATTAAAACCCCCAAATGTAGCGGCATTTGGGGTTAAATTTTGTCGATTCTATCGCATCGATACGGTTGCCTTATTGATGCGACTATCGATAGGGTCATATCTAGCGGTGCATCGAGTTGGCGACTATCGATGACACTCCTACCATATATCCTGTAAACTCACCAATTGCGACTTGCTCCATCTCAGAAAATCCTCCATGGTGACAATGGTCTTCTGTTGCTATAGAAACCACAATTCCCTATCTCATCTTGTTGCCCAGAGGCCACCTGAAAATGATAGGAGGGAGAAAGTGAGACATCCGATTTGGATCTGACATATGTATTGATGAGACTGTTTGTATTATAGTATTACATACATTAGTGTGTGTGTATATCAGACATGGGGTAATAAGTAATAGGTAATAGAAAAGTAATAGGTAATAGACCGATTTTCAAAGTAATAGCCTGTAATAAGTAATAGATAGTCAAAATCTTCAAGTAATAAGTAATTGTAATAGCCTGACCCCAAAAGTAATAAGTAATTTTCTATTACTTTTCTATTACTTTCCCCATGTATGACCAAAAAATCAACTGTACAGTAAACAAGTCACTTTTCCATATGACTCCAAAGTCCTATCCATACAGATACAGGATTGTCACTCCTTGTCTCAAATAGCTTGAATTTGAAGTGAAGGATTGATTTCAGTAACAAGTCTCTTGAAGTCTGTGAAAAGGTTTAGTAAATCATCTGAAAGGCAGTAGAATTTATTCAATGCATCTCCTAAAGGTTAATGTTGTCTTACTGCCAAGGTCTAGGTACTTCAATCTAGGTCAGAGGCCAAGGGAAGTTGATTTAATTGCAATTTGATAAAGATCAGAATAGCTGCCTTTAGGTGTACAATGGAACTGAGTGCAAAGAGCTGTAGAATCCCCAATGAGAACTACACATTACAGGATATGGCCACAGTACCAACCGTACTGGCCACCACGGTACCGTGGTGGCCCGGACGGTTGGGGGTGTGGCCACACTGTGATACAGCAATGCTTCCTGTCATACACACTCCCTAGAGAACGCTACCCACCTGGCCGGCACTGGCGTGCATCCCTTATCTATATGGGTCAAATGCAGCCACCTAGTACCAGTGTAGGATGGAGTGTTGACGCTAAATGTGACAGCCATACAGATTTCCACTTGCAGCAGAAAATTGAGTATAAAGGCGGTTTTCATGGAAATGGCTACAAGAAAGTGGTATATTTAGTTTAGGAAGTATACGATACTCTGGCGTGCAGCTTAATATAGGAGTTTTAGCATGCTCTTGAGGGTTGAAAGTTGTAACAAGTGACTTTAAAAAGTTCTCTGTGACCATATCCTGTCATGCAAGGCTCTGAGATAAGCTGCCCATCCTTATTCTCAATTCCTCTCATAGGATAAGTATGGATGCCTTGCCCACAGGGTTTAAGACAGCAGGGTGTCAAAGGAGTTATGTGGACACACTAACCCTCAAAAATCACCCCTCAAGACATTCCCAAAATGTATCAGTTATTTCTCAGAATAGTTCTCCTCGAAATTATAAAAGCTACCTGAAAGCTGTTTCATAGCCTTCATATTCACCTTTAAACAAAATTATCAAACATCATTAGGCACAGTTCAGGAGTTGTGCTCTAATCATGGTGACTTTGTAATGATCCCTTTGTCATACTGTGTCATTTAATACTTAAATGACTAGATAGTCTCCTATGTACAGACAACTTGCTCAACATACATTACAGCTTATTTCTGACTATATGTATGTGACAAATAGTCATTATGAGATATGAATAATTAAATGTGGATTTCCAGTTGGAACTGGTAGACTTCAAGACTTAGGGGTATCATTTCCATGAATGATCTAGGTCGATGAAACCCCAGGTGATTAAAATTGCAATCATAACTTCCTGTAGCCATGGACACTGTTAATCCTCACCTCCACATGAGGATTTTTGAGCATACTCTGAACTCAAGGAGACCAAATGTTATGCTCATTTGAAACTGAAGGCTTTTTGGATGGGTGAGCGAGTTGTTTATCAGATTATACTGTATAAAGTATTGTGGGTTTGGTATTTTTCAATATCTCTTTAATTTAAACACCTCTGTAGGCTTTAGATTTTCAAAAGGCCTGCCTCAAGCTACACATACAAGATCTTATTGTCAAATGAATAGCAGACCTCCTTAGGTGGAACATTTTCTCAATCATTTTGTGAATGCGAGGTGCACATTTGTTCTATACTGAAAAACTGAGGGATTTGTGCATTAGTCTTTGCTCCAGGACTTAAATACTAGGACACCCACTTTTGCCTTCATTAATCAGTACCTTTGATTCAGATGAACCCTTTATTAGATGAACTCCTGCGTAAAGTAAACATATTTTCTTGTCAACGAGGTATTTAAACAAAGCAGTGTCCACCTTGTGTATGGTAGACAAAATATTTATCATTACTGGGGTCAGTAATCTTTGTGGGATATAGAAATACGTCAGGTCCCCAGTTTTCCAGGTAGGGAACCGCTCTCTATTTTTGATATGTGTTTATCTACATTAAACTCTTCCATTTAGAACTATCAGCATATTACGCACATTAAGAAGTATCAAACAGCTGTTATAAAACATACTCATACTGAATAAAAGAGAAGTTATGACATTCTGACAAGGGGTCACATTCACCGTAGCTAGAAAAGTAATAAGTAATTGTAATATATTACATTTCAAAAGTAATTGTAATTGTAATAGGGATGGTGATTTTCAAAAGTAATTGTAATTGTAATTGTAATAGGGCCAATACAAAGTAATTGTAATTGTAATATATTACTTTCAAAAGTAATTGACCCCATGCCTGGTGTATATATATATATATATATATATATATATATATATATATATATATATATATATATATATATATATATATATATATATATATATATATATATTTAATAGCTTAAGCCAAATTGCAATTTGAAATAAAATCCTGGCACCTGGAAGAAACTCCCTAGATTCCTTTTGGGAAGTCCCCCAGTACCTTTATTGTGTAAGATATATTTCCCTCCTAACTTCTCTCTCTGTCTCTCAGCATGCGCTCATATTGCAAGATGGATGTCCATGAGTTATACGGCTTAAGGGAATATTTCATTTTCATTTCTATTCACGCCAGGAGATCTCCTTGAAAAATGTCTATGTGGTCAGTGAACTTTATGCAATGGTTTTTTCTTGTTACGTATAAGAAAAATTTGTAGGACCAGTTAAACTTTTGCAGGACCAGTAGATCCTAGGATTTACTGGTCCTTATAGGGGGCCAGTAACATTTCGAGTTAGCATTGAGGCCTGGTAAGCTGTCTAAAAATCCTGATTCCAACTACGTGTGATAGCCTATTGGGTCAAAAGGGGCAATTAATGTACACTTCAGCCATGTCTTCAATGATGGGTTTTTTGAAAAAAGATTTTAATATTACCCCAAATGAGCCAAAATTGAAAATTCTATAAAGAATTGTTTGCCTGTTTGGAAAGGTGTTTTTCAAGAAACTGCACATCCAAAAGAATGGCTGCATGGACAGGTCCTGCCTGGATCACTCAGCTCTCAAATACCAGAATCGAAAGGTTGGGTATCGAATCGAAATAATCAATATTCTGAATTGCAATAAATGGCAATAATTCTGTATGATCATTGATAAAGAATATACTTTTCCCGGACATTTTCCTGTTAAACTAACACAAAGTGAAACTGACTTAATATTGAAGTATTTTCTATGGCTTTTGAAAGAGAAATTGGAAGGATTGGTGTACTTTACTCAGGCATGATATGGCCAGACACGGGGTATCGAACTGAATCGAAACGAAATGATATGTCGGAAAGAGTAAAGGAATCAATCGAATTGAAAAAAAGGGATATCAATGATATCCCTAGTGTGCATGACTATACAGAATCAGCCTAGACACACTGATGGGTAAGAAAGAAATGGATCCCCAACCAATACCGTTCAATTATTAACAACGGCTAACAAAATGGCAACATAATACTCTGGACGATTCATCAATAAAGTATATGCCTTACCACCAGGGGCCAAGGTGCTGCGATACGTTTGCATGTGTTTATATTACTTCTTATCGAAATAGGTGCTTTTTTTTAACCTCAGGCACCGACATAAGTACTTGCCCGATTGCCCCAGCAAGTGAATTTTTTAAAAAGGCCTTTCGGGCAAGTGCATTTTAGTTTTCACTCGCCCGAAAGAGCAAGCTAATCTTCTGAAAGCTAAACACACATTTTTATAGTAAATGGCCCACATAACCAGAAATATGCAAATATTGCAAGAAAACTGAAAAAAAAATGGTTTTCAAATAATTAAATCCATCATAAGCAATACATGCCTTTATAGCATATATGATAACTTATTACGGGCAGGTTAAAAATTATGTCGGGCAAGTACTTGCCCGGCATGGTAAGTTAGTTCTGAAAATTATGTTGGTGCCTGGACCTTCCAAATGAACGAGATTCCCTAAGCCCGAGTTCTCTTGGGGTAGAATCTCAGGGGGCTCAAACATCTACGCATTTATCATTTTGACAACATGATTCCTTGTACTGATTTCCCTAACGACTATTTACAAACAGTCTATTAATTTATTCATGCCTGCAGCAGCAAAAACCATCTGACTATTTTGATGATATCGCTCTAAAAAAAGCAATGGTTTGAAAATATTTGATGGAGAGTTGTTCATTAAAACTTTACCTACAACTCTCCTTCAAATAATTTACAAATTGATGCTTCATTCTGAAGTTATTTTCAAAAGTATGACAGGTCCAGACGACACTCATCAAGTAGATTTCCAAGCATTAATGGGTTAATCCAATCATGCTTAAAAGTTTCTCTTGAATTTGTTGTCTGGATCTACGATACTTTAATGATCGAATAACTTGGAAATTAAGGATGATTTTACAAAATAATTCAAGAGGAGCTAAGTATAAATGGTTTAACCATTCTGCTTGCAATGGCCGAAAAACATCTTGATAATTTTGGTGAAATCTTGCAGGTGAAAGCATATTTGGGTAAATATTTCAAGAAAATATGTTCAACAGATTATTTACTAGAGCTGCACTCACCACTCACGAACTCGAGTGTCTCGAGCCCAGGGGCAAACTCGCCGAGCTCGAGCTGAAATGTTCAAATCGTGAGCTTGTCTATGTTGGGAACACAAACGTAACACAGAGCACCTAACACACATTATAAACATACATAACTGCTTATCGCTGTCATGTCTTCTTTACAATCTCCAATGTATACATTCAAGCGGCGTTGAGTGTTATTCTGACCTTTGTACCTCGTCAGCACGTTTTAAAATTAAATAAACATGGCAATGTTAATAAATCTCCGCCAATAGATATTTATAACTTAATAGCTGGGATGGAAAATAAGTATTTTTTTGGAAAATCGGAACGTCCGTGAGCTCATGAGCTCACGAGTCAAACGGGTGGTGAGCTCATGAGTTGATCTCCCTCCGTGAGTGCAGCTCTATTATTTACTCACCACTTTTCCTCAAATAGCTTGTAAAATAATTCTAAATTCGGGGGCAATAATTCCCATGCTATTGTCAAAATTATCCTAGATCCAGACGACAATTTCAAAAGAAATTCTTAATCATCAATGAGTTAAGACCTGAATAGGTCCATGTCATGCTAGATACATATATGTGTAAACAAGTTCACATGTACTAAAATGTAAGACCAATGTCCATATATGGGAAAAACAAAGGCCTTGACTCTTGACCCTTGACCTAGGCTATCAGAGAGTAGATAACTGGTCAGCATAATAGACTGTTTAACCCTTATGCTGCTGGTGGCTAATTTTGCCAATACAAAATGATGCAAAAAAACCTGAAAAATGACTGAAACCCTGGCATATCGATATGGGTAGTTGGGTACTCATCCAGATTGCACTTAGCGAGAGATATCTGATGAATACCAACATGGCAGGGTTTAGATGGTTTTCAATTTTGTTGCATCTTTGTGCTTTGGATGAAAGTAGCCTCAGCATTGGAAGGGTTAATCAGGAAACAAATATGGTCACTGGGTGCCTTTTTGGACACCCAAACCCTTAAAAAGAACCCCTCAGGACACCCAATTTTTTTAGTGTGGAATTTCTAAAAATCTCAATCTTATAATTGAATTTTTTCATCTCCTTATAATTCCCATGACATTGTTTAATGATATCTGCCAAGTTAAGGCACCCAGTTTCTATATCCTGGCTGAGGCACTGAACTGCACTGCACACTATTATTGGGACATTCGATCCCTACGCTAGTATCGTGCAACATGCTGAAATGATAGCTTGTCATTCAACACCCAATCACAGTGATCAAAAGCAGCCAGACAATTCTGATGAAATCTTTCAAGCAAAAGCATAGCTGGAAAAACATATGAGTGAGAGATGTTTATTAGAGCACTACAAACAAATCTCCTTCAAATATTTTGTGAAACAAATTCAAATTCTGAACTAATTGTCACGAGTATTGTAGATTAGAGAACCATATCTAGATGAGCTCTTAATATTGAATGGGTTAATGGGTTAACCCATTCATGCCTGGAGATCTCCTTGACAAGTATCGTTCGGACCTTAGGTTCTTTTAAGTTTATGAAAATAACTTTGGAATTAATCATAAATTCACATTATATCTGAAGGCAAATTTTCGGTTGGATCTTGATCAACTTTTCTCCTTCAAATATTTTATGAAAATTGCATTACTCAGAGAGAGAGAGATCGCCAAAATAGTCAGGCTGTTTTGGGCACTACAGGCATGAATGGGTTAGACTATGTGGTGCCAGGTAACATAAAAACACGAAAGAAGAAATACAAATGACAGCCTAGAAATCTAGGCTAGGTAGTTTAGATAAAGATCCAGCTACCGTAAATTCTTGGAAATATTGACCACCCTAGGACACGGGCATGTAACGGGCCCGTGAACTTTTACCTGTGTACTACTCTGCTTTGTCAGTATTTCCATGAAAAGTGGGCCCCCCTCAACCCATAAAAAAAATGCAAACACCAACATAATTTTCAGAACTAAATTGTCTTGTCGGGCAAGTAGTTAATGAGTTTTACTTTCCCGCAATAATTGTTGATTTGCCTGAAATAAGTTATAACATATATGCTAGAATGGCACGAATTGTATATCATGGATTTAAAGTTTTGAAAAGCATTTTCTTTTCAGTTTTGTTGCATATTTCTGGGTATTTGGGCCATTAACTATTTAAGAAATGTGTTCAGTGTTTGGAAAATCAGCTTGCCCAATCGGGCAAGTGAAAACTAAAATGTACTTGCCCGAAAACCCTTTTTTCAAAAATTCACTTCCCGGAGGAAGCGGGCTAGCACTTATGTCAGTGCCTGAATTGTCCCAAATTACTGAAAATTTACGGTAACACAGACTTGTAGCATGTCTGTCTGCGGGGCATCGTGTTATCGCCATCATCTCTCGTCAGCTGTTGCTGAGATTCGATAACGCAAATCTCAACCAATCAGACGAGTGATCAAGGCGAGATTGGTTTTTCTCACTGAAGATGTCAGCTTCAATAGCGCAATAACTTCAGCGACAGATACCGAGAGCAGACACATCCAGCGGACATGACTCACTTTAATATACATCCATTTTATACAACGAAAACATTATCTAGAGGGACGTGACAAAAATGAAAAAAAAAACTCAAAAGATATCAGAAAAATTCTTAACCCTTCCATTTTCATATAAAAAGCATATTTCAAATAACATTTGAGAGAAAATATGTTCATTCAATCCCACCCTACTTATTTCCTCCAAATATTATTCAAACGTATGCTTGATTATGAAGTTACATATTTTGTGAAATCATGCTTACACTTCCAATGCTAAGGCTATTCTCGTCCAAAGTGCTCACAAGGATGCAAAGATTTTTGAAAACCATCTAAACCCTGCCATGTTGGTATTCACTGGATAGCTCTCGCTGAATACTCTCAGATGAGTCAGAGTACCTATAAATATCAGGGTTCGACTTTCCCAGGGGCGTATCCCCCTAGATTTTGCTGTGGGCCCCTAGATTTTTCAGACTATGGGCCCAAAATAGTATCTATAATAACAAGAAATCCTGTTTTTGACCACTATTTTTATAAAAAGACCATTTCGGGCCCCTAGCCTGAAATCTAAGTGTCAGACCCTGAGTTTCAGCATCATTTTGTATTGGCCAAATTAGCCACCACCAGCATAAGGGTTAAAAAAAAAGGCCTCTTTTTGGATTAATTGCTGGGGTCAACCAGTGCACTTTACAGTGCATTTTACATCCGATTTATCGAAAGAAAACAACAACGTGATCAACAACTCTCCTTCAAATATTTTGTAAAAAATTGTTCTCAATTTCAAAGTTATCAGCAAAAGTATCACAGATCCAGAAAACATTTTCTTGAGGAATTCTTAACCCATTAATTATGCTCACAGCAGTCAAAAGCAGGATGACGATATCATTTTTGCAGGCAAAAACAAAAACAAAGTCAGGAAAATATCTGATGGAGGAATGTCAATCAGAACATTGCTTACAACTCCCCTTCAAATATTTAGTAAAACCATTCTGAATTTCAAAGTTATTGTCAAAAGTATTATAGATCCAGACAACATAATCTTGAGGAATTCTTGAGCACGAATGGGTTAACCACAACCAAAGCAACAACACTCCCTCATATACTGAGCAAATCTTTGCTCTATTTTCTTTGAAAGAATCATCCATGTGTAAAATCTTTTTCAAGATTTCTAGGCAAGAAAGGTTTAACCCATTCATGCCTGTAGCTCCCAGAACCACCGGACTATTTTTATAATGATAATATCTCTTTAACAAAATCAATTTTCGGAAAATATTTGAAGGAGAAATATTCATTAGAAACTAATTAAGAACTCTCCTTGAAATATTTTTCAAATTTGTGATTAATTTCAAAGTTACTATCAAAAGTATCATAGGTCCAGACGACACTTGTCATGAGGAAGTCTCCAGGCAAGAAAGGGTTAAAAACACACTTCCTGGTGGAGCAGGTTGTTTTGAGCTGATATTGAACCCTCATGCTGCTGGTGGCTTAAATTTGGCCAATGCAAAATGATGCAAAAAACCTGAAAAATGACTGAAACCCAGGCACATGGGAACCCATCCGAGAGTACTCAGCGAGAGCTATCCAATGAATACCAACATGACAGGGTTTAGATGGCTTTCAAAATTCTTAGCGTCCTTGTGCTTTGGACGAAAGTAGCTCTAGCATTGGAAGGGTTAAAAACATACTTCCTTGTGGAGCAGGTTGTTTTGAGCTGATAGGCGGAAAGCGAGGAGGAGGAGAAGGCCGGGACTGGAGGAGGCCGAGACTGACGGAGGCCGGGTGAACAAACTATGCTTGTTTATATAGAAACTCTTGATGAATCATCCACAAATTCCCCAGAAGCCACGAGTCGAATTCTCGCCCAATTTAACGTAAGATTTCCCCTGACATCCATCATTCCAGGCTCTTCAGACCCAGGAGGGGAGAAACTGCAGCTCTCCAAGAAACTGAGGTAGAAAAACTCACTATCGGTTTTTCACAGCTGTTATCCCAAGGTGATTATAACTTTTATAAGTTGGAGATGGATTTTTGATAATTCCAACTCTTAATGGAAATCTTACTGGAAACACAGCGTTACCTCGTATACTTCGCAAATTTGGAATTTGGAATTTAGATTATCAACCTTTTCTGCCAAATTGCAGCTGAGTCGTGACTAGCCAGTTGTAACTGGTGGAGGAAACCAGAATACCCACCCAATGAAAACCACCGCCTAACCCAAGTATTAAACCGGTAACTTTCTTACGTGCCCCTGCTACTTTCATAAATTCTTATGTAACTTACTTGTGGATAAAACTTACTTCTGACTTACTATCTGAAAAATCTGATAGTGAATATATCTTAAAAGGCAAGGCTTGACATTATAGATAGTCCTATAGCCATGACTATCTTACCATGGAATAACGGCATTTCAGGCAAACTGAACAAGCCCCCAACTTGACCCACTTGCGAGACTAACATATGTTGGAATGAGAATTGAGAGGTACATTCATTGAATTCATAACAGGATCTTTTGAATAACAATATAGTTTACAGCCACCTTGAAAAGTCATAAAGGGTAAAGGCAGAAATAAAATGGGCAAGAAAATATACAAAAAAACATCAAACATTGAGTTAAAAATTTAAGATTTTTTTTATTATCTCTATCGACTCTATGTCGAGGTTAAACAAGGTAATTGGTATCAAATTGGCAGGGCAACCTGAACGCCTGGTGGGACCATCTGACCTTGGGTCCAACTTGCCCCGCCTGACTACCTCTAGGTTAGCCGTGTACTGTTGAGTACTGTTTACAGTTTTCAAATAGTTGACAACAATAATATGATGGCCAAATTACCGATTATCCATTCTACCTTAGGAGTAAGAAAAATTATCGCTAAGACTGTCGGCCATTAATGGGTTAACAAAAAGGAATGGGTAAAATGCCATTTTTCAGTTTTACATTTGAGCGATACTGAACTAGTTTTTCCAGTTCATGCACACAGAGTGTTTACTCTGGGTTTAATTCACTCGTGCTTGCAAATATCCGAGTGTCGTCTGGACCTATGATACTTTTGTACATAACTTTCGGATAAAACTTCAATTCACAAAATATTTGAAGGAGAGTTGTTGGTAGAGTCCCGATGAATATTTTTGACTCAAATTTTTTTCAAAATTTTGTTTTCCCTGAAAGTTATCACCGGAATTGTCAGGGTGTTTTGGGGCGCTAGAGGCATGAATAGGTTAACACTGCCACCTGTAGCCACGAGTAGTGACCCACTTAACCCTTACGCTGCTGGTGGCTTATTTGGCCGTAACAAAATGATGCAAAAAACCCTGAAAAACTTAAATCCTGGCATATGGGTATTCATCGAAGAGTACTCAGCAAGAACTATCCAATGAATACCATCATGACAGGGTTTAGATGAATTTAGAATATCTTTGCGTCCTTGTACTTTGGATGAAAGTAGCCTCAGCATTGGATGGGTTAGTCAAGTAATAATGCTCACAGCGGGCCAAAAGCAACCTGACAATTTTGATGAAATTCTGCAGGAAAATATTTGATGCCAGTAGCAGCCAAATTGCCTGATTTTTTGGTCATATCTCTCTAAAGAAATGGTGGGATCATAATTGAAGAAGAGTTGTTCATTAAAACCTTATCTACAACTCTCTTTCAAATAGTTTGTGAATAACTGCCTCATTCAGAAGTTATTTTCAAAAGTATGGCAAGTCCAGACGACACATGTCAGGCAAATCTATAGGTTACGTTAAGGAGAAGAATCTTAGACATGAGAGAGTTAACCTTCAATATTTCCAAGACAGTAGAATAAACACTCGTGCCTACACCACTGGTAAATACAATTACACATTGTACACACTTAGCAGGTTGACAATTCCCATTATCATACACGTGGTTTGATAATATAATAAATGGGTCTTTTGACAGCATTGGTATTATATATACACACACACACATATACATATATATATATATATATATATATATATATATATATATATATATATATATATATATATATATATATGTATATATATATACATATATATATATATATATATATATATATATATATATATATATATATATATATATATATATATATATATATATATATATATATATATATATATAGCACGTCAAAAAATGAGCCAATCACATGTAGTTTGCGAATCAAAGCTACATTCAATAATTTTTATCACGTTCAAAAGTGGCCTGACAATTGTAGTGAAATCATTCAAGTGAAAGCATACTAGATGGAAATATATTTGAGATCCAGACGACAATTTTAATAACTGTTCAGCATTAATGGGTTAATGTTTATTTCCCATACCACATATATCTGTAAACCACTGAGCCTTCTGCGTTACTTGAATGTGCACACCCCATGCCCTAGATATATAACAACAGAATAGGAAAAAGCCCTCAAGCTTTCAACTCTATGATAAATATCTTCCTTAACCCATTTTTGCATACATGTAGCACCCAAAACTGCCTGAGGCCTAAAAAAAGTTGTTTGTTTCCTGTAACCCTACCCTAACAAATTTTTATTCAAAAATATCCCTACCCTAAAGTTTTTATCCCCCATCCAACTCCCAATCAAAGTAAAACATGCATAAAACACACATTTTTGACCAAAAAAATAATGCAAAATTCTTTTTTTAATGACCTACCTACCCTATTTTGTTTCGGACCGTTATAGGAGACACGAACGTTCGAAACGTTCGTATCTCGAATACTGCGCACATGATGAGCAGTACGTTTAGGGAACGTTTCAGACATTGTTGATCTGAACGTACTGCGAATCCTATGTGCGCAGTAAGATAAAATGGCGGCCGTTTGTTTTGGTTCAGCGAATCGGTCTACCGCTCATGATTTTGCGTGTACTTACGGCTAAGAGCCGTAGTACAACGTAAAACATTCCCATCAAAGGTAACGGCCGTTGGTTTGTTGGACCGAGCGATCGCTCATGAGTTTTTGCGTGTACTTAGGGCTGACAGCCGTAGTACACGGTAGAACTTAACCCCCAAATGTAGCGGCATTTGGGGGTAAATTTTGTCGATTCTGTCGCATCGATACGGTAGCCTTATCAATGCGACTATCGACAGGGTCTTACTAAGCGCTAGCGGTGCATCGACTTGGCGACTATCGATGACATCCCTACATGAGTGTGTTAACCCACTCTTGCCTGAAGCAGTTAACCCATTCACACTCAGAACGGCCAAAACAGGCCTGAGTCTGACGATTTGGAAATATTTTTTTAACAAAAACATTTTTTAGAAAAATATTTGAAGGAGAAATGTTAATCAGAAGTCAAACAACAACTGTTCTTCAAATATCTTGTGAACTTTCACTCTATTTCCAAGTTATTTTCAAAAATATCAAAGTAGCAGACGATACTTTGTAGAGGAACTCTGAGTGTGAATGGGTTAAATATGGCCACACTATTTGGTTCTATCCAGCCAAAATCACTTTTGGGAAAATATAAGATGTTATGTTGGCTATTAAAGGTTTACCAATAATGCACCTTCAGATATTGCCAAAAGTTTCGCTGGTGCAGATGAAAATTTATAGAGGAACTCTTTTAAAAGCATTATAATTTGGTTCATTATGGCTGTTTTTTACGTAGATCCATTAAAGATAAATCACTTACCTAAACTAGAAATATTCACAGAAAACCGACACTATCTCTGGTGATGTTATTATCCTGCTATTAGTGTGGAGGCCTAGCACATGGTCTGTTGCCACGGGGACTTTCACAACAACCTGGATCATCCTAGACTGGCGCGCAGTCCACTCTAGGATCATCCTAGACTGACATGCAGTCCACTCTAGGATCATCCTAGACTGGCATGCAGTTCCCTATAGAATCATCCTAGACAGGCATGTAGTCCACTCAAGGATCATCCTAGACTGGCACGCAGTCCACTATAGGATCATCCTAGACTGGCATGCAGTTCCCTATAGAATCATCCTAGACAGGCATGTTGTACACTCAAGGATCATCCTAGACTGGCACGCAGTCCACTATAGGATCATCCTAGACTGACATGCAGACCACTCTAGGATCATCCTAGACTGGCACGCAGTCCACTCTAGGGTTATCCTAGACTGTCACGTAGTCCACTCTAGGATCATCCTAGACTGGCACGCAGTCCACTCTAGGATCATCCTAGACTGGCACGCAGTCCTCTCTAGGATAATCCTAGACTGGCATGTAGTCCACTCTAGGATCATCCTAAACTGGCATGTAGTCCACTCTAGGATCATCCTAGACTGGCACACAGACCACTCTAGGATCATCCTAGACTGGCATGCAGTCCTCTCTAGGATCATCCTAGACTGGCACCAGTGGCTTAGCCAGGATTTAGAAACTGGGTGCCTAAAATTGGCAGTTGTAAAATTTTTGGGCGTCCAACTTTTTGAGGGGGATAACAATATACTCATATTTCAACCATAAACATGTATATATTCATCAAAATAAGGCATGATATCATTAAACAATGTCATGGGAATTATATGGAGATGAAAAAATTCAATTATAAGCTTGAGTTAGAGATTTTTAGAAATTCCACACTAAAAAAATTGGGTGTCCTGAGGGGCTCTTTTTAAGGGTTCGGGTGTCCAAAAAGGCACCCAGATGCCCTGCTGGCTAAGACCATGACTGGCACACAGTCCACTCTAGGATCATCCTAGACTGGCACGCAGTCAACTCTAGGATCATCCTAGACTGGCACACAGTCCACTCTAGGATCATCCTAGACTGGCATGCAGTCCTCTCTAGGATCATCCTAGACTGGCATGCAGTCCTCTCTAGGATCATCCTAGACTGGCATGCAGTCCTCTCTAGGATCATCCTAGACTGGCACCAGTGGCTTAGCCAGGATTTAGAAACTGGGTGCCTAAAATTGGCAGTTGTAAAATTTTGGGGCGTCCAACTTTTTGAGGGGGATCACAATATACTCATATTTCAACCATAAACATGTATATATTCATCAAAATAAGGCATGATATCATTAAACAATGTCATGGGAATTATATGGAGATGAAAAAATTCAATTATAAGCTTGAGTTTGAGATTTTTAGAAATTCCACACTAAAAAAATTGGGTGTCCTGAGGGGTTCTTTTTAAGGGTTCGGGTGTCCAAAAAGGCACCCAGATGCCCTGCTGGCTAAGACCATGACTGGCACACAGTCCACTCTAGGATCATCCTAGACTGGCACGCAGTCAACTCTAGGATCATCCTAGACTGGCACACAGTCCACTGTAGGATCATCCTAGACTGGCACGCAGTTCACGCTACTATCAAAACTACCACAAACCTTGATCATGCACAGTTGTGATTGCTGTTTTAGACAGGCATTTTAAAAATCCTAGCAAAGACATAGCACAATAGTGAGGCATTACAAAGGGGATTATTGATTGATAATCCCATTGTTGAACCTACAAATGATTAAGTAGAGCTTATCTCCAGGATATTAAGTAACAAATCTAATCCAGAAAAAGGGTCAAACATTGTCGGGCGAATTTGTTATTTTGCCAGGATTTTAAAAATGTCTGTCCAGAACAGCAATTCATGGTCTTAGCCAGCAGGGAATCTGGGTGTCTTTTTGGACACCCAAACCCTTAAAAAGCACCCCTCAGGACACCCTATTCTTTGTGAGGAATTTCTTTAAATGTCAATCTCAAGCATGAAATTGAATTTTTCCATCATCATATTTTTCCCATGACTTTGTATTAGAATATCATGCCTTATTTTGATAAATATATACATGTTTATGGTTGAAATCTGAGTATATTGTGGTCCCCCTTAAAAATTTGGACGCTCAAAAATTTTACAATGGCCAATTTCAGGCACCCAGTTTCTAATTCCTGGCTTAGACAGTGCAGCAATTCCAAAATTTCTGCCCACCCAGATTTAGCTACTTATCTACTTCAATTCATTATACTAACTACATTTCATAGCCTAAAGTGTCAAAAAGGGCAATTAACACTTCAGCTATGCACTCGCAGATGGTTTGTTAGTAAAATATTAGGTTTTTACCCCCAAAAAGTCAAAATTGAAAAATGTTCATAGAATTTTTTGCCTGTCCTGGATTTTGGCCTATAGTGTCAAAAAGGGCAATTAACATTTCAGCTATGTCCTCCAAGATGGTTTGTTAGTAAAATATTTGATTTTTACCCCCAAATTTTTCATATAAATTTTTGCCTGTCCAAAAAGGAGCTTTTCAGGAAACTGCCTGTCCAAAAGACAGGCAGGACGGTTCTTGGCTAAGTCCCTGAAGCCAGGTTTTAATTGGGATAATTGGCCAAAATCCAGTACCAGGTTGTTATGTTTGACAAGTCTATAGTGACAAACTTGGAATTGGGATCAACATTCTGATAGTCAATTGGCTTATCTCACAAGCTTTACAGGAAGTCACTTACTATTAGACTGATTGGTCTCTTCTACTAGAATTGCAGGGCTCGAAATTAAGGTTTTTTCCAGGCTGCTGAATTAAATCTTCAAAGTGTTGTGTATGGAAGAAAACTTATATTTGAAACACCAAGACCTCAGGGATTAGATAATTATAGCTAGAAAGGGGACTGGAGTGCTAAACTAGGAGTTGTCTCATTTTGAGTGTGTCACCATCACCACAGCCTTAACTGGTATTCATTGGATAGCTCTCGCTGAGTACTATCAGATGAGTAGCCATGTGCTTTTTTGCATTATTTTCATTTTTGCACGCCTTGACATTAACTTGCATGAGGCACTTGCCCTGCGGGCAAGTGCCATGATCGAGGCCAGGGTCTTAGCCAGGATTTAGAAACTGGGTGCCGCAATATCCTCAGATTTCAAACATAAACATGTATAAATTTATCAAAATAAGGCATGATATTCTTATACAATGCCATTGGAATAGTATGAAGATGAAAAAAAAAATTATATGCTTGAGATTGATATTTTAAAAAATTCCTCACAAATTTTTTTGGGTGTCCTGATGGGTTCTTTTTAAGGGTTTGGGTGTCCAAAAAGACACCCAGACGCCCTGCTGGCTAAGACCATGATCGAGGCTTTAACTTGCCCAGCCTCACCAGGGGCCAGGCTTCAGCTAGAAACTAAGGAGGACCGCCGGGCTATAGGTTCCCAAATCTTCATAGCCTGATTGGGGTGTGGGTCATCACCCAGTCTCTGATGAATAGATTCCCTGTAGATCGGAGCCAATTTTCTTCAACGATGAACTTCTAACTGGACCCGTGATCACTCAATGTATTTTGCGTCAGATAATTTCACTGGTCAGCCGGACCAGTAACTGAACAGAAGTACATGTCCGGCGGTCAATAGCACTTGTCACTGATGATAGGTCAGTGCTTGATGTGTCAAGTCCTGTTTTTGTATGGCCAAATCAGCCACCAGCCGCATACGGGTTAAACAGCCTCATCTTCAAACTCTGTACACGTACAAAACAAACTTACCCGCAACTACCAGCTGTTACTCTTGAAGCACGCTTGGTCTAATGCCATAGGTTCACTTTCAATATTCATATTCCCAGGACTGCAAGCGTGTTGCCTCCAGATTCTGTAGGTTTTTCAGTCCTGGATTTCCGTATCTTTAAATTATTATGAAATTTTGATGAAATATTGCAGGCAACAGCATTATCAAAATAAGGCATAGTATTAGAGCTGCACTCACGGAGGGAGATCAACTCATGAGCTCACCACCCATTTGACTCGTGAGCTCATGAGCTCACGGACCTTCTGATTTTCCAAAATGATACTTATTTTCCAGCCCAGATATTAAGAAATAAATATTTATTGGCGGACATTTATTAACATTGCCGTGTTTATTTAATTTCAAAACGTGCTGACGAGGTACAAAGGTCAGTTTAACACTCAACACCGCTTGAATGTATACATTGGAGATTGTAAAGAAGACATGACAGTGATAAGCAGTTATGTATGTTGATAAGGTGTGTTTTGTGCCCTGTGCTACGTTTATGTTCCCAACATCGACGAGCTCACGATTTGAACATTTCAGCTCGAGCTCGGCGAGTTTGCTCCAGGGCTCCAGCTACTCGAGTTTGTGAGTGGTGAGTGCAGCTCTACATAGTATCCTTACACATTGTTGTGCCAAGTAATTTTCTGCTTGAAATTGACATCTTAAGAAATTACTCAAAACAATTTGGAGTGTCCTGACTCCTGAGGTGCGATTTTTGAGGGTTTGGTTGCCCTGTGATGGTTGTCTGTGATGATAAGGCTCTCAGATCTGACTGTGAGTAGGGACAATTAATCTAGCTGATAATTTCCAACAATTCCCAGCACTAATCATTATGCTGCTGGCTGCTAATTTGGCCAATATAAAATCATGCAAAAACCCTGGAAAATGACCGAAACCCTGGCAAATGGGTACTCATCTGAAAGCACTCAGCGAGAGCTATCCAATGAGTACCAACATGACAGGGTTTGGATGGTTATCAAAAATCTTTGCGTCCTTGTACATTAGACGAAAGTAGCCTCAGCATTGTCCAGAAGGGCTAACTGCCAGTCAGCGATATGGCTCTCAGAACTGACTGTGAGTAATATAAGGCTTCTCTATCAATAAGGATGGGGTACGGTTTCGCTCCACCCTCAGACATGTCGTATACAGTCTATGGCGATATGGCTCTCAGTACAAACTGTGAGTATGGCTTCTCTATCAATTGGTATGAAATATGGTTTCATTCCATGCTCAGAACTGTTGTATAAAGCCTCATTATCGGTATGGATTGCATCCGAGAATTTACGGTATATATAGTCTATGGATGGATCGGGGGTGTGCGAAATTCCCCGGTAATTATTTTGTAAATTAATTATAGTGGCTGAGATTCCTAGGGCGGCCGAGATTTCTGAGAAATTACGGTATATAGTCCATGGCGATATGGCTCTCAGAACTGACTGCCAGTGTATGGCTTCTCTATCAATAAGTATGGGGTATGGTTTCATTCCACGCTCAGAACTGTTGTATAGAGCCTCATTATCGGTATGGATTGCATATGACACCTTGTAATGATATCCCTGACAACAACACATCAGAAAAGAGCCAGTCTTCACACCTGGTGGTTTACCAATTCACAGCCATCAAATAGGCATCCTCCTCCATTAACCCTTCCAATGCTGAGGCTCTCGGATAGCTCTCGCTGGGTTTCAGTCATTTTTCAGCTTTTTAGCATCATTTTGTATTGGCCAAATTAACCACCACCATTGGTTATTATTATATTAATCAAAAAAGATTTAAATATGTGGGGAGCGCGCAGCGAACGGCTGCAGCACACTTTGCACTTTTGCCATTAGTTGGTTTGTTTTTGTTTTTTTGCCATCTCGATGCATCGATTAATGCATCACGGCAAAGTTGCAGCCATCGATTGACTGCAATTGTGAATTAAATTGTCGGTTCATCGATACGAGGCGTATCGATGACTGTCCGGCCATTTTTGGCTGCTCAGCTGCTGTCAGGAAAGGCTTAGTATGAAGTATATACAAACACTTCTAGACCTTAAGTCAAACTGGGTTTTTGAACAGTAGCAGCTCAGCAGCAGTTGCTATTTTTGTATCTTGAGGGGAAATGTAAGATGCGGTGTGACCTAGTCTTTTACCAGTACCACTCAGCACCTGTTCAGATAAGCGAATACCAACAGTCGCTGAGAACCCAAAGATGGATTCTGACGGACAGCTAGACTAGTTCTAGTCTTTTGCTCAATACATGTGGTAGTCTCTGTGGCCTGTGATAGGTGGCGCCAAGGGTTGTAACCTGTTAAGATAAGCGAATACCAGCGATCGCTGAGAACCCAAAGATGGGATTCTCACAGAGAACTAGACTAGCCCCTAGCAGGGTCTTAGCCAGGATTTCAGAAAATGCCTGTCCATAGACCATAACAGCTAGGACTGTCATTGATAAGGAATTCTTACCCATTCGATTATCGATAAGAAAATTACCGATATGGTACTTTGATTCGATTCGAATCGATAAGAATTTGAATTACCTGTAGTCGCTTATTTTGACATCGTCGCCAGCGACTGGCGGCGGTTAGAGCGAGAGGTTGTTACGTGACCTCTTGACCCTCCCCCACACATGCGCATATAGCCGTATACTGCATGTGTGTGACTTCCGCTCACGTCCCGTGTTGCGAGCGGCATGAAGTCAGCAACAGGCAGGTGAGTTACGGCATTTTACCGTTTTTATTACGTATTTTGTATCATTTTCTTATGAATCGATATCTTGGGACGTCCAAGATATCGATAATCGACAAGGATTTCTTGCCAATTCACCGATACGGGTGGTATCGATGACAGCCCTAATAACAGCAATTGTAAAATTTCTGCCCCTGGTCTATGATTATTACCTGTGGTAGTTTCTGTGGCCTGCGATAGGTGGGGCCTGAGATGAGTAGACCGGGATCGGGCACTGTCCATGCATCATCAAATGTCCCTGCCTCCCATCTCCTTGGCAACTATCTGACCTAGAAAGGATGCTGCATCCTAATTGCACAGATCAGATCACATGACCAAGGCTACACCGCTTAACCCGAGGCGCACATACCCTAGGTGCTAGCATGCTGTGCCTATGGCGTTGCGGTTCACGGGGATGTATTTCTCTGGTGGGGCCAAGGGTTGTCACCTTGGTCGTCCGGTCTCTAGTGATTTCAGACATATGTACTCAAAAGGAGTCAGGACAAGAACTCAAATAAATTTGAAAATCATCTTAATCCTGTCATGTTGGTATTAATTGGAAAGCTCTCAATGAGTGCTGACATATGAGTACCCATTTGCCAGGGTTTCATACATTATCCAGCATTTTTCACTTTATTTTCAGGGCTCGAAATTATGATTTTATCCAGGGAGCCCAGTTGCATCTTCTAAAGCTACCGAGAGATGTTGTGTATAGAAACCAGTACATCGTTGGGCTCTCTGCAGAAATTTGAGGGAGCCGTAGGAAAATCGGCACCCCCTAACTTCGAGCCCTGATTTTGAATTGACCAAATTAGCCACCACCAGCCAAAGGGTTAAAATGTGATCCTGAGTTTGTTTCCTCTCTCTGCGTATACATATCTCTGCTGTGAGTTATGGATAATAAGATATATACATACAGCTCATGTTTTATGGCAGAGTCTGTGATAGTCTGAGGACTAGCAGGAGTGGCGTATCTCTTAAACATAGTGGTCACACCATTCTAGTGGAAGGTATCTTTAGATCAATATTGCCCACAGGGTTCGACTGTAACTTCTATATAGTAAGGGACCCAGGAAGAGACCAACCAGAACCCTTACATATAACACACACACATGTATATATATATATATATATATATATATATATATATATATATATATATATATATATATATATATATATATATATATATATATATATATATATATATATATATATATATATATATATATATATATATATATATATATGTATATATATATATATGTATATATATATATATATATATATATATATATATATATATATATATATATATATATATATATATATATATATATATATATATATATCACTCCATGTATCAATCACTCCATGTATCAACAAGCAGAAATGTACATACAGTAATGACCTTAAAGGTCATTTGAAATAACCAAGATATTTAGTGATCTACATGTATATATCAATTAGGCATGGGCTGTTCAAGAGCTCTATGGTAAAATTAATATTAATATTGTATTAGTAATATCAATGATATTGTATTGATATTGTACAATGTATAAAATATGAAGAGAAAGCTAAAAATGTATTTTGTTTTGTTTTGATTTGTTAATATCATCTATGTATACATTTGTTTTTTATTTAGAACTTTTTCATTTCAATCAACCTGTCTTCACTGATTTTCCCAAGCTACATGGAGTAACTTGTGTTCCTCCTTAAAAGTGTCATGAGGAGGATATGACAAATTGCAGAAATGAATAACTTTGTGATTAATCATCGCGAGTCAAGCAATCAAATCAGTTGACAAAAATCAATCTTGATCAATATCACATTCAATCAGTGATCGCCACTAATTCCACTAAACCTTAAATAAGACATTTATGAAAACACAAAAATAAAGATGTTGGAAAACTCTAAACTTAATAACTATTTGTAACAAGAATTGGTTATGTATTTACCTTACAAAAACACAACTTCACTGAACTGCTAAGTGGGCACCACACTTAACCCTTCCAATGCTGAGGCTACTTTCATCAAAAGCACTATTAAAGGATATGTAAAGATTATTGAAAGCCATCTGAACCCTGTCATGCTGGTATTCATTAGATAGCTCTCACAGAGATGAATACACATATGCCGAGGTTTCAATCATGATTCAACTTTTTGCGTCATTTCCTGTATAAAATGCCTTGGTAAGATTATCCAGAATTCAAGGGTTATTCACTGCTGAAGCTGTGTGCTATTTCTTAATCGGGAGAGAACTCACAGTAGAGATACAGTGTGAACATGTGTAGTTTGGAAGTAGCCGATGTTATGATAATGCTGACTATATCACACTGTTACTACAACCTAAAGTAGCATAACTTCCTAAATCACGCCCCCTCTCTCTCTCTCTCTAACTCAACTGTAGATCTAGTCAGCTGTCGACAGCAGGTCGGCCGCCCAAACAACCGTTTGACCCATTTTCCCTTAATTATCTCGCAAGGTGCGATCATTTAAGACATCAATGACACAACATGCGTACTTTCCTTGCGATAAATGTACCGTTTTATCAAGTCTAGAAGTGTGTTGTAACAGGACGATAAAGTAAGGAAAACTTACCTGCCCTTGTCGCCTTAGAAGGTATCAATACAAGACACGCTCATGCGTACTACGTCACGGAAAATGGTGTTGCCACAAGATTCGGTTACGTTTTTCGCAACAGGTGTCCGGTGTGATTCGGAGGAATCTCCGCACCTCCCATCCTCGGGGGATGTCACGGTGGGACATTGCTGTAAGGGTATGGTAGTGGAAATTTGTAAAATGAAGCCTTGATTGTTCTTGGCTGAGCAATTTCGAAATCATAGAATAACAAGTTACTTTGGTAATAATGATAAAGTGTTTCATATATATATATATATATATATATATATATATATATATATATATATATATATATATATATATATATATATATATATATATATATATATATATATATATATATATATATATATATATATATATATATATATATATATATATATATATGTATATATATATATATATGTATGAATGTATTTATGTATGTATGTATGTATGTATATATATATATATATATATATATATATATATATATATATATATATATATATATATATATATGTGTGTGTGTGTGTGTGTGTGTGTGTGTGTGTGTGTGTGTGTGTGTGTGTACATACCTGTCAACATTCACCAATCCAAAATCAGGAGATTTTATGCGGGCTTCTTTCGCGGCATTTTGTTTAGTTCTAATCCTGGCCACCAGGGAACAGGTTAGTAGCTAAGCTTAGGAGTGGGCTATTATATTTCACAGAACGTGGCAAATTGATAACCATACAAATAGTTTAATGAAATAATTTTGATTTTTTGTAGCAGATGACACTTGCAGCATGATGATATATTCACAAATATAAAGAACAGAGATAACTTTTCAACTGAAAATATCATAACAACACTTAAATTATGGTTAATTTCAAGATCAAATACTTCCATTTTCAGCATATTAAGAAAAGACTGAAAATAAGACTGAAAGGCTGAAGACTGAAAATAATTTTACGAGGTGGTGAATTTCCCTTTTCAGCCATCGTAGTTTTTTTTCTTCTTGAGATGCTATCTGATGATGCTAGCCCACAATACACCTTTCTCATAGAACAGTACTTGGCTCCATGATAATTCCAATTAGTAAGGGATTAGCTATGAATACCCTACTGCTAGGGATGAGTTACTACAGTAATTGGGTCAGGTGAGATACACTGGATAGAAGTGAGCAGACTGACTTACTTGCTGAGAAAAAGATGGAGGATTTTTCAAAGTCAGCAAAATCAGTAGCTAATCGGTAGATTTCTTCAAATCAGGCGCTCAATCAGTAGACATCACTTTTGGGGTCAGAAATCAGTAGAGTACTGCTCAAATCAGTAGAGTTGACAGGTATGATATATATATATATATATATATATATATATATATATATATATATATATATATATATATATATATATATATATATATATATATATACTGGGATAACTAACTGGCCACTGTCCGCATTGACCACCAGGTACGACCACTAGGTATCACCTGGTAGCAGAAAATAAATTGAAGACAGAAAAATAACATAAGACTACCTAGAAATGTAGGCTACATCAGGGTACATTCACCGTCTCAACCCGCACTCCATTTTGACCAGAGGTAGGAGGTCGTCTTTAGTCATCCCCTACATAGCTCATTTTATTACAACCGAAACATCCGACATTAAGAGTTTCATAGGGTGCCGACATTTGATTTCTGCACAAAATGTGTGGGCAGGTCGGGCATAATACCCGACCGCACGCCTGATTGCTACCCAGTCTCCTAGGCATGGATGCATGGATAAGCTCACAGCTGAACGTACTTTGATTTGCAAGTTAATTATTGATGTGTCTGACGTATTTTTTGACATGTTAGCCATGGATGTTTACAACCAGGCACTCGCAGACGTCCGGTCGACAGGTGCGGGAATTGAATGTCTGTACTATAACATTACCTACCAAAGGATCAATGTTTTTTTTATGATATGGACACACAGAGAATCCAGGACAGTTTTAATCATATCATATAATTTACATCCGAGAAATGAATTTGAAATTTCATACTACCTTTTCATATGCAGTCATGTTTAAAATATTAAGTTACTGTTTAAAGCCTTATGTTTGACGTCCGTGTGGAATGCGTATGTGTGTACTGAATTTCTATATTATAAGAGAGGAGGCCCAATCCTTTGCAACGCATGATCTCCGTTGCCGCGCCTGTTTGCCTAATTCTGAGTTGGCAGTTCGGTGTACGAGTGTATCTAGATGGTTCTTAACGTAAACACATTTCAAAATATTAATCAAAAAGATGATTTTGATGATGATTTTTAAACCTGTATAGCTCTCCGGGACGTCCGATCACCACTCGCGCAACACCCAATAAGTTACGTCGTTCGGGCGGTCTCAGGAGAGCCTACTACGGCTTACTACAGCTCTCTGGGACGCCCGTTCACCACTCGCACAGCACCCAATAAGTTATGTCGTTCGGGCAGTCTCAGGAGAGCCTACTACGGCTTACAACAGCTCTCTGGGACGCCCGTTCACCACTCGCACAGCACCCAATAAGTTACGTCGTTCGGGCAGTCTCAGGAGAGCCGTATCGATATCCTTTGCAACCGGCAATCTCCGTTGCCACACCTGTTTCCCCTATTCAGAGTTGATTGTATGGTGGACAAGTGTGTCTAGAAGGTTTTTACCCTAAACAAATTTCAAATATATTTAATCAAAATGGTGCTTTTAATGCTGATTTTAGAGCCGTACAGCTCTCCGGGAGGTCCGTGACCCCTTACACAGAGGCCAACTGTACCACCCCAGGAGGTTGCAAGGACCAAGGTGCATGCTGTCAGATAGATACTAATATCTCAGGTATGGCCAGAGAGAAAGAGAGACAGGGGCAGAGAGAGAGAGAGAGAGAGAGAGAGAGAGAGAGAGAGAGAGAGAGAGAGAGAGAGAGAGAGAGAGAGAGAGAGAGAGAGAGAGAGAGAGAGAGAGAAGGGCAGAGGGAAAGAGGGGACAGAGAGAGAGAAAGAAAGGGTGGACAGAGAGAGAGAAAGAGAGAGGGGCACAGAGAAAGAGAGGGGGCAGAGAGAGAGAGGGGGGGGGAAGAGAGAGAGGCGGCAGAGAGAGAGAAATAGAGAGGGGAAGAGAGGGCAGCGAGAGAGAGAGAGGAGGGCACAGTGAAAGTGAGAGAGGAGCTGAGAGAGAGGGGGACAGAGAGAAATAGGGATGGGGCTGAGAGAGGGCAGCGAGAGAGAGAGAGAGAGAGAGAGAGAGAGAGAGAGAGAGAGAGAGAGAGAGAGAGAGAATGAGGGGACAGAGAGCGAAAGAGAGGGGGCAGAGTGAGAGAGAGGTAGAGAGAGAGAGCAGCAGTGATATAGGAAGAGAGAGGGGGCAAAAGAGAGAGAGAGAGAGAGAGAGAGAGAGAGAGAGAGAGAGAGAGAGAGAGAGAGAGAGAGAGAGAGAGTGTGTGAGGGGGCAGTGAGAGAGAAAGAGAGAGAAATAGGGGCCAGAGCGAAAGAGAGGGGCACAGAGAGGGGTGACAGAGAGAGAGAGAGAGGTGGCAGGTAGAGAGAGAAAGAGAGGGCGGGGCATAGATATGGGCTGAAAGAGAGGGAGGGGGGTGGGTCTCTCTCTCATGGATGTATTGGTGGTATGATACGTTTGCCATTATCAGAAATTTCATGGTTTCCGTCCGCAGGACGGGTACTTTTCTAGTATTATATAATTGAAGGAAAGGGTTTCACGTCGACGTCTCTCTCAACAGCTAGCGCTTAGGCTTAATTGACTGCACTTGCATACAACATAAATCAAAGACGGATTTAAGAGGATTTGCAGCTATCAAAAATAGAAAATGATTCTAAAAGGAATGTGAGGTAATAACTAAGAACAGAGGAAGTAAAAATGATAAGGGAATTACCTATATAGTGGCGCCGCCTGCCGATTGACTTCTGTATTAAATGTATTGCTACCGATGCTGATGTTGCGGTCTTTTGCTTTAGCTGAGAGTCATAAGAAAAAGATTTTACTGCTTTCAGATTTTGATTAGTCTGTATCAATGGTGAAATGTGATTGATTAAGTATTAGTATTTGTGTATCAATAAAAACTACATGTTTTGAATTAAAGTTATAAACTCTAATACGTTTAGGAGTGAAGACTTAGAATAATAATAACAAAGTGGAAATGAAACCAGCCCGGCAGGTCAACTTGAACAGGCTGCTGGCTGCGGCGAATAGCCCAAAAGTCGCGTTCTGCGCATATTTGCGTAAATGCATACATTTTCATCTTGTCACAAATTGGCTTATATCTGTAAGCGGGAATAAAATCGATTCCCTGTCATCGAACAAATATAGATATGAAAATTTTATCACATCAATATATTTGGCTGAAGATAGAGGGAATCCGTCGTGGCGCGTGAGTGCACAGGTTCGAGACTCGGCTGAATGCTCAAGCGGGTTGGCATGGTCGCTATTTAGATGGGCGGTGTTGTGAAGAGCTGTCTGTGGCCCTTCTGCAACTGAAAGACCCCTTGGTTACGTAGGGAATTTCTTCCCAGTTCCGGGATGCTGTCTTGTTGCGATATGAAAGCGACGTAAAAACCCCTTTCCTTCCTTCTTTCTGGTGATGCGTTACTCCCATCTAAATGTAGCTTGTGGGATTAATTTCAGATTTACTTCTACCCTAATTTTATTTGACAATTCAAACTATATACAAAGTGTGTGCTGCCCAACGGTCATCTAATGAGTAATGCAGTGAGCATCACAAAAGTACCCACTAAGTAGGATGTAAATCTTGGGGTTGAAAATACTGAAAAAAGATGCTTTTTTTTCGGTGCTCCAATTTACAAATATGAACTGGAGATCTTCAAATTTCATAAATGTGGAGGAAAGATCACTTCGGAGTGAGAAAATCACATATTTGCTAACTTTTACTCCATTTATTTTTTTCTGATCATTTAATTCCTTTCGAATCTTTTGTTGGAAATGAAGAAAAGTTGCATTTCTTGACTTTGGGATTCAACCAATTTTAAACCAAGTCATAATAGGAAATCTGCCGTGATACATATCACCTCTACCCCAGACTGCCGTATAGCAAATGATGATCTCTTTTATTGCATGAAGAAAATAAGACGAAGAAAAGAATGGATATGTAGCGAGAGACCAATTACTATATGCGCTTTAGTCAAACAGGACTCATGCCAGGAGTCACTGATCTGGCATCAGCGCAAGGTCACATGGGAACAAGGACCTCTCAGGGCTCTCGTATCATTTACATTACAGAGAAACCTCATCGCCAGCATCAACTGGGCATGCATAGAGCACCAATTTTGGGCTATTGGTTGATACTGGTTGAGGCTAGCCTGTTCAGGCTGACCGTCTGGTTTCCAATCCACTTGTGTTTTGTCATCTAAGCTCTTTCTTATCAATTTCAGGTGTTTGTTTTTTGTATATACATAGAGCATATTTGTCTCTGGTTTAGGTAGAAGAATCAATATATCAGTAAATATATGACATTTATCTTAGCTTTGATTGGTAAATATTTTTTGAGTGTGATGTATGTAATGATGGCTAACAGACGTCCACTGAATGACTGCATGTAAAGCGATAGAAAGAGAATATGGCAGCTCGAAAATGCTGATAAATTTAGAAGATGCAGTGATTGTAGATGTTCATGTTTTAGTTTTTTGAACTATTGGAAAAGTATACCAGGGGGTGGTATTGGAATTTTGAAAATTGTAATTTTTTTCAGCCATATAAAGGCTAAGTAGTTAAAACCCTATGTCATTGGCAATATTCTCATATGCATTGGCTAATGGCCAGGATTCAAATCCAGACAGCGAGCAGTCAGTGACAATGCCTTAGACCATTCGGCTACCAGGGCAGGCCCTCAGTGGTGAGAGACAGCGAGCAGTCAGTGACAATGCCTTAGACCACTCGGCTACCAGGGCAGGCCCTCAGTGGTGAGAGACAACGCCTTAGACCACTCGGCAATCAGGGCAGGCCCTCAGTGGTGAGAGACAGCAAGCAGTCAGTGACAATGCCTTAGACCACTCGGCTACCAGGGCAGGCCCTCAGTGGTGAGAGACAGCGAGCAGTCAGTGACAACGCCTTCGACCACTCGGCAATCAGGGCATGCCCTTAGTGGTGAGAGAAAATGCAGTCATGCTCTATTCAGACACATAAGATGTGATACATGAATTGGTATGCACACATGATAGAAGGGAAAATAATCAAGAAAACGCAATAATACTTTGCCGTTTTTAATAAAACCTGTTTTTTTTTTGCTAAAGAAAGACAAAGCAATAAGAAAATTATGTAAATTACATCTGACACCTTCAAAAGAAATACAATGACTTATTAAGTAACAATGGAAGGAGCTTTTCCCTAAAATGCAGAACATGCCCATGGCTAAATCAGCTGTTTAATGGTATCAACCACCTCCTCTTGCATGATTAAACCCTTATGCTGCTGCTGGCTAATTTGGCCAATACAAAAAACCTGAAAAATGACCGAAACCCTGGCTCGTGGGTACTCATCTAAGAGCACTCAGCAAGATCTATCCAATGAATACCAACATGACAGGGTTTAGATGGTTTTCAAAAAACCTTTGCATCATTGTGCTTTCGACGAAAATGGCCACATTGGAAGGGTTAAGTTATATCTATTAAACCCATTCATGCCTGGAGATTTCCATGACGTGTCGTCTGGACCTAAGATCCTTTTGAAAATACCTTTAAAAGTAATCACAGATTGAAAAAATATTTCAAAGAGAGTTCCTAAATGGCTTCTAATGAATAATACTCATTCATTTATTTTCTGAAAATTGCTTTTTTTAGAGGGATATCCCCAAAGTAGTCAGGAGGATTTGGGCGCTACAGGCATGAATGGGATATGAAACAAATGAGTCTGGTTTTCCGGAGGACCACTTATTAGAGCTGCACTCACCACTCACAAACTCGAGTTGCTCGAGCCCTGGGGCAAACTCGCCGAGCTCGAGCTGAAATGTTCAAATCGTGAGCTTGTCTATGTTGAGAACACAAACGTAACACAGACCACCTAACACACATACATGACTGCTAAGCAGTCATGTCTTCTTTACAATCTCCAATGTATACATTCAAGTGGTGTTGAGTGTTATACTGACCTTTGTACCTCGTCAGCACGTTTTAAAATTAGATAACATGGCAATGTTAATAAATCTCCGCCAATAAATATTCATTTTTTAATAGCTGGGCTGGAAAATAAGCATTTCCTTGGAAAATTGGAACGTCCGTGAGCTCATGAGCTCACGAGTCAAACGGGTGGTGAGCTCATGAGTTGATCTCCCTCTGTGAGTGCAGCTCTACCACTTATATTATAAAGATAGCACCTCTTGACCTCTTGGTGATATGCATGGATTGACCTTACAGTTATTTTTCAGTTATTCGGGACACTTTTCTTGCCTAATAGTTCTTAAAATTCATCTCTGGGGGAGCTTGCCCCCAGGCCCCAAAGACTGGCAAACTGGTATGGCCTTATTTGCACCTAAATTTTAAATCCTAGCAGACAAATCTGCTCCTGCATGAAAATGTTAACCCTTCCGATGCTGAGGCTACTTTCTAGCAAGGGATAAGGAAGCAAAGAATTTTGAAAACCATCTAAACCCTGTCATGTTGGTATTCATTGGATAGCTCTCGCTGACTTCTTTTAGATGAGTACCCATTTGCCAGGGTTTCAGACATTTTTCAGATTTCATTTGCATCATTTTGTATTGGCCAATTTAGCCACCAGTAGTATAAGGGTTAAGGTCTGACCAGGCTGGCTGAAACACTCTTCACTAGGAAATTTGGGCATGAAATATCAAATATCAATATGTAATAAAATATTAATCATATTCAATTTCAATATTAAATTAAGATAAAATGAAATGTCAAAGCAGACATTGTTGATGCAACCCGAGGGCATGACTACTTTGGAGAAATCTTTCTTACAAAGACATCTTTAAGGAAATATTTGAGGCATTGTTCGCATATTCTAGTCTCTTAATTTATATTTTCGCTCTATATTGCAACCATTTGTTTCTGTTTATATACTCATGATTTGTATCTGTTACAATTTTGTACTTCACTTGTACAGTCAATAAACATACAATACAATACAATTGTTAACATGGACTCCTAAAGCAAATTCCCTTTGTAAGTTTTCAAATGACACCCAATTTAGTCTTCCTGATCATAAAAGTCTATTGGTAAAATGTAACACAAGAACATACAGGAAACCAGATAACATAAAATAAGCACACAATCCTGACTTCTAGACAGCTTAACCAATATGCAACACATTGAGGCACTACAGAAATTTATGTGGGGGCTATAGCAATACCATATTCCTCCAAATAAGCACATGTACCCTGAAAACGCGCACCCCATCCCCTCTTTTTTCTGGAAAAAATAATTGAAGGGGCATGTCAGTGTTTATTATTTTCTGGCCTTCTTACCTTTGCATGTGGGACCGTCAGTGACTGTATATTGATCATATTCTCACTGGAACAAACATAAAATATTGATTGTTTTTTCAGAACAAACCAACCATATTGTTTGTATTCTCAAGCGCTTTAACACTTTAGGGTGTGGCAAATCAGAAAATTGCCACCACCCCTTCTTGTTACCTACATGTGCACCTCTTCGGAGGAATATGGTATTTGCCTTTCTAGCCCAGCTGGCCATAAGAAAAGTGACATTTTACGATCTTGTCAAGACTAATATCAAGAATAAAAATTGCCAACACCCCTTCTTGTTACCTACATGTGCACCTCTTCGGAGGAATATGGTATTTGCCTTTCTAGCCCGGCTGGCCATAAGAAAAGTGACATTTTACGATCTTGTCAAGACTAATATCAAGAATAAAAATTGCCAATATCCCTTCTTGTTACCCAAACATGCACTTATTCGGAGGAATATGGTATTTGCCTTTCTAGCTTGGCTGGCTATAAGAAAAGTGACATTTTAAGATCTTGTCAAGAGCAATATCAAGAATATTAACTGTTGAAGAACATCATTTGGTCAATTGTCCTTTTATATGCTGCATATGAGAATTGGTCAATTTTTCAAATAGCTGCCATATAAAACAATAAAAGCAAGTTTTAAAAGTATTACTGATCTTTTATACAAAAACTCAATTTCACCCATTTGCATCTTGGAGTGCATAAATTGTCTGACAAATTTGAACAAAACTCACAAAAATGAGTAATACACAGGTAAAAATTGACGGGCTCATACAAGCCCGTAAACTTTTACCTGCGTATCTGAAAAATATTTGAAGAGGATTGTTAAACCTAACAGGAATAACAACCTTTAGTCAAATCGTTCTCAAAATAAAGTTTTATTATTGAGGTATCATCATATATGCCACACCATGTGAATGCTCCAGGTTAACTGAGAGTTTCAATAGAAAGTATTGTCTGCTATTTTCAGTTTTGAAAATAACTTGGGAATAAAGCGAAAGTTCACAAAATATTTGAAGGGGAGTTGTTGTTAAATTTCTGGTTAACATTTCTCCTTGAAATATTTTCCAAAAAATGCTTTTGTTAGATAGATATTTTGAATATTGTCAGGCCTCTTGGCCGCCCTGCATGTGAAAGGGTTTTAATACAAAAAGTCCCAGTTAACCCTTCCATGCGGGTAACCCCCAAAACTGCCTGACTATTCTGGTGATATCTTTTTGACAAAAGCAATATTTAGAAAAAATTTCAAGGATAGTTGTTCATTAAAACCTGATCTACAACTCTCCTTCAAATAGTTAGCAAATCAATTCTTCATTCTGAAGTTATTTTTAAAAGTATGGCAAGTCCATACGATATTGGTCAAATAGATCTCCAGGCACGAATTGGTCAAAGCATCTTAAGTTTATTCTCCTGCTAAAGAGCAGGTTCAAATTACTTCAGAAATGAAAATATACCTTTGAATCTATAAATTTTCCAGATTAAATACGGGACTCTTCAGACATATATATCGTGCCTATCTTAACCCATTAATGCTCACTGCGGCCAAAAGCAGCCTCACAAGTTTAATGATATTTTGCAGGAAAAAGCAAAGTCCGGGAAAAATTTGATGGAGAAATGTCAATTAGAACATTAGCTACAACTCTCTTTCAAATATTTTGTAAAACCATTCTCAATTTTAAGGTTATTCTCATAAGTATCCAGAGGACAATTGCTGGAGGAGCTCTTAAGTATTAATGGGTTAAAACATAAGCAAGGAGAGTCCTCTTTAGAACCTGTTTAAATAATAGCAATAAACAAGATCAGAGAGGTCTGCAGTAGGAGATCCTCCACAAAAATCTTTGTCCAAACCAATTCAAACTAGAATTATGAATAGCACCTTTATAATTTGCACAGTATGATACAATATCAATACAACCCATATATGTCTGTGGCACCCAAAATAGATTGTATCTTCTAGTGATCTCTTTCTCATAAATGCATATTTTAGAAATATTCTACACGGAGAAATGTTTATTGGAAGTCAACTTACGATTTCTTTTCAGATGTTTTGTTTATTCATAAAACATTTCTGCTATTTAAAGAATATTATGAATTAAGACCATACCTGTATCTAAGTCAGTATGAAAGGGTTGACCAAATTATTCTATTATTATTATTATTATTATTATATATGTCCTCAAGGACATTCATGTTTTAAAAGTATATGGCTTATAGAAGAAAAAAAATTTCAAAAATATTATTCTATAAAGGATCCTCATAATCTATCTTATGAAACAATTGTTCAGATAGCGTTTTCTTATGAAATATCTTGAAATTTTATTTCAGATAAAATTTGGTTTATGAAATATCTTGAAATTTTATTTCAGATAAAATTTGGTTATCACACTTGAATGGCGATACTTCAGGATATAGTCCTATGCAGCAGGGCGTCATTTGGACACCCAAAGCCTCTAAAATTACCCCTTAGGACAAGTTTTATTGCGATAATTTCTAAAAACGTCACTTTCATGCATTACTCCCATGACTTAGTATTTATAGGGATACCATGCCTTATACTAATTAGTGAATACATGTTCATGGGTGATGTTTCTCACCCCAATATAATTCCTATGACATTATAGGAGATTATGCCCTATTTCAATAAGTAAATACATGCCCAGAAATGGCAAATTTCGGGGCAGCCTATTTTTCAAGGAAGACCACAATATACTCGGATTACAACCATAAACATGTATTTACATAATGAAATCAGGCATAATTTCCTTCTATAATGTCATGGGAATTGTATCGGGGTGAAAAATATCAATTATAATATGCTTGAAATTGACATTTTTAGAAAAATACTTTGAGTGTCTTTGGGGATAATTTTAGAGGGCTTGGGTGTCCAAATGACGCCCACACGCCCTGCTGGTTAAGACTATGATCAGGACAAGGCCGAGCGTAATATCGCACAGGGATGTCCGATGTCAGAACATTTGCCGCAGAGTTCCGGATCATGCTGCAGGGGGTCTGTTTTGGCACCTGGCCGCGCCCTGTACCCAATTGCATCTGATCGCACCCTCTCCTGCCTCAAGGGTTTGCAGGGTTCGTGCCGACACTTGGGGCATGACTGAGGGTACCCGCTGAAACTGTAGGCGCTGACCCAAGTATGCGAGCACTCTTTACAATGGTACAACCCGAAACTTGGTTCGGTACCCTCATAGCGCTTCAGCTGTACAACAATGTACCAATTGTTGACAACCTCGTAGTCAAGGTTACGCTGTAGGAGCATCTTTTCCACAACATCCTTCGCTTGGACTTCTGGAGACACGATGATTTCCAACCAATCAAATTTAGGCAATCCTGGGTGATCGAGCCGAGTGCGAACTTTAGCGGAGAGTTCCGACGAGGAGTTGGGATCTTCCTCATCGACCCATGATCGCATGCTATGAAGGTCAAGGACGTTTAGCTGCAGGCCCATGTTGTAAAATGTGAAGAACTTCTCGGCAGCCTTCTGATTGGCTAAGCTCGTTACGCGGACGTGAGATTTCCGCATGGATCGGAGACCGGCTGCGTTTTCGTCTTCGCTGAGCAGCTCGGCTTTGCTCTCCTCTGAGAGATAATGGAGGTGTTTTTTGTCAGCACTTTCGGCCAGGGATCGGAAGTACAGACCTTGAATGTAAAGAAGTATCAGATCTCGAATCAGAGGAAGCTGCTCGTAGACCTCGGCGGCAAGCGGTGTCGGGAACTCAATATAGGTGGCGCCATCGTCTTTCGTGATCCATTCGGGCCTCAGGAGAACGCCTGTGATCCTGTAGATGTTATCCGCAATGCTGGTGTTCAGATATTTCTCCTTCTCGAAGTACAACCCCGGGAAGACATCGGAGGGGAAAGTGATAATGTGACGCACATTTCCGAAGAAACCTGAGACTTTCTTGTAGGATACCGACGTCGCATCAAAGTCCTCCAACCCCCGCACAATCAACCTTTTTTCTTGCTTGACGTTTCTGACCTCCTGACCCTTGACCTTCACAGCATACTCGCCTGGAAGGTCAGGGGTGAAGGTCATCTCCTTGGCATCATGTGACCAGGTGAAATGGACGTCTGCTCCGCCGGGATCGGAAACGACGAGATCCAACTCTGCCCTGCGCCTCAGATGTAGAGTAGCACAGGTGCTGTCTGCTTTAGCGGGCTGCGCCTTTTCGACACTCGCATCGGGAGTAGACTCTGAGATTGGTTTCCCCGATGCTATCTCCTGATTGGCCAAATCTGTTACTTCTGGGGTCACAGGATTGGCTGAGGGCGATGAGAGATCGATGAAGGAAGATTCTTGCCCATTGGTTGACCTTGACCTTGATTTCAGTACCTGCCACATTGACTGAGAGGCGGGTGACTTTGGCTCAAGGTCACTGGATACTGAAGCTGCTTGCGGCGACAGCAAAACTGCTGAACTCTGGTCTATGGAGCTCTCGTGTGAAGTGGAGGAGAGTTTCCGCTTCCTATTGAAGAGCTGCTTGAAGAAACCGCGAATCTTCTCCCCTTTTTGACGAACTTTTCCCAGAGCGGATGACCGATTTATGGAAAGTCTGGATGTTGTCCGCGAAAGGCTGTTTCCGGCTGGGGCAATACCCGTGACCTCTGAGGCAATTGTTGTGGTCGCAGAAAGTCGTCCGCCATTTGCGATATTCGTGATGGGCGATACACTCGGAGAGGTGGTATCAGAATCGCCATTTCCCTCGCTCCCTGATTGGTGGATTTTTGGCGTGGACGTTTTATTTGACTGGTGTCCTGGATTCGGTTTTTCGGTGCTTTGTTGGATTGAATCGCCTGGGCCATCTCTTGAGCCTTTTCCTTTACTGCCGTAGGAAGTCCCTGGAACCGGAACTGCCGGAACAGCGAATGAAAATGCCTCTCTGGGTTTTTGTACCGGCTTATCATTATCAGGAGGTTCCTGTTTCACTCTGGACAATAATGGCGTTTGATTGGTCGATTTTGAATCTTGCTGCATCTCCGAGGAGGACGATGCTGTTTGGGACGTATGACGCACAGACATTGGCGAAGTTATCTGAGAGGAAGTCCCCCACACTTCCCGGGTAACTGTAGTGGCAACCCGCGAAGTACTCGTCAATTTACGGAATTTTCTCGGCGGCGAATCCTCATCGACTGAAACCGGACTTGGAGGTGGAAGTTCTACTTCACCGGGCGCATTGATACGTAGCCGAACATCGCAACCAACGAAAGGTTCCGCATCACCATCCAATAGCGCATACGCCGACGTATCGAATGGCTCAATGAATTCATACATCATAACACGCTTAGCCTGTGACGCGGAGGGGTGTATAAACCGCAGTAGCTGATTAGCGCCCCCTAGCATGCTCCGGTTTAGTACCTGATCTTCACACTTCACCGAAAGGCGGACAACGCTCTCTTGCCAAACCGTAACATCAACAGAGTGAGTCGAACCGTCGCATTTTACGCAGTGATAGTTTTTTGATACATCCCCGTTGCTCGTGTCTTCAAGCAGGAAGTTGATCCGGCAACCGAACGTCCCGCAGTTATACGGCTGGTACAGGAAGTTGAACAATTTCACCGTCAGCGTCGTTGGCTGGCCGACGAAGTTGGTGGCGCCCCCTGCGGTCAGCTGGTAGAAGTACGGAGTCATGGCACGAAGAATATGATTGGACGCTCAAATGGAAGAATGCGGATTCAACGCAAAAGTTAAAAACTACGTGTTCACTGAAATCCAATCAGAGTGGAGCAAGAATGTTCGAAATTGATTTTCGTGAGTGATGGCACCGGGCCTTGCCGCATTGGTCCAAATGGTCTCTAGTGTTGTTGTTGTTGCTGTTGGATAACTGCTGTTCATTCATAAGTTCTTCCATCAATCATACTCCTAAAATGAAAGAATAACAGAATGAGTCAAACTAAAAATTCACATTTTGTATCAGTATTTCAGGTGTGTCCAACTGTCGCTTTGTTGCAACAGGGGCCTCAAAACATGTGACAAACCAAAACCTTAAAGCACTGTTTAAAACTGGATTTTGTTTGCAAAACATGACCAATTGAATATATATAAGATTCTTCACTTGAATTATTTTTGATGCAATTTGTATTCAAAAACCAGTGAACTCCATTTATCAATACTGTCTATTGATTGGTATTGGTCGTAACTATTGCAATAAGGGCTAATAAATAGTAGTTCCACCAGGTGACAATATTCATAGCTATTATTGAACCTCGGTCACCAAAAATTGATGAGACTGATGATTAGTGACGTTCCGATTAATCAGAGATCTCAATATTTGGGGTGTGCGATTACGCTGATCAGTTGCCTTTAGGATAATCAACTTTCAAAGTGATCCACTTTTGATGATCGATCATGACACCATAGGGAGATGCTTCATGTGGCTACCTAGTATCTACAAATGAAGTAATTTCCACATTTCTAAGACAAGAAGATAGAATAACAAACTACTAAATTAGAAAATGTTAGACTTAAAGTTTCACTACACCACATACTTCCTCTCTAACCATCAATCTTTCTTCAAAACAATCAATTCAAAGTGATGAAACGAAATTACTATACAGCAATAACCTAAAGTTTAGAAAGTTAAGTAAATTTTAATTGTCTTTATGTTTAGGTTAAACAAGGTAATTGCTATCCTATTGGCCGGGCAACCTGAACGCCTGGCGCCTGCCGGGACTTTCTGATCTTGGGTAGCTGCTAGTCTATGATTCCTTTAAATAATGCTTTTGCCTGTTCTGGTCTCTATCATCTGATTACTGTCTAGGTGATAGTTAGATTAGTCGCTAAATTTGGACAGGCAGAAATTTTGAAATTGCTGTTTAGGACAGGCATTTTAAAATTCCTGGCTAAGACCCTGCATTAGACTAGCCTCATAATCCCTCAAAAGTTACCATTCCCACCTGATATAAGTGTGGGCACTGGTGTAGTACCAGATATAACAGATAGATGGCCCTACATACCTAGCCGTTTCTCACATAGAATCCTCTATTCCCCTGGTGAGATAAATGTTAACTAGAATTGGCCTCTAAGGTCTATGGCCACCTTGACTATTTGGTGCTTGTTAACAGAAAACTTGACATAAAAACTAAATATGACAGCCTAGAAATCTAATAATGATAATAACAATAATAATAATACTATTTATAATGAAAATAATGATATTAAAATCAATAATAACAATAATAATAATAATAACAACAAAATATCCCTGAAATTTAAATAGTCAAACTGATGGTACACCTCACAGATACAGGTCAATTCAACTGAAGCCCCCAGTCAACAACAGGGACTAAGGGTAGACTGACCACATGTGTGGTGACAATGGGCATTGTCTCCTTACCTACAGGAAACGCACGACAGGGTTCCCTCAACCAGGAGGAGGTGGACCACCCAGATGCAGGCCTATGAGTAGACTGTGAATGATGACCAGACAGGGCAGAGGGTAGCCTAGATTACTATGTCTAGGCTGTCAAACAGATATTTCTGTCCTGTTATTTCTGTTACAAGGCACCAAATAGTCTAGGTGGCTATATAGTGGTCAATTTGGTTTACACATATCTCACTAGGGGAATAGAGGATTCAGTTAGAGTATAATCCTGTAGCTGTAGGAGGACCAGGGGGTGCCATCTATCTACCATACCTGGTACTTCACCACACAGATTTGTCACCACAGAAAGGAATAGGAGCCTAGTCTAGACTGAGGGCTACAGTCAGGGTCTTAGCTAGGATTTTTTAAAATGTCTGTCTAAGACACCAATTTCAAAGGTTTTGCCCTTCCAGATTTAGCTAGTCAGCTTTTTCAAATCCTTATAATAACTGAATTTAAATGCATATCGTATCCAAAGGGGCAATTTTCACTTAAGCCATGCCTTAATGAAATGGTTTGATAAGGAAATATGTGTTTACTAGCTCTAAAAAGTCATAATTGAAAATTCTTTGAAAATTCTGAAAAGACATTTTTGCTCTCTGGGAAAGTTTTTTTCAGGATATTGCCAGTCAAAAAGTGATAATTGAAAATTCTTTAAAAATGTTTTGCCTATCTGAAAAGAGGGTTTTCCAGAAACTCCCTGCACACACATGTCATAAGGCCTAAAAAAATAAATTGTTTGTTTCCTGTAACACCCCAGGAAAAATTAGGGTAGGTAGGTAGGAAAATGTTTTTATTTTAAGAAATCTTTTTAGTGATAAATGGTAGCCTCACAGTTGAGTTGTTCATGTTTTTCATTCGGAATACCATGTTTTTGATTCAAAATGTCATAAAAAGATTTCGGGTAGGGCCAAAAATATAGGGTAGGTAGGGTTACAGGAAACAAACAATTATTTTTTTTAGGCCTAACAGGCTAGAACTGATTATTAAGTCCCTGGCAACAGCAGTAACTAACTTAACCCATTGGCACTCACAGCGGCCAAAACAGGCCTGACAATTTTGATAATATTTTTCTAACAAAAGCATTTTTTGTAAAAAAAAATTGAGGGAGGAATGTTAATCAGAAGCCGAACAACAACTCTTCTTCAAATATTTTGTGAACTTTTGCTTTAATTCTAAGTTATCTTCAAATCTATGACAGCAGCAGACGATACTTTCTAGAGCAACTCTGAGTGTGAATGGGTTAACCCAATATAAATTATAAATGTGTACAATAAGAAGGTAAAGACATGGACTTTGATCCTTGATATAACTGTACTCTCAGCTCAGTAATGTAACAATAGAAAACAAAAGTGAAAGTAAATTTGATAGTACTGCAGGAAATTCTTGAAATGAATGATGTCACCTGCAATATTTACTTTCACATTTGTCCTCAACTGTTTGATGTATATCGATGAGCTCTTTCAAGTTTAATCTGTACATAAGTTCTATAAAGGTAAATATGTATGAAATTATAAATACTATTTAGATTATTATTGAATTTTGTAATAAAATAAAAGCAGTCAGATGATTAATCCCCTGGTCACATGATCATGATGCTGATTTCATATCATTTGCTATTCAATGATAAGGATTACGTGTCCTTATCCAAGATACGATCTAATATGAGATGAAGTTTTAAAACATGCCAAATCAGGGGTGTGTCTCATGACTTTATATATCCACCAAGAGGGGCTATATACAGTGGTGCCCCTCAAAGTGATTGACCACCCCTCTAAGTTGACCACCCATCTATTTAGTGAAAATAAATATTGCTAGTCCAAAACTACTTTCCCCTGATAGTTATATATATAGGGAACCCCTTTAACAAGTTTAAGTTGACTACCCCTCTAAGTTGACCAGTGCACTTGTGGCGGGTCCCACAGGTGGTCACTTTAGAGAGGTCCCACTGTAGATCTACATGGATCCAAGTTAATATTTTGAGATTTATCTAAAAACCTTATGTTATGATTGAAAATACATTAGTCATTAATTATAGCGCACTGCTATGAAAATACCTAGGCTTGGAAAACACACTATGTATAGTGAGAAGCTGTTTCTGTGGCTTTAAAGTGGTCCCGGTTCACAGCAGGGAGCCGGGACCAAATCCAGAATGAGGCTCGAGAGCCAGGACCACATCCAGGCTTAGCATCCACTAGAAAACATGATTTTTGTGTCATTCTCACAGAGTTGTTTGAATTTTTTATCACTCAAACTCGCTATAATAGCCATTAAGACCCGCCACTGAGCATTGGTGCAGATTTATAGCCTCGCCGTGGGTGTTTGTTGCAAAGCTTCGGCCTTGGCAGCCTCAGCTTTTGCAACAAACACCTACGTCTCGGCTATAAATCTGCACCAAGGCTCAGCGGCAGATCTTAATCCCTATATCATTAGATTTTAAATAGTCTTTGTACATAAACCACATAACAAACTATAGTCTATAGTATAGACTTATAATAATAATAATAATTTAATAATTGATATTTGATATAGCGCCCTTTCCACCTATAATGTTCAAAAGCGCTTTAGAGTCATTGAACAGTTGTCATGGTCCATATAGTCAATTAAATCCTTACGAAATAGCTATGTTTTCAGCTGTTTCTTGAAGTTTTGCACACTATCAGCAGCCTTGATGTTGTCAGGGAGCTCATTCCAAAGGCGTGGTGCATAGGCACAGAATGCTCTGTCACCAAACCTTTTCAGATTAGTGAGTGGTATCTGTAATAAGTTCTTAGTGTTTGATCTTAGAGTCCTTGTATTAGCTTGTTTGACTAACAGTTCCCTCAAGTATAGAGGGGCACATCCTTGCATGCATTTGAAAGTCAAAAGCAGAATCTTGAACTCAATCCTTTTCCTGATGGGCAGCCAGTGAAGATCTTTTAGAACTGGTGTAATGTGATCATACTTTTTGGAGCCACTAACCACTCTAGCAGCATTGTTTTGGACTTTCTGGAGCCTGCATAGCAGCTCATCAGTAATTCCACAGAGAGGTATTATAAGGGCTCTATAAGCATACAGCATCTACAGTGTATGAAAAGAAATGGCAGGACATAAGATTAACTTATAATCAGAGATATATAGAGTTGAGATTGGAAGTCCCTGCTTATAAGTTATAACCTTCTGACAGAAATTAAAGGTACTTAAAACATTTTTCTGCACTTCATTTTTTTTATCAAAAAACCGTTGACAGTTGCGCCACAAAACACAAGGATGGAGAAATGCACACAGATCATGTGTCGACAGCCAATGGTTCTAATCAAGACACGTTCCTATTCTTACCTTTTTGTTGAAATGCATGTTACAATGTATCTCTCACTTCTGCCAGGAATCTGAAGATGCAGAGATGCAGAAACGTCTCAGATACGTGCGGTTTCTGTGTTTTCAGGTCACGCGTAGAAAATTAGGTCAAAGATGTTTATATCCAGGGCTCCGTTTTCATAAAACATACTTCTGGTTTGTTGTGCACACGTCACACAGGCACCGGTTACAACGATATTTACTTCAGCATTATTCAACCCTGCCGTGAGGTTTTATTGTCAAGCTTAATGTATTTCTCATCAGAAAACCTTTCAGGCAATGTACACTTTCTTAAGGCTGAATGATCTTTTAGAATAAGGGGGAAGGAAAATCTCAATCAAACAAAGTTATCTAAAAGAAACTGTTATCCATACGGTCAGTATGATGGCAGAGCTGTCCAAGCTGTCGCATTGTCGCAAAATTTTGCGCCAGCAGCCTCAAAAAATGCGTCATCATGGTGAAGGTGTGAACGTCAGAAAAAAAATCGCTGTTTTTTCTGGAAAACGACAGAATTCTTTTTCACCTTTTCCCAAAAACAGCAGATTTTTTTCAAAAAATCCTTGCTTTTCCAAAAACAGGAGATTTTTTTTGCCTTTTACAACTGCACCTTCATAGCTTGGATTAAGAAAAGAATGGATATGTAACGAGAGACCAATTACTATATGCCCTATAGTTACATGCTGGCCTCATGCCAGGACTACCAGATAAGGCAGCAGGGCGAGGTCACGTGGGAACAAGGACCAATCAGGGCTCTTGCATCGATTACATTACAGAGAAACCTTATCTCCACCACCTGCTGGGGGTGCCCAGAGCACCTATTAGCCGCTATTAGTTGACACTGGTTGAGGCTAGCATGTTCAGGTTGACCGGCTGGTTTCCATTCCATGTGTTTGGTCTTCTAAGATCATAGGTCATCGACTACGTTTTTTTCACAGAATTTTGGACACATTATGTTATGAACATCTCGTTCTCCAAAAGTGGTTTCTTTCTTCGCTAACTCTATTGCTTTGGACATACTGTTCTGCTACACAGAACCATTTTTTAATGTTATATAGGAAACATGAGGCGGAATCAAAGGATTCAAGAAACAGGTTTTAACCCAAAATTGAACTGCCAAGTTTAATTTTCAGCAAAAACTGTCTAAATTGTTTGCACTGCAGTGTCCTGTAATCGGTTTAGTTTCAGAACCACATTTGGATAAAGTTTGTGATTGATACCATATTTACACATATCTGTATAAGCTTGGAAACACCTTTTATATGGAGATGAATGATCATAAATGTATATATATATATATATATATATATATATATATATATATATATATATATATATATATATATATATATATATAAATATATATATACGGGCACAAAAAGAGAAGAATGAGTTCTAATTGAAATCACTTTAAGTGCTATTTTACAAGTCACGTCCAGGTATTGATTGTTGCCCTGAGAAGTATTAGCCTGCCCCAATGGCTGAGTAGTCTATGGTAATGCCACTGTCTCTCACCACTGCACAATTTCAAATTCTTCTCAGGGCATGTGAGAAGGTTGCCAGTGACTTGGGGTTAGGCAGAAAAAAACATCTAGATTTATTTTAAATTTATTTTTCTTTACCAACCTCCCTTCCTAGCCGAAAAGGGTATGAATAACATACAGGACAATAACAATCAATTAAAGTTCGCCTAGGGTTGCTGGGTACTACATCACTGGTTTAAGGGAGGAAGATTCAACAGCTGCACATCTATATTTTAATACTCACTTGGCAGGTTCGGTATTTGGGGTTTTCTCATGGGATATGCTTTGCCGGGCTACACTGCTGCCATGGATCAATTGGTATTTGTCTCCGATTCATGCATACACTTTTGTTTTTTTCAAATTTTATTTACTTACTTCATAATCTTGAAAAATAGCCGGTTGCCAATGGCAATGAAAAAGTGTCTGCAGCCAGTCCAGGTCACATCAATGACATATGTCTGCAGCCACCCGATATGATACAATGTATTTCATACAATGTTGCACAACTGTATCTATGAAATTATACAATGTTGCTCTCCCCCTCTTTCAACTCTGTCTATAAAAGTATACAATGTTGCAAAAAACTCTACATCATACAGCACTATAGGTTGATAGGGAGAATTAGTGCATGTGTACTCAGGGCTGTGGTGTTGAAATTAACTCCCTCATTGACTGCCCCCCTGTCACCCTACTGCCCCTTTATTAACTGCCCCCCTGTCACCCTACTGCCCCTTTATTAACTGCCCCCCTGTCACCCTACTGCCTCTTTATTAACTGCCCCCCTGTCACCCTACTGCCCCTTTATTAACTGCCCCCCTGTCACCCTACTGCCCCTTTATTAACTGCCCCCCTGTCACCCTACTGCCCCTTTATTAACTGCCCCCTGTCACCCTACTGCCCCTTTATTAACTGCCCCCCTGTCACCCTACTGCCCCTTTATTAACTGCCCCCCTGTCACCCTACTGCCCCTTTATTAACTGCCCCCTGTCACCCTACTGCCCCTTTATTAACTGCCCCCCTGTCACCCTACTGCCCCTTTATTAACTGCCCCCCTGTCACCCTACTGCCCCTTTATTAACTGCCCCCCCTGTCACCCTACTGCCCCTTTATTAACTGCCCCCCTGTCACCCTACTGCCCCTTTATTAACTGTCCCCTGTCACCCTACTGCCCCTTTATTAACTGCCCCCCTGTCACCCTACTGCCCCCCTGTCACCCTACTGCCCCTTTATTAACTGCCCCCCTGTCACCCTACTGCCCCTTTATTAACTGCCCCCTGTCACCCTACTGCCCCTTTATTAACTGCCCCCTGTCACCCTACTGCCCCTTTATTAACTGCCCCCTGTCACCCATTGCCCCTTTATTAACTGCCCCCCTGTCACCCTACTGCCCCTTTATTAACTGCCCCCCTGTCACCCTACTGCCCCTTTATTAACTGCCCCCCTGTCACCCTACTGCCCCTTTATTAACTGCCCCCCTGTCACCCTACTGCCCCTTTATTAACTGCCCCCTGTCACCCTACTGCCCCTTTATTAACTGCCCCCCTGTCACCCTACTGCCCCTTTATTAACTGCCCCCCTGTCACCCTACTGCCCCTTTATTAACTGCCCCCCTGTCACCCTACTGCCCCTTTATCAACTGCCCCCCTGTCACCCTACTGCCCCTTTATTAACTGCCCCCCTGTCACCCTACTGCCCCTTTATTAACTGCCCCCCTACTGCCCCTTTATTAACTGCCCCCCTGTCACCCTACTGCCCCTTTATTAACTGCCCCCTGTCACCCTACTGCCCCTTTATTAACTGCCCCCTGTCACCCTACTGCCCCCTCTCTCTCTCTCTCTCTCTCTCTCTCATTATGTATGTGATGTCCAGGGTTCGTCTTTCCCAGGGGCATATGCCCCTAGCTTTTGCTGTGGGCCCCTAGATTCTTTAGACTAGGGGCCCAAAATAGTATGTATATTATAATACAGAAATGCTGTTTTTGACCACTAAATTGATTAAAATAGGTTTTTGGGCCCCAAGCCTAAAATCTAAGTGTCAGATCCTGGGTGTCACAATATCTTGATTAGTGGGGGCAGGGGTTTGGGGAATTTAAACATGAGTTCTATCAAATTGGCTTGGCAAACTTAACGCCTGGCAGGACTTTCTGATCATGGGTGGCCCATGTCCAACTTGCCCTGCCGGACTACTTGGGTTGGCAGGGTACTGTTGAGCCCTGTCCCCTATGGGGATCTTCTCTCCCTTTCTTTTAAAAAAAGTTGTCGCACCCTCTCTCTCTCTCTCTTATTATTATCATTTAGGTGGTGTTTCAGTATCTTGATTAGTTGGTGCAGGGGTTGGGGAATCTATACATGAGTTAAAAAACAAACAAGAGCGACGTCTATGGTTCTGTAAGGGTTCTATTTTTTTGAGTGGTTAAGGCAGTTTTTTTGAGCTTCACTGAATATGGCTTAGAATCCAAACCCGTGCTGTGCACGGGGGTCTGCTAGTCCTATCTTAAAGACAAGTTCTTTAAGCACACCCTCTCTTAAAGACAGGTTCTTTAAGAACACCCTCTCTTAGAAAATGCTCTTTAAACACACCATCTCTTAAAGACATGCTCTTAAAGCTCACCCTCTCTTAAAGACATGCCCTTTAAGCACACCCTCTCTTAAAGACAGGCTCTTTAAGTACATCAACTCTTAAAGACAGGTTCTGTAAGTACCTCCACTCTTAAAGGCATGCTCTTTAAGCGCCTTCTCTCTTAAAGACATGCTCTTTAAGTACATCAACTCTTAAAGACAGGTTCTTTAAGTACCTCCACTCTTAAAGACATTCTCTTTAAGCACATCCACTCTTAAAGACAGGTTCTTTTAGCACATTTTCTCTTAAAGACAAGCCCTTTAAGTGCGCCCTCTCTTAAAGACAGGTTCTTTAATAACAATTTCCTCTCTTAAAGACAGGTTCTTTAACAATTTCCTCTCTTAAAGACATGCTCTTAAAGCGCGCCCTCTCTTAAAGACAAGTTCTTTAAGCACACCCTCTCTTAAAGACAGGTTCTTTAAGAACACCCTTTCTTAGAAAATGCTCTTTAAACACACCCTCTCTTAAAGACAAGCTCTTTAAGCACACCATCTCTTAAAGACATGCTCTTTAAGCACAACCTCTCTTAAAGACATGCCCTTTAAGCGTGCCCTCTCTTAAAGACAGGCTCTTTAAGTACATCAACCCTTAAAGACAGGTTCTGTAAGTACCTCCACTCTTAAAGACATGCTCTTTAAGTGCGTCCTCTCTTAAAGACATGCTCTTTAAGCACATCCACTCTTAAAGACAGGTTCTTTAAGTACCTCCACTCTTGAAGACATTTTCTTTAAGCGTGCCCTCTCTTAAAGACAGGTTCTTTAATAACAATTTACTCTCTTAAAGACAGGTTCTTTAACAATTTCCTCTCTTAAAGACATGCTCTTTAAGCGCGCCCTCTCTTAATCCCAGGTTCTTTAAGCACATTTTCTCTTAAAGACATGCACTTTAAGTGCGCCCTCTCTCAAAGACAGGTTCTTTAACAATTTCCTCTCTTAAAGACAGGCTCTTTAAGCAGGTCCTCTCTTAAAGACATGCCCTTTAAGCGTGCCCTCTCTTAAAGACAGGTTCTTTAAGCACGCCCTCTCTTAAAGACATGTTCCTTAAGCACATTCTCTCTTAAAGACAGGTTCTTTAAGCACATTCTCTCTTAAATACATGCTCTTTAAACACATCCACTCTTAAAGACAGGTTCTTTAAACACATCCACTCTTAAAGAGAGGTTCTTTGAGCACATCCACCCTTAAAGACATGCTCTTTAAGCGCACCCTCTCTTAAAGACAGGTTCTTTAAGCGCCTCCTCTCTTAAAGACATGATCTTTAAGCACGCCCTCTCTCAAAGACATGCTCTTTAAGCACAGCCACTCTTAAAGACATGCACTGAGACTGCCCTAGTGAAAGTACAGAATGACATTCTAACCAGCATTGACCAGCATGGAGTAGTTATACTGGTCATGTTAGATCTGAGTGCGGCGTTCGACACCATCGACCATGATATTCTATTCAGCAGAATGGAAAATACATTAGGTATTACGGGTCAAGCACTTGCTTGGTTTAAGTCTTACCTGTCAGGACGCACACTCCGCATCAAGATTGACAAGTCATTCTCTGAGTTACAGGACATTCTGTGGTCCGTACCACAGGGATCAGTGTTAGGACCATTGTTGTTCCTGATCTACCTCCTACCCCTTGGAAAACTCATCAGAAAGCATGGTTTAGAGCTTCACATATATGCAGACGACACACAGCTCTATCTGGCAATAAAACCTATCACTCAACAAGCTGTGGACATAGGAGTTGCTAGGCTGGAGGGCTGCCTCACTGACATATATACATGGATGTCACAGAACAAGCTAAAACTGAATGCAGACAAAACGGAAGTCCTAGTGCTAGGTACCCCTAAGCAGCGAGCCAAAATATCTGTGCCTAGCATCTCCGTAAATTGTGAGATTGTTAAGATTCTCAATATACCTATCGGCAATCTGGGCTCTGTTTTTGATCCAAGCATGAATATGGCCGCACATGTGTCAAAGGCAGTCAAATCTGCAAACTATCACCTTCGAAACATTGGAAGGATCAGAAAATACTTGACTGCAGAATCAACAAAAGGTGCTGTCATATCCCTGGTAACCTCAAGATTCGACTACTGCAATGGACTTCTCTGTGGAATACCTGAAGAGCTAATATGTAAGCTCCAGAGAGTACAAAATAATGCCGCCAGGGTGATCACACTCACAAAGAAGTATGACCATATCACTCCAGTACTAAAGGAACTTCACTGGTTACCAGTCAGGAAGAGAATTGAATTCAAGATTCTTCTCCTGGCGTACAAGTGTTTGCATGGAACTGCACCCTCTTACTTGAGGGAAATGCTGAAAGAGTATGTCCCACCACGGACACTGAGATCAACATCCAAGAACTTACTCTGCGAGCCGAGAACCAACATGAAAACCTACGGTGACAGATCATTTAGTGCCTGTGCCCCAAAACTATGGAATCAGCTCCCAAATAATATTCGGGCAGCTGGGAGTGTGGCAATCTTCAAACGACAATTGAAAACACATCTGTTCAAAGATGTATTTATCAAATAACTATGTGGATATCAACATCTATCCTCTGACAATGAATGTAATGCGCCTTTGAGCATGTTTATATGGAAAGGGCGCAATATCAAATGACAATATTATTATTATTATTATTATGCTCTTTAAGTGCATCCTCTCTTAAAGACATGTTCTTTAAGTACATACACTCTAAAAGACATGCACTTTAAGAACGCCCTATCTTAAAGACAGGTTCTTTAAGTAGCTCCACTCTTAAGGACATGCTCTTTAAGCACATCCTATCTTAACGACAGGTATATTAAGCACCTCCTCTCTTAACCACCTGCTCTTTAAGCACATCCCCACTTAAAGACAGGTTCTTTAAGCACATCCTCTCTTAAAGACAAGCTCTTTAAGCGCACCCTCTCTTTAAGAATGGGTGCGCTTAAAGAGCATGTCTTTAAGAGTGGATGTGCTTAGAGAGAATGTCTTTAAGAGAGGAGGTGCTTAATGAACCTGTCTTTAGGATAGGATGCGCTTCCATATATATATATATATATATATATATATATATATATATATATATATATATATATATATATATATATGTATATATATATATATATATATATATATATATATATATATATATATATGTATATATATATATGTATATATATATATATGTATATGTATATATATATATATATATATATATATATATATATATATATATATATATATATATATATATATGTATATATATATATGTATATATATATATATATGTATATATATATATATATATATATATATATATATATATATATATATTATATATTTATATATCATTATATATATATATATATATATATATATATATATATATATATATATATATATATATATATATATATATATATATATATATATATATATATATATATCCCTGAAAACTTTTCAAGTTATCAAATTCAATAGATATGAATGTCTCTGTTGCCGAAATATAGTATTCAAAACTCTTGGCATACTACTTACAATAGGCAGGTATAGCTATAGTGGTAACTATTCGGTAAGGTCTTTCTCTGTACCAAGTTCTCTTCAAACATTGGCATTATTGTTATCCAAGTTGTAACAAATTAGTTAAGTTTGCCCATAGATGAAGAAAAGAATGGATATGTAGCGAGAGACCAATGGCTGGACTCGTGCCTGGAGTCACTGATCTGCCATCAGTGTGAGGTCATGTGGGAACAAGGACCAATCAGGGCTCTCGTATCATTTACAGAGAAACCTGATCGCCCGCATCAATTGGGCATGCGCAGAGCACGAATTTTGGGCTATTAGTTGACACTGGTTGAGGCTAGCCTGCTCAGGTTGACCGGCTGGTTTCATTTCCACTTGTGTTTGGTCATCCATGGATAGAGCAGTCTGTGGTGATTCTTGGCTCTCCAATAGGCCAGATTCTTAATATCACCACTCATGGATAGATGGCGCCACTGGTTGTCCGAATTAAATGGTTATATAGACGTTTCTTGCCTGCCTAACAGGCAGGATGATGGAATTTTGATTATCGTCACCTTTTCCGCCATATTGCGGCTACTTTTTTTAATATAATTTATTTGTCCTTTCACGATATGTTACAATCATATATCACATGAAGAAAATTGATTGTTTCTTCTACAATAGTTCTCTGTACAAATTGATATGTCAATAGCAATTCTTTTGAGTGTCAAGTTGTTAAACAGTTGTATATTGGTGACCATTTGGTGTCAAGTTGTTAAACAGTTGTATATTGGTGACCATTTACCTAGGAAGATCTTTGTTCTATTTGAGATTTTTGCAGTATATTTCTCTGCTTCCTTTTGTTTAATAAGAATATGTTTTATTGTGTGGACATTAAATGTCCTATTATCCCATTTCTTTTTATATATTTCATATTTAAAGATAATAAGCAGTTGGTTTACTAAAATGGTGTTTCTTTGATCTCCTAATAGTACTGAACTTCTTCCTAGGTATAATTTGTCAGTGATGTATTTACGTAGCCATTTCCAGGCTATTTCCCATAGTACCTTAGTATGTGGGCAATCATAAAGTAAATGTTCAATAGTTTCGGTACTATTACAATTGTCACATAGCTCAGTATCTGATAAATTGAACATCTTTTTATTTGTTATTAATGTTTTATGTAATATTTGATACTGAAAGAAAATAGTTTTGGCGTTCAAATTACATCCTGTACTCAATAAATAAATCTTATTCCATTCTATATTGTCTTTATCAAATTCATTTTGCCATTTCTGTTGTCTAATTGGAATTAGAGGCTTCACTTTCTTCAGAAATATATAACGAAGTGATTTTGTACCCTTTGTCTTTCAGTAGCCATACCAAATTAACTGGAATTTCTATATTATAATTCCGTATTTGTTCGTTCATTTTGTAATTCTGCATGTGACAGTGGGCGTCCACTTCTAAAGAAGTCCCTAGTATGTCTGAAGTTGTGAGAGTAAAGTATATTATTAAATTGTAATCTCAATGTTGGATTGCCCCTTACTAACTTATTACCATCTTCTATTTGGCTTGTATCACATACTCCTTCATACCAATACTTATATGACTCCATTACATCTTTCCAGAAGGGATTTGTACATTTTTGTATTAAAGTAATATGATGTATATTGCGGCTACTTCGGTGATATTACCCACTTGTAAGTTGTGGGGGAAATTTGAGAACCTGGCAAAAACCAACGCCTAAGCCCAAGTCACTGGTTTGTCGACCTGGTCGCTATGCACACGTCTGGCATTCTAATGGACTGTAAATGGCGCCTGTGCAAAATGGAAGAAGAAAAAAAACAATAATCGTGGCTATTTGTGCAAAGAAAAAGTCATCTGAAGGAATTATGACCAAGACAAGGTCTTCTCCCGTCAGGCATGTGAGAAAGTTGCCAGTGACTTGGGGTTAGGCGGTGGTTTTGCCGGTTACTCCGATTCCCTCCATTACTTACAACTGGCTAGTCACTGCCACAATATGGCAGAAAAAATGGCGAAAATCGAAATTCCAAATTCCCTCGTCAAACATGTTTAAAAGCTCTATTTTATAGATGATGGTCAACGTCAGATCATAAATCACTGAAAGATGAAGATGGTTTAATATGGCAGCAAAGTATGCCCCAATTAACCGTGTTATATTTCCTAGAACTGTCTACTACGCTGACGACGCGCCAAACAAGCCATAGACCCTTAGAAACTACCCTTAAAAACACCGTTCTTCTCACAAAAGCATTTACTGTGTGCCTATTGTCCACTTCCAAATAAGGCTTGTTGTGACATCCTAGCCGTCCCCAGGACAGGCTATCTGGAGGTCAGACGATTCTACTCGGCTAATGTGGCGACGAGGTTCCATCGAATAGCGGGATAAAAGAAGGGACAGATGTTTTATGATATTCGGTAGAGGGAGAAAGGTAAGCTCCAGTTGACGTCAAAATAAACTAAAACTTCGCAATAGAAATGTTGAAGTCGGTAGGATAGGGTTCACTTTGAAATCAATTCGTATTTGCATGGTTGTCTAGGAGCCGACCAATGTAGAACTTTTTATTTTATTTTTGCAAGCCTAAAAAAAGGAACAGGCCTTTTTTGTTTATTTTCCTGCTCGCCGAGCCTCACGGCTATGCTGTATCAAATCAAAGCATGTATACAGTGTAACAAATAGGAACATGTAAAAACAGTGTTGTAAACATTGAGAAAAAATAAAGAAATGGCAATTTAGAACTTGTGGTTTATATATGTTCTCATGTTATGAAGAAAATAGCAGCAGCAGCCGCAGAAGTACAGTAGTAGTAGTAGTAGTAGTAGTAGTAGTAGTAGTAGTAGTAGTAGTAGTAGTAGTAGTTTGTAGCAGCTGCAGATGATAAGGAAATAGAAGACGAAGAAGAGGAGAACGTAAACAAAATAATAATAATAATACTAATAATATTAATAATACTACTACTAATAATAATAATAATAATAATAATAATAATAATGATAATAATTGTAAAAACAGTACTAACGATTAAGTTAAAAATAATAATGATAATAGCAACAACAACAATAAAGTTAGTAGTAGTAGTAGTAGTAGTAGTAGTAGTAGTAGTAGTAGTAGTAGTAGTAGTAGCTGTTGTAGTTAGCAGATGTAGTAGTGGTAGCAGCAGCAGTAGTAGTAGTAGTAGTAGTAGTAGTAGTAGTAGTAGTAGTAGTTGCAGTAGTAACAGCAGCAGCAGCAGCAGTTGCAGTTAAAGAGAAAAAGAATAAATAAAAATCTAAAAATTATTATTTGATTTGATCACCAAATGTTAATGAAAATAGTGCAAGTCCCCGCTAGTTACCCGGTAGAGTGTTGGCCTCGTCGCCATACATAAATGTGCGGCATTGTTGAGGGCTGTTTATGCAACTGAACGACCCCGTGGAACTATATTCGTGAGGAGAGTTTCTTCCCGGTTCTAGGGTTTTTCTTTGTCTCGATATGAGTCGTTAAATGTGACCTTAACCAAGTCCGTGCATAAATCAATTTACAGTGTTGTCCGGACATGGGATAATAAACAGTTATTGCCTGACTTGTTGGTTGATAGTAAAGCCTTAATGACTGTTCACGAGGGCAGTATGAGTATTTAATGTGCGCCTGAAGGCATCCTGGCCAGACCGAGGGCCGAATTTAATACACATCAGCCCTCGTGAACAGTTTAAGGTTTTTATTATTGCTTCCCTGAGTTTTGACATTTCTTGTGATCTAATCTATAGTACCTTGGGATATATGGTATGCAGACCAGCAATACGAACTAAAGAGGGCAATGTTTTCTTCTACTTTCTTCCTTTTAATTTTAGCTATTTATTTTTTGTGAGAACTTGTGTAGATATTGCTAAATGGCATTACCTCATTTAGCAATTTTTTGAATCTGAAATATCCATGAATTCTATCATGCTTTCTGCCTTCCCCATGATAGACTAGTCCTTTGCTCCATGAGTGATATTGGTACTCTGTCTCACACTTACCACACTGCAATATAGACAGTAGGATGTGGAGTGAGAGAAAGGGAACCAGGTGAAAAAGAGCCATCTAGTGGACTCACCAAGAACTATTTATTGTAAGTTTGATCACAAAAGTTCGCATATTTTATATTTCAAAACTTTTCCCACTAAAATAAGCCTTTGAACATGTTTAAAAAAATGTTTTACACATTTTAGAATCCAACGTTGTGATCATTTGAGTTTCATGTGCTTATTGTAAGCAATTTTGTTTTACAGTGATACTGACAAGGCATGAGAATGAGATGCAAGGAAAACGTACCTATATATCTTGTCCAGTTTCGTTAAACAGTAAATGAGCAATGGTCAAATTGTGTCAGTGACTGACCTAGATAGCATTGGAGGGCGTTATGAAGTTGCATTTAATGCCCTGCGGCAGAGGGCATTATTTGGATTTAATGACCGGTCACATGGTACGAATCCTGCTTGCTGATTGGACAATACAAAGCAAGCAATAATAATGCAGATTATTACCCCGAGAATGAATTATTTCCCGAGGGCAACACCCGTGGGATATAATTCCTTTCGATATATATATATTTATATATATATATATTTATGTATATATATGTATATATATATATATATATTATATATATATATATATATATATATATATATATATTATATATATTATATATGTATATATGTATATATATATATTATATATATATATATATATATATGTATATATATATATATATATATATATAAATATATATATATATATATATATATGTATATATATATTTATATATATATACATACATATATATATATATATATATATATATATATATATATATATATATATATATATATATATATATATATATATATATATACATATACATATATATGTATACATATATATATATATATATGTATATATTTATTTATTTATATATATATATATATATATATATATATATATATATATATATATATATATATATATATATATATATATTTATATATATATATATATATATATTTATCTATCTTCATCATTAGGCAGACACCCATCTAAAACCAGCATTAGGCAGACATATACTTATTTTAGAAAACTTCAATATTTTCAAATGAAACTTTTACTATGTACTTACAATACCAATGTATGCATAAATCTATAATCTCATATGAATAAACCCAAAAATAAGAAATATACATCGGACGGTGTCTGCCTAAGTTTTCATATATGTAATATAGCTCTTAGGCAGACATTGCATATCTTCATCATTAGGCAGACAATATATATTTCATATATCTTCATCATTAGGCAGACATTATATATATATATATATATATATATATATATATATATATATATATATATATATATATATATATTTATCTGCAGCATTAGGCAGACCTCTTCCCTTAAACCAGCATTGAGCAGACATTATACTTTTTAATTACACAAATAGACAGTGTATATACCCCAAGGTCAAGGTCACAGGGCATATGTTCGAAATTTCTTGTAAATACAATATCAAAAGAAGGGAGTTACCAAGGCTTCTGAAATTTACAACAATGATGTATACCACCAAGACCTTGGAAAGAAATGAAATTCGGCAACTTTGGCTACAAGGTAATATTTTAGGATTTTGTTGTGTATGCAATATATCTCCAGAAAGGAGTCACCTGGGCTTCTGAAATTTACCCAAATGATGTACCCCATCAAGACCTCGGAAAAGTTTGAAACTCAGTGACCTTGATCCAAATGCCAAGGTCACAGGGCATATTTCCAGGATTTTGTTGTGAACGTGATATCTCCAGAAGGGAGTCCCCTAAGCTTTTGAAATTAACACCACTGATGTATAACATCAAGACCTCAGAGAATTTCGAAACTCAGTGACCTTGACCCCAAGGTCAAGCTTACAGGACATATGTTAGGGGACCTGCAGATGCTCTTCTTCTTGTTAACCCTTTAAAATGCATGCTTTTTTGATGGCTTGTCAATTACCCGTCATTGAACTAAGTTACACACACTTTACGTAGTGTGTGTAAACTACAACAAGCCTGAAATGGCATTGGCTAGCGGTATTGTCACTAAAAGTCTTTGAAAATGTGTGTGTGGCCGTGACATCCATCACAGGGGCTGAATTGATATCCAGGCCTCTCTCCAAGCACCACCGATGACAGAAGTAAGACCGGAATTGTATATATTATAGATATATATATAACATTTTTACCCCACTAACTCGCCCGGACATCCTGTACATTAAGCACCCAGGTTTTATAATACTGGGGATACCAGGATTCACTCAAATACTGGTATGAATGCTGGAATTTAATTGGTATTTAGAGTAAGATTGAGGAGATTATCTGGAGTTTGAGTATGCCTGATATCTGTGAATTGAAATTGAATTGTGTTTAGTGATTTCAAACACATGTAGTAATTACATGAATTGTATACATATTGTTACAACTATTTTTGCATCATTCAAAGGTATACTCTTTTTGGAGGGTTTGTTTGGCTCTGAAAAGAGCCTTTTGGGGTCCCATTTAGGGATAGGGTGGCTCTGAAAAGAGCCTTTGGGGTTGCTGAAGTTAATATTTTCAGGGACTACTTGCATACTGGTACTCTGCATAAAGGGCAAGTATCATATCACCCCTTGCCTGTTCAATGGTATTTGGAGTCTTGTATCCAGGGACAGATTTCTTTATCTTGTCTTCTGCTTCCAAAACAAACTTGATGGGATCTGCAACTTCAATGAGAAGGCGAGAATGGAGATGCTTTATTTCTGCCAGTGCCTGTAGTACCTTGTCAGTATCTGCTTTATTAGCATTTAATAATTTTTGCTTTTCTGCTAAACGAGAGCGATAGGAAGATTCTGATTCGCCATCAACTCTTGCTTTTTTTGTTTTAAAGCCGTGTCCATCATCACTGGCTACACGGGTTACTCTAAACTTATCATAATTGTCTGAATAATTTCTCCACATTTCAGTTGCAATTTTTTTTGCTTCAGTAAGATTGCGAATTTCTTTACTTTGAAGCTTCTCTCTGAATGAAGCACCAATTTCCCCAGGTCGGGTGAAAAGCCAATGAAGCTTTTTGTTTATGCAACGCTCATTTTTCAAAATATTCTCTTTTATTTCCACTTTGCTTAGAGGATGTTTTGGCATTATGTGCTCTGCTAATTGATGATCTTGCTTAAGTCTTTCAAGTTCATCAGCAGACATCCCTTCAAAATAATTATGGGAATGCCTGGCAGTTATAGCTTCAACAATTTGGAAAACAGTAATGTCAACTTTCTTCAGATCAGGAAATATGTTGGCAATGCCTGGCTTGGCCATATTAACTTAATATGAATAAAAGCAGGAGACAGTACTTCTGACAGTGAATGGCAGAAATAATAACTGAGAGACCTGGCTCCCCCATATATATAGATACTTATTGTTTGTTTGTTTGTTTGTTTCTCAGCTTGAGTTTAATTGCATATTATTTGTGTACTTGTTTGTACATATGTATTTCTCAGCTTGGGTTTAATTGTAATTACACTTCAAAGGCTGGGTTTAATTGCAAATCATTTTATTATCAGATAACAACTATTATTAATACATTTGGTGAATTTTGATCAATATTCAAACTTCAAAGGTAAAATAAACTACAGTTTTAAACTTCAAACAATATGAACCCCGTTTGATAGTATTTTCAAAGATAGTTCAATCAAACCTTTGATAAGGTGAGTGTTATTCTCATCTCATCTCATCTTAACATGTATAAATAGCAAGATGTTGTGGCTGTTGATATCAGATACACTCTGAACCTCTACAAGACAACCCATCTGAGCTTCCAACCTCTAGCAACTAGAAAACCCAGCCAAGATGCCAACCTCTTACAGCCAGCTTCTTCAGCCGTTGATTGCAGATCCTGACCCTAGAGGAATGATCAGATTTCTGCAAGATAGAGGAGTGCTTGCCTCTGCCATGACCTGTGACAAGTGTCACGTCCCCATGAATCTGACCACTAGGAATAGGAATAGTGATAGGTGTGCCTTTAAATGCCCAAAAGACAAATGCAGGTGTATTAAATCAGTAAGGCATGGCTCATGGTTCACACATATGAGAGTACCAATCCAGAAAGTTGTCTGGATAGTGTACCTATGGTCTATTCACATGCCTGTTGGTATGGCAGCGCAGCTAACAGCGGTTTCCCAAAAGTCCATTATTCAAATTTATCAATTTCTAAGAGATGTTTGTTCTGCTAAATTAGTGGCTTTGAATGGAGAAAAACTTGGTGGCCCTGGTGTCATTGTTGAAATTGATGAGTCTCTGTTTCGCCATAAGCCTAAATACCATCGCGGCCGTGCACCTCAAAATGAGCTTTGGGTATTTGGGATGGTTGATACTAGTTACACCCCATGCCGTGGTTACATGGAGATTGTAGAACGTAGAGACGCTGCAACCCTGATACCAATAATTGAACAGCATGTTGCACCTGGTTCAATTATACACTCAGATCAATGGAGAGCTTATGCCCAGCTTCAAAATGATCCGAGATTCACATATAGATCAGTTAACCACAGTGAAAACTTTGTGGACCCTGTAACTGGGGTCCACACACAGACCATCGAGTCATACTGGGGTAGGAAAAAGAGACACCTTAAAAATATGAATGGCACAAGGGCAGCTATGATGCCATCCTATTTGGACCAGTTCATGTGGGAGGATAGGTTTGGCAAGGAGAACATGTTCGACAATGTTCTGCAACACATAGCAGAACAGTACAGGGTTTGAATACAAACCACCTAAAGGCTCTTTTCAGAGCCACCCTTTTCCCTAAATGGGACCCCAAAAGGCTCTTTTCAGAGCCAACCAAACCATCCAAAAAGAGTAAACCTTTGAATGATCTAAAAGATAGTTCTAACAGTTAAGACAATTAAGTATACAATTCATATTTTGTTTAATTGCAGTTACAGCCCTGCCACTTTATGAGCGGTTTCTCAGTAATTGATATCACAACTTCTTTGTTACATCTTAGGGATAACCTATCAATGTATACATATACATACATGCCACATTTAATTGCTTAATAATTAATTGGATGGTCACATGATTATCCATCATTCATGTCATGTCATGAAATCATTTCAGGCTGCACTGTAGAGAGATACACTGCTGAGAGCAGTGTATCTCTCTACAGTGCAGCCTGAAATGATGCTTTTCTATATAACCATCATATATTTTACTTGTAAATTATGTTTACTAAGTATTTTCATTACCTTTTCAAAAAGAGAATAGTCTGAAGGAAAAGAGCACTAACTCTTCTATATAAATTAACACATTCACTCTTACTTTTTCTTTTATATATTTACACATTTACTCTTCAAAATCTTCCAAATTATCAAAATTCATCTATCCAGGAATAGGCATAATTTCCATATTTTCTATTCAGATTACTCTTCAAAATCTTCCAAATTATCAAAATTCATCTATCCAGGAATAGGCATAATTTCCATATTTTCTATTCAGATTACTCTTCAAAATCTTCCAAATGATCAGAATTCATCTATCCAGGAATAGGCATAATTTCCATATTTTCTATTCAGATTACTCTTCAAAATCTTCCAAATGATCAGAATTCATCTATCCAGGAATAGGCATAATTTCCATATTTTCTATTCAGATTATTGCATCTGACTCTATTTTCTCCAAAATCAAAGGGGGCTTAATTGCACCCCCAAAATGCAGTAGCAAACTCAATTGCTTTTAGCTACATGTCACATTGTGTGGCAGGTGAAACCTTTTAGGAATGCTGGTAGCATCCAGCACTATTAAGAATACTGGATTACTAGTATTATAAAACCTGGGTGCTTAATGTACAGGATGTCCACTCGCCCTGTGGATTTTTTTCACAAGAGAAAGGTGGCATTTCTACCATAACATGATAAATTTAATACTTGAAAGGGAGGCTCAGTGAAGCAAATGGACCTCAGCTGTATCTGCCACAAATTAAGGTTTTTTGCCACTGATGGTCTTAGTCATTTCTAAACCTGTCTCAGAAGAGTCGTGTGAACCAAGTATTTGATCTATACAGATATTTGGAATTTGGAAGTTTGATTATTAGGGCCTTCTCTCAGGTTTAGTTTGCATCACATTCTCGTTTAGTTTGCATCTTCTCGTTTAGTTTGCATCTTCCCCTGTTCAGTTTGCATCTTCTCCCGTTTAGTTTGCATCTTCTCCCGTTTAGTTTGCATCTTCTCCCGTTTAGTTTGCATCTTCCCTGTTTAGTTTGCATCTTCTTTCTTCAAACCCCAGAGTTCGTGTTTACTTTGCATCTTTGGTTCAGTTTGGTTCATTTTCAAATGTGATCTCTTGGATTTTTGCCATATTCTAGTATGCTTTCAAGGTCAATAAGTCAAGTAGATTTTGTAGCATGAAAATCCAACCCCGCATTTTATATGCAAGTTATAAGTTATATGCATTTCAAGGCAGATGCAAACTAAACGAAAATGTAAGGAAGATGCAAAGTAAACCCAGGATTGGGGATATGATTTTTAATGCTAAGGAGTTATGTTTTAATGTTCATTTTTTGTGATACAGTCAAATATTACAATAAATGATTGGTTATAGACAAAAAGACTGAGTAGTTACCTGCTAGGGGCAGATCTTGCCCCCCAAATCTCCTAATGCTCATGTCAAGAGGTCTTTATTGTAATTTAGGTGGATGAAAGTGTTTGTAATGTATAGTTCTGAAGAAGGATATCTCAAATTTGGGTCTGATTATTTAAATTGAAGGAGTAAAAAGGGATTTTTAAAAGGGCTCAGATGGCTATGGTTAGGCCATGTTAAGATGCAAACTGAACAATAATGTAGGGTTATGGACTTTCCAATACTTTTTAAATGCATATTTGCTTTTTTGGCCTCACTTCCTTATTTTTGAAGATATTATTCTGTTTGTTCATGGAAGTCCATAATAACATTATGCACCAGGAATTGTGTCACATTATACCATACAATTAGCAATTCACTATAGGCTGGCAATTCCAGAATTCCTTGTGAAATTCACAGAATGCGCCATTTTTAGTGATTTTTGCCCATTTTTGGAAAAGCAAAACACATTTTATATAGTAGTGTATTACAAAAGTTCTAGAATATTCTATTCCAATCCTTTTGATACCAAGATCAGCACAATCGGATGAAAAATAGCCGCCTTATGCCCTGAAAACCCCTCAATTTATGCCTGTATTTACAATATACAACTGCTTTTTGGAGCTCATTTTCTTATTTTAAGAGTTATTTCAGTTCTGTTTTGGATTTCTTGTGCAGAATAGTTGTACGTAAATTTGATGTATAGAACATGAAAATCGGTTAAAAAATGGCTGCCGTATGGCCCATTTTATAATGGGAAAATACCCTAATATTGAGCAAATGAGAGAAACATTTGCTTTTTTGGCAGATTATTTTTGTTTTAGCAGATATCTTCATTCTGTTAGTGCTTAAATACTCAAAACAAGACTGTGTAACAGGAAATACCTTCCTTTGTAGCATAGGAGCTTCATTTCTTAGTTTTACATGACCTCAGAAACCTCCAAAAAACCTAAAATGACATTTAGAAAATTTCCCAAAAAATAGTTGGTTATTTCTTATAAGTAAAACATGAAATAAGGGTAGAATTAAGCAGGGAATTGCAACAGATTAGTTTCAGGCTGACAAAATAAAGAATTCTTATGGTACAAGGTCATTTCAAGGTGAGATCTACAAATTCTGGTTCTTTTAGCCCCATATTTTAAAAATTGACAATTATCTGTTAAGCAATGTATATAGTAATCATTAGAAAATAGAAATCCCTACGATTTGGTGTATAGAACATGAAAATCAGAAACAAAATGGCTGCCGTATGGCCCATTTTATAATGGGAAATTACCCTAATATGCAGGCAGAATTTTTTTGTTTTAGCAGATATTTTGATTCTATTAGTGCTCAAATACTCAGAATAAAACTGTGTAACAGAAAATATCTTCACTTGTAGCATAGGAGCTTCTATTTCAGTTTTACATGACCTCAGAAACCCCAAAAAACCCTAAAATGACCTTTAGAAAATTTCCAAAAAAATAAAGTTGGTTATTTCTTATAAGTAAAACATAAAATAAGGGTATAATTAATCCGGGAATTACAACAGATTAGTTTCAGCCTGACAAGATAATGCCTAGCATAGGAGCTTCTTTTTTCAGTTCTACATGACCTCAGAAATCCCCAAAAACCTTAAAATGACCTTTAGAAAAATATGGGTTTCTTGATAATTAAGTCAACAAATATCAGTAATATGGTATAGAAAATATTAGAAAGTTATAGACAATGGAATTCCCTACAATTTGGTGTATAGAATATGAAAATTGGAAACAAAATGGCTGCCGGAGGGCTGAAAAAATAATTCCCCATTATAAAGTATAGGGGAAAACCTGACAAGTGATGTGTTTTGAAGAAAAAACTGTTTGTACAAGGTGATGTTATGCCTACTTACTCCTTTTGATATGTCATCATCATTTCCTGAAGTATTTTACCATACGGTTTTCCATTAAAAAGTTATATATCAATGGCCATTGTAAAATATAGTCTATTTTAATCAAGTATGTCAATTTTACACTTTTATCCTTACTTCAATGATAGCTACTGAGGCCAAATTACATTCTAGGAGGCTGAGATTTTTCTTGGTGCTCTGCAACCTGTCTGTCTAGTGTATTAGGTCATTAGTTTTTCACAAAATTGCTTAATTTCAGAATTTGGACACGACAAGCTTTTGAAAAAAACTGAATATTGGCAAAATATGGGTTTCTTGATAAATAAGTCAACAACTATCAATAATATGTTACAGAATGTTATTAGAAAGTTATAGGGAATTGCTTTCCCTACATTTTGGTATATAGAATATGATAATTGGACACAATGGCTGCCTTATAGCTAAAAAAAACTATCCCAAGGTGCACTTTCGGGTCTGAAATACCTGAAATAAGAGTGACTTTGACCCACTTGTAACTAAAGAATGAGAATGTTTTTGCCTTAAATGCACCCAAATTCTTTTAGAACGTGTCCTGAGGAAGAGTTATTCATAATTTAATAGGGCCTATATCATTAGGGGGCCTCAGGAAAAGTTTTAGAAGTTTGTACATCCGAAGGGTAAGAAATACAGCCACCGCGGGCTCAAGGTTGGAATAGGGGTACTTCAAGGCCGACCAAGAGGCTCAAACAGGAACCCCCCACCTAAGGTAGATAACTCTAGCAACGTCGAATGAGGAGTTATATGAAGTTTGGGCTTAACCCTCATTCTGCTGAATTGTCTGGCGGGGGCTAGGGCCCCATAACTGTATTGTTTCTTTGCAACAAATTATGTTGCATTGCTGTTGCGCTGTCGGTGGGGGCTGTTGCACTGCCGGCGGGGTGTAAGTTTCTCCAGCCATAAAATGCAAAATATACAAAGAATCTGAAATAAAAAAATACTGCCTGAAACTACTGTTCTTGTTCTTTTTAATAGTATAGATTTTTAATAAGAACAAGTAGATAATATTAGGAGAGATCAGTGTAAAACTAAGGAATTGTAGAATGAATGCAGATTTTGAAAAAGGATTACTGAAAAGCAAGTATTTATAATTCATTACCCCCACTTTAGCCTGAGATTTCTTAAGTTTTACATGAGTATTTTCTCATGAAAATCATATATTCAGAATCCTTGTCAAAAACTAATTATTTATTTACTATTATTTATTTATATGTTTTATTTTGTTATGAACCATCCTAAAGTAAATGGAAAGCAATTAAATCATTAGGGGGCTTCAGGAATCGTTTTAGAAGTTTGTACATCCAAAGGGTAAGTAATACAGCCACCGAGTGCTTAAGGTTGGAATAGGGGTACTATAAGGCCCCCTTAGAGGCTCAGATGCCACATGAACCTCACACCGAAGGTGAATAACTCTTTAACAGGTTCCTATAAAGAGCTTTAGGAGGTTTGGGCTTGATCGGGCGCCTATGAATTGAGTTATGAAGGGTAAAAGTAAGTAGGCATAATATCAGCTTGTACAGACATTTGTTTCTTTAAATCAAAGCACTTGCCAGGTGGTCTGCCATACTATATAATGGTAAATTAGGTCTTCAGCCATATGGCAGCCATTTTGTTTCCGATTTTCATGTTCTGTACACCAAATTGTAGGGGATTCCATTCTCTAAGACTTTCTAATTACTTTCTATACCATATTATTGATAGTTGTTGACTTAATTATCAAGAAACCTACATTTTGCTACTTTTCACATTTTTTCAAAAACTTGTTGTGTCCAAATTTTGAAATAAGGCAATTCTGTCAACAAATAAGGAACTGATACACTAGACAGACAGGTTGCAGAGCACCAAGAAAGATTTCAGCTTCCTAGGATGTAATTTGTTCTCAGTAGCTATGAGTGAAGCCATGAATATAGTGTAAAATTGACATATTTCACGGAAATATACAACTTTTTTCAATGTTGAATATTATATAACTTTTTGATGGAAAACTGTATGGTAGTATACTTCTGGAAATAATAACAACATGTCATAAGAACTAAGAAGGCATATTATTAGCTTGTACAGACATTTTCTTCTTTAAATCAAAACACTTGCCAGGTGGTCGACCATACTATAAAATAGAAAATTAGGTTTTCAGCCATAAGACAGCCATTTTGTTTCTCATTTTCATGTTCTATACAACAAATTGTAGGGAATTATATTCTCTATGACATTCTAGTTACTTTCTATAACAAATTATTGATAGTTGTTGACTTAATTATCAAGTCACCCATACTTTGCTAATTTTCTGTTTTTTCAAAAGCTTGTCGAGTCCAAATTTTGAAATTAGGCAATTCTGTCAACAAATAAGAAACTGATACACTAGAAAGACAGGTTGTAAGGCACCAAGAAAGATCTCAGCTTCCTAGGATGTAATTTGGCCTCAGTAGCTATGAGTGAAGTCCGGAGTATAGTGTAAAATTGACTTATTTCACGGAAATATACCACTTTTTTCAACGTTGAATAATATATAACTTTTTAATGGAAAGCTGTATGATAGTATACTTCTGGAAATAATAACAACTTGTCAAAAGAACTAAGTAGGCATATTATCAGCTTGTACAGACATTTTTTTCTTTAGATAAAAGCACTTGCCAAGTGGTCTGCCATACTATATAATGGTAAATTAGGTTTTCAGCCATACAGCAGCCATTTTGTTTCTGATTTTCATGTTCTAAACACCAAATTGTAGGAAGTTTCATTCTCTATAACTTTCTAATACTTTCTATACCATATTATTTATAGTTGTTGACTTAATTATCAAGAAACCTACATTTTGCTAATTTTCAGGTTTTTTCAAAAACTTGTCGTGTCCAAATTCTGAAATTAGGCAATTCTGTCTACAAATAAGAAACTTATATACTAGACAGATAGGTTGCAGAGCACCAAGAAAGATCTCAGCTTCCTAGGATGTAATTTGGCCTCAGTAACTAGCAGTGAAGCCATGAATATAGTGTAAAATTGACATATTTCACGGAAATATACCACTTTTTTTCAATGTTGAATAATATACTGTAGAATGGCTAATTTTTCTGTGTGTTTTATTTGCCCGTTTTTTCTCGAATGCTATCAAACGGGAATAAACAACACCGGAAAAATCATTACACTTCATGTCCGGACTTAATAAACACGGGAAATTCTGACCTTAGTTAAATAGACTGGCCCAGCTTTATCTCTGAAGTGTCAGACCTGCGTTTACTCAGAGTGATAGCGGTCATTCCCTTATTGCAATCCACATGCGGCAGGAAACAATCGGGGGTCTCTGTATGACTTCTGATCATGCTGTGACTGCAACTCACTTAAGAGATTAAATCCCTGGTGATCTATTTCTAGTCTCCTCTCTAGACTGGTGAAAGTCCCACCACCGCATGCGCTGCTGTATGGCCCTGCCCATGCTTATACAACACTGGGAACTGTCTCCAGTCTATAAGATGCTTATCTAGACTGGTGATAGTCCCTTTGCAGTGTGCGTTGTTGTACTAATAAGCACTTCGACCCATGGCACATGTTTATTTAAGACTGTGGACTACTTAAACTACTTAAGATCTACTTAAAACGGGAAAATTAAAAACGGGAAAAAACATATGTCCTCTTTTCGGAAATATTAGAAACGGGAAAACCTAAAAATGAAAAATTAGGGAAAATTGTCACACGGAAAAATTAGCCATTCTACAGTATAACTTTTTAATGGAAAACTGTATGGAAGTATACTTCTGGAAATAATAACAACATGTCTAGAGAAGTAAGTAGGCATAATATCAGCTTCTACATACATTTTCTTCTTTAAATCAAAGCACTTGCCAGGTGGTCTGCCATACTATATAATATTAGATTATGTTTTCAGCCATAAGGCAGCCATATTGTTTCTGATTTTCATGTTCTATACAACAAAATGTAGGGAATTCCATTCTCTATGACTTTTTAATTACCTTCTATAACAAATTATTGATAGTCGTTGAAACCCATATTTTGCAAATTTTCTGTTTTTTTCAAAAACTTGTCGAGTACAAATTCTGAAATTAGGCAATTCTGTCAACAACTAAGAAACTGATACAGATACAGATTTCAGCCTCCTGGGATGTAATTTGGCCTCAGTAGCTATGAGTGAGGTCAGGCATATAGTGTAAAATTGACATATTTCATGGAAATATACCATTTTTTTCAATGTTGAGTGATCTATAACTTTTTAATGGAAAACTGCATTGTAGTGTGCTTCTGGAAATAATAACAACATGTTATAAGTAATAAGTAGGCATAATACCAGCATGTACAGACTGTTTTTCTCTTTAAATCAAAGCACTTGCCAGGTGGTCTGCCGTACTATATAGTGGTAACTAAGATTTTAAGCCATACGGCAGCCATTTTGTTTCTGATTTTCATGTTCTATACATTAAATTGGAGGGAATTCCATTCCCTAATGATTACTATATACATTGATTAAAAAATTATTGTCAGTTTTGTAAATATATGCCCATAAGAAGCAAAATTTGATGATTTTACGTAATTTCACCTTAAAGTTCATGGGACACTAGAAATGTGTTAATTTTTCTTCCTTAAAATATCATTCATTTTGCTCATAAAATTCACTAAATAATGATTTCTACCCCCACAACATGATAAACAATGAGTATTTTACCATTATTTATGGCTAATTTCAAGCCATCTGATGGCCTTGCCGAACACCGAGAAGAGGCAATTAGTGTGTTTTTATGACGCCAGGTGGCTAGCCTGACGTCATATAGGTCATGCTTGTTGCTCCACGTGAGTAAACACACATGGCAACCAGTCTTCTGAAGGCAGATCTCTCTGCATTAAGAAGGTATTTGAATGAAATGTTTTATTAAAACACTGATTAAATTAACTTTATTACTCCTGGCATGGAACTGCAGTATCGTAGCATTACATAATCAATAGTGTGTGCCATCGACCGCATCTGTTTCTGGGCCTAATGAGTAATGTAGATAACCTCTGTTTTCCGTGCTCCCACCTTATCAGACCAGGGTTACATAACACTGGTTAGGCCACTTCAATTTAATTACTTGTCTTACGAGCTCCTTGGAATTTTATGAGTTGTCAAGTGTTTTAAAGCTAAGTATCTCGGAGGTTAGGAGTTCTCCCGGCAGCGTGACCTATATATTTATGGGGGTTCAATTACACAGACTCAGAGACTGACAGGCAATTAATGGTTTCACGCATGCTGTTTTAAAAGCATAATAGGCGCATTCAATACAAAGGGGACTGTGCAGAGAGTGAGGGAGAGAGAAAGAGAGAGAGAGAGGAAGGGAGAGAGGAGAGAGAACATGGGGTCCACTAAGTTCAGTCTGTAAGCCATGAAGTAGGGTGGGTTTTATGACTAAATGAGAGTCTGCCTGTTTCAGCACCACAACATTATTCACCACAAGCAAATAGCTCCTTCTGCCTCTCCAAGAACAAAGTCAGTCCCTCCGCTGGCATGTGTTAGCAAGTAAATCCATCCTCACTCCCGCCTTAAACTTGAAAATGGGACTTTTCTCTTTGAGGGGCTGCGAAAGGCGGAATGTTTTGACATTTGCCGATGAAGCTGGCAGATGATCCCAGTGAAATGATATTGTGTAACCAGGGTCTGAGCTAGGATTCAGAAACTGGGTGCCAAAAACTGGCAATTGTAAATATGTGGGCTTCCAGTTCTTTAAAGCAAAACACAATATATTATAACCATGAACATGTATTTACTTAATGAAATAGAGCATAATGTCTATATGCAATGCCAACACAATATATTATAACCATGAACATGTATTTACTTAATGAAATAGAGCATAATGTCTATATGCAATGCCAACACAATATATTATAACCATGAACATGTATTTACTTAATGAAATAGAGCATAATGTCTATATGCAATGCCATGAGAATCATATTGAGTTGAAAATAATTCAAAAATTTGCTTGTAATAGACTTTAAAAAAAAATTCTCACAAAAAAAATTGGGTAAGGATGATTTTTGAGGGTCTGGGTGACCTAATGGCTAAGACTGTGATGATCCAGGGCTCAATTTTTTTCCAGGAGCCCAATTGCATCTTCCAAAGATACCTGAATTTTGGTCCAGATATAGAAATCCATTCATCTTTGGGCTCCCTGCAGAAATTTGAGGAAGCCACAGGAGAATTCAAGGGAACCCTCAGCTCCCAGCAGTCCAGGGACTTAGCCATTAACCCGTTCTACCTGTCTTTTGGACAGGTAGTTTCCTAAAAACCTCTCGTTTGGACAGCCAAAAATTTCTATGATGATTTTTCAATTTTGACTTTTGGGGTGTAATAACCAAATATTTTCCTAAAAAACCATCTTCTAGGACATAGTTGAAGTGTAAATTGCCCTTTTTAACATACTAGGCTATTATATGTGGCTGGTATAAGGTTTTGAAGTAGATAAGTAGCTAAATCTGGACGGGCAGATATTTAGAAGTGCCTATTTTGGACAGGCATTTTTGAAATCATGGCTAAGACCCTGCCCAGCACCCCCTAATTTCAACCTCTGTGATCACAGTGAAATGATATTATGTAACTCTATCTGTATTGTGTGGACCAGCAAGCACCTGTCTGGGTCACAGAGAAAACAAGGCTTAGAGCTAAGACACGTGACAACAACAGCTGTATATTGAGGCACCACTTTGTAAACACACTGGGGAAATACAGTACAAACATATATACACAGCATTAAAGTATCAACCTCAAGCTCACAAACACTGCACACATCCTCAAATGAACAAGAAGTATACTTATGAATGAGTATTTACTCATACAAACAATGCCATAAGATAACTCATAATTCATTATAGTCATCAGCATCATTATTAGAGATAAAATATCATCACAGATAAAATTGTTGGGTTACTATAAGGCGACCCTAACAAGTTCTTACTCAGCTACCATGAAAAGGCTTTGTTTAGAAAAAAGATTATTCCCCCCCCCCCCCAAAAAAAAAAAGGTTTACCTATTTCCCCATCCTTTACAGGACACCAACATTTTTAAGCCCAATCTTCAACATCTTTATCATTTGACTTGATTATCATCAAAATCATTATATCTACCCTAATAGCCTTTCATAACTGTATAAGTAAGTATGAAACTGCATGGCTGTGTGCAATTCACCTGCTGCACAAATGGACTGAAACCTGAGTTCACATACCGGTGTAAACCTAACATGCCACTTAGGACTCAACACCTAACCTATAACATGTGCTATACAGTCAGCCTGTCTGCTGCATGCTTACTGCACAGAACAGCCTCTTTCTGAAAAAGTCACGTGACCAATACTACCCCAGGCTACACCGCGTAACCCGAGGATGCCCTAGGTGTTAGCATGTCTATGGGGTTGCGGATCAAGGGTATGTATTTCTCTGCTCAAAGTGAAACTCTGACTAAATATTGGAGTATTTTCTATGGCTTTTGTAAGAGAAATTAGAAGGAATGGTGTACTTTATAGAGTACAGCAATTAATTAAATCGAAAAAAGGGGATATCAATGACATCCCTATGAAGAATTTTGCCCTACGAGCATGTTACGGCATATCGAATCGAATTGCATCGAATCAGAAAATATATCAATTAATCGAATCAATAAAATTTCATATCAATGACATCACTATATGCGGACCAATTTTCCTGGTCCCATTGAGTCCGTCATATCCAATTTCACCTGTATTGGAAATCCATCTAAACCCTGTCATGTTGGTATTCATTGGAAAGCTCTCGCTGAGCTCTTTCAGATGCGTACCCATGTGTCAGGGTTTCAGACATTTTTCAGGCTTTTTCTGCATCATTCTATACTGGCCAAATTAGCCACAACCAGCATAAGAGTTTAAACACCTTTGGGCAGCACCAGAAAGTTTTACATTCATGTGTGGGTCTTCTTTGTGAGTACTTGTCTGGGGGCTCTGACAAGGAGGTAATATGCAGATAATAATGAAATATATTGCTATAGAGGGAGCCCCTACTATGATCTTACTGTTGTTTTAATGAAGAGTAATTCTGCCAGTTTTTGTCATTCAACAATGCATAGTAGTGACTTAGCCATGGAACTTAGCCTTGGAATATAAAAATTACAATAGTCAATACTTTGAAAAAGGATTTATATCCATTAAGTGCAGGACACTTTAACTGCTAACCGAGATCTTAGGTATATTCATGTCTCTTATAACCTCTGGCTCTGTAACTATGTCATTTATGTTGTTTAAGACCTTGTATTGTACATGACTACATGTACATGTTTATAACTAAATAAAATCAATCAATCAATCTCTGTAACCTGAAGGGTGGGAGATACACATCCTCAAATATGAGGCTCTGTTACAGCATTGATAAATTCCTGTAGTTGATGGAATCACCATAAAGAAAGAGATATTTATGATTGTTATTATTCTTGATTTGTGTTTTAAATATTCCAATGTAGATGTATAAACAAGTACCTACTAAAGTCATCATTGAGCCCTGGTTTAGGTGCTAACACCCCCCTGGCCCATCAGTGGTCTCTTAATACAGCTTTGACTGTACTTTACTAATGCTGCTATAATTACAGAAATATTCCCAAACTTCTCCAGCCCTTTTGGTTGTGCTGAGGGTAAGAATGGTTTAAGCCATGGGTCGCTAGATATCTAGGAGGAGGGGTGGGGTCATAGAATTTGGAACGAGAGGGCATGGAATTTTTGAGTGAATAGATAAGTCTCTGAACTGTAAGGGAAAAGTTTCGGGCATCAGCTGTTATGGAAAGAAGTGGATGCAGTATTTACTATTATTTACTACTAACTCCAGGCCACATCCCCACTACTTGGCAATATTTACCTGTTTCCTGAGAGAAAGATTTTCATGCTTCAAATAACATACCTGAATTTTTTTTTCACCACCACTGGAGGATAAATAAAAAAAGTCTAGTTTTCTGAATTTGTCATGTCACAGTTTTCTGAAAAAGTTTGTTTATTCTATATCTTGAAAGCTGATCACCAGATTTTGATCTGATTTGGTATGAAAATACTTTTGTAGGCATGGATATAAATATACTGATGGTGGGCCCATAGAAGTGGCTCCATATCAGTATGAGCCATTGCGCTATCCTCAAAATGATCCGAACAGAGCCTGGATTGCTGGGATGGCTTCCACAGCTGACCAGGCTTGAAACCTTGACGATTCACTTTAGTTACCCACAGCTTCCTGCTATGGGGATCAGAGGGGAACAGAAAGAATCCTTTATTCTCCCCATGGCTGCGTTTACAGTGAGCAGCTACACAATACACCATTGTTGATGCTGGCGAGGACCGGCAGATGGAAGATGGTGGATCTCCTGCTGTCTGACCTATATTACGTCATGCATACGGAGATTGCCGGTCTTTGCCGAATGACTCACTAAAGTACCCTCCCCAAGGGCTGCATATTCCATAGCTGATATTTCGCACAAAAACAGCACATGTGGGGGTAGAAATCACTATTTAGTGAATTTTATGAGCAAAATGAAAGATATTTTGAGTAAGAAAAATTAACACATTTCTAGTGTCCCATGAACTTTAAAATGACCTTGTAAGATAATAAGCCATTATTTTTTCAGCCCAAAACTAATCCTCCGTAATTTCCTGTTTAATTCTACCCTTATTTAATGTTTTACTTGAAATAAATAAATAACTTTTTGAAAAAACAATTTTTGTAGGTATAGAGGGAAAAATTGATTTTTCTGAAAAGTTCTCAAAAACTTCTGAAAGTAATCATGGAAGTCTGTATCAGTTAGGAGAGCAAGAATCCACTTTAAAATTCCCAGACAAATGACTCCAGGGGATCAGAAAAATCAGAAAACCCTAATTCTAACCCTAGGTGACCTACAAATTAGTTTTAAAGCCATATGGCAGCCATTTTGTTTTGTGATTTTCATGTTTTATACATCAAATTGTAGGGAATTCTAATATCTAATGATGACTGAAAACATTGTTTAACACATTATTGCTAATTCTGAAAATATGGGGCTAAAAGAACCAGAATTTGTAGATTTCACCTTAAAATGACCTTGTATCATTAGAAGGCTTTATTTTTCAGCCTGAAACTAATCTGTTGCAATTCCCTGTTTAATTCTACCCTTATTTCATGTTTTACTTATAAGAAATAACCACTTTTATTTTTTTGGAAATTTTCTAAAGGTCATTTTAGGTTCATTTGTGGTTTCTGAGGTCATGTAGAATTGAGAAAATAAGCTCCTTTGCTACAAGTGAAGATATTTCCTGTTACACAGTCTAATTCTGACTATTTTAGCACTAACAGAATCAAGATATCTGTTAAAAGAAAAAGAAATTCTGCCAAAAAAGCAAATGTTTCTCTCATTTTCTCCATATTATAGAATTTTCCTATCATAAAATGGACCATATGGCAGCCATTTTGTTTCTGATTTACATGTTCTATACATCAGATTGTAGGGAATTCCACTCCCTAATGATTACGAAGTACATTGTTTAACAAATTATTGTTAATTCTGAAGATATGGGGCTAAAAGAACTAGAATTAGTAGATTTCACATTGAAATGACCTTGTACCATTAGAAGGCTGTATTTTCTCAGCCTGAAACTAATCTGTTGCAATTCCCTGTTTAATTCTACCCATATTTCATGTTTTACTTATAAGAAATAACCAACTTTATTTTTTTGGAAATTTTCTAAAGGTCGATTTAGGTTTATTTGCGGTTTCTAAGGTCATGTAGAATTGAGAAAAGAAGCTCCTATGCTACAAGTGAAGATATTTCCTGTTACACAGTCTTATTCTGAGTATTTTAGCACTAACAGAATCAAGATATCTGATAAAACAAAAACATTCTGCCAAAAAAGCAAATGTTTCTCTCATTTTCTCCATATTATAGAATTTTCCTATTATAAAATGGATAATATGGCAGCCATTTTGTCTCGGATTTTCATGTTCTATACATCAAATAGTAGGGAATTCCACTCTCTAATGATTACTAAATTCATTGTTTAACAAGTTATTGTTAATTCTGAAAATATGGGGCTAAAACAACCAGAATGTGTAGATTTCACCTTGAAATGACCTTGTACCATTAGAAGGCTTTTTTTCAGCCTGAAACTAATCTGTTGCAATTCCCTGTTTAATTCTTCCCTTATTTCATGTTTTACTTATAAGAAATACCCAAATTCATTTTTTTGGAAATTTTCTATTTTAAAAGGTCATTTTGTACCATTGGAAGGCTTTATTTTTTCAGCCTAAAACTAAATTTAAATTTAAATTTAAATCCTTCCTTTCCAGCTCCATGAACTTGAAAACAGTTTCTAGATGTTGATACAAATCATATTTACGAAAGGCCAAAACTTTTATAGATATTAATAAATGAAATTTAAGTTCACTGCTAAAACTTGTTTTCTATTTCGAAATGATGAGTAATTTTGTGGATAGACTATGGTACATTGGAAACCTGAAAAGAGTTGAGCCAATCCGTTTCCCTTTCATCAAATGCGTAGTCCGTCTTTTTAAAGAAGCCTCTCCAAGGCTATAAACACATGGGACACATATGATAGAAATATGGAAAGGGAGATACGAAGGTAGGCGACTTGGCATTTTATTGTATATTATTTTATACTATAGTATTTCACCAGTAAATCCATGACATTAGAAATTAGGTCATCACGGCTTTTGTGCAAAATCCTCCACCTCGTGACGAAAAACAGTCGCCAAATACTAATTTCTCGTCCGTTTTAAGAATCCTTTCTCGTACATGTAGCTATTGATGTCCTTTATTAGTAACTCGTTTCTCAGTGATTTACTTTTATAGCGATGGTAGTGGGAAGTTGAAACCGCTGCAGTGCAGATTAAGTAATATATTGTTACAATCGACCGTTCGTAAGAATGCCAGATCTATACTTTTTTTTTTTGTTTGTTTGTTTGAGATCCGCAACCGCATTTTTCCCACGGGGTCAACTCCCGAGGGAGAACCTTCGCAGATCACCCCTACCACCCAGGCCACTCGTCACCCCCGGGCCTTGTCTCACTTTCAGTTCCCTCTCCCCCCGTACTTTTGTCATGCATCCTGCATCAGGTCCGTACCCTCCCCTGTCCTCCTGTCCTGTACATATAACCTATCGAGTCTCTGGTCTGTCCCTTCCTTGTTCTCCTGTCCTACACATATATTCAAACCCCGGCCACAGAAAGGAACCCCTCAACACACATCAAACCCCACACACAAACTGTGTTAATTCATTATTTCACTCAACAAACAATTAAAACAACAGTGTACCACTACCTCGTCTCCCCTCCAGTATCTTACTTACTGTTCCAGCGCCCCTCACTTACACCATGCAGTGACTCCCTTTCCCCTTCCCATAGACGCTTAGTCTGAACCAACATCAACTGTGTTAGATAAAGGTAAAAAACATATATATACACAAGCACACCCCTATCACCTCTCCCCATCTCTCTTCTTCATCATTTTCTTCCCCTACCCTCTTTCTTTCCAGTTTCTCCCTCTGCCCTTTTCCCTCTTATCATCCTCTTTCCTTCTATCATCCTCTCTCTTTCCCCCCTGCTTTCCTGTCACTTTTATCTCAATCTTCTGCCTCTTTCCCCTCTTTTTCCCGTTCTTCATCCTCCTCCGTTGCTTCTCTCTTTCTTACTCTCCTCCCTCCCCTTCGCTCCTTAACATTCTACCCCTTCTCTACTTCTACTCTCCCTTTTCCTTTTTCTCAGGACTCTTTCCTTCTATCATCCTCTCCTCTCTCTTTCCCCCCTACTTCCCTGTCACTTTTATCTACATCTTCTGCCTCTTCCCCTCTTTTTCCCCTTCTTCATCCTCCTCCGTTGCTTCTCTTTCTTTCTCCCCCACCCCTTTGCTCCTTATCATTCTCCCCCTTCTCTACTTCTACTCTCCCCTTTTTCCCTGGAAATTCTTAAGCTCTATCTGCTTCCTGTACGTCTTTCACCCTCTTTTCTACTCTCTTTCAACCTTTGTACTCTTTTTTCCCACTCTCCCATTTTTCTCTCCATCTCTCTTCACCATTCTCATATCTCCTGTTCTGTCTCCCCTCCTTGCTTATTTGCCCCATCCATTACCTTTTTCTTCCCCTCCCTAGCTTGTTGCTCCCTCCTCTCTCCTTCGACACAAGCCCTACACGTAAAATTTATCTTTTTCCTTTTTCTCCCTGTCACCCCAAACTATCCCCACTAATCATTGTTTACATCTACCACATTCTACCAAAAACTCTTCTCCCCCCTACCCACCATCTCAACTATTTCTCCTACTCATTTCTCTCACACAAACAATCAAAATTCCAACAAACAATAAACTTTTCCCACCAACTCCCTACCAAATTTCGTTTCCCGTCAAAAACGCTACCCACGCTAATCCTCTTCGCACCCAAAACCGTTTTAAATGCCCCAAATATCCTCCTCCCGCTCCTATAACTGACACCACACAAATCACAAACTATTAACAAAACGGATAATATATAGGACACACAGCAAACCCATCTATAATCTCTGTAATTGTCCAAAATTCGTCGCCGCTATCGTCTGCTCTTCATTCCAAGATGGCTGCTGCATGATCTATACTTAAGTGAGAATGAGTGACATTCACATTGAGTGAGTAACTTCTTCAGTCGTAAATAGTGTTTGCGTCATGATCTGCTCGTTTGCACTCGTTGAACCCTGTCTACGCATACGATCGTTTATTTGACTTAACAAAAAGATAACTTTGTCTATTAACTAGTTAATCGACAAATATAGACTGTAATATATTTATATATTTGAAATTGACATGGTGGTAGCAAAATATGATAACTGCCGATATATAAAATCATGCTCATTCATGGGGCACAAAATATCATTTTCTTTGTTTTTCATTTTTTTTTTTATAAAAATCTCAGATGATTTAGATAAAAGGTTAAAAAATAATATGAAACATATAAAATAAAGAAAAACACTCATATTTCGAAAATATATCAAAAAAAGAGATGTCTGCCTAATGCTGGAATTACGTAGTGTCGCAAATATATACCGTCAAATTTCAGCGCGTAAAATCAACATTATTTATTTTATTTCGTGACTTGTCACGAAGTGTGAAACAAGGCAGATACATTCTGAGTTACAGGAGTGAACAAATAAATACTTAGAACCAGCGATCAACTCGGAATGATCACGCAAATCTTAGGCAGACACACAATTGTCTGCCTAAGTTTGAGGTCTGCCTAATGCTGGTCTATTTATACTTCGCGTCTGCCTAAGGAGGAAGATAGGTTTATATATATATATATATATATATATATATATATATATATATATATATATATATATATATATATATATATATATTTATCTATCTTCATCATAAGGCAGACACCCACCTAAAACCAGCATTAGGCAGACATATACTTATTTTAGAAAACTTCAATATTTTCAAATGAAACTTTTACTATGTACTTACAATACCAATGTATGCATAAATCTATAATCTCATAAAAATAAACCCAAAAATAAGAAATATACATCGGACGGTGTCTGCCTAAGTTTTCATATATGTAATATAGCTCTTAGGCAGACATTGCATATCTTCATCATTAGGCAGACAATATATATTTTATATATCTTCATCATTAGGCAGACATTATATATATATATATATATATATATTTATCTGCAGCATTAGGCAGACCTCTTCCCTTAAACCAGCATTGGGCAGACATTATACTTTTTAATTACACAAATAGACAGTGTATATACCCCAAGGTCAAGGTCACAGGGCATATGTTCGGAATTTCTTGTAAATACAATATCAAAAGAAGGAAGTTACCAAGGCTTCTGAAATTTACAACAATGATGTATACCACCAAGACCTTGGAAAAAAAATGAAATTCGGCAACTTTGGCTACAAGGTCAAGGTCACATGGAATACTTTAGGATTTTGTTGTGAATGCAATATATCTCCAGAAAGGAGTCACCTGGGCTTCTGAAATTTACCCAAATGATGTATCCCATCAAGACCTCGGACAAGTTTGAAACTCAGTGACCTTGATCCAAATGCCAAGGTCACAGGGCATATTTCCAGGATTTTGTTGTGAACGTGATATCTCCAGAAGGGAGTCACCTAAGCTTTTCAAATTAACACCAATGATGTATAACATCAAGACCTCAGAGAACTTTGACACTCAGCCGCCTTGACCCCAAGGTCAAGGTCACAGGGCATCTTTTAAGGATGTTCTTGAGAACACGGGATGTCTAGAAGGGAGTCACCTAGGCTTCTGAGATTTACACAAATTATGTATACCGGCAAGACCTCAAAGAATTTCGAAACTCAGTGACCTTGACCCCAAGGTCAAGCTTACAGAACATATGTTAGGGGACCTGCAGATGCTCTTCTTCTTGTTAACCCTTTAAAATGCATGCTTTTTTGATGGCTTGTCAATGACCCGTCATTGAACTAAGTTACACAAACTTTACGTAGTGTGCGTAAACTACAACAAGCCTGAAATGGCATTGGCTAGCGGTATGGTCACTAAAAGTCTTTGAAAATGTGAGTTTGGCCGTGACATCCATCACAGGGGCTGAATTGATATCCAGGCCTCTCTCCAAGCACCACCGATGACAGAAGTAAGACCGGAATTGTATATATTATAGATATATATAACATTTTTACCCCACTAACTCGCCCTGTGGATTTTTTTCACAAGAGAAATGTGGCATTTCTACCATAACATGATAAATTTAATACTTGAAAGGGAGGCTCAGTGAAGCAAATGGACCTCAGCTGTATCTGCCACAAATTAAGTTTTTTTGCCACTGATGGTCTTAGTCATTTCTAAACCTGTCTCAGAAGAGTCGTGTGAACCAAGTATTTGATCTATACAGATATTTGGAATGTTGAAGTTTGATTATTAGGGCCTTCTCTCAGGTTTAGTTTGCATCACATTCTCGTTTAGTGTGCATCTTCTCGTTTAGTTTGCATCTTCCCCTGTTTAGTTTGCATCTTCTCCCGTTTAGTTTGCATCTTCTCCCTTTTAGTTTGCATCTTCTCCCGTTTAGTTTGCATCTTCTCCCGTTTAGTTTGCATCTTCTTTCTCCAAACCCCAAAGTTCGTGTTTGCTTTGCATCTTTGGTTCAGTTTGGTTCATTTTCAAATGTGATCTCTTGGATTTTTGTCATATTCTAGTATGCTTTCAAGGTCAATAAGTCAAGTAGATTTTGTAGCATGAAAAGCCAACCCCGCATTTTATATGCAAGTTATAAGTTACAGGGGCGGATCAAGGAGTTTATCATGGGGGGGAGGGGGGGGCTAGGTTGGGTCCGGGGTGACCATCAAAGTGGTGGGTGGCCAAGAGCATAATTATGGGGATTGTGGTGGGGGGAGGTGTTGTTAGGGGTCAGAATTGCATACATCCTGAATATATTGATAGTTATAACTTATTTTTAAGGTAATGGTGTTATAGTGTAAGAATGCAACAAATATGGTGTATTCATGTTGTCCTGTCATGATTCATAGTACCAAACTAACCTCTAGGCAGTGTTAGTGCTAGGGTAAAAAAAGACTGCAGCCCCTTAATATCTCAAGCCTGAAAAGAGTTAGTCCCTTGTGTGCGTGCGCCGAAGCCGCGTAGTCCCTGGTAGGGGGGTCCGGGGGCATGCCCCCACAGAAATTCTTTGAAATATAGATGCTCTGTGATGCATTCTTGTGCATTCTGAGCATGAAGTTTTGGAAATACTTAGATAAAAAAAATCCCTTTTTTACCTGTATTTCTGGAAAAAAAAGTTTAGAAAGTGTGACAGACCCCTTCAATCTTTTTTTTTTTAAAAATGTACAGAGCAGCAGCGGCGTGCCAGTGTTTACAGGCAGCTGGGTATATCATGCACTGTCAGGGGGGGGGGGGGGGGCAGGCCCCATGATTTTTTAACAAGGGGGGGGGCAGTGCCCCCTCGGCCCCTCCCCCTGGATCCGCCTATGACTCTCATATTTGCATTACGTGAGTTTACTACCGTAATATAAGTCCCTGGTATACCTTTACCAATGGTGTGATTAATCATGGAAATGTTGCAAAACAGGAGTCAAAGGGAAACAACGGCAATGCATTGTTTTCGGAACATTTTTTAAAATCTTCAACATGCACATGTTAAAGGATCCTGCGGAAACTGTCGTCGGAATCTTAGATATTATTGACTAAAACCTGGGAATTAAGAACCAATCTACAAGATATTCAAAGGAGAGTTATTGGTAGCGTCCTGATGAACAATTCTCCTTTTCAATATTTCAAAGGAGAGTTGTTGGTAGCGTCCTGATGAACAATTCTCCTTTTTAATATTTCAAAACTAAGCTTTTACCTGAAAACAAGCACCATATGTTTATTCAGTCTCTTCCTGCCACTGCGTGCATTAATAATAATGATGATAATAACAACAACAATAATAATAATACTGATAATAATAATAATAATAATGATAATAATAGTAATAATAATGATAAAATTTATACTAATAATAGTTAATATCTATTTTGTAAAGCGCCCTTTCCATCTACAACGTTTGAAAGCACTTTTAAGAATAGTCAGTGGACAGATGTTTATGGTCTATATAGTAAAAAAGATCCTTTCGGAAACGCAATGTTTTAAGCTGTTTCTTGAAGTTTTGCACATTATCAGCAGCCTTGATGTTATCGGGGAGCTCATTCCAAAGGTGTAATGCATAGGCACAGAAGGCTCAGCCACCAAACCTTTTCAGATTAGTTTGTGGTATCTGTAGAAAATTCTTAGTATTTGATCTTAGAGTCCTTGTATTGGCTTCTTTGACTTACCATTCCCTCATCCTTGCATGCTTTTGAAAGTCAGTTAATTCCTGACGGGCAGCTAAAGACTTTTTAGAACTCGTGTAAAGTGATCATACATTTTGAATACACTAACCACTCTGGCGACATTGCTTTGGTCCTTCTGGAGCCTGCAATTATTAGCAGCTCATCAGTGATTCCATAAGGAAGTCCAATACAATAGCCAAGGCGTGATGTTAAAGGGTTAAGAGTCAGCAGACGAGCTTCTAGGTATAGAATGTGTATTATTCACCCAATTAAGCGCACGGTGCGGGTAGAGGTTGGGAAGTATTGGGTATTGGCTGTTATTGCACCTTTGCATTTTCACTGTTCAGACTTTGCTCTGCAATCTTGCATGTGAAAAGATCGTTATTTGGGCAATAGTACGATCATGCAGCGAATATGAACAGTGGGAGCATGAAGGAACTGCTGAAATTGCAGGATTCAGTGCTGGTTTGCAGATAAGGCAAAAGGAAAGGTATGGGATTTCGCTTTTCTTACTTCTTGGGGGAAGTTTAATGAATATTTCATGACATTTGCGTTGGCTTTTCCCCCTCTAACTGAGAAAAATAGGCTCTGTGCGCTTATTTGGGCATGTGCGCTTAATCGGAAGAAAACGGTATATATATATATATATATATATATATATATATATATATATATATATATATATATATATATATATATATATATATATATATGTACGTACGTACGTACGTACGTACGTACGTACATACATACATACATACATACATACATACATACATACATACATACATACATACATACATACATACATACATACATACATACATACATACATATATATATATATATATATATATATATATATATATATATATATATATATATATATATATATATATGTACATATGTTAGCGGCGGCTACCGTCGCTAACATAAAGATACGCTATTATGCGAAAACTCGCCAATTCGCTATATTTGGGACATGCGTCATTTGTGTGTTCTGTGTAGTACTTTAGATCAAATTCAGAGGCTTGACCTTACTCAGGCCATGAAGAAGCAGACACCAGGATGATCATCCATACAAATACTACTAGAGTGCTGTCATCATTTCTGAAGACACAGATGTCTTCATCATCCTCCTCACTCTCCACATAGAAATAGGCACCAGGATTCTACTCAGAAGGGGCAAGAAGAACAAAACGAGACTGATAGATATATCAAGGCTTGGGACAATGCTTGGGAGGGATGTATGTGCTTCATTGGTTGGCATCCATGCATGGACAGGTTGCAACACCATCAGCTCCTTTGCTGGCCTGGGTAAGGTCAAGGCTCTCAATTTGATTCGGAAGAAGCAGTGGTTCAGAGAGGTGTTAATGGTCCTAGGGCAGGAGTGGCATTGTTACAGATGAGATGCTCCGCACCATACAATCCCCTCCTAATCCCAAGTCACTGGCAACTCTCTCACATGTTGCCCAAAAGAAGCAGGAGATCAGAGAGGTGATCATGGCCTTAGGGCAGGAGTGGCATTGTTACAGATGAGAAGCTCAGCACCATACAGTCATTCACTTGTAGCATGTATTGTTTGAATACAACTGTCAAGGAAGTCAATTCACTCAGGTATGAAATGTAATGAGCACCAGCTCCGGATGTTGTACTTGCAAAAATATCCTGTAAGTGCCCTCGACGTTGTGATGAAGACAGCCTGTGTGTAGTGAATGACCTTTGCTGCACCGCAGTGGGAAATTTGTAGGACTGTGTTAACATTCAAGTAGGTGATGTCTAAAGGTTACACCTAGGTTCAGTTCAGGAATTAATTGTGTGTGTGTGTGTATATATATATATATATATATATATATATATATATATATATATATATATATATATATATATATATATATATATATATATATATATATATATATTTATATATATATATATATATATATATATATATATATATTTATATATATATATATATACATATATATATATATATAAATATATATATATATATATATATATATATATATATATATATATATATATATATATATATATATATATATATATATATATATATATATATTTATATATATATATATATATATATATATATATATATATATATATATATATATATATATATATATATATATATATATATATATATATATATATATATATATGACTAAACCTCATGGATAGTACAAGCTACATCTGAGCTCAGTCATTAACAAATAACACAACAACTTCCCACATTCCTTCTGAAGTATGTTTATTAGCACATATTCAATGGACATTCACCAACCCAGACCCCACACACAGGTCCATCGCCTACGACATGCAACCTATACACTTCATATTCGCTGATTATACTGATTACTTTATTCACATCTCAATGAAATCAACACTAATATAATCAAATGAGCACGAACACCTGCCATCGTCAAGTATATTTATAATTGATTTCTTATTATGAAAAGCAATGAATTCACTATATTTATATATTTGGCTCATCCAATACATACAATGTTATATATTTTACAAACATCTCGACCATCAATATATTTAGTAAATTATCATTGATGCAATTACTTTATTATAACGGGGACTTCCCACATCGGAGTCTCGTTTTAGTCTATATA
>OZ012701.1:11724329-11761611 GCA_963942565.1 Maea johnstoni
ACTGTCTCTCACCACTGCACAATTTCAAATTCTCCTCAGGGCATGTGAGAAGGTTGCCAGTGACTTGGGGTTAGGCAGAAAAAAACATCTAGTTTTATTTTGAATTTATTTTTCTTTACCTACCTCCCTTCCTAGCCGAAAAGGGTATGAATAACATACAGGACAATAACAATTAATTAAAGTTCGCCTAGGGTTGCTGGGTATTACATCACTGGTTTAAGGGAGAAAGATTCAACAGCTGCACATCCTATCTTAAAGACAAGTTCTTTAAGCACACCCTCTCTTAAAGACAGGTTCTTTAAGAACACCCTCTCTTAGAAAATGCTCTTTAAGCACACCATCTCTTAAAGACAGGCTCTTTAAGCACACCATCTCTTAAAGACATGCTCTTTAAGCACACCCTCTCTTAAAGACATGCCCTTTAAGCGCACCCTCTCTTAAAGACATGCTCTTTAAGCGCGCCCTCTCTTAAAGACATGCTCTTTAAGTACAACAACTCTTAAAGACAGGTTCTGTAAGTACCTCCACTCTTAAAGACATGCTCTTTAAGCGCCTCCTCTCTTAAAGACATGCTCTTTAAGTACATCAACTCTTAAAGACAGGTTCTTTAAGTACCTCCACTCTTAAAGACATTCTCTTTAAGCACATCTACTCTTAAAGACAGGTTCTTTAAGCACATTTTCTCTTAAAGACAAGCCCTTTAAGCATCCCCTCTCTTAAAGACAGGTTCTTTAATAACAATTTCCTCTCTTAAAGACAGGTTCTTTAACAATTTCCTCTCTTAAAGACCTGCTCTTTAAGCGCGCCCTCTCTTAAAGACAAGTTCTTTAAGCACACACTCTCTTAAAGACAGGTTCTTTAAGAACACCCTCTCGTAGAAAATGCTCTTTACACACACCCTCTCTTAAAGACAAGCTCTTTAAGCACACCATCTCTTAAAGACATGCTCTTTAAGCACACCCTCTCTTAAAGACATGCTCTTTAAGCGTGCCCTCTCTTAAAGACATGCTCTTAAGCACATCAACTCTTAAAGACAGGTTCTGTAAGTACCCTCCACTCTTAAAGACATGTTCTTTAAGTGCGTCCTCTCTTAAAGACTTGCTCTTTAAGCACATCAACTCTTAAAGACAGGTTCTTTAAGTACCTCCACTCTTAAAGACATTCTCTTTAAGCACATCCACTCTTAAAGACAGGTTCTTTAAGCACATTTTCTCTTAAAGACAAGCCCTTTAAGCGCGCCCTCTCTTAAAGACAGGTTCTTTAATAACAATTTACTCTCTTAAAGACAGGTTCTTTAACAATTTCCTCTCTTAAAGACATGCTCTTTAAGCGCGCCCTCTATTAATCCCAGGTTCTTTAAGCACATTTTCTCTTAAAGACATGCACTTTAAGCGTGCCCTCTCTTAAAGACAGGTTCTTTAACAATTTCCTCTCTTAAAGACATGCTCTTTAAGCGTGCCCTCTCTTAAAGGCAGGTTCTTTAAGCACGCCCTCTCTTAAAGACAGGTTCTTTAAGCACATTCTCTCTTAAAGACAGGTTCTTTAAGCACTTTCTCTCTTAAATACATGCTCTTTAAACACATCCACTCTTAAAGAGAGGTTCTTTGAGCACATCCACCCTTAAAGACATGCTCTTTAAGCGCACCCTCTCTTAAAGACAGGTTCTTTAAGCGCCTCCTTTCTTAAAGACATGCTCTTTAAGCACAGCCACTCTTAAAGACATGCTCTTTAAGTGCATCCTCTCTTAAAGACATGTTCTTTAAGTACATACACTCTAAAAGTCATGCACTTTAAGACCGCCCTCTCTTAAAGACAGGTTCTTTAAGTAGCTCCACTCTTAAGGACATGCTCTTTAAGCACATCCTATCTTAACGACAGGTATGTTAAGCACCTCCTCTCTTAAAGACTTGCCCTTTAAGCACATCCCCACTTAAAGACAGGTTCTTTAAGCACATCCTCTCTTAAAGACATGCTCTTTAAGCACATCCACTCTTAAAGACAGGTTCTTTAAGCACATCCACTCTTAAAGACATGCTCTTTAAGCGCACCCTCTCTTAAAGACAGTTTCTTCTTAAAGAACCTGTCTTTAAGAATGGGTGCGCTTAAAGAGCATGTCTTTAAGAGTGGATGTGCTTAAAGAGCATGTCTTTAAGAGAGGAGGTGCTTAATGAACCTGTCTTTAAGATAGGATGCGCTTCCATATACACACATATATATATATATATATATATATATATATATATATATATATATATATATATATATATATATATATATATATATATATATATATATATATAAATATATATATATGTACATATTCATATATATATATATATATATATATATATATATATATATATATATATATATATATATATATATATATATATATATATATATATATTTATATATATATATATATATATATATATATATATATATATATATATATATATATATATATATATATATATATATATCCCTGAAAACATTTCAAGTTATCAAATTCAATAGATATGAATGTCTCTGTTGCCGAAATATAGTATTCAAAACTCTTGGCATACTACTTACAATAGGCAGGTATAGCTATAGTGGTAACTATTCGGTAAGGTCTTTCTCTGTACCAAGTTCTCTTCAAACATTGGCATTATTGTTATCCAAGTTGTAACAAATTAGTTAAGTTTGCCCTTAGATGAAGAAAATAATGGATATGTAGCGAGAGACCATTTACTTTATGCGCTATAGTGAATGGCTGGACTCGTGCCTAGAGTCACTGATCTGGCATCAGCGTGAGGTCATGTGGGAACAAGGACCAATCAGGGCTCTCGTATCATTTACAGAGAAACCTGATTGCCCGCATCAACTGGGCATGCGCAGAGCACGCATTTTGGGCTATTAGTTGACACTGGTTGAGGCTAGCCTGCTCAGGTTGACCGGCTGGTTTCATTTCCACTTGTGTTTGGTCATCCATGGATAGAGTGGTCTGTGGTGATTCTTGGCTCTCCAATAGGCAAGATTCGTAATATCACCACTCATGGATAGATGGCGCCACTGATTGTCTGAATTAAATGGTTATATAGGCGTTTCCTGCCTGCCTAACAGGCAGGATATTGGAATTTTGATTACCGTCACTTTTTCTGCCATATTACGGCTACTTCGGTGATTACCCACTTGTAAGTTGTGGAGGAAATTTGATTACCTGGCAAAAACCACCGCCTAAGCCCAAGTCACTGGTTTGTCGACCTGGTCGCTATGCACATGTCTGGCATTCTAATGGACTGTAAATGGCGCCTGTGCAAAATGGAAGAAGAAAAAAAACAATAATCATGGCTATTTGTGCAAAGAAAAAAGTCATCTGAAGGAATTTTGACCAAGACAAGGTCTTCTCCCGTCAGGCATGTGAGAAAGCTGCCAGTGACTTGGGGTTAGGCGGTGGTTTTGCCAGTTACTCCGATTCCCTCCATTACTTACAACTGGCTAGTCACTGCCACAATATGGCAGAAAAAATGGCGAAAATCGAAATTCCAAATTCCCTCGTCAAACATTTTTAAAAGCTCTGATTTATAGGTGATGTTCAACGTCAGATCTTAAATCACTGAAAGAGGAAGATGATTTAATATGGCAGCAAAGTGACTATAAGTGAGTCCCCGCTAGTTACCCGGTAGAGTGTTGGCCTCGTCGCCATACATAAATGTGCGGCGTTGTTGAGGTCTGTTTATGCAACTGAACGACCCCGTGGAACTATATTCGTGAGGAGAGTTTTTTCCCGGTTTTGTTTTCTTCTACTTTCTTCCTTTTAATTTTAGCTATTTATTTTTTATGAGAACTTGTGTAGATATTGCTAAATGGCATTACCTCATTTAACAATTTTTTGAATCTGAAATATCCATGAATTCTATCATGCTTTCTGCCTTCCCCATGATAGACTAGTCCTTTGCCCCATGAGTGATATTGGTACTCTGTCTCACACTTACCACACGGCAATATAGACAGTAGGATGTGGAGTGAGAGAAAGGGAACCAGGTGAAAAAGAGCCATCTAGTGGACACACCAAGAACTATTTATTGTAAGTTTGATCACAAAAGTTCGCATATTTTATATTTCAAAACTTTTTTCCACTAAAATAAGCCTTTGAACATGTTTAAAAGAATGTTTTACACATTTTAGAATCAAACGTTGTGATCATTTGAGTTTCATGTGCTTATTGTAAGCAATTTTGTTTTACAATGATACTGACAAGGCATGAGAATGAGATGCAAGGAAAACGTACCTATATAACTTGTCCAGTTTTGATAAACAGTAAATGAGCAATGGTCAAATTGTGTCAGTGACTGACCTAGATAGCATTAGAGGGCGTTATGAAGTTGCATTTAATGCCCTGCGGCAGAGGGCATTATTTGGATTCAATGACTGACATAGGTAGAGACTCAGGTCGTGAAAGTAACCCCTCTGGCGACTCTAACAAAGGGAATTTCCCTATTGTTGCCACGGGACATTGACAGTTTTGCTTGCCAAAAAGCGTGAAACGTACCCTATCACTCGTAGCTCTGTGGCAAGAAAAGTAACTCGGAACACCCCCATTATTTTACATATATCGAATGCAACTTTACAGAGCAAGAACATATCAAAAAATAAAAAAATTCTTCGGACTAAATATTTTTTTACAACTCATTATGTGTGATATATTGCCCTATATATGCTTCCTAGCGAGCGCAACACGACTCCAACAGTGGGAGTTCCCTCCTATTGTTGCCACAACAATAGGAAATCAAAGGCTGTGCGTCATTGTCTTTCCCTTTTCATAAAAAAGCAAAAAACGTACCCTTTCACTCATAGCTCTGTAGCAAAATAAGTAGCTCGAAACACCCCCATTTTTTTTCAAATATGGAATGCAAATTTACAGGGCAACAACATATCAAAAAATTAAAAAAAAATTCGGACTAAGATTTTTTTTACAATTCATCACGTGTGATAAATTGCTTCATATTTTCGTCATTTTTGGAAAAAAAGTGAAGATTTCTAACTCAACTCCTACGATTCCACCTTAGGCCATACAGAAAATATAGTAGGTTTTGAAACACAGTTTATGCAAGCAAAAAGGGGAACTACTCTTCTACCAGCATGGAAATTTACGCTTATAAAGATCGACACTTTATTTTTCTGTGCACGAAAAACCCAGAATGAGCAGAAAATGTTAAAATGTGCTATGTGGCGGACTCTTTTCCCTTAAATGGCCACTTTTCAAAAATCACAAAATTGTATCTAGCAAAATAAATTGGCCAAACAGCCAATTTATTTTTAAATTTCCATTAGTTTTGTCCCACAATGTATAACATATCCAAAAATTAAAAAAATCCGTGGACAAAAAAAAAACTGGTGCGGGCATCCTCAAGTGGAACAGGGTTTGAACTTGAATGACGTCTAGGGCATGCAGACGGCAGTTTAACTTCGACTGTTCTCTTCGCCATTGATAAAGAAGAGGAGAATCTTAGGAGAATTCATAAGAGAAAAACAGGATATTCGGGGATAGATGAATAACTTTGATTTCATTGAAGATGGCGATATAATGAGGTGATGTCGTCTCTATATGTGGTGGGTTCACATGTAGTTTAAAACTATGTATTTTGTATCAACCATTGCACTGTTTCAGTTTAAAGAAAATGAAAGGTCAGTTTGATATAAAAATTCTAAATTGCAGCTGTTAAAAAGTTATAAACCCCTTTGTATGTAGATCAAGCCACTCTATCGTCAGGTATGGCTCTGTTTACATACTGAGATTGATAGGCCATACCCACATGGCCTATCAATCTCAGTATGTAAACAGAGCCATACCTGACGATAGGTGGAGTATGGGGCAATAAAAAAACAACTTGTATCGATAACGTACAACATAGGGCAATGCGTGCCTTTTTAGGGGTTGGAAAATATACGCCAAATCTTGCCCTGGACTCCCTAATGGGTTGGACTAGTTCACACAATAGAAGGCAAACTCATATGGTAAGGCTTTGGAACAGAATTCAATCTATGGAAAATGACCGCCTACCCCAAATCTTAATGGACTGGGACCGTAAACTGGCATTAGAAGACAGGAAAAACTGGAATTGGCACTTCAGGGAGACAATGGCTGACTGTGACCACACTGAGGTCTTTGATCTTGAGCTTTGTCTTGGTATGTCTTTTGTCAAAAGAATACAGGACATACTTATTGAAAAAACCCAACAAACATGGACAAATAACTGTGTAACCACCAGTAAACTCCGAACCTTCTATGCTATTCGTGGTCTCCCACTCAAAGCTGATGTCATAGTGACTACACCTCTATTAAGGTCGCACATATCAGTGGTCGCAAAACTAATGTGTGGCACATCCAACCTTTAAATTGAAAGAGGGCGCCACAAAAAACATTCCGTTTCTGTATATTGTGCCAAAATATGGAAGTGGAAGATGAGGTACATTTTGTTCTAAAAAGTCCTTTTTATGACGATTTGAGAAATTCCATACTGCAACTAGCCAATTTGCAATATCCTAATTTTACAGAACTCACTGATTTGGAGCAACTTAAGATTATCTTTCATTCAGAGGAATTGTTAAAAACTGCACAAGCTTGTACAAGCCCTGCCCAGGCCCGAAACGGCTAACATTTGAGAGCGGCTATCCCCCAGGACCGGAACTCAGGCACTGGTACAACCAAGGCATACTGTTTAACTTACAGAATTACTGCTTGGACAGCCATATGGGTAAATTGGGCTTTGGACGGTTCCTGAAAATCAAGTCAGTTTGGGATCATGATTTCAAGCTTGTACGAGCCCGGTTTTCCGATCCTGGCCACGGACGAGTACCAACACAAGCTCGTCCTGGTGTTGTAAGGTGTCCGGCAGATCTGCAGGCTGGAGACAATACATCCCCGGGGGGGGGGGGGGGGGGGGCACTCAGGTACTGAGGGGGGCCGCACCTTAGTTACGTATTTCGCGGAAGAAGGGGTCTTTTTTTAAGACCTCCGCATGTCCGCGATTTTGTAAAAGAAGGGTACTTTTTTGTACCAAGGTACGAAGTATGGGGGTCAAAATCCCCTTACAATCCACGAAATATACGCGGCTCTGACGCCGAGTGACTCCCGAAGTGACTGGACTCCCGAGTTTGCTGCCGCCACTTGCTGCCGCTAAACACGCAGAGGATTATATAATCTTAAGTTAAAATACATGTTCCCGTTCATCCAATGTCAGTGTTTTGATAAAAGAAGGGGTGTTTATTTCGTGGAAAAAATCAGCGTTTTATTAAAATAAGGGTGCTTTTTTGGCCAAAAATCAGTGCTTTAGGGGTATTTTTAAATTTTGATAACGAACGTATGCGCCCCCCTAAATACCCAAGTGCCCCCCCCCCCGGGAATACATCACTTTGTTTTTTTTTATTTTTAAAACTTTTTTTATTTTCCTTGACGCCAGGCAGACTGGCCAACATCATACAGTGTTACATGTATATAGATAAGCAGGTAACAGGTTACAAAGAAGATATTTGCTTGTAGTAAATTATTTGAATAGGATTACAGGTATGTTTTGTAAGAATTGTAACAATAAAAATATACATAAAAGATAATCAAGTGTCTAAGTTGTCTGTATAGATACCCCATCTTCGAGTGAATATATGTTCTTTATTTTTCATTTGAAAACTGAACTTTTCATAATTATTCATATATCTTACATTTGCTTTTATGTGGAAAAGAGATGGCTTAATTTCTCTTATCTTTGCAAGGAAAATACATTTTTTAGTGTTTAGGATAATTGCATTTACCCAATATGACCCTCAATTCTCCCCCCCCCCCCCCAAAAAAAAACAATTTTCATCAGTCATTGTGTATACATCAATTCCAATTTCTCTTATCCATGATTCAACCTTTGTCCATATTAATCTAGAGACTTCACACAAAATGAGAATGTGTTCATTAGAGTCTTTTTCGGTTTTACAAAGACTGCACATTTCTGAGTCTTTAATTCCAATTTTGTGAAGAATGTTGTTTGTATAAAATCTTCTGTGTAACATTCTAAATTGGATATATCTTAAATAGATATCGTCAATTATTGAGATTTTTTAAAAAGATCTTCCTATGGACATAGACGATATGCTCAGATTCATTTTCTCATTCCATTTGACTATGGTATCCACCATATTCAGATTCAGCACCATCAAATTATATTTAAACACTGGATACCGACTTTTACCCCAAAATGCCTGAGGAAGTTCATTTTCCTGATTTCTGACCTGACTTGAATTGGCGGATTGAAAAATAGACGTCAACTAATCAATCTGATTGGTTGATGTACCAAAACCGCGGCGGTTTCCCGCTTGGATCACTCAAGTAAGCGATCCAGAAGGACTCAATTCTAGAAGGAAAGTGTGCATTGAGCATGTAATATTTTGATGGAAAACGCGAAGTTGTGCGGAGAAAGGCGCCCGCGACTGCATGTCAATGGCTGTTATAGTTCTATCTCACTATACTCTATTGATAACTTGAACAATTGAGCTTTTGTTGTAGTTAGATATGATCCCATGATATGTTGTGTGCTTCATGCACGAGTCCACCCAGCTGAACGGCACCAGCCCACCCTGCCCCCCCCCCCCTGATTGTTGGCGCGCAACAGCTCAAAGAGACTGGCACTAGTCTATTCAATGCAAAATTCACGCGCACATGTCTCAAGGGACTGGCATGCTAGTCTATCCACTGAATTCCTACACGCGGTGGCGAGGGTCGCCGAACAACACCCGCAACAAGTAATCTCCATTTTCTTATGAGTAAGACACTAGCGACGCCAAATATACAACATTTTATTGACAGACAATCATAATAGGATGATTTTAAACTTGATAAAACGCATTATATATTTAAATAGGAAAAAAGTACCAGACAATGACGTCACTTTGTATTCTAACCCAGTAAATCGGTCACCTAGGAACGCAGATGTATCCTTCCATTTATGAAGAGAAAGTTCTTTGCTGAAACGGCTATATCACAACATTGAGGGCGCCTAACAAGTAACGAAGCCAAGGATACAACATTTCACTGACAGACAATCATGATTGAATGATTATAAGTGTTTAAAAAACGCATTGTACGGATATTTCTGTGGTCACGTGATCAATATATGTCCGCAGCCTATTCTAAGTATAGGAAAAACAATGATTAAGCGCGATACCGATGTTGAAGTAGTGTCCATGGCCACAACCAATCAGAGAATTGGGCGCACGAACGTCCAGATCTTGCCGCGGCGGGAACCGCTGTCCTTGAAAACCGTCCCGCTGCCGTCGCCGCCAAGTGGAAACGTCAAAAGGAAAAATAGAGGCGAGCGATTTGGGCGGCGGTAATCAGAGAAAACAACACTGCCGTCCCGCTCGCCGTCCCGCCTAGTGGAAACGGGCCCTTACGTCTTAAATAAGTGCAAAATGTTCTCTTGAAAGCAGTTAACGAAATGACTCTCATACGTGAGTTTGCTACGGTAATATATGTCCCTGGTATACCTTTACCCATGGCGTGATTAATCATGGAAAAGTTGCAAAACAGGAGTCAAAGGGAAACAACGGCAATGCATTGTTTTCGGAACATTTTTTAAAATCTTCAACATGCACATGTTAAAGGATCCTGCGGAAACTGTCGTCGGGATCTTAGATATTTTTGACTAAAACCTGGGAATTAAGAACCAATCTACAAGATATTCAAAGGAGAGTTATTGGTAGCGTCCTGATGAACAATTCTCCTTTTCAATATTTCAAAGGAGAGTTGTTGGTAGCGTCCTGATGAACAATTCTCCTTTTTAATATTTCAAAACTAAGCTTTTACCTGAAAACAAGCACCATATGTTTATTCAGTCTCTTCCTGCCACTGCGTGCATTAATAATAATGATGATAATAACAACAACAATAATAATAATACTGATAATAATAATAATAATAATAATAATAATAATAATAATGATAATAATAGTAATAATAATGATAATAGTTATAATAATAATAGTTAATATTTATTTTGTAAAGCGCCCTTTCCATCTACAACGTTTGAAAGCACTTTTAAGAATAGTCAGTGGACAGATGTTTATGGTCTATATAGTAAAAAAGATCCTTTCGGAAACGCAATGTTTTCAGCTGTTTCTTGAAGTTTTGCACATTATCAGCAGCCTTGATGTTATCGGGGAGCTCATTCCAAAGGTGTAGTGCATAGGCACAGAAGGCTCAGTCACCAAACCTTTTCAGATTAGTTTGTGGTATCTGTAGAAAATTCTTAGTATTTGATCTTAGAGTCCTTGTATTGGCTTGTTTGACTTACCATTCCCTCATCCTTGCATGCTTTTGAAAGTCAGTTAATTCCTGACGGGCAGCTAAAGACTTTTTAGAACTGGTGTAAAGTGATCATACATTTTGAATACACTAACCACTCTGGCGGCATTGCTTTGGACCTTCTGGAGGCTGCAATTATCAGTAGCTCATCAGTGATTCCACAGAGAAGTCCAATACAATAGTCAAGGCGTGATGTTAAAGGGTTAAGAGTCAACAGACGAGCTTCAAGGTATAGAATGTGTAGTATTGTCACGCCTAAAATTATATTACGCAAACGTATGTTATAAAACCCCATATTTCACTATATTTTGTTGTTGTCTTTGAATAATTTGTACCAACAAGTTAGTCAACCAGCCTCCTATATGATATATATATATATATATATATATATATATATATATATATATATATATATATATATATATATATATATATATATATATATATATATATATATAACAGCAAAAGTGCCCATTAGGTGACCATGCTATTTTTGGCAACCATTGGCTGACACTTCATATATCTGCCATTTAAGGTATGAGGAGAACCCAAATAAGCAAGGCAAGCTATTTGAAAAAGAGATGTTAATTTATGGTGAAATATTCCATGATTGGTTTATTTTAAAAGATATAGTTTTTTTAATGTGTCAACCGATGGTTAAGGGGTATTTTGTGTATCCACAAATCCAACCATTAAGAAACACCAATTATAGTACATCACTAGAACCAACCTTATGGCGACATACACTTTATTTTCAACAATTGCAACCATCAGCTGACATATGCTATATATCTTATCAACATAACCAACCATCTAGGGGAATTACTTATAAGGAGGTTGTTTTTACAGTATTATATCTACATAAACATCCATTTTACCTGTATGCCATAGAAAATTCATTTAAATCACATTCCAATTTGTATGACCACTGATTGTTGTACATTTTACATAAAAATGAATGACCTCCTTTGATTATAGTTTGAGAATAAAGAAGAATGCAACCAGTCATTGCTTGAAATATCTCTGCTCAAAACGCTTGTGAAATAATAAGTTTTTTTTTATCTTTCAATTGGTCAGGAAAAAGTAAAATTTAATTTACCCTCCCTCTAGAGTGGTTGGGAAAAATAAGGTTTTATTTTCTTTCAAAAAACACTTGTGAATATAAAATGTTTTTGATATATATATCAAACAACGTTCAATTGATTGGGGCAACATGGTGTACACATGGAAATAAGAACGGCAGGATGTAGTTAAGATTAAGTTTTGTAAATCACAAATTCCCTTACCGTTCGCTCTAAGTCAGGCGAATCTGACAAAAAGTTTTCTCATTCTGCTGAAATTACCTTGAACTTAGAGCTCGTTGTGCTTAACGTTAATCAATATTTATGTCGGTTAGGGGTTGGGGGGAGCTGATGAAAAATGTGCTACCCTTGTTGTAGAAATGGTGTGCGGCAAGATGTCTGACTTCTCGCAGACATCACAACCAGGATAACTAATCATATAGTTATCTTTGATGAAAATAGACTGTTTCATTAAAAAACAATTAAATAAGAGGGATTGGATTATTGTTATTTTATGGACATATTTTCGTTTACAGTCCACAGGGGTGTCCAAATTTTAGTTTAGTAGAAGTGGTAGTTGTAACATTAGTAGCAAACCCTGTATTCATTTCATCAGACAGGACATAGATACTTTGTGGATGATTTATTCCTTTCAAAGTTCTTTTCAAAGTGTCCTAGATCCAGAAGAAAAACTCTTTATATGTGATGAATGAGTTAAAACATAAAAAAATCCTGCATTCATTTCGTCAGACAAGATTTATAGGGATATTACGTGTAAGCAACGAGATAGGTTTGAGACAAGAAAACGTGTGCCGAATACGTAACAACCCTTACCCTTTATAAATGATATCCAGCACCCCCTTTGAGTCAAGGAAAGGTATGGTTCACGCCCTTACACCCCAGACCATATGTTATTTGGGGTTAGGTCGTTCAGTATGATGCCCTTAAAACCCGACTATCAGTTCTACTTACAGTGCACTATTCTGCTCACCCATGCATGCACACAGCTCAATTTTTTAAATGTCGTCTGGGTCTCTGTTGCTTCTGGAAATAAATTTGAAAAAAGAGTAACATTTCACCTTGGATTTCTACCGGATTTGACGAAACTGATAATATTCTTGGCATCTAGTATAAAGGTGAATATTGTTGTTTTGATAAGATACCAAATATATTCAATCATATCTATATGGGTAGACTTGTGATTTGGTGCACATTGAAATATCACATTTTTGTCGCCATTATGGCTGGTCACGCTCACTCTGATTGGCCTTTCACAAACTAGGCGTAGGGTTCCATTCATGTGTTTAAAACATGAAAAATAAAGACTTCTATATAGTATAGAATAGGTGATATTCTTCAAAGTCACATTAAAACGGCTACGCCCTTCCGTGGGTGTTAAGATAATAATTCTGTAACCAGGATGAGCTCTTTGGGACCTGTCCTGATTGCCTAGTCTTCTAGGACGTCGCCACTGACTGCTTTCTGTCTCTCACCACTACCCAGCCTCTACATGTAATACCGGCCAGGGCATGCGAGAAAGATGCCAGTGACTTAGTAACGTAGTTATGCGGTGGTATTCACCGAGTACTCTGGCTTCCTTCACCACTTGCCAAATCATGAACTAGCCAAAATGTGGCAGGAAGTGACGATAATTGAAATTACAAGTTAAGGGATTCTTAACGTGGTATTTCTTTCTTTCGTCACTCTTCCAATGCTAAATTGCGACACGTCATATTTAAATATCTAATGGCGGAAGAAACCAGCTTACTCGCAGAAAACCACCGACAATGCTTGATTCCTTATCATCTTTGTGTCGTGCTTCAAACTGGATCTTAGGGCGGGATCTTTGGGATTGGCGACCAAACTGTCCATTTAACATGATATCACCATTCGGCTGTATGGTTAGCCCCTCCTGGGAATGAAGAATACAATGCCATGAATTGAAAGCAAGAATAATATAACTTGCATACCTATAAGTCCGGAAGGTTGAGAACTATATTGAAGAACTGGAAACCCTTAACCCTTTTGAACAGCTTTTATAAGTGTTTTCCCCAAATTGTTTCGGAACCTATTAAAAGTACCCTTAGCACATTAATTAACCCAGATCAAACAGGGTTTATAACAGGTCGCATGACTCATGTATGATTTCCTACATAAATACAAGCTTGGAGATAAAGATTGCTTGCTTATGGTAGTATATACTCCAAAGCATCTGATACAATAGATTGGGAATTTATTAACAATACCCAATCTTTTAGATTTTGGTGATAAACCTATTTCCATGGTTAAATTATAACAGACAGGAGCTGCCTCCAAAATGAAAACCTAAAATAACAGAATGGTTACTTTTCTGAAATAATTGTTCAAGAACGTGGATGTATGCAAGGGTATCCGGTATCGCCATATCTGTTTGTACTTGTTGCTGAAATTCATTCTACATTGATAAGAGAGTATGGTGGTGTGCAGGGATTAGGATTGCGAGATAGAGTTGTAAAGATTTCTCATTATGCAGACTACAGCACCCTTTTCCTGAAATCTGATAGAATGCTGTTCAAAAGGTATTGGATATAGTTCATTGGTAAAGATTGGGGCTTGCAGAGCCAGGAGATTGATATGGAAAGGGCAATATTGACTGGAATGGACATCTGAATTTGAAGCATGACATCACAAGAAAGCTACAATTAATGAAAAACATTACTAAGACTTGGAAATGTAGATACCATACTCTATATGGAAAGGTTGCAGTTATAAAAGGTTTGGTTATATGAAAGATTATCCACCTTCTCTTGGCTCTGCAATGCCCTTGTAAAATTCTCTTCAAAGAATTAGAAAACATTTTGCTGACTTTCTTGGAACAAGGTTTAGAAAAGAGATTATTGAAGCTGAGTATAATTAAGGGGGATGAAATGAGCAACTTTTCCTCTTTTCACAAACTCTTAAAATATGTTGGATGGGAAGATTAGCCTCTAGAAATGGTAACTGGTCAAGCATTCCAAAATCACTTGGTATAGATAAATGCTTTTACCTAGGTGATTTCTATGCAAAAACGTCTATTTGGAAAGATTAGAAAAATCTATTTTGGAAAATTGTTGTTGATTCAGTTTATCAAATTATGGTCAATATTCAGCCCAAGAACACAGATGATTTACGTGGATTCCAATATGGTATAATAGTAGGTTTTGTAATCAGATATTACCAAGATGGATGAGAAATGGGGTGTATATGATATCTTATTTATTAATTGCAAATGCTAAAATACGGATCCAATGCAAGATTGAAAAGCAGTATGGTTCTACAACTAATTTCTGGTATATGGAAATGTAAAATATCATGTAGATAGATATTCAAATGATTGTTTACCCCCAAATCTTTCCTCACCACTTGGAAAAGAGATTGGATCATTCAACACTGTTTTCAATCGAATTATCAATACTGACTCAAGGGGAGCAAGCAAATTATATAAGATTTTTAACAGTTACAAAGTTACGAAATTTCTCGATATTACTGAAAAACGGGAAAATAAAACTGGACTACCTTTTGCATTTGATGAAATAGAAAATTCCTTTATTTCAAATCATAAATCTAATGTTAACATGTGCATGAGAAACATTTAGTTTAGAATATTACACTATAGAGTTGAAACTAAATCAGAATTGTACAAAATGAAAATTAATGCAGATGATTCTTACAAATACTGTAAACAGATTGAATCTCTTGAACATTTATTTCATGAATGTGAAAAATCTTGTACCAGGAGAAGGGGTTGTGGCAATTATTTTGGGTGAATCTAGTAAGAAATAGAAACTAATAAACATCCTCTTACTGGCTACAAAAATGATCATATATTCGAACTATAACAAATCTTTTAAAAAGCTATTGAAGCAAGTAAGATTTGTAATGAAAAATCTTTTCCACATAGAAAAGTATTGGGCCGAGACCAATGATAGAATGACAGTTTTCTTAGGTACTTGGCACCCAATATATGATACAATGATTAGTATAAAATTGTAATTGCTAACCTCCTGCAGCACTTGGTGTAACTTATCATAACATCTTGGTTTACAAAAACAGCTATGAAGGTAAACGTTTGACATTTGATGGTGACATTTGATTTATTGCTTTCTTTATACCTATATTTCTACTTGTTAGGGTACTGTATTGATAATATGCTCAATCTGTAGTACTCTCATGCATTCGGTACCACCTTCCTAGTCCATATGAGCAATCGTGACAATAAAAATGATTTAAAATTTAAAAAGAATAGTGTAAGGCGACTTAATATAACAAATCTTTCCCTAAGTTTTCTAATACTGATATAGAAAAATGTTTAACATGCAATCCCAATGGGGTTGTCAAAATTTACTTGAAAAAGCAACTATCATTGAAGTATTTTTCAAAATATTGCTTGATCTTTAAGATATAAATGTGTGGGTCGGACCATATATGCCTGAATTAGTAGTCAAAGGTGCATCCCAAGTTTTACCGTGAATATATATAATAAAAGTTTCCACATCAGAAATGATTGATCGGAGCTCTATGTAAGATCAAGATATGAATAGGTAGGTAGTATTGGCTACAACCCAAAAGTTGCCTTTTATCCCTAATTTATCAAAGAATATATAAAGAGGGATTGGATTATTGTTATTTTATGGCCATATAGGGGTGTCCAAATTCTAATTTAGTAGAAGTGGTAGTTGTAACATTAGTAGCAGGTCTAATGAAATATTGTTTCCTTACAATCTAGCCATCTTGTTAGCTCTGAATCACTGGTGAATAGTTCACAGTAATCTGGAGTTTGGAATGATTATTTGTTTAAGAAATACTTTACGTGCCCAGCGAACCGTGACATGAGTAGCGTTTTATGGGGACATGATTATGGCATATTTACTTTTACTGTCAAGCCCACTTCAAGAATCAATTTATCAAATCATAAGAGCACAAAAGAGCACAAATGCATTACTTAGCAAAGGGTTGAAGATGTGGTCATTTATGGCTATTTACAAACTAAAAGGCAACAAAGTTGGGCGAAATGGAAAGGATTTTTCTAGAGAGAGTTATCAGCAGAAGTTAGGCCTATTTACCAACAACACACAACGTAGACACAAACATTCGCAAATCTCGCCCCATTGTCACTAATTATCCCCTAGCACGTGTCACTTGGAGCATGCTTGGGTTAACCCGGTTATGGTAAGAGTACTTGGGATGTCATGGAATAAGAGTAGTGGTAGTAGTAGTAGTAGTAGTAGTAGTAGTAGTAGTAGTAGTAGTAGTAGTAGTAGAAATAGTAGCAGTAGTAGTAGAAATAGTAGTAGTAGTGGTAGTATTATTAGTAGTAGTAGTAGAAATAGTAGTAGTAGTAGTAGTAGTAGTAGTAGTAGTAGTAGTAGTAGTAGTAGTAGTAGAAGTAGAAGTAGAACTAGTAGTAGTAGTAGTGGAAGTAGTAGAACTAGTAGTAGTAGTAGTAGTAGTAGTAGTAGTAGTAGTAGTAGTAGTAGTAGTAGTAGTAGTTGTAGCAGTAGTAGTAGAAATAGTAGTTGTAGTATGAGTACTAGCTCTAGTATTAGTCGTAGTAGTATTAGTATTAGTAGTAGTAGTAGTAGTAGTAGTAGTAGTAGTAGTAGTAGTAGTAGTAGTAGTAGTAGTAGTAGTATAACTAGTAGTAGTATTAGTAATTAAGTAGTAGTCCGGCAGCCAAAACCCATTTTGGGGATGAACCCTGTTTTGTCAGGTATAGTTGCTTTGAAGTTGATTATAAGAGAGTAAGGCATGCCTTTTCAGAAAATGTCGGATGACACTCTGGCATCCTTGAGCATTTTGAGATATTGGCCTCTCTAACCCACCTCCTGTGGACAAAATATGAACAAATCAGCTTATGTTGCATTTTCAGACAAATCATTTAGAAATACTACGTGATTTTTCCATTAGTCAAATATAAGCTTGTGAAAATAGGAAATTATCTCAAATACATGAACATTTAGCATTTTCCCTGATTTTCGGACCTGTGGATTTCATAAAAAATAGGTACATGAGATTATTTCTCAATCAGTAATAAAGGCTACTTTACAAAGACGCCCTAGCTGATAAATGATCTGTCTCTTGTGTTCACAATGTGTAGGTAGGAGCTTGGAAACTTAGTATTTCCCTTTTTGACAAAAAACATATTTTTTCAGCATTCTTTCTTAGTCACCGAACCTTTGTTTCTCAAAAAGCAAATTATATACCATGCTGGAATGTTTCACATTATAAGAGAATATAGCAAGGATATAGGATATTTTTCTCTGGCACACAGCTTATCCAGGTGGCCCGGCAAATAACTTTCAGAATTACTATATTCATGGATGCCCTTTTAAGAATTATAATATATACTCTCATTAAAATTAATTTGCATATTACGTTCGGTCAAGAACTGCTTACATTTCAATTTGTTGCTGCTATCTTACATTGAATATCTTGCCTTATTAGATAAGACTTCAAATTCGTCATGAATCCAACAATCTTGTTTCTTTTGTACATAGCCATAGGATTTCAATACTAATTACCATATGTTCAATTTGGTCGTCTGTAACTTGGATATTTTTCCTTTTACATCCAGTCGTTTTCCCTTCAAAATATTGAATTTTACTAGACTGGGAATGACGGTTTTTGTTAAAAGAATGATATATTTGCCGACCCACTCGCATACTTAAAGTGTAACTCCACCTTCAAAATTAAAAAAGATATGCTGTAGAGCTCAATCTCACCTTTCATAGGACACCTTGATTACAATTGTACTCAGCAGGTAAACTGAGATAATACCATTTAAAGGTAACTTTATGGGGGCTGCCATGTTTGCTCAGAGGGAACCTAATTAGTTTTGTTAATTAGATGCGTGTGATGACATGCTGTGACTTCCTGGAGAGAGTGAGGGAGCTTAGGGGCTAGCTCTAGTGGCCAGGGTCTGACACTTAGATTTGAGGCCAGAGGCCCGAAAAGGTCTTTTGACAAAAATATTGCCCAATAATTGGATTTCTGGTTATGATAATACTATTTTGGGCCCCTAGTTTGAAAAATCTTGGAGTCCACAGCAAAATCCATATGCCCCTAGGAAAATTTAACCCTAAGACCGTGACTGCGGACAGCTCAAAAACTGAGCACAAAGATGGTGAATTGTCAAGCTTCCAGTTTGTATGCAACAAAGATTTTCAAAATAAGCGCATGTACCAGTGAAAACTTGATCCATTTACAGTCTGAACTGCCAGAAATATGATCAATATATGGTCTGTGATAGCCCCATATTTAAAGGCAAGGAACATTTAGATTAAGTGGGGGAAGTTCTGAATGTCAGAAAAGGATGTTCACTGACTTCCCCCTCCAACTATCGGAAGAATACACTAATAATAATAATAGTTTTCTGTCATACAATAACAAAATTAAAAATATGTTATAGTTGCCGTATTTCTGTTTAAATTGTAGGCATTAGTTTAGAAGTAATATATAGCTAATATGAACTAAACATCATCACAATATAATTGGAAGATGGTTTATAGGCTATCTGGTTTCACAATTGTACTTCAAATACTTGTGTTTTCCTAACAGTAACTAGTCTGACTGCAATTGGAAATAATTGTGCCCGGAGGATGTTTATTGCAGTTAACCTCCTGGGTAAAGCATGAGACTATATATAGAGCAGACGCAATTTCTTTGAGATTAATGTGTATTGCAGTCAATTCCTGAGCAGCCGACACACTCTACATGACAATACACACACAGCTTACTAATTGTAAACTTCCTTTCATCACAAGATAACAGTGTCCGGACTGTCAGGACATTGTAAGAGTACTAAATACCAGGCTAATTTGTAAACTGGTAGAATCTCTAGAGCCCTAAAGCTCATCCATAACCCCTTTACTGCAGGTCTCTTTTCCCTCATTGCTTTTGCCCCACAGAACCTGGTATACCTCTAGAAAATAAAATTGCACCATATAGGTATACACTGAGACACAGTGCCTCTGTTTGCTGAGTCTGATACACCACTATCCTCTTTGCAAGTCATTTACTAATGACAGAATGTGTTAGGGTGTCCAGTTCTGAATGGCCCTGAGCAGCCTGGATGTAGCAGTATGATGTCACTTCCTGTTTCTGATAAGCTCCAAGATGGTGCCCCCATGGACCAGCTGAGGCAGTAAATGTGCTGTATTTTTCAAGATACAAACTTAAATATCTCAGTCAATTTGCGGAGTACAATTGTAATCAAGGTGTACTGAGAAAGGTGACACTGAGCTCTAAAACATATCGTTTTTAATTTTGAAGGTGGAGTTACACTTTAAGCGAGGAAGTTACATCTTTACAAAGCTTGTTTTGATTTGAGATTATATATACATATTAAATGATTATATCAGGTTTTTTGTACATACAATAAACTTGTCAGTGAACTAGGTTCAGTGGTTTTGCCATGTCTTTACGATTTAGTTTTCTCAAAATACTGGCGAGTACTGATTTTGAGAAAATGTCGCAGAAAATGATAAACATGTATGCCAACTGAGGCAGGGAGACCTTATCAGAAAAAAGTTCTGCTCTGGCAAGGCTAGAATTGTTTTCTCCTAGTAGCAGAGCTGGGCATTCTCAATTTTCAGGGCCAGAATACATTTTCTCTTACTTTCAGCACCAGATTGTTTAACTCAATTCTGTAAGCCAGGTTTTTTTTTCTAAAAAAGGACACACCCCCCACCTAGGCGGGTGGCCAAATCCCTAAAAGAGCTCTAGAAATATCTTTGATGGCGTTTTTCGTTATAAGTCGTCATCCATGCTTATTCATCTCCACATAGGGTGGGCTTTAGTGCACGGGTGGATGACATGTCTGATTTTGTTGCCTAAGGGAATTTTAGGGCATTTTATGCTAAAAATCACAAAAGAAAACATGTTTTTGGGGATTTCCTTCTAGAAAATTCATTTTTCAAGATAGAAACTCGAAACTTGCTACAAATGTGTTCAAGAGGATGATTTTGATCTTAGAATATGTTGGGTTAGCATGACTTCAATGACCCCCGCTGTGAGTGATTTTGGGGGAAAAATAATCAAAAATGAGTGATTTTTGTAATTTCCCACAACTTGAACGTCACCCTGTGGACTATTCTAAACTCCTAACTAAATAGTTTTGGTTTCGAAAACTACCCAAGAAGGTATAAAAACAGAAAGTGAGTTATGTTTGAATATTTTCATGATATGCTACGTTTTGGGGCATTTTACAGAAAAAAATGGCATTAAAACTAGTGATTTTAGGGATTCGCTTCTGGAAGGTGCAATTTTCATAGTAGGAACTCTGATGATTTTTCAGTGAAATACCCCCAAATTTAGCAAGTTAAAGGTTGGCAAACATAAATTTTTCCTATATGCCTATTCTTGGTTTATGTTCTGTAACAACGTCAACCTAGAATCTGGGTGTAAGATATAATATACCTTTGTTCAAATAAATGAGAAATTACAAACATTCTACTATTTTATAGGTTTTTACCCCAAAATCACCCACAGCAGGGGAGGGGGGGGGGGGGGGGGGGGGGGTCAGCGCTTTACGCTTTTTCTTTTCCAAAATAATCTATTAGCACCTGGATTGTGCACATGCTCTGAGTGCGCAACTCATCAGATAGTGTCATATTCGAATAAAAAAGTCCCACTGTCAGTCAAGTCAGCGCCTTAGTCAACATCTATAAATACCAAATACCTATACATACCAAGCTGTCCCTGACCACGGCCAACAGGGTTGAACACGACCGAGCCAAGTCGAAGTACCTAGATTTATCATCTAGGTGACCACATATGTGGAAATCCTGTTTCATTGCACATAGAACACCATTAATGGGAATGCTGTTGTCATCTACTTAGTGTAGGAAATCGCCGTACACGAGGAAAACCACCGTGTCTCCGCAAATAGAACAGTGGTGTATTTATTGACCACTCCATTCAGAAATATGAAAAATACACAAATACACAAAACATACGAACAAGAGAATTGCGAATTTCCAGTTCTGCTACTAGGAGAAAAAAGGTTCTGGCCCCGCCAGTCCAGACCTCTTTTTCTGATCAGGTCCTGCCGCCCCAGAACAAGCGTCTGCCCTTAAACATATTTATCATTTTCTCTGACATTTTCTCAAAATCAGTACTCGCCAGTATTATGAGAAAACTAAACAGTAAAGACATGGTAAAACCACTGAACCTAGGTCACTGACAAGTTTATTGTATGGAACAGAGAGTTATGAAATGGGCGATATTCCTGCATAAACAAAAACCTGATATAATCATTCAATATGGATATATAATCTCAAACGCTTCGTAAAGATGTAGCTACCTCGCTTAAGTATGCTAGTGGTTCGGCAAATATATCATTCTTTTGACAAAATATGTCAGTCCCGATCTGGTATAATTCAATATTTGCAAGGGAAAACGACTGTGTAGAAAACGAGAAAAATCCAGGTTACAGACTTGCTATACTTGCTATTAGATTGGTGAATATCACCTTCGTGAGTCTTTTCTCGTTTTTGAGATACTTGGGCCTGAAAATGCGACATTTGTTCATATTTTATCCACACTTAGAGGTGGCTTAGAGAGGGCAATATCTCAAAATGCTCAAGGATGCGATGGTGTCATTCGGCATTTTCTGAAAAGGCATGCCTTAATTACTCTCTCAATCATACAAGAAAGTAAATTGTAGTAGTAGTAGTAGCAGTAGTAATAGTAGTAGTAGTAGTAGTAGTAGTAGTAGTAGTAGTAGTAGTAGTAGTAGTAGTGGTAGTAGGAGGAGGAGGAGGAGGAGTAGAAGCAGCAGCAGCAGTAGTAGTAGTAGTAGTAGTAGTAGTAGCATAGGAGCGTAGGAATAGCATTAGTTGATTGTGTAGTAGTAGTAGCTGTAGTAGTAGTAGTAGTAGTAGTAGTAGTAGTAGTAGTAGTAGTAGTAGTAGTAGTAGTAGTAGTAAATTGTTCAATAGTAGTAGTCGTAGTAGTAGTAGTAGTAGTATGTTATGTTGCCGGTAATTAATACTTTGGGCCACAAGAAACGTGTTTCTGATGTCAGATAAAAAAATAGAGGTTGATTATAGGATAAACTAAACTAGGTAATTAAGTGTCGTGTTGATATGTGGTTTAGCCTCATGTTTTTCTTACAGCTACTGTGTAGACCATTTTTGTAGTACCAGGCGAGGATCAATAGCTGTCTACATGGATGCAGCTTTTGGTATCAAAATGCGTTGTTTAAATTTCAATCGCCACCGATACTAATTCCAGCCTGGGGAGGTAAATTTCTCATGTATTGACCAAAGTCATCTTGAGCATGTGAGTAAACATAAACATTCAGACTGTAGACAAAAGATATACTCCTGCAGGATTTCAACTATAACTGATAACACAGTAGTGGTCTGTAAGGTGCGGTGATAGCGTTGGGTCACTTGCTATCAACTGCACACCCAAACAAAGAGATTAGCATGTTTACGGATCAAAGGTCTACCTGCAGCATTCTATGTGTATACTATCCCGTGATAATGAATAGGGGTATCAGGCACTGAAGTAAGCTTATAGGGTTAATTCTCTTGACTTGTTTTCCATCTGCCCTGCTTTTATTTGACTATTTAGCCTACGCATGGTCCGTGCATATCATGCATAGAAGGTCTTCTGGTGAAGAATAGATTTAGCATCCCAAAAATACACTCCCGGTAGAAGTAAATACCCACTACATGTACTAGATAGTCACAGTTAATCACATAATGAGCAGAGAGTGAAGAAGAAAAAAATTATAGGTAGTTTGTACAGGAAACAATATTCCTTAGGATATACTGAAAACGCATGTTGAGTGGTGAACCACTGTTCGTTTTTTATTTATTACAGAAGTTATACTAATTTGTGTTTCCCAAACCCCAAAATCTGAATCATAGTTTTGCCATCTCAATGAACCTTAAGAACGCCATTTTCTTGTATACCGGCGGGATACCTTGATTTCTAACCCCCTCTACTCGTGGTGGCTAATTTGGTCAATACAAAATGTTGCAAAAATCCTGAAAAATGACTGAAACCCTGGCACATGGGTGATCATCTGAGAGTATTCAGCAAGAGCTACCCGATGAATACCAACAGGAGAGAGTTAATACGTTTTTCAAAATTCTTTGAGTCCTAGTGCTTTGAATGAAAGAAGCCTCAGCATTGGAAGGGTTGATAGAAAACTACCAAATTTCTAAGAAAATTGAGTATAGTAGGCGGAGTGCGATTTGGTAGTGCCATGTTGAGTGGCAGGGCGTAGTTGATTCAAGTGTTCAAGATTTAGAATGGGTCACAAAATAGTCATCGATGGTTTGAACTGAGTGATTAAGCTTTATGATGCTGGTGGCTAATTTGGTCATTACAAAATCATTGATAAAAGACACGACCAAGGAGTGCCAAGAGAGAATGTCCGTCAAAATCGCTGATGACCAATTTAGCCACCAGCATCATAATTAGGCTTAATCACTCAGGAAGTGTGGCTCACTTTCTTAACTTAGATATTGTTCTTGTTTGCAACAATAAACTTTCTATTACCAATGAAAGAATATATTTTCTTTATATATGTACTATTATAGTACGTATATAAAGAAAATGTATTTTTTCACCCTGCTGTCTAAAACCCTGTTGGCAAGGCATCTATACTCATCTATGGAAGGAATTGAGAATAAGGATGGACAGCTAATCAGAGTGCCTTCTTGTTCTCTTGGGGGATTGTACAACACCTTGTACTTTAGTCACAGTGCACAGTCTATTACAATTACTTATTACTTTAAGATGTTGACTGTCTATTACTTATTACATGCTATTACTTTTAAAATCGGTCTATTCCCTTTTACTTTTCTATTACCTATTACTCATTACCCCATGTCTGGTACTATGCACATTGATAATATTCCGGCTATGTAGCCAACTGCTGAAGTATAGGCTGCATAGCCGGCCAGCTGGCTACGCAGCCACTTCCAATTTTTTAAACAAATTATAACAAGCGTGACAAGCAACGAGAATAGTCACACCGCATAGAGTTTGAATACACTAGATTTTGTTTGTGTAAAAACTGAGTGTCTACTTCAGCTACGAAAATAGACTAAAGGTAAATTTACATAACAAAGATATAACAGGCAAAATAAAATGTTAAATCCGTTACGCATACTATCATACGAGTTAAGCATAGCAGCTGTCAGTTAACAGGTTGCAGACTGCCATGCTATATTATAAAAGGGGGCTGAAAGTAATGCAACAATATATCTCAAAGAGCAGTACCTACACTTTAAATTAAGAATATCTATATGCCAAACAATACTGAGTTTATGCGGTTAATGCTAAGGGCTATTCCAGAAAAAACAAGAGGGGGGGGGGGGGGGGCGGTTGTAGGAATGCACCGATTTTATACCCCCACGCAATGATTTATTTCATGATGAAACCCCCTACAATGATTTTTGATTGAATAACATCTAGACCCCCATTCCGATTTTTCCGACTTTAGAACGCAGAATCTGGCAAAAGATGCAAACAACACATGTAAGTTCTAAACCAGTCATTATTGTGGAATCCAGATATATTGTCATCAAGATACTTCGTCACCATACAATTTCAATTTTGGTCACCAGTATTTTTCCATACATTCGAAGGGCCAATAGGTATATATTTCTTCATTCATTTTCGTAACAGTTGAAATTCGTTTTAAGTTTCACACAGTTTTAAATAAAATGTGCTCTATCGTATGAAATGAAGGTGACATTAGGGAACCTTTTTCCCGATGTCGCTAGGAACTTGTGTAGGTCAATGAAATGGATTTGAAACAAAGTAATACTACTAAACCCCTCAGATAATAGCTAGTTTTGACCAACTTACCAATGTTCTTAAGTTTCAAAATATGTCATCCAAATTCATAGCATTATTCAGGGAGTAAGATGGTTTTATTATGTCATGTTAACGAAATTGTGTGATTATGACAAAATCTCCAGCAACCATTATTACTGTCAAATCAAAATTGAAACGTATAAGCATTGATAAAACAAGGCCACCGCCCAATGGACCCCTTTACCCCATCCTTATCATTTAGATAAGTATAAGCTATCAATCCCTAACCCCATGTTTATGTTTATTGGTTAACCCCTTTTGCTATGATTTTTAACGGCTCTACCCCTATTCGCAATGATATTTTAGGAGTGGGTAAGTGCTTAATTTGGAAGAATGCACTTTTTGCGGATGTCGCAGAATTGATATCTAAAGTATTGCAGTTTTCAGGTAACCTTTCAGAAATAACCAGTGTACTGCTGCTTTCACCCAACTGCCAATAATGAAGACGTTCATCGCAAACCACTCTAAGTTACCCACAGACTTATCTAACCAATCCTCACTCTATCATTCATCGTTATCACGTACAATGTACATAGTACTGATCTATTCACTAGCACCACCACATGGAGATACGGAGGGATCTCAAGGGGATGAAGTTTATTTCCTCAGAAGACCCTTCCGACAATATTTACTTTGTATATGCTGAATGAAGCCCTAACAAACAGGATGCAAACAAATGAGTTTTCGAAAATCTGAAAGATTCTTGTACAATTTAAACGGAGCAGAGAGTATACGAAATTTCCTCCATTCTAAAAGTTGGTGGTTCCCAGAGTTGTCGATAGGAGCTACGTTTTGGAAACACAATGCCTATTGTTTAGGTGTTTACCTCTCACATTTCACCCCATACTGACAGGGTACTTTTGTCGCACGTAATGTACTCCTTATCAGAAAGGCTTAACAAAGGCAGGTTACTGGAACATAAACTGAATCTAAATACTTCTACAAAATGCTTGTATGAAGCAATTTGGATGAAGCAAGAAAAGAAGAAAATGTAAAGGTACTCGGTCCTTAATTGAGGATAGGAGATCCATTTGAAAACACAAAGCCTGATTTTCTATCTTCTACTGCTTGCCTTAAGCATTTTACCCCAGGCGTTGATGGTACACCCATGAAACTAATTTATCCATTATTCGTAACCCATTCAAGAAGGTACTTTTGCTTTAATATGTATTTCTCATTAACAAAAGTTATTTGTAATGAGTTACTTTCCTCCCCTATCCTCGGGTTTGATCTGATCTTTCTGATTTCAATAAATGTTGAGAAGAGTCTCATTTGAAAACATTGTAATCAGTGTACCTGGCAAAAACCACCGCCTAACCCCAAGTCACTGGCAACTTTCTCCCATGCCCCAGCTGGGATCAAAACCGGGCAGTCGTGAGAGACGGCACGCAGATGATAGGCCATCCCAATAAACACATTAGCATTTAAATATAACTTTATAAAGGATGCTTATAAAAGAAGAGGGATGAGTGGATCTGTTTATTGATACTATGCATATAAAAGATCCATTCGTCCTCTTTGGATCTGAGGGCTCAGCTCTTAGCCCCCCTCTTAATCTTCTTTCATCTCGAATTATCGCGCGTTGTCATTGTTCTCACAACAATGACAACATACCACTTTTTTGATACAAATTTATGGCCCTAAATGACCATAAAGGTATCGAGTAACGTATCAAGAAAATTTGTTTCTTTTATCACAGGAATGGGGTTATTTTATACTACCAAATGGGGATCTGGATATAGGCTGCTTATGTGACAACAATGCATACAATCAGTCTTTGATTATGAAAAGTTAAAACCATTGTTATGTGCCACTACTACTACTACTACTACTACTACTACTACTACTACTACTACTACTACTACTACTACTACTATTACTACTACTACTACTACATATATTGTTACTTCACGTGCGACTTTAACTTCACGCCCTGAACAATGTGTGAGAAAACCAGAAACAACAGTTGGCTTTGATTGACATGCATTGACGACCCAGTCGGTTTCGAATCAAAGGGGGGGGGGGGGGGGGATGAGAGGGTTCAACGTACCTGCTTTTGATATAAACAACTCCCATACTCACTCGAATTTCAATCAGTTTGAGACTTTTTAACTGCAAAACCATATATTTAAAAACAACTAGCCCTGCCCCAATCAGGATTCCGGGATCCACCCCTGGTGGTAGTAGTAGTAGTAGTAGTAGTAGTAGTAGTAGTAGTAGTAGTAGTAGTAGTAGTAGTAGTAGTAGTAGTAGTAGTAGTAGTAGTAGTAGTAGTAGTAGTAGTAGTAGTAGTAGTAGTAGTAGTAGTAGTAGTAGTAGTAGTAGTAGTAGTAGTAGTAGTAGTAGTAGTAGTAGTAGTAGTAGTAGTAGTAGTAGTAGTAGTAGTAGTAGTAGTAGTAGTAGTAGTAGTAGTAGTAGTAGTAGTAGTAGTAGTAGTAGTAGTAGTAGTAGTAGTAGTAGTAGTAGTAGTAGTAGTAGTAGTAGTAGTAGTAGTAGTAGTAGTAGTAGTAGTAGTAGTAGTAGTAGTAGTAGTAGTAGTAGTAGTAGTAGTAGTAGTAGTAGTAGTAGTAGTAGTAGTAGTAGTAGTAGTAGTAGTAGTAGTAGTAGTAGTAGTAGTAGTAGTAGTAGTAGTAGTAGTAGTAGTAGTAGTAGTAGTAGTAGTAGCGGCAGTTTGAATTTGGATGTTTCGTCACCTTTTCTGCCATAATGCGGCTAAGTCTTGAAAAGCCAGTTGTATCTGGTGGAAGTAGTAGTATTCACAGTAGTAGTAGTAGTAGTAGTAGTAGTAGTAGTAGTAGTAGTAGTAGTAGTAGTAGTAGTACTAGTAGTAGTAGTAGAAGTAGTTAAAGTACTAGTAGTAGCTAGAATTTTGATTTTTCCGTCACTTTTTCTGCCATATTGCAGCTTAGTCATGACTAGGCACTTTTTCTGCCATATTGCAGCTTAGTCATGACTAGGCAGATGTAGCTAGTGGAGGAGACCGAGAACCTGAATAAATAAAGGACTTATTTAAGTAGTAAATAAATTGTTTTTTGTACTTTGACAAATGTAGATACCCGCACTGCTGAGAACAGGCGTCAGATATAGGTCACCTAATTAAATTGTACGATTTTCGCCTGCATTTTGCTTTCTTTTGAACAGCATTACATTGACTTATATAAGACTTTATCAGTTGATAAAGACTAGCAAAATTGTTGTGGTTCGGATCAGATCATCTATCCCTAGACTGAAATACCACATTTAGTAATATCTCAAAGTACTAGCTGTAGGGCTCGAACCATAGTCATCCCTCTAGTTTTCAAGTTTTGGTTGCAAAATAAAATGGAAGTGGATGCATAGCCGGCTGGCCCGGGGCTGCCCGGCTATGCAGCCCCGGAGGCTGTGTAGCGGGCCAGCCGGCTATGCAGCCTATACTCCAGCAGTTGGTTACATAGCCGGAATATCATCAATGTGTAAAGTACCAGACATGGGGTAATATGTAAAATGTAATAGACCGATTTTAAAAGTAATAGCATGTAATAAGTAATAGACAGTCAAAATCTTAAAGTAATAAGTAATTGTAATAGACTGACCCCAAAAGCCATCAGGTGTGCACTGTGACTAAAGTGCAGGGTGTTGTACAATCCCCCAAGAGGGCACTCTCATTAGCTGCCCATCCTTATTCTCAATTCCTTCCATAAGATGAGTATAGATGCCTTGCCCACAGGGTTTTAGTCAGCAGGGTGAAAAAATGTATTTTGTTCATTGGTAATAGAAAGTTTATTGTTGCAAACAAGAACAATACATATATTAAGAAAGTGAGCCACACTTCCTGAGTGATTAAGCCTAATTATGATGCTGGTGGCTAAATTGGTCATCAGTGATTTTGACCGATATTCTCTCTTGGCACTCCTTGGTCGTGTCTTTTATCAATGATTTTGTAATGACCAAATTAGCCACCAGCATCATAATGCTTAATCACTCAGTTCAAACCATCGATGACTATTTTGTGGCCCATTCTAAATCTTGAACACTTGAATCAACTACGCCCTGCCACTCAACATGGCACTACCAAATCGCACTCCGCCTACTATACTCAATTTTCTTAGAGATTTGGTACAGTTTTCTATCAACCCTTCCAATGCTGAGGCTTCTTTCATCCTAAGCCCAAGGACGCAAAGAATTTTGAAAACCATATAAACTCTCTCCTGTTGGTATTCATCGGGTAGCTCTTGCTGAATACTCTCAGATGATCACCCATGTGCCAGGGTTTCAGTCATTTTTCAGGATTTTTGCAACATTTTGTATTGACCAAATTAGCCACTACCAGTAGAGGGGGTTAAAAATCAAGGTATCCCGCCGGTATACAAGGAAATGGGGTCTTAAGGTTCATTGAGACAGCAAAACTATGATTAAGATTTTGGGGTTGGGGAAACACAAATTAGTATAACTTCTGTACTAAATAAAAAACGAAGAGTGGTACACCACTCAACATGCATGTTCAGTTTATCTTAAGCAATAGTTTCATGGTATGTAAGTGAAAGGCTGGCTCACTTTCTTAATGTACTGTATAACGTACTAGTATTCAATTGTACTTGTTTGCACTAATGAACTTTCTAATAACATCTTACGAATGTTCATGTAATGATGTATAAACTGTGGCTGAAAGTGTGGCGCACTTTCTTAATAAATTGTTAATTGTACTTGTTTCCAACAACAAACTTTCTATTCCCAATCATGGTTAATGATAAAAAAATACATTTTCTTAATTTTACATGCACTATACACATTAATGATATTCCGGCTATGTAGCCAAATGCTGAAGAATAGACTGCATAGCTGGCTGACCGGCTTCGTAGCCCCCAGGGCTGCATAGCCGGCCAACCGGTTATTTAGCCACTTCCAAATAAAATACTATCTGTTGCCCCGAATATTTAAGGATTAAGATATTGTGTCAGCTAGCCTAAACCGGTACATTATATTAACAAGCGCATCTACACTGAGTAGCACACTTTATTTTAAGAAATTCAGATTACAACATGCTTAGTCATATGTCAAATAATTGGAAGGGCATCTGCAAAATGGTTGTGAACTTTGGGAGAAAAGTATAAAAAGTTTTATAACTTTACCCGAAACTTCACCTTCTCCCTTTGCTTTTTTCTCCTATTTATGAGTTTGCTTTGATTGTTATTAATAGATTTAACTGATAATTGATATTTGATACCATTTTCTTGTAAACAAAATAAAGTAAACAGGGGCAAACAGGTCCAATACCCGCATGGGTTAAGAAAGTGTACCACATCAGACCAGTTAGTTGAATACGTTTAGGCCCGTTTAGGTGTTGTGGAGCAAAATCTATAGATCCATAGTTGCTCAAGTTCTAGTCGGATCCTTAAAGATTTGGGCGAATCTGGATCTCCTTCCCGGAATTGTAAGACACATGGTCTGATATTCGCCAAGACCTTGGTGGTCCTCTTGACTGGAATTGTGTTGTGTCACATACCTGCAATGTTTACACATACATTCACCGAGGGTTCTCTTGGTGTGACCAATGTACCAGGCAACAGCCCGAATAATATCATTGTTGTGTAGAAGGACGCAGATCAGAAGACTGACGCAGTTGTGTCAGTAGCAGTAGGGACTTCAACACATCAATACTGGAGAAAAACTGATTGCCCTTCTTTTGCCCCAGTTTTCTATTGTTCTTGTTGACAAAATGCTGTTTCTACTCTCAGTTGCCCAATGTTTTCAATAGATATCCACATTACCACTGAGCAACGTTTCAGTGAGTGCACCAAATTTGCAGCTCCACCTATTGCTAATCAGACCCAACTTTTATAGGACCAAAGTGGACAGGCAAACATATATATCTGGTATAACTTAATTTTTGTAAAGTGTTTTCGCGTGTCATGATGCAACATGGGTATTATAAGTTCTTCTTTAGGTGTACAACATAACAAAAGCAGGACATATTCCGTTTTTTCTGAGAAAATTAAGAAAAATATGTGCGTCAACTAATGGGTGTTGTTGTAAATCTGGCTAGAATTGAATTCGTCATAACTTGCAAACTATGAGTACTAGCAATTAGAAAATGACATTTCAACCTTAGCTTGATGAATACTGATGAATGACATAGAACAATTAACTCTAACCTGTTTTGTATTCAATTGGCGAGCTTTGACCTTTAGTCGACAGCAGATATTACCATATTGGCGACAATTGTCGACCAACGGTTGGTCTTTTGTCGACTAATGGTGGGATTTGTATACATATATATATATATATATATATATATATATATATATATATATATATATATATATATATATATATATATATATATATATATATATATATATATATATATATATATATATATATATGTTGCAGCCCAACTTCCGATCCTGGCCCATCTAAAGATGGGCTTGGCCCAACTTACGATCGGAAGTTGGTTAGCCAATCTTAAGATGGGCTTGGCCCAACTTACGATGACCCCTAGCCAATCTTAAGTTGGGCTTGGCCAAACTTCCGATCTTTAGATACCAGGATGTAGGTCATTTGAAGTTGGGCTGGCCCATCTTAAGATGGGCTTGGCCCAACTTCCGATCATTATAGATACCAGGATGTAACCCTTCATGAATATTCATATGAATTTTTGGACTCTTATAAATATGGAATTTTCAACTCTTTCATAGGGCATCCACTTTAAATTACAAGATAATATTAGTCCAAGAAATAAATTGAAATGGGTAGCTAAAATAACCTGATTACTCAAAACATTATTGCTGATTGTAAGCAGAAAAACGAAATAATAGAATCATGTTTTTACAACAAATTAAAGAGTCATGTATATGGAATTTTGAGCTTTTTCAGATTTAATGTAATTCAAAGTTAATTCAACTAGATAATTTCCACAATACTACCTTTGTTATTTATGGGTTGTGTGCCCTTACATTACGTAAGCTAGATGATGAATCATTTACAATTTGAATGAAGGAATAGCAATGGTATTTTTCTAATGACTCAAAAAGGGAAAAGTGAATTTTTTTTCTTGTCTTTTAAGCTTTTTTATTAGTATTTTTAGGTATTCTTTAACCCCTTGCAAATTCTTGACATAATTATATAATCATGTGTGTGCCAAAATAAGCGTAAATGCATTAATTGAGGAGGTTCATGTGACTGGCAGGACAGTAGAAATAGACAAAAAACCTGTTGAAACCTGTCAAGTCTGTGATTTCTGGCTCTTTCACTGATCTGACTTGAGTTGAATTCACTCCAGTATTAGTTCTGAATAGATCCTCAATGGGGACACACTTGAGCTCTAGTCTGAATCACAGACTTGTAAAATACCCCATGTGAGTTGTCCGAATATTTAATGAAGCAGTGTTCATACATTAACTGCCACGTGCAGATAAGACCCGCCCAACTGCCCAAGCACAGTTTTATGGGGCCTCTAAACAAACAATACCCTGTTGATAACCACGTGGATTTCCCATTGTTCATTTAATTTTTCTGATGCCTTGGATTGTCCCGTATTCATTGTTTGTCCCCAAATATGCAGATAGTTTATTTCAATGTTTATGGTAGGTGAATGGTAGAGACAAATATTGAGAAATGGTGCCAAGTAAACAAAATGATTATAAATGTGGAGAAAACAAAAGCTATGGTGATATCCACCAAACAAAAACAAACACGATCTATTGAGAATTTTAATCTCAACCTCTTTATGAATGACTCAAAATTAGAACTTGTCACTGAACAACAACTTTTGGGTATATTAGTGACTAATACTTTAAATTGGAACAAACATGTCAACCATGTATGTAAGAAAATATCCAAAGGGATTTTCGCTTTAAAAAAACTGAAATTGTACATGGATCTTAAAACAAGAAATCTTTTTTCCAATGCGTACATACTTCCTCACTTTGATTACTGTAATACCATTTGGGGCCACTCTAGCTCCAAAATTCAGACAAGAATGCTTAAGCTCCAGAAGAAAGCTGCAAGATATATTCTTGATGTGGATTACTCTCATCCAAGCAGCGGTCTATTCAAAACACTAAAATGGTTACCTTTCCTTAACAGAGTTCAATTTAATACTGCTATTCTAATGTATAAATCTGTCAATGGACTGAGTCCAATATACCTGAAAAATATGTTTCAGTTCTGCTCAGATCAACATGGTCACCTTACAAGAGCAAATACATCTCATAATTTGGTTCCTCCACCGATCAAAATCGAGCTATTTAAACACTCATTCACTTACCAAGGCATAGTAATATGGAATTCCTTATCTTTAAATATAAAAATGGCACCATCTCTCTCATCATTCAAGAAACTATTGAGAAACAATTTTCAACTCTGTGGCCTGAAGAAATGAATGTTTAATCCTTAAATCTGAGGGCCACAGCGAAAATCAAATCTTGTATTTGACTGTGTTACCCTCGTGAAATAAAGATTATTATTATTATTATATTATTATTATTATTATTATTATTATTATTATTATTATTATTATTATTATTATTATTATTATTATTAAGCAAGGAATGGATGGTGTCAGAAACTTCTGATGAGTCAACACTATTACCAGACACTGGGGTTTACCATCGGCCCGGGGGTGGGGTTAGAGAAGGATACTTTTTTGTACCCAGGTACAAAGTATGGGGGGGGGGGGGGGGGTGAAAATCCCCTTACAATCCACGAAATATACGCGGCTCTGACGCCGAGTGACTCCCAAAGTGACTGGGCTTAAGAGCTGCTGCAGAGGATTATAAAATCTAAAGTTAAAATATGTGTTCCTGTTCATCCAATGTCAGTGTTTTGATAAAAGAAGCGGTGTTTTTTTACTGGATAAAGTCAGCGTTTTTATTAAAATAAGGGTGCTTTTTAGGCCAGAAATCAGTGCTTATGTGGCATTTTAAAATTTTGATAACGAGCGTATGCGCCCCCCTCTGTACTGAGTGCCCTCCCACCCCCCCCCCCCCCCCTGGGACCATCAGTAATACCATAAAACCCAGATTAATTATAAAATGATTTTGTACCAAAGAGCCTAACATAGCTAAGGGCTGAACAATTTAGGAAATGCTTGTAAGGCAGGCATCGAAATTAGGGGGGTTATGGTTTATAATCTGTTCCTTTTCTCCATAATCCGACCAGCTATAGGGCTGTCTGGGCCATCACTCAGATGAATAATGTTTACTCTTTTCTCTATGTTGACTTTCACCAAAAAATATAGTCACTTCAGACATGCATTTTGGGTATCCCACCTGTGGCATAATTTCAACTACATTACTTAGATTCTATAACTGTATCACTTGTTTTATTACTTTATTTTACAAATAACACAATTCCTGGGCTATATTTTTGAAATAAGATTATCAAGGCCAGACTCTTTTCTCAATTGTCAGGCAAAAATAGTTTTTCTTGGTGTTTACTGCCCGACTATTTCTATCCTATAAAAGGATAGCTCCCCCCCTCCCCCAACCAGAATATCAAGTGATCTGCCCCTAAGAAACCAACTTCTAATAGAAGCTCCAATACCTATAAGCTGGCACACAAGCAGGGAAGGTTTTAGGCCATTTTCTCTCTATTGAATTTCACCAAAATATATTATAAATCGCTTCAAATCTGCATTTTGGGTACCAAATTAAACTTATTTGCTCAGAAATCGGCATAGTTAAGCTAAGAATACTTCGTACAAAAGGGTTTGACATTTTTCCCATTTTTGACTTAGTTCAAAAGTTATGGAATCAGAAAGTTGAAAAAGTTTTTTTTTCTCATTTTCAACAATCAATCGGAACGAAATGGTTATGAAGTTTTTGAAGAAGTTTAAAAAAAGAAGGTCCAGGGTCCATAATTGTGGGTAGCAGGCTAGCAGCTCGGTTTAAAAAAAACTAACATCCTGATTTGAGGGTATTATTGTAACACTTAATATATCACCTAACTCAGAGGACCTTTGTATATACTTTGTACTGGGCTGGCAATATTTTTGTCTATTAAGCCCTTAAGGCCTAGTAAACCTGTGGGGTATAACTTTTCAAGTGTGAATAAGCCATTTAAATGGGAACATCATTAACATTAACATCATTTTAAAACATGTACATAACATATTTTCTTTCTAAGTCAACGGATTAGTAACAGTAGCTAAATGGCATACTGGAATAGTAAGGCTAGTAGAGGCTTCATTGACACTTGAGTCACTATAAGAATCCTACCCTATTTACCAGAGTTTACCCTATTTTGAAAAATACTCTTCAGTCATAACCCCTGGTGAAATTCTCCCAAAACATGTTTGACTTTTCATTCTGACGTAACATCTTATAGTATCGTTTTGGCCAGAATTAGTCTAAAGTAATGGCAGGGTGTCCATCCATCACATTTCTGACCAATTGTACTCACTGGAGATAGGAGTGATTAGCGCCCTGGCCTGACATATCTTTCAATAGCAATGCTTTTTTACTAGCTGTACCCTGTTGATAACCACTTCCTTGGAAGTCCTGTAGCCACCAGCTGTAAGCTTCCAAGTCTGTCTCTTAAAGCCTACTAGCCATACTGAACTGAGAGAGTACAGGAGCTATTTCAGTGGATTTCCCATTGTTCATTTAATATCTGATATATATATATATATATATATATATATATATATATATATATATATATATATATATATATATATATATATATATATATATACATATATATATATATTTATATACATATATATATATATATATATATATATATATATATATATTTATATATATATATATATATATATATATATATATATATATATATATATATATATATGGAGAGAGAGAGAGAGAGAGAGAGAGAGAGAGAGAGAGAGAGAGAGAGAGAGAGAGAGAGAGATACTCAGTTAAATCAAAAAGTTTGCCAAGGATGTTTCCACATAAACTTAAGGAAAATGTGTTTTATAAAGGATCTAGTATGTATATTTTAAGAGTAACCTAAAAGTGGGAGGGCTTGCATATGTTCTATCTAGCCCTAATGGCCTAGTACACCCCGAGTTTGAATAAGATATATAAATGGAGACTTCACAGACACAAAAGTAACTGTGAATAACTAAATATCCTACCCTATTTACCACAATTTACCCTATTTTCAAGATTTTGTAGTTTTGAATCCACGGCCAGTGATAGTAGCTGGTGAACAGCTGATTTGCCCATTCCATTCTGCTGGGACAAAAACACGTTTTCCTTTCAACAAAGCATCCACAGCCTGAAGTTGAAAACCCTTTATATTTGCGTATCCTAGGCTTAGTTGAATAGCAGCTTCAATATGATGAATGTGAGTTATATCCATTTTCAAGGTATACCCAATTACCCATTCCTAGATTAGAGTACTGTCTACCAGTCTGTGTTAGTTATAGGCTGTATTCTGAGCCTCAGTGACCTATATGAACCTAGGACAAAGGTTTGCTTGATTCGACAAGGGCCATTAGGGTGATAAGCCGAGAGTAGCAGCACTCCAAGAGGGCAATAAAACTGCCCGTCATCTCCTTGGGGAAGGTACATAAAGGCTCTTTGCCTCTGTGATTGGCCCTTAATAATAGAAACCTTCAGAATCGCACCTAGAAATTTGTAGGATGCCTCAAACCTTGTTATAGAGGGAATCTATTTTTAGTCGCAACTCTTTTGCCAGGCCTTATTTCGCTCAGTCATCATAGTATACCGCAGAGCCATCTATCCACAAGGGAGGACATTAAAATAAGGCCTGGGAGGCAGGCTAATTGAATTGGTACTTGTACCTAAACGACACATATATCAAATTTTGGCAGATCCAAATTTAGTAAGATTTAGACATTATGATCTTGGATTGGCCAACTTTATACTTTGGATGAAGCAGTTGAGAAAGTTATCTTTTTGGTAGTCAATAGTAAAAGAGAGAAGAGAGAAATATTTATGTTTTAGTTTGAATTGTTTTTTAAACCTTTTTTTAAATATTGAAGAGCAATGAGTATATCAAAAAAACTGGTCGTTGAACTTTTAAAATTAAGACCTTTATTAAGATGTGTCGGAAAGAAGCC
>OZ012701.1:11764311-11766811 GCA_963942565.1 Maea johnstoni
TGACCTCCAAGGATTCTTATATTAACCTTTTTTATTTTTAAATCATTTTTATTCACCTCCTCACACATGTCAAAAAACAGTGTACAAAATTGTGTGCCAGATAAGGCCAATGTATTGTAAATATGCAGTAATATATAGAATAAGAAGATCATCTTGTTGTATTGTATATATTAGACAAAAGAGAGAAATGTTTTTCAAAGAAATTACCTTTACCTTTTAGGTAAGCTCTGTATTTTTCTTCGAAATAAAACTTTTTTGTTTCATTTTTAACATTGAGTAGGTGTGGCTGTTGTTCTTTTTTCATTGAGTTGTAAATGACTTTTTTTGTTAATAAAATAATTGTATTTATAAAGTGGGCATTTTCTAGATCTCCCAGAACAATTTTGGATGCAGAAATGTTATAATTTTCCATTCCTAATACTCTTATCCAGTTTTCCACACCTTCCCAAAGTTCCAGAGATATATCACATTGTAGGAACATATGTTCTACTGAGTCAACATGGGTTTTGCAGAAACTGCATAAATTAGATTTTTTGATGCCCATTTTGTGCAATTTCTCGTTCGTAAAGAATCTGTGATGAAGTGTTCGAAATTGGATGTATTTCAAATAGGTGTCTTTATAAATATTGTGATGAAATCGAAAGGATCGACTGAAATCGGAACTGTCTATGCTGAGTTCTGCAGTTAGGAACCATTTACTGCTAGCACCCTCTAGTATATGAACATTGAATTGTTTCATTTGGCTATACATTCTTGAGACACCTTTCTTAGTTTGATTCAAAAATATATTTAGGGAGCTGTTTCTTGGGAACTCCTCCATATGTAATGGAACATCTTTCCATTCCAAAAATTTTTTAATCTTCATTGTGACTTGGTGGTATTCGAGAAAGTTCGTTGTTACATTGTATCTTTTAACAAATACATCCATTGGTAGAATAACATTCATATCACCCAAAAAGTCAGCAATAGTGGAGATGCCTTTCCTGAACCATTGTTTGTTGATTGGTATTGAAAAGATTGGATTTAACCATATAGGAGTGTCTTTAATAAATATTTTTGATACAGTGACATCCGTCTGCCACATTAATGAAAGGCTGTCTATGACATCAAGCCAAAACTTGTTTGAAGTTGTTTCTTTAATTCTGTCCAAGATGTCTGGACCATAAGTAAAGACCTCCCATAATTCAAAATAGTCAGGAAAGATTGTCCACTTGCTGTTAGAAACAATATATCTTCGCAACCAGTTCAATTTTAGAGACTTATCAAATAAGGAGATATTGTGCAGTTTTAAACCTCCATAACAAATTTCGCCTTCTAAAATCTCTTTCCTCCATTTGGGTGGTTTGCCAGACCAGAGGAACTTTGAAAAAGTGTTATTAAGATCGTTTATACAGGTCGAGCTCGGGCTAGGAAGAGACAGCAACATATGCGTGATCTTGGAAATTAACAGAGATTTGATTATTGTTACCTTCCCATAAGGGGTTAAGTTACGAGTACTCCAAATTCTAATAAGTTGTTCAATTTCGCCTTGTTTTCTCTGAATGTTTAGGTCTGTGATATCATGAATTTTGTCCATATTGTAATGTATTCCCAAGATCTCGAATTCTTTCGACCAGTTAAAACCAAATTTGCCCTGCCAGGGTATGTTGCTGTCTCTTAATGCACCGAGCTTTACCACTTTAGTTTTTTCTTTGTTAATATCTAGTCCAGATACAGATTTGAACCATTTTAGCACCCTTACAATATTTGTGATTGTTTGAAGATCCTCTCTCAATAACATAGTCGTATCATCAGCATACTGTGATACTTTAGATTCCCTTCCATGCAACACAATACCCCGGATGTCCCCCTTCTCTCTAACAACATGAGATAAGATCTCTGCACACAATACGAAGACATAAGGCGAGATAGGGTCTCCCTGTCTACACCCACGTTGAAGTTCTATTGAATTTGACAAGAAACCATTCTGTTCCACTCTTGAGGTGGAATTTATCTGACATAATCGGATCATATTTGCAAAATTATCACCAAATTCGAAAAGGTTTAAAACCTCAGCAATGAATGGCCATTCGATGGTATCGAAGGCCTTCGAAAAGTCTAATATTAATAAAAGACCTGGCTCATCATGTGAATCACAATATTCAATGGTGTCGTATACCATGCGTGTGTTTTCGCCGATAAAGCGACCGGATATAAATCCAGTCTGATCTTCATTTATTATGCTTGGTAAACAGCTTTTTAATCTATTTGCTATCATAGAAGAAAAAAATTTATAGATGGAATTGAGGAGAGTGAGAGGTCGCCAGTTCTTGAGGTCATTACGTAATTTACCCTGCTTAGGAATGCAAGTAATGACCCCATCTAAAGCAATATGAGAAAAATGGTTGTTCTTAATGGCCTCAGTTAGATATCTGTAAATCCAAAACTGTAATTCATTAACAAAGTATTTAAGAAATTCGTTCGAGTAACCATCTGGACCGGGGGCCTTATTGAGTTTACT
>OZ012701.1:11771811-11791034 GCA_963942565.1 Maea johnstoni
ATTATTATTATTATTATTATTATTATTATTATTATTATTATTATTGTTAATATTATCATTATCATTATTATTATTTTTATTTTTATTATTAATATTATTATTTTTATTATTATCATTATTGTTATTATTAATATTATTATTATCACTATTATTAATATTTTTATTTTCATTATTGATATTATTATTATCATTATCATTATTATTATTATTATTATTATTATTATTATTATTATTGTTAATATTATTATCATTATTATTATTTTTATTTTTATTATTAATATTATTATTTTTATTATTATCATTATTGCTATTATTAATATTATTATTATCATTATTATTAATATTTTTATTTTCATTATTGACATTATTATTATCATTATCATTATTATTATTATTATTATTATTATTATTATTATTTTCACTATCATTATCATTATTATTACTTTATTGAAACCATTCATATGTAATAGTTCTGGTAGAAATTGTTACTTGCTAATAACTGATGATTTTGAAAAATATTTGAAGGAGAGTTGTTACTAGAGTTATGCAATGTATTTCTCATTGAAATATTTACCAAACTCTGCCTTCACATCAATGATTTTACAAAAGTTGTCAGGCAGTTTTGGCTGCAAGGAGTATTAATGGGCTATAGTCTTTCTGACCCAAGCTTGACTGAGTTCGGTAAATATTTGAAGGAGAAATATAGTTCATAACACTAGCAACAACTCTCCTTCAAATCTTTTTAAAAATCATCATTTATTGTTCAAAATATCGTGGATCTAGACGATAATTTCTACAAACTCAGACTATTACAGTGGTGTTTTCTTCTTTGTAGATGACTGCGCCAGTAATCCGTGTGAAAATAATGGCACGTGCGTGTCCTCACCCACTGGTCTCCACTGCACATGCGCACCAGGCTATCTGGGACCGTTATGTAATATAAGTGAGCGTTTATTATAGTATATTTCTTGTTTATTGTATTTGATTTTGTTATATTTGTTGTTGTTGTAGATGAGGTTGGTGCTGTTTTGTAGTGATTTTCTTTGTGCTTTTTTGGTTATATCAGTTATAATTATTTTAATTTTATATTATAATTGTTATTATTATTTTCATTATTATTATTATTATTATTGTTATTATTATTATTATTATTATTATCATTATTATTATTATTATTATTATAACTATTTACAACGTTTGGCATGACACTACCAGAAGAGGTTTTAATAATTTGGTTTCCTAACAGTAAACGTTACGAAAAGAATTTTTAAGATCCCAATACAGTATTAATATTGGGCTCCTAACATTGACAATTTTTAAAAGCTGATTATAACGTCAATTGATGAATATAAAATTTCAGAGGATCATTGTTTTAGCCAACCCTGCTTCAATGGAGGAACATGTAACACTGGGACTGGTAGCTTCTCTTGCGCATGCGCTGCAGGTTACTTGGGACCCAAATGTGGAACTCGTAAGTTGATATAGCAATAGAACTAAATACTACTATTAATGGTAATACTAGAAATAATACTAATATCAATAGTATTGATATTAGTTTTATTAATACTAACACATTAGTATTACTTTTGATACTAATCATTCTATATATTGCAATCTCAGAAGGAATACATACTTCTTTTTCGGTATTTGAATGAATTAGTTTTTTGACTAAAACAGGTCTATATGACACGTTAATTAATGAAAAACAGTAACATGAGAAGTCTGATTAAAGTTTAAGTTCAAGTATGATAAAAAGGTCGTTTCTGTATGTGTGTTGTGGTTAACCTTTTCTCTGATATCTATCTACTAGGAGATTTCTGCATTAGTTCTCCTTGCAAAAATGGCGGCACCTGCGTCAACAATGTGACGTCATATTCCTGCACGTGCCCCTCTACATGGCTGAAACCTACATGTACAGCACGTGAGTACTGACGGTGGATGAATAGATTTGATTATTTTATTCGGTCCAGTAAGATGTATATTAGACAACATTTGGCACATAAAAATCATATATAAAGGTGACTAGATGGAGAGTCATTAACTGCTATGCAATAAAATTCTAACCTGACACAAGATATATACACTTAAAGTTAAAAACTTATAGATAAAAGTATAGATAAACTTTAAAATTCCTATAGTCATACAAATGCCTGTGTTGAAACCCGTTGGCCACCATCCCCAAAATGTCTCTTTTTAATACTTATGATGCTGGTTGCTAATTTGCCTAAAACAAAATGTAGCAAAAAACCTGAAAAATGATTGAGGCCCTGGCACATGGGAACTAATCTGAGAGTACTCAGTTAGGTCTATCCAATGGATACCAACAGGACAGGGTTTATATGGTCTTCAAAAAGCCTTGCTTCTTTGACTGCTGGATAAAAGTAGCCATCGCATTGGAAGGGTTAAAAAATGAGATTTACCATTAGTCATTGCATATTTATTCAGGATATTTTTGCTTTACTCGAAATATGTTTGAATTTTGTTAAGGTTGAAAGGAAGAAGTACATTGTGCAGGGACATAAGCTTTAGTTGGTTAATTTCTGTCAGACGCTACGTTATGCACTAACTTTGTGTTATGTATCGATTTTGTTTAAATTGCCTATAATTTGCAGCCAACCCCTGTTCTTCAAATCCTTGTCAAAATGGCGGAACTTGCGTGACGTCATCAACGGGCTTCGCCTGCACCTGTACTTCCGGTTTTAAAGGCTCTCACTGTCAAACAGGTAAGGCCTGAAAAATGATTTTGTGATTATTCTCTCTTGTAAATATACTTGATGATTTTGTTGAAAGATATTTCTGAAAATTTGGATTTGGCTTTTCGTTTATCGTCACTTTTTCGTTCGTAACTAGCAAGTTGTCAATGGTGGAGGAAACCAGAGTACCCGGCGAAAACCGGGCGAAAACCACCGCCTAACCCTTAGTCACTGGCAACTTTCTAACATGCCCCAGGAGGGACTCGAACCCAGACAGTAGTGTGAGACAGCTAGCAGTCAGTGGCAACGCCTTAGGCCACACGGCCATCAGGGCAGGCCCTTATATTACTGAGAAGTTAAATGATAGTTTTGCGAATTTTGTGTGTATGAGTGTATTAGTATACATGTACATACCCTGCTCAAAAATAAATAATCATGCCCTGCAGCTTTCAGCATTACTGTACAATGTCATGTATGACTTACAGTATAGACATTCAATTGCTGCACCAGTCGACCGGACATCTGCCAATGCCTGGTTGTATAATAAGCCATGCTAAGATGTCAAGAAAATAATCCAAATACATCAATGACACATGTAGCTTGCGAATCAAAGCTACGTTCAGTTATAAGGTCATCCGTACATCCATGTCAAGGAAACTGGCTAGCAATAGGGCATACGGTCGTTTCTCATGTCCGGGCTGCCCACGCATTTAGTGCAGGAATTCAATGTCGGCACTATAGTATATCTACCACGCTTGATTTCTGAGAAAAAAGTAATCTGGCCTTGTTGCTATTTTAGCATTATTGTATAAGGCATGTATATGTTAGTACATCTACCAGACTCTGAAAACTGAAAAATATTACCATATTCATTTTGACATAATTGGCATAATGATGTTGTAAATATAAATAGAGAAATCACTCTATGGAATATTATATATCATTTTGATTAAACATTGACTTTAGCCTTTGTTTGTTAAGAAATTGACACATAATCCTGCGCAATGACTAACCAATGATAATACAACCGTTAGTCCATTATCTACAGTGCCGACATTTAATTTCTGCACTAAATGCGCGAGCAGTCCGGGCATAATACACGACCACACTCCAGATTACCACTCAGTTGCCTGTGCATGGATGACCTCACGACTGAACGTATTTTTGATTAGCAAGCTACGTGGTTTATTGATGTGCTTGGGTATTTTTGACGTTGTCCATGGGTGTTTGTACAACCAGGCACTGGCAGACGTCCGGTCGACTGGTTCAGGAATTAAATGTCTGTACTGTAAGAAATGCTGATATCTGGAAAGTTGGAGATGTCACATCTAATAAGGAATGAAGTTGTCGATCTCAAGTTCTACTTTTAATAATCTTTAACAATCTATTTACTGTCCCTACAATTATGTCTACATCGCTCTGTAATGTTGTACTTATTGACATGAATGAAACAAAAATGTATAAAAACCTATTTAAAAAAAAAAGATGTTTTAATAGACTTTAGAATGTTCTTTTTCTTTCTATTGTACCCTACCTTATCCACAGAATGGCGTGATAATATGTGATGCTATGCGTTAAAACTTTTATTTTTATTTTATTTTAGCTGCTAAACCATGTGAAAGTTCACCATGCCAAAATAGTGGAACCTGTTCCAATACGTCCCCCACCAGCTACGCCTGTACTTGCACGCCATCTACCGGCGGTGTCAACTGTCAGATAAAGTATAAAAGTATCAGGTATGTTTGCAGGTGTTTGTAAAAACCGATAAAGTATCCAAAAAGTAAGAAATGTGATTACTTCTATGGTATCAGTTGACATTGTGTATATGTGCACACACACACACACACACAGACACACACACACACACACACACACACACACACACACACACACACACAGACACACACACACACACAGACACACACACACACACAGACACACACACACATATATATATATATATATATATATATATATATATATATATATATATATATATATATATATATATATATATATATATATATACATATATATATATATATATATATATATATATATATATATATATATATATATATATATATATATATATATATATATATATATATATATATATAAATATACGGCTTTACTACTCAATATGAATGCGTGCATCGTCTGCAACACCATACCGACAAAAATGATTAAAGATAACGTTTTTATTGTTCCCGTCTCAAACCCATTCGGTAAATTCGGGAAGATTAAGCACACGTTAACATTTCCCTTTATACAGTATATATATATGTATATATATATATATATATATATATATATATATATATATATATATATGTATATATGTATATATATATATATATATATATATATATATATATATATATATATATATATATATATATATATTCATGTGTATATATATGTATATATATATATATATATATATATATATATATATATATATATATATATATATATATATATATATATATATATATATATATATATATATATATATATATATATATATATATATATATATATATATATATATATATATATGTATATATATATATATATATATATTTATATATATATATATATATATATATATATATATATATATATATATATATATATATATATATATATATATATATATATATATATATATATATATATATATATATATATATATATATATATATATATATATAGTGGAACCTGTGTACAGTGAACATAACATGGAATGAGAAAGTGTTTATTGTTGCATGCATTTGGGTAAAATGAGGAGACAAAAGTAGAATCGCAAGTGCATACAAAATTGAATTATCATTTACTTAATAGATCGATGTACAAACATGCAATGCCCATCAGGTAGATCTATTAGTTATTATGAATTATATTTAAATGATCTTAATCGCTTTAAAAGGTTCATATATTGTTAGATTATCCTTATTGTATTATTTTCATCAACTGGCTACACAAAACTGTTTATCATGTGGTTTTGCTAAATCCTTTATCATACAAAATTGCATTTAGACATATTTAAAAAGTAACCTCTTTTGACTATTTATAAATGAGCTAATGTACTTTCTCGTAGCTTCTGTGAAACGAAATCAATAACTCTTCCGTTTTCTAGATGTCTTACATGCATTTAGAGTTCTTGTAATAGATACTTGTCAACAGAGCTCATTATATTAATAAAGGAAAAGGAATTCCTTTCAGTATCTGCGACACTATCTCGTAGTTCCTGCGATAAGATATCAATAATCCTGTATTTTTTCCAGATGTTTTTCCTGCATGTGGAGTGCCTGTAATAATCACGTGACAACAGAGGTCATTCCCCACGTGTTGCCATCTTCGGTCATGTGCGCAGGGCAGTGTTACATAGTGCGCTATCTAGTAAACAATGGTAAGTTTGTTTGATTTATAAATGTTGTATTATATCAAAAGTAATGCTTTTCTAATGCCTAGGTCACACTGGAAGGAGATAATCATACGTCTCCGAATTCTGCGGAAATCTTAGAGTAGTACAATAATTGCTTGCGCTTATGGACCTAAAGAGTCGATCTCATGCATTTTTTTGCCTGTTTTCAGTCAATTCAGTCAATTTGGTAATTGATTCGCGAATTGTCTGCGATTCTGTAGAATCTCCATTAGGTGTGATAATTGCACAACTGTCGTGCAACTGTTGTGCAACTGAAATCAATGAAAAAGCTAATGGAATCTCCCTATATATATATATATATATATATATATATATATAATATATATATATATATATATATATATATATATATATATATATATATATATATATATATATATATATATATATATATATATATATATATATATATACTTATACTTTCTTGCCGAGTTGCACGACAGTTGCACCACGATAGCACAATAATTGTGTAATTGTCTTGCAATAGTTGCACCACAATCGCTTTATGGTGAGAAAGGTATCTCATGCAAAAGTCTTACATATGCGTTTGGTGTGACCACTACATACAATTCATAACAATTCGCATGCAACTCCTTGCAACTCCTTGCAAATCCATTTTGGGGAAAGTCTCATGCAATTTCTGAGTTGTATGAGTATCTCCCAACAATACGACCTAGGCATAAGGCATTTCAATAAGACTTGTCGCCTGCATGGGGCACACACTCCTGATATGCTCAATGCAGTGCAATAGGATTAGGGAATCATAAAATGGTGTGACAACCTGCTTTCCAAATAAAAGAAGGGGGATGTGTGGATCTGTTTTTTAATGCCATGCATTTGGAAGATCCCTTTGTCCTCATTGGATCTGAAGGCTCAGCTCTTACTCTCTACCCTTTTTCTTAAATAATGATTACTGCTTTGTCACTGTTCTTAAGGAATGGCAAAGAACCACTTTAAGATTTCATGGCATCAAATCAGGGTGCAACATAAGTTCCAAAAGGTTATTTGGGGAATGGGGCAGACTACCCCCGAAGTTTACTTGCCCCGCCGGCATTTCCACTTAGCCCGCCACTCTGTTAAACAAAGATGCAAGGACCAAAAACATTACTTGCCGAGCAGGGCAAGTAAGGGTTTTGTTCTGCTTCCCTTATTGCCGTTTTTGCTGAATTCTCTTGCAACTTGCAAAGAGGCAAGTGGTTATGTTGCACGCTGCAAATGGCCTTCTGTGCCGATATGTCTTAAAACCCTCATTTATTCATTCAATAAGAATTTTAATCTGAATGCAAACAAAATCTTTCTTTTACCGGTATATCCCACCACAGCTCTCAGTTGCTTTATTTCTGTAAAACTCTCATGATTAGCATGTAACATTCAGACAATAATCTTTTAGATAAATCTTAGTAGATGTCCATGTGACACTCTTTGACAAGATTGATTCATCAAAAATCATTAAACACATTATTGCCTAAAGCTTCCCAAAATACCAACTATATTGATTACACAGTTTGAACAAGAACATATTTTAAAAGTTGTTTAAAAAGAAAATGTTTATCATTTTATATCCAACCTACAACTATTCTTCAAGTATTTCCTTAACCGCATACCATAATTAATTTTCAAATATTCTAAATTGTTGTAGATCCTGACCGTAAATTTCTACTAAAAAATAAAGTAACATTGTACTTATTGACATATTAGAAAATGAATAAAAGATGTTTAAAAATAAAAAGACTGTATGGAAAAATAAATGATAAATGGATTAATAAGTAAGCCTAAAAAGATAAATACAATCCTGCAACTGCGGTAACCATACAGTACAGACATTTGGTTCCTGCACAAGTTGACCAAATGTCTGACAGTGCCTGGTTGTACAAAGTGAGGTCATCCATGCTTCTATGCTCAGGAAAGTGGATGGCAGTCGGGTGTGTGGTCTTGTATAATGCCCCGGCTGCCCACGCATTTGGTGCAGGAATTAAATGTCAGCACTGTTGCTTCGATTCGCAAGCTACTTGGGTCATTGATGTGTCTGGATTATTCTATTGACATGTTTACCATGGCTCTTTGTGCAACCCGTCATTGGCAGAAGTCAGGTCGACTGATGCAGGAATTAAATGTCTGTACCGTAGCAAACATGGGGTTAAAGGGCAAATGCACCATCATGATGATTTAGGTTCACAATATCCCACTTTTGATTGGTCGAGAGATATCAGTGGCAGGAAGTGACTGCCAGCCCTGCTTCTGATTGGTTGAGAGATATCAGTGGCTGGAAGTGACTGCCACTGATATCTCTCGACCAATCAAAATTGGGCTTAAAGAGTTAGAGTTATGATTGTAACTAAGAATTATGATTGTTTTCAGTGCCACAGTTTGACCGAGGCTGTTTGAAGAACAAGGAGATGAGAAGGTTCGAATATAACGGACCGGAAGTGAACAACGCATGCCAAGAGGACGGTGGGCGGAAGTGGTGTTTTTCTGATACTGCTGATTTAGCCAATGGCGACTGGTGTAAGCTTACCGGACAGGGCGCGGGATGCCCACCCTCAAGATAACTAGGAAGGAAGGACGGAATGACAGAATTGGCTTTCAACAGATAAGGACATATTGCAAAGAGATAGAAACCCAGAATTTGGTAAAAAATCTTTTCCCTTTGTGCAGATCATGGACAAACGCTCCATGATGTTAAGATAATGCAATGCCTTTTAATGATGTATTGTGTGGCCTCTCTCTCTCTCTCTCTCTCTCTCTCTCTCTCTCTCTCTCTCTCAACAGCTGCATTGGAAGTGAACCTTGCCCGGTCATGACATCACAGAGCGCTAAAAATACCTGTAGAACCAGATTATTGATCAATCTTCTCTGACCATCTACAAATGATAGAGGACTGCACTTGATACTTAATATATTATAATGTGATAGAGAGTGTAGTGTCTCTGTTGTGCTGTACAGTACTATGTAGATAGAGTAACGAGCCGTTACTGTATACCCTTAGATCCATTGGGTTAAGTTTTCAGTGTTCTCTGGTCACTTTTAAGCATGTCTCTTTTAGTTTCCTGTAGTCTTTTGAGTTCTACTCTTTCTCTTATCATTTGGTGTCAATTTATGTATTTATGTATTCATTTCCACCATATTTGTAACTCTGTGTTTTGTTTGATGTTACGTTTGATGTATTCTTTTATATCCCATGATATATTCAATAAAGATACAATACTACAATACAATTGATGGCAATTGACACTTTATTCAAAAGTAATATGTACTTATTTAGAACCCCCAGAAATAATGCCTGGGAACGAGTTGAATACGTGTTTTCCAAAAGAAAATATGTAAAGGTAGCATATGGCGTTATTTCTAACTCCTGTTCTTGGGCAAACCCATGAAAGGATATGTGATATTTACTCTGTAACTTGGCTCAGAAATGAACTAGACAGTCATAGTTAATCTTATTGTGATAATACCTAACGTAGCCTAACATCACGTCAATGGAATTATCTTCACATACCCTGGAGAGGGTTTAAATATGGGCGGTGATGATAGAGAGTAAGCAGTTAAAGGGGCCCTAAAGGCTCACAAACATATCAGCTTATATTAAAGTAATACACTTCAAGAACAGGATGCTACCATTCTTTTTCTCTCAGTGATCCCGTGAGGGGAGATTTTTGCGTATTGTCATCCTCCTGGACAGCCTCTGCCAGCCACTGGGTGCGGCCATGTTTTTCAAGTGCTATCAGCTGTTACACAATTGGGTGGCAGGGATCACATCCTGTCTCCAAGCTACCTCTGGGCAGTGTATCTAACAGCAGTGCTCCTGACAAGAGCTCTTGGCACAAGTTGCATAAAAACGTATATCAAACAAGAAAATGGTGAAATCATGTGCAGCAATTGGCTGTAAAAAAAGACACGGTAGTGGAGAAAGCTTTCATAGATTTCCTAGTAGTAAATTTAGACAAAAACAGTGGTTAGCATCCATGAAACTTTTAAACCCACCTGTCCTGAAGTATGCATATGTATGTTCAGACCACTTCACTGACGAGGATTATGCCAGGAATCACACACTGCAGTCAGGATTACTTCAGAGTACAGTTAACACGGTTCTGAAGAGGGATGCTTTTTTAGAAGGTTTGGGTACTTGTGAAATAGGTGTGCATAATCTCTCACACTTCTTCAAAAAAAGAAACAGTCACAATTGATACACCTTTTATCATACTCCATGCGACTCCTATTGCATCTAGTCTTACTTTCTTCAAGGATATAATATCTGGTAACCAATTTTCACAAATCTCTTATTTCAAGCAGAAGTGTTCTTGCAATTTATCAATTTCGGGATTTATTTACTTTATTGGTATACATTTACTAGTTTCAACATGATTTACCTTAATTCAGTTGCTCAACGAATATAAGCACAGGTGTATGCATTAAATGTTTAATATTAAGCCAGTATGAGAAGGGTAAATATCATTCCCTAACTTACAAAATTGAAACAGCTAAGGTTATAGTCAGTCATGACCCCATTTTCACTGGGAAGAAATACATTTCTAAATAGTACTGCAATATAGAGGAAGGTTGAAATCAAAATATCTCAAATTGCAAATGACCCTTTCTTTTATTTATGATAGAATCAATGACATATTCATTTACTCATTACCAACCTTCTCTTAATGACTTATGATTAATAATCATACTCTTCATTATTTTGATCTGATGTACAGACTTTAGCAACCCTAACAGCTAACTTTCAGGGTGAATGGCAATTTTCATAGGTACCTCAACATGGTCTTTATTAACCCATTCACACTCAGAGATCCACTAGAAATTATTGTCTGCTACTTTGATACTTTTCAAAATAACTTGGGAATAAAGCAAAAGTTCACAAAATATTTGAAGGAGAGTTGTTGGTTGACTTCTCTTTTATATTTCTCCTTTAATTATTTTGCAAAAAATGCTTTTGTTAGAAAAATAGTTCCAAAATCGTCAGGCCTGTTTTGGCCGCTCTGAGTGTTAATGGGTTAATCCACTGAGAATAGACTGTGCAGGATTTTGTTAGTTGTGTTACAACTGGGGTTTTGTCTTATGTCTAGGTCCCTAGGGTAATATTAAAAGTAAGTAAACGAAAGGGACACACAGGGTAATTGACCTTGTCCAATTGGCATTACACATCTAGACCCCATGGGACACAAGGTAGTAAACACAGGAAGTGACTAGCAGTACTGGGAACAGCAATCATCTTCATTTCCTTTAGTAATTGTGTACATATTCATGAAGATTATAGAAAAGAAATGTCAAGAATACCTTTGGAAGGGGCCTGATAATTTAAAGAAGGAAAGAAGTCTGACAGGTGCACCACAACATGCTATTTAAGCGCCAGCCCTCTGTTTCCACATCTTGACCATCAAATTCATCAACACCTTGAACTATGTCCATATAATCCACCTGATCACCTTCAGCCACTCTTGGTTCAAAGTCGTAGAGATTTGCATACCTAAACATCCTGAATGTGCTTCAGAGCAGTGAAATATCTACCTTCTAGACAGAGCTACTGGCTTTATCTAATACACCCACTAAGCTGCTTGCCACCCAATTACCTTGACTACAGCAGCATGAGTTGACTTAGATCCAAGATGGCGGCGGCCTTGACTCAGATGAGATGCTATTCACTAATTGCAATTTTAGATTTCTCCTTGTGTGGAGCTCTAGGGCTTCTCTGTATGTGACAGATGTTGAGCTATGTCCATGAACTTTCATATAAACCTATGATTTGTTCTTCCCCAAGTTCCCCTTTAATACGATGAAATGATGTAAGGCACTACCAAATAAAAGATAACTTTGAATGATGCTTTTAAAGTATACTTTATGCTCATGAACTCTTTGTTATGTGTCCATTTCCCCACACCTAGGATTTCAAGAAGTTTTAATTTGAAAAACCTACCTCTTGTAGGCTTTTTGGTTTTTATTTTCACATATGCCAGTCAATGTACAAATATAAATAGATATTTTTCAAATATCACAAGTATTCAATATTGTTTGTTTTTTACACATGTCATATAGTATATATGGTATATAGTCTAAGACTTTCAAGAAGTTAAGTAGCATTTAATAATCCTCCTAATCAGACCTAGACAAATTAAAAGTAGAGGAATCATCTCTTTCCAAATTAATACACATATTACTAAATGTGGGTATTATTGTTGGACTCAGGACTTAATCAACCACTTCCTAAATGACTTGCCACACTTTTCTAAAGAAACGTTAAGTTCCAGACTTGCAGGTCTACCTGTGAAATGAAAACTTATTCTTGGTTAATCAATTCATAGTCTGTAGGGCCAAGCATCGCCTGGCCAGGTTGTTGATATCTCTCTAACAAGAGCAGTTTTCAAAAAAATATTTGAAGTATAAATTTGAAGTATGAATATATTTCAAGTTTTTTTGTGAAATTGTAATGAATGCCGACATTTCTTTCAATTTATTTTCAGACTGCACTTGTAAATAATGTCTCTGGGCATGAAAGAGTGTTTTTCAACAATTTCATTAGGCTGCTGTCACAGGGTGTTCTTGAGTCCCACATTGTTTAACCCTTCCAATGCTGAGGCTACTTTCGTCCAAAGCACAAGGATGCAAAGATTTTAAAAAACCCTGGCATGTTGGTATTCATTCGATAGCTCTCACCGAGTACTTTTAGCTAAGTACCCATGTGCCAGGGTTCCAGTCATTATTCAAGGTTTTTAGCATGATTTTGTTATTGGCCAAATTAGCCACCAGCAGCATAAGGGTTAAACAGTGCCCTCAATATTATATACCTCAACCATAGAGGGGATGTGAGATGTGTTTTTGTGTGTATGTGTGCGTGTGTGTGTGCGTGCATATTTTCTTTGAACCAACCCATGAAAATGCTTGCAAAGTATGATTACCATAGCGTGACCTCTTACTTGCAAGTGAAATCTATCTGTGAAATCATTCAAGAAATTTTTCTTGGTTAATACAATTGCAACTTTTAAATTAAGAGTCAGTTACATGGTGCCCAGACACGTGGCCTGATGAAAAATAAAGCTCCATCTTCCATGCGGAGTCCGAAACTATTAGGGATGTAAGTATAAAGACAATACAGTCAATGTAACTAATGATAATAATTAATAATAGTAATTGATATTTGATATAGCGCCCTTTCCACCTATCATGTTCAAAAGCGCTTCAAAAAAGTCAACGGACAGTTGTTTATGGTCCATATAGTCAAATAAACTCCTTTCGAAATAGCAATGTTTCTTGAAGTTTTGCACACTTTCAGCAGCCTTGGTGTTGTCAGGGCGCTCATTCTAAAGGCGTGGTGCATAGGCACAGAATGCTCTGTAACTAATGCTTCAGATTAGTTTGTGGTAATAGACAATTATTTGGAGTGTCTCTCCAGATCATGTTCAAATAGTATGTGGTGTCTTTAACGAAGAACTTCATGTGGTCGAAAAAAAACACACAAATTAGGATATTCCTTCCCATATGGCACTTGTTGCATGAAACTATGGGCTGACCAGGTGGATGTTTTCTATTTTAATGATATTAGGAAACATGTAAAAAGTGATATGATGTTGCTTATCTGTCAAAACTAACATTTGTAACATTTGTCATTGATATCATTATTTTCCTAAACCGTGTACAGGAAAATGAATAATAATTTGAGTAAAAAAGATTTTACAAATTATCTGTAAGAGTGTTGTTGGCACTGTGTATATATCATTCAACACTGAATGCGTCCAACCTTTGAGACATTCTCACACAACAAATAAGATAAACATAAATAAAACACAAATGCAATAAAAGATAATAAACAATGCTATATGTTTTATACTATTTATTAAGCTCTTGGTCATACACGGCAGTTGTTTCACGTGTCAAACCCTATATTTTGAATAAATGTCTTATTTGAAACTACTCATATGATCAAAAAGAAAATAAATTTCAGAAATAGTTTTTCCTTGTTCCATAGATAGTTAATCTAATAATTTCATGACTCTAAAGATGTAAGAGGATGTATTCCTTTAACTTCAATTTGAAAAATCAAAGAAGAGTTTTCTCAATTTTAAAAACGTTTTGGAGATTTGAAATTGATTAAGAACTAATGATATTCATCATGCAACTTTATAAGCTTGCTAATATATAAGGTGCATTATATTGGGATAGGCTTACATCTAAATAATAATACAACATTGCGACTGCTTATATAGTTTTAGGTATACTGGTTCAGTTTAGGATATGAATTAATATCCGTTTTGTACTCTTTAGATTCAATAAAAAGTTAATTGCGAAAAGAAAAATTCACCATGTTTGACTTTTGTTTTGTATTTATGAAGCCTCCGATAAAATTTTGGATGTTTGACATGTTTGACATAATCTTATGTAAGAAACAAGTTTAATGAACCTTTCTTGCATGGGAATACATGCAATACCAAACATATTTAGAATCCAATGAACTTTTCATTTGACGACTCAGCTGATTGTGAGCATGATTAAAGAAGCTTGCGTTGAAGATAATAATGGTTACAAAATCACTTCTGATATTGAAGTAAGAAAATGTATCCCACAAGTCAATGCAAAGTAATCACAATCTAACATGTTATCAAACTAACAGAAACCAAACATTTTTGCATTTATGAATTACCATAACACAACTGTTCTGTACTTTCTTTACTTTTCAGTAATTTGGTCATGAATTTTGATTTTTGTCCATTTAAACCTTTAGTTTCAGATTCCATTATCATCAATATATTAATCAGTTTCAATATTCACCATCATTTCCCTTCAATATCTGCGGTTAATAAAAACTCTATCGCAAAGAATTTACAGTCTTTCTGCTTACAATAGGCTGGGTTTAAATCATACATGAATGCCCTAACTTTCCTCATACACACGTAGATGCATATGTACTTTCCTTACTAAGGTGGTAAAAGTAATATAAGTATATGCAATGCTCCATGATAACAATGGCCCATTACAGGAGTATCTGCTAATTTACTCCAAAATCATAAAAATATGCTTCGATAGACAGAATATATTACTCACTGTCAAGTAATCTGTGCCAACTTACGTCCCCTCTACTTATTACTTCTATTGCTGTTACACACTATATGTTATATTTTTGAATTTTTATTATGTAAAAACTCGCCAGGAGCACTGGCAGCTCGTGTTTACAATGTAAAGGTTATTTCCAAAAAAGATTGTCTTTCTATCTATCGCTATCACAACCAAACTTGACCAGTTTCCTAATCACATATTCACCTGATGGCAGTATCAGGACAGTGTTAAAGCGGCATTACACAGCATGAGTAAGATTTCACATGAGTACTGATGAAAGAAACCCAGCCTATACATGGAAATGCATTAAAGGTATTTAATTCCTGCACCAGTCGACCAGTTGCCTGCCAGTGACCAGTATACCAGTTACATTGGCATGTTATGGCCACCATGCATTTGAGGGCACTGCCCTTTTGGTGTCACTGAAGCAAAATTCAACTTCTTTAGATATCTTTGGATTTGTTTTTGAGTCGTCTGACTTGATCTTTTTGCACCCACTATGAACCTCCGATCCTGAGTAGGTAAACCTTGGGTCTTTGTCGGTCTTCAGGCATCCTCTGTCGTACTGTTCCTCTGCAAGTAGAGAATTGATATAAATATATATATATATATATATATATATATATATATATATATATATATATATATATATATATATATATATATATATATATATATATATATATATATATATATATATATATATATATATATATATATACACACACATATATATATATATATATATATATATATATATATATATATATATATATATATATATATATATATATATATATATATATATATATCACATGCTTGCCCTATATTCCCATTGTTGTGGCCATGTGGTAAAAATGATATAGAGTGAAAAAAAACCCATATCAAGTGAAAAAAAACACATATCAAGTGAAAAAAAAACCATATCAACATATCTCGAGAGAGAGAGAGAGAGAGAGAGAGAGAGAGAGAGAGAGAGAGAGAGAGAGAGAGAGAGAGAGAGACTGTAACACTTGTAATATGTTTAAGAAACACAATCATTAGAACATGAACGAGAAAGAAAATTAGGTATTTTCAGTGTCGAATCTCGTTATTGATTATCCAAAAGTCATAGTCCTAAATGGATAACATGTATAGTACCCATGAGGGCGAATGATAATACTATCAAACAATATACTAGTATGTCTTTGACTTTCATAAGACCAAATTCAGAATCAATCGCTACTGCCTCATCAAGAGTGGTAAGGTGGCTATGATACAAGGATAGCCTTGAATCACGGACTGATTCTCTGCTAATGGAGATTGGTTTAAAGTTTATTTGAGTAAATACTTACTGCCATTGTCTGCCGTGTACTTGACTATGTAGCACTGTCCCGGGCACTCCACAGACGATGGAAAGAATCCCGGAATTGTTTCTGTCTGGTTCTTATTAGGACAAGAGGAGAAGGTACATACAAAACACCTGGAAGAGGAAAATATATGCTTACAGTTAAGACGTCTTGAGAAGTAGCTGATGGTCACTGTATTGTGCAAAATGATGTGAGTGATTACAATAGTTAAGAAAACCCCCAAATCCTGCCAACACTGGTATATTGGTATATTATTATACCTCACGTGAAGATTCTTGATTCTGATTGGTCAACGGCCATGGATTAATCGTCATATTTTCCTCACTCCTTAGTGACAGGCTGTTGTCCTTAACAGCTGATCAAATAATTGAATAGTTCATAGCAAAAGCTATGAAATAGTTGAATAGTTACCGCTAGCCCGAAGAATACCCACGAACACCTACGGAGTAAAACTAGTTCAGCAAGGCAGACGACGAGTATTTATCCAAAATATCTGGTGTTTGTAATTTTTCCCCCTTTTGTGTTTTGTATTTTGTTTGGTATAATAAAACAGATATGACATCCCTATGGATTTTCCATCTGTGCGGTTTTCATCTCGAGAGGATTGTCGCCCTCGGGCTACGCCCTCGAGCGACAATCCTCTCCTGGGGAAGTTATTCCTGGTGGAAACCCCACAGGGATGTCATATTTGCATTTTGCCTCATATTAGCATCATAAAAGCATCCATTTCGAAATAAACTCTACATACTGAAACACATTCTGTGCTTAAAATATAGTAGCTTTTGAAATACAGTGTGTATGACCAAACAACAGATATACTCCTTCATCTATATGTATAGTTATTTTTTCAGAACTGGAACATATGTTGATATAAACATATAAATGTTCATTATTGGTGCATGATATTCCGAACAAAATAGAACATTCATATGACAACAAATAAGAACATTCCAGGATTGTTAGGACCTGAAGGTTGCTAAAATGTTCATAATTGGTCCGAGATATTTTGACCAAAGTTGAAAATTCATATAACATTCAGGTAATATTTATGCCCACCGGGACAACACAGCCACTGGAGATGGGTACCAACAAAGAATTCATACCTGACCGGGTTGTAGGCAACCTGGCAGTTAGTCCCGCCAGATGATGGGGTACACTTGCACTGGTAGGACGTAGGAGAAGTGTTGGTACACGTCCCAGCGTTAAGACACGGGTCACTACTGCATGGTTTGACCACTGAAAAACAAAGATATCAACAAACAACATTTAACCGCTATGTACAGTGAAGATATTTAATTCCTGTAGCAGTCAACGAGTCGTCTGCAAGCGACTGGTTGAACCCTTCACTGCTGGTAGGACGTAGGAGAAGTGTTGGTACACGTCCCAGCGTTAAGATACGGGTCACTACTGCACGGTTACCACTGGAGATCAAAGAAATCAACAAAACAACATATACCACTACGTACAGTAAAGATGTTTAATTTCTGCAGCAGTCAACCGGTCGTCTGCAAGCGACTGGTTAAATCCGTCTGAAAGTGATGCACAAACTACTGGAGATCAAAGATATCAACAAACAACATTTAACCGCTATGTACAGTGAAGATCTTTAATTCCTGTAGCAGTCAACCAGTCGTCTGCAAGCGACTGTTGAATCCACTTGGAAGTTTGGAAGTGATGCATCAACTACAAGCTTTTGAAATCAGCAGTGCGTAAATAAATACATACGCAGATTTAAAGCTATCTATGGCATTGATTAAACTTTACTTGAATATTTGCATCCATGAAAATTACTTGCTAAGGCCACTGGAGTGGATGCAGGGTTTACTCTTTCATATTTGAGAGAAAATTTCAGAAGGGGGGTTGTTGGTAATGTTCTTTTCTACATTTCTCCTTCAAACATTTTCTTTTCAAAATATTATTTCTAGGGCATGTGAGAAAGTTGCAGGTGACTTTGGGTAAGATGATGGTTTCGTCAGATACTCGGGTGACCTCCACCACTTAGAAATAGTTATTCAGAGATTAGCCTCGATATGAAAGAAAATGTGTGAGTATATTCGAAATTCCTAATTCCGGCAGTGCAATTTTACCTAAATGTCTCCTAATTATAGATTAACTTTCACCTAGAATGGTAAGTCCGATTTTTGCCACTGTGGATAGCACGGGTTAAAGTACACACTACTCACCATTCTGACAATTGGTGCCTCCAAAACCTGTCGAGCAAGTACACGTGTACCCAGTGGCAGTACTGACACATGTTCCGCCATTTTGGCATGGACCTGAGGCGCAGGCATCCACTACAACGAGAGATTTAGCATTCTGTATACATGTATATACTAGTATATATATATATATATATATATATATATATATATATATATATATCATATATATATATATACATATATATATATATATATATATATATATATATATATATATATATATATATATATATATATATATATATATATATATATATATATATATATATATATATATATATATATATATATATATATATATATATATATATATATATATATATATATATATATATATATATATATATATATATATATATATATATACATATATATATATATATATATACATATATATATATATATATGTATATATATATATATATATATATATATATATATATATATATATATATAT
>OZ012701.1:11791234-11801234 GCA_963942565.1 Maea johnstoni
TTATTATTTTTATTATTATTACTAGTAGTAGAAGTTGTAGTAGTAGTAGTAGTAGTAGTAGTAGTAGTAGTAGTAGCAGTAGTAGCAGTAGTATTAGACGAAGAAGAATAGTGTAATAGTAGCAGTAGTAGTAGTAGTAGTAGTAGTAGTAGTAGTAGTAGTAGTAGTAGTAGTAGTAGTAGTAGTAGTAGTAGTTGCAGTAGCAGTTACTCTAGTAGTAGCAGTAGTAGTAGAAGTAGTAGTAGTAGTAGTAGTAGTAGTAGTAGTAGTAGTAGTAGTAGTAGTAGTAGTAGTATTTGGAATTTAGATTTTTCGTCACCCTGCCCACTGTACCTCACTACCGTGTCTCAAGGACCTGTTTATGGGTTTCTTTATAAAGTCGTTTTGATTTTCTGTAACAGTTGTGATTTTCTCATAGTTTTCATAAGCCATCATAGTGGAGCAGGATTTCATATTTTCCTAACTATCCAGCAATACTATCTGTGTTACTGTTCAGTAAACCCATTTTGCATGCATTTAGGTCCAGGCTCTATTAAGCAATCTTTTGACATTTTTCATGATTGTGGACATTACATTATTACAAAAACGTATGTAGATACAAAGCAGCGTTATCGACAGTACAGACATCAATTGCTACACCAGTCGAGGCCTGCTCTGACGGCCGTGACTTAGGGTTAGGCGGTTGTTTTCGCCGGGTACTCCGGTTTCCTCCACCACATACAACTGGCTAGGCACGAATTAGCCAGATTTGGCATAAATGTGACGAAAAGCAAAATTCCAAATCCAAACCTACACCAGTCGACTGGACGTCTGCAAATGTCTTGTTGTACAAACAAATATGACATCTTGTCAAAAAAGGGCAAGCACGTCAATGACCCACGTAGTTTGCGAATCAAAACTATGTTCAGTTGTGAGGTCATCCATGAATCCATGGCCAGGAAACAGAATGGCAATCGAGCATGCAGTTAGTGCAGGAATTCAATGTCAGCACAATATTAAAGGGTTGGACATAAGATAGAATAGACCAAAATGCACCAATACATAAAAAAAAAACAAATCTATATATAAAGCGGGATTAAAAAACTTGCTTAAATGATTCAGTTAAGGTGGGTCCAGCACTTGGGTCATTTACAGCTTGAAATGGGATTGTAGGGGATTGTAACACCCAGTAATCTATATATTTTCTGAAGAAGACCTTTTTAGCTATCTTTCAATGCTACTTTGATATAGGTTTTCTTAAATGTCAGAGTTTTATTGAGAAAAAACATTAAAAAACTTCAAATAATGATTCCCTTGGGAAGGAAGGTCGTGTGAGCGCTATAGTGGATACAGAACTCTAGCCCGAGTACCTGTCCTACCCTTTTGTTAAAGAAACCCTTTGAACATTTGTAAATTGCAGGTAAAAGACTTTTGAGATATAAAGATAGTTTCTGGAGGATTAGTTGACCCATATTTTAACAAATGTAGCAAGATTACCTAGAAAAAATGTAGGGAAATCTTTTAGTATCACTTGAAGCAGGGTATTAGTGAATTATAGGCCTCGCAATGGTAAAAGGCTATTCAAGTGTGTATTCTATTTCTTCACAGGTAAACATTTTTGAAATGTTAATTCCCATTTCTTTCATTCCCCGGTAAAATGCTTGTTAAGTGTAAATCCGCACTTCTTACATTGATATGTCGAACTCTTTACCAGAGCAAATTCTCATTTCTTTTGCATTCATATATCAGAGATCTGCCACAAAATAAACATTCTGACTTCTTTTCTTCACAGGGACAGTTCTTTTCAAGTGTGACTTTGACGGCTGCTCTCTGAATGAACAGAGCGGCGACAAGTTCAGCTGGAAGGATATAAGCGGGCCAAGCCCCACAGCCAACACTGGTCCTGTTGCAGACGTTAGTGGATCTGGTAAGTGTTATAGAAAAAAACGAGAAAACACCAATTTCTTAGCTTCAAACAGGAACCTTTATTTGCACAGACAAACACACGCGTGTTCTCTCGTGAAACTAAAACAGAGAATAAAATACAAAACTCAGTCTTCACATTATAACTCAGAATCAAATCATGAAATATTCAAATTCATAAACTGTTATAAGTACAGTAGGAATTTCACATGCAGCATATCAAAGTACATCAGGAAATCGAGGTGAAGAAATAATAGCAAGTAACAAAGAAAAATACTTTACCTCTTTGAAACCTTTAACCCTTCCAATGCTTAGGCTACTTTCGTCCAGGGCAAAAGGTTGCAAAGACGTTTGCAAAACATTTAAACCATGTCATGTTGGTGTGCTCATTTGCCACGGTTTCAGTCATTTTGTAATTGCAAAAATTAGCCACCAGCAGCATAAGGGTTAAGTAAATATGCTAAGGAATCCCCGTAGCATAAGGCTGTACATGTGCATGAGGAGATCATGCGAATCTCCATTACTAGAGAAGCCACTAAAATAGACACCAAACAGGTGATAATAATAATAATAATAATAATATTGTCATTTGGTATTGCGCCCTTTCCATATACACATGCTCAAAGGCGCATTACATTCATTGTCAAAGGATAGATGTTGATATCCACTTAGTTATTTGATAAATACATCTTTGAGCAGATGTGTTTTCAGTTGTCGTTTGAAGATTGCCAAACTCCCAGCTGCCCGAATATTATTTGGGAGCTGATTCCATAGTGTCGGGGTACAGGCACTAAATGATCTGTCACCATAGGTTTTCATGTTGGTTCTCGGCTCGCAGAGTAAGTTCTTGGATGTGGATCTCAGTGTCCATGTTGGGACATACTCTTTTAGCATTTCCCTCAGGTAAGAGGGTGCAGTTCCATGTAAACACTTGTACGTCAGGAGCAGAATCTTGAATTCAATTCTCTTGATATCACATATAGATGGCAGCACTTGTGACTGTTCATACCAGTAACTGCTCATACTAGTTCAAATAACAATACAATATGAAACACAAACTGCTATTTCATTACAGTAAGTACAATAAACACATTTTGTAATGTGTATCATAAAAGACAAAAACAACACTACAGCTTGATATCCAGTCTAACACTGACTGCTAGATTTATTCCACTTCTGACACCATGAAATGTGTATGATAAAAGACAGAAACAAGCATACAGCTTGAGATCCAGTCTTAAACTGACTACTAGCTTTATTCAGTTGACACATCTTCCTATTGTTACATAAATAGCTCTGCAGGAGCTGGTCCTGTAGGCTCTACTACTATTCAGATAATCGATGGCAGCACTCGGTACTTAGGATAATGAAATATGTGTCAGCTACAATACTTAGTACAGGAAATAAGTGTGTGCATTCATTCATACATGCATTCATTCATTCATGCACGCACGCACAAAATACATACATAAACACATATATAAATACATACAAACACACACATATATATATATATATATATATATATATATATATATATATATATATATATATATATATATATATATATATATACAAACACATACATATATACATGTCCACATACATGTATATATACAAACATAAATACATACATACATATACACAAATACATATATGCATACATATAAACATACATACATATATACCACACATACGTACATACGCGCTGTTAAGTTGTGTATATGTTACCTTGTAGGGAAGTACCTGTATGCCAAGGCAGAGGGACAGGATCCACTTGATAACGCCGTCACAGCTATCGAGTACTCCAAGATGACGGCCTATGCAGGGGAAAAGTGTCTGAAATTTGCCTACCACATGTTCGGCGCTGATATGGGAACACTGAATGTCATACTGCAAACACCCACTGCTGGGGTGGTACAATGAAGAACATCATATGGACTAAGTCAGGTAGGTCAACGCCAGAAACTGCTCATTATTAATCCTTCATCCCATAGGATTATAGTACAAGTAATGATGATGATGATGGGGAGGAGATTAATAATAATAATAATAATAATAATAATAATAATAATAATAATAATAATAATAATAATAATAATAATATTAATAATAAAATTAATGATGATAATGATAATGATAATAATAATAATGATAATAAAGAAATAACAATAACAATAATAATAATGATAATGAGAATAATAATGTCTGATAAAAGTTATAATAAAACAACAATATGTATTCTTTATCTTTTGTTTAATTTGTGTTTCTACTTCAAGGGCATACTTTCTTTTCTGAAAGAACGTTCAAAAGACTATGAATAATGATAATAACAATAATAATAACAATAATGATAATAATAATAATAATGATAATAATAATAATAATAATAATAATAATAATAATAATGATAATAATAATAAAACTACTACTACTATTACTACCACTATTACTATTACTACTACTGTGTCAGAGTAAATGGTCAGATGTCTGATTGGTATTCATTACAGTGCGGAATTCGTCAGGGAGGTTTTTTGTCACTGTTAAAATACACTGTTTTCATCAATTCCCTGATAACTGAACTTAAGGTATCTGGATTATGCTGTAAACTGTATCGGACACCAAGTACGCCTGTGGGATACGCCGATGATTTGGCTACGTGTAGCACTTCAAAATACATCATATATGGTATTCTAATCTATGGTGAGGATAGACCTGAAAGCTATCGGAATGCACTTTTACGCACATTTAGATTGGGATCGGATAAAATATCCGAACATCTCCATTATGATCATGTCGGCGACAGAGCGAGTATTTTTGACGACGATGTGAGTGGTCTCGAAGAGCGTATTTCTAAGGCGAGACGTACTCTGAAAGCTATTTCAGGCCTAGGGGTTAGGCGGTCTGGATTAACTATCAGAACATGTAATATTATTTTTTGGTCTGTTATTGTACCTATTGCCACCTACGGTTGTGAGCTGCTGTTCCTGACTGAGGGACATGTATCAATACTTGAGGAATTCCAAGAATATGCTGGTAGGAAGTTGCAAAGATTCAATGCTAGATCCTCGCGGGCATGTGCTTTTTATACCCTAGGCTGGGTTCGCCTTAAACGATTCGTAGAAGTCAAAAAACTTATTTTTATGTATAGCATCTTAATGTTAAATGATGACATACCAATTAAGATTGTTTTTCTGGAAAGAGCTCGGTTCTTCTTTGAATATAAAGAACTCTGCTGCGATAATCAATTTCGCAGCCCTACTTTTGATCTACTTTGTACAGCCCAGAAATTCAGAATTTTTAGAAAGAATCGAGAATATGGTTACAACCGGTAGATATGTTTCCAAACCCTGTTGGAATAGGATTATATGGTCTAGAGCATAGGACCTAGAAAGAATTTACTGGGCTATCCAAATTAAATCACATGCAAGTCTTATGATAATTGATTACGTATGTCATACCCCGAGGTATTTGGTCTGGTGGGAATTGTCAGATATATTTCCCTACAAAATGGGTTCTTGTGAAATTATGGCTAAACTTGTATGCCGATGTAGCATATTGAAAGCTGATGACTTTAGATTGAAGAATCTAACAGCATCTAACAGATGGTGCGACTTTTGTGATCTACTTGAAGTGGAAGATGTTAAGCATATGATTTTAAACTGTCCAGGGGCTAGAGATCTGAGAAATCGTATGTTTGGATGTATTGAAGAGATAGTGGATGGAAATAATAACTATGAACAAACCCCTCTTGTTGATAGAATCCATATACTTCTCGGAGCTACAGTAGATGGTCTGACCCTACATCAAATGGTCGATATCTGGCTGGTAAGCGCATTCCACATCGGAATTATGTATAAACAAAGAGTCAAGTCCAAAAAAGGGATAGGTTAACTAACGGTAATGAGTAAATGGACTGATCCGGTATCCGACCTAAGCTCTCCCCTCTAGGACACTCTCTAGTATTTTTTGTACATTCTGGACGTATTACTCAAATGTACACCAATTGTATCAACCTGTCATTTTTTTTTATATATTCTAATGATATATATATTATGTATAATTCATGTCCATTATGCTGAACAATTGTATGAATCTTTTATGATGGAAATCATAGTCAATAAATATACATACATACTACTTGTACTAAAAATATTAATATTTATAATAATAAACTAACTTTTCCTCTACATCTCTAGTCACATGGATATCCTAATTGTTCCGATGTTTTTTTGCTGTAGGATATTCAGTTAACATGTGGACTCAGCAGACTAAGGACCTACCAGTGGGAGAGTATGATATCCAGTTTGAAGCTATTGTGGGAAAAGGACAATATGGAGATATTGCTATCGATAACATACAGGTTTTGGCCGGTCGTTGTGGACAAACGTGTGAGTACATAGATTAATATTTACATTAGAATTTCGTTTTTCTTCCATTTTTCTGCCAAAATAGGGCTAACCCATGATTAGCTAAAATTTAGTAACTGGTGGAGGAAACTGGGGTACCTAGCAAAAACCACCACCTAACCCCGAACCACTGGCAACTTTTGTACATTCCTCGGGTGGAATTCAACCTCAGACAGTGGTGGGAGACAGCTAACAGGCAATGGCAACGCCTTAAACCACACTGCCATCAGGGCAGGCCCTTTATTTACATACATCTATATACATATATGATTATACATGTTACTTATACTCATAAAAACACATCCATATATATATATATATATATATATATATATATATATATATATATATATATATATATATATATATATATATATATATATATATATATATATATATATATATCAGTTAAAGAGGAACGTTTTTCAATTTTGGTTTCTTGTTACTGAAGTTACTCATACACATGTTTGTCTACTTTCAGCCTCACCACTTTGTAACGTGGACCCGTGTAACAGCTATGGCCAGTGTACCAGCGACATTCCTACGGACTCTTACACTTGCAACTGTGTCTATGGCCATGTGGGTACTGTGTGTCAAATATGTGAGTAGTGCAGAAAGCCCTTTAAATAGGCAAACAATCTGAAAAATGGCCGAAACCCTGTCGAATGGGTACTCATCTGAGAGTTCTCAGCGAGAGCTATCCAATGAATACCAACATGACAGGGTTTAGATATTTTAAATCTATGTGTCCTTTGCGCTTTAAACAAAAGTAGCCTTAGCTACGGAAGGGTAAACAAAGCTTGATGTCTGCTCTTTCCAAGAAAATATTATTACGTTGACCATGCACTATACCAGTGTCCATGGATAGTATTCACGTGATGTTATAAGGATGCACCCTCTACTCTTGTTCCACTCTTTGTTCTCCCTCCAACTTCTTGGATGGTCGTCAAGGAGATAGTTGTCAAGGAGGTGGTTGTCAAGGAGATTTGGCCTCCCTTTCAATGTTGGTTTACCTAGCACATTGTGAATATTGTGATTTTGGATCTTGTCTTATTTTCCAGATATTAAATTTTCAAAATGACCAGGGTAAGGGGTATGTTTGAACATTAACCCATTAATGCATAAGCCAAAATTTAAGCCTACAGAAGTAAATTGTTGTCTGGAACTAGAATACTTTTGACAATATCTTTGTAATTGAGAATGATATTAAAAATATTTGAAGGAGAATTGTTGGTAATGTATTCATTAACATTTTTCTCCCTCAAATATTTATTCACTAGTCTTATCTTTTGCATGCAAGATTTTATCAAAATTGTTATGCTGTTATTGGCCGCTGTGAGCATTAAAGGCTTAAGTACAGATGCTTGAGCCTTTGTACTCCATTCACTTAATTTTGATATTATTGTCTTTTGTAACACTTTCTCTTTCCAGATTGCAAACCAATGGACATTTGTCTCCTCATTGATGAGTCTGGAAGTATTGGAGCCACAAACTGGGTAAAACAACAACAATTTTCAAGGTAATTTTAAGATAACCAAGTATGTATGTATGTGTGTATGTATGTGTCTGTGTACCATATTCGCCCGATTAAGCGTACGGTCCCGAATAAGCGCATCCCCCACTATTTATCACGGTTAGAGGGGGAATGGCTAGCGCAATTGTCATGAAAAACTCGTAAAACTTCCCCCCAGAAGAAGTAAGAAAAGCAAAATCACATACCTCTCCTCTTGCCGTGTCTGCAAACCAGCACTGAAATCCACCATTTCAGCAGTTCCTTCGCGCTCTCACTGTTCATATTCGCCGCATGATCGTACTATTGACCACTTAACGATCTCTTAACATGCGGCAAAAGTCTCAGACAACGGAACAGCGGGAGCGCAAAGGTGCAATAACGGGCATTACACTCTGACCGGCAATCATTGAGGGGTGTGGTAAAACGGATGATTGCCAACATCCCTTCTACAGAAAATTTTCCTAACCTCTACCCGCACCGTGCGCTTAAACGGGCGTATACGGTATGTATGTTTGCATGTACGCATGTACGTATCTACAACCATATACAATTGCATACACAATTGTTTTTCAAACTTACGGTTTTATATTCACTGTCATGATATCATCTAAAACGAAAGATGATATGAAGTTCAATTTTGCATTGATATCTAAATGACATACTTATCAAGCAAGTTACTAAGCTCTTCAAATAAGGAATCGCATTTTCTGTGGAATGCAGGAGATCAATTCTCTGTACTTGAACGATATTCATAGCACAGTTGCACCTAAGATCTTTTTATTTTCTGACGGTTAAATGCATTTTTTGCTCAATATTTCAATATTGCTTGGTTGATAAGAAAAGAATTTGAATAACCTATATTGCAACTTCTTGCTTCGGCTTCATCGGAATCTCTTCCAAAGCCAGATACTGAAATAAAGCCCAACTTTTCTTTTTTCAAAAAAAAGAAAAAAAAGAAAAAAAAAGAAAAAAAGAAAAAAAAGAAAAAAAAGAAAAAAAGAAAAAAAAGAAAGAAAAAAAAGAAGGAGAAAAAAGCACTTTTCTATATGTTAATTGTAACATAAATATCACTTACTTACCCTTTTCTCTATTCGCTAGTGACTTGGTCAGTCGGCTGGACATAGGCTCAGGAGTGACGCAGGCAAACCTGGCCCTTGTAACGTTTGGTGATGACGGCAAGATTATCTGGAACCTCGGCGATAAAACTGACCGAACAGACATTCTGGCGTCGATCAAAGGTCTTCCCTACAATGGCGGTTCGACCAACACATCAGGTAGGATAATAAGATAATGAGACAATATGAACAGTATTATGCTGAAATTGAGGGGAAACTTCCAATATTTGAACAAAAATGGTTAGAGCAAATTCAAATTTTAGGTGAAGATTGAAAATCTTATCTCACGAAGTGTAGGGTATAACATTTAAGATCTTTGTATACAAATCCAAAATCCTCCAATATTGTACAAAAATATACATTTGTTTATGTGTTATATGTGCCAGTATGTGCTCGTTTGTTTTTCTTTTGTTTGTTTTGTTAAGAAATAAAAAAACATGCGTTTTGCAGAAATTAAAAAAAGGTAGGATAATGAGGATATCATAACCATTGATTGTGATCCAGCCGTATTATGTACGTTCAGCGTACATATATTAGTACGTACCTGATTGGTACCAAAATGGTTCAGTCAAAAAACCTGCAAGGGGCACACCCTCCTGGCTTGCTCAATGGTGTGCAATAGGAGCTGGCACCTACCGGGGAACCCTACGCTGGCATGGCACCCTGCTCGCCTTATAAAAGAAGGGGGATGTGTGGATCTGTCTATGGATACTATGCATCTAAAAGATCCCTTGGTCCTCTTTGGAATTGAAGGCTCTGCTACAATATCTCTTCCTCTTTTTCTTCTTTCACATGTTTTATCATTGTTCTTCAACAATAGCAAAGGACCACTTTATGGAATAAATCTTTATGGCACTGAATGGCCTAATATGCCAATGTGCCTTTAACCCTTCCAATGCTGAGGCTACATTTGTCCAAAGCACAAGGATGCAAAAATCTTTGAAAAACATCTAAACCCTGTCATGTTGGTATTCATTGGAAAGCTCTCGCTGAGTACTCTCAGATGAGTACCCATTTTCCAGGGTTTCAGTCATTTATCAGGTTTTTTGCATACTTTGGTA
>OZ012701.1:11806234-11846292 GCA_963942565.1 Maea johnstoni
ATATATATATATATATATATATATATATATATATATATATATATATATATACATTTGTCTGTCCATATATCACAAATATATTAAGTATGTTCAATAACACACTACGGTAGTGCACAGTACTAGTCAATTTATAGTCGTGTTCTTCTATGTTTTATCTTTCATTTCAGAGGATTACTGTGCATCAAAACCTTGCCTTAATGGTGGAACCTGCACCAATACTCTTTCTGGCTACACCTGCGCCTGTGTGCCTCCTTACTCCGGTACCAAATGTGAAATAAGTGAGTGCTTACACTTCTTCCTGTGCGTTAAGATGTATACATGTATGATTTCTATATCTATACCTATGTATACTGCTATATATATGTATATTTATATATATATATATATATATATATATATATATATATATATATATATATATATATATATATATATATATATATATATATATATATATATATATGTATATAAATATAGATATAGATATATAGATATGGATACATATGTATGAACTATAAATCCCTAAAATGTTTGACAATCAGTGAAACAGGCCAATCTCATGTAATTAAGATAAAATGCTGTCAGGAGGAACCTTTCCAAAGATTTCCTTAAAAATAATTCTATCAAAAATATCCATGGGCATACTCCATGGGTGATACTGATGAGTTATTACTTCACTGACTATTTCCAGAGGACTATTGTGCTTCCAAGCCATGCCAGAATGGTGGCTCGTGCACGAGTACTGCTACAGGGCCCAAGTGCGCATGTCCAACCAACTACAAAGGAACGTTCTGCGAAACACGTGAGTAAAACAAATTGTCTAGTGAGTAGTAAGTAATTGTCGCGTGAGAAATAACAAATTGTCTAGTGAGTAATGGCTATTTGTCGCTTGAGTAATAAAAAATGGTCACGTGAGTAATGACTTATTGTCACGTGAGTAATAAATAATTGTCACATGAGTAATAACAAATTGTCACATGAGTAATAACAAATTGTCACGTGAGTAATAACAAATTGACATGTGAGTAATAACAAATTGTCACGTGAGTAATAACAAATTGTCATGTGAGTAATAACAAATGGTCATGTGAGTAATAACAAATTGTCATGTGAGTAATAGCAAATTGTCACATGAGTAATAACAAATTGTCATGTGAGTAATAACAAATTGTCATGTGAGTAATAACAAATTGTCATGTGAGCAATAACAAATTGTCACGTGAGTAATAACAAATTTAATGTGAGTAATAACAAATTGTCACGTGAGTAATAACAAATTGTTATGTGAGCAATAACTAATTGTCTCACGAGCAAAAACTAATTTCCACATGAATAATAACAAATTGGCACGTGAGTTATAACTAATTGTCATGTGAGCAATAACACATTGTCACATGAGTACTAACTGTCACTTGGGCGATAACTAATTGTCCCCTGGGTACTAGTTGTCAGTGAATGTGAGTGGGCTTTTAGTGACTCCATGTTTGGACACTAGCTAGTCATGACTAGCCACAGTATGGCAGAAAAATGGATGGAGAATTAAGTTCCAAAATAAGTAGTTATATATGCATATAGATAACATTGCTTACGTTCCAATATTGCATAAAATTTGTTCTGCAAATGAGATTTTCTTTTGGAATTTCGTTTTTCGTCACATTCATGCCAATTGTGGCCAATTCGTGACTAACTAGTTGGAGGTAAAGGAGGAAACCGGAGTACCCAGCAAAAATCACTGCCTAACCCTAAGTCACTGGCAACCTATATATATATATATATATATATATATATATATATATATATATATATATATATATGTGTGTGTGTGTGTGTGTGTTGTAACCTAGGATTGATGTACTTAAGGGTTAGAGGTCTGAGGGGTGGTTACAGGAGAAGGGTAGGGATGGAAGTCTATATGGCTGTAGGAAGGAAAGGGTTAAATATAACTTAAGAGTTCTTCTAATTTAAAATGCTTTATTAAACATACTATAAAATACAATCAATGGTGACCAGAAGCACACTGCCTAACCCTAAGTCACTGGCAACCTTCTCACATACCCAGGCCAGGATTCGAATCAAGGCAGTGGTGAGAGACAGCGTGCAGTCAGTGGTGGCACGTTAGACCACACGGCCATCAGAGCAGGCCCTCCGCAAAAAAAACCTTGGGAACATTTAAAGATATTTGCTAGTATATCAGGCATAATTGAAATGTATTATATTTGGAAAACCGAAACACACACACACACACATAGGATTTGTACTTAACCCTTTATCACTCAATGCAACAATGTTGCCATGTCCCCTGCACTGCATGGGGGGTTACTCCTCAGGGACATTGTTGCACAGTGCGTAGTTCACTGCAGTGCATAGGGAGCAGTGCTTTAAACAAGTTAAACAAGTAATTTCCATTTTTTATTTGTATCTTTCATTTCGTTAAATATGATATTATTTGTGTTTAGAATATATTAACTTAAAAGTTGATTTTCTGTCTGATTTTGCGCTTGACGCACTGTCAATAACGCACCTCGGCAAGTTTGTCTTCGTTGAGTGGTTAAATGAGTGGGATATCATCGTCTGATTCCTATGGATCGTGAAGGAGACGATAGTCGATCCTCTTCCACTCTTCATCGGAATTATCCTGGTTTGAACTAGCCATTTGATGGCAGAAACAACGAAAAAACACGGGAGAATATCAATGGTTTTGTGTGTTGCTAAGGACGCCACAACACGACGACGTCACTGGCGGGAATTCCCCATGACTTCCATATTTGGAGGGGGTTTTCCCGTAGTTTTCCCGCCGAAAATCACGGACTTCGAGTCCGAAAATAAGCATTAAATAACTATAGATTACGATTAAAGGGTAAGGGCAATAATATTGTATCTTTATTTAACAATCATTTGTGTACCAGCGATCTAAGATTGTGGTACCCAAAATACGCCAAAACTCGCTTCGTAGGAATAAGTGCACAAATACAATGACGCAATAACTCGCTACTGAGGAAGTGCAGCTGCACTCATGTTACGAGTTATTGCGTCATTGAGTGATAAAGGGTTAAGGGTTAGAGGTCTGAGGGGTGGTTACAGGAGAAGGGTAGGGATGGAAGTCTATATGGCTGTAGGAAGGAAAGGGTTAAATATAACTTAAGAGTTCTTCTAATTTAAAATGCTTTAATAAACATACTTTAAAATACAATCAATGGTGACCAGAAGCACACGGGACCCTATTGCTGCTGTTAAACTGCCTTAGAAGGAAATATAATACAAGGGAAATGCCCTAGGTAAAAAGAGGGTTACTTACAGTGGAGTGGGCTAGAGGGTAAGAGTGTAGGTGTTCCTCTGTCGGCTGCAGCATGAAGAGTGAGAAAGATACAGGAGGTATCTCCCTCACTGAGCATGGGCAGAAGGGTTCCCACATGTGATTCCTGCCACATGCAGGAAGTCCCAGACAAAAGGGGGGCATCTTCACTCCAGGGGGTGCTAGGGCAGTTGGCTAGATGGCAGTTACTAGCAGCACAATAGGCCACTGTTACACCCCCCCCCCCCCCCCCACTGATCAGGGTGAGACACGCCCCCGTGTCTCCAGGTACGCCTCCCACCCCAACCAAGGGGTACAAAATATTGTTCAGTCGAACTTAGGCTCAGTGGCCACACAATCTTAACAGCCAAAGCGGGCCAAAAAGATTGTACGATCACTAAGCCGGAGTCCACTGGACTAAAGAAATACAATGCATCAGGTAATACAAGGATGGAATCCAATTCAATACAAATTTGGCAATAAAAGGGTAAAACCAGTAAAAAAAGTAAATACAAAGATCTCGGTAATACATCCTCTGCACTACTCCTATCTTCGGGCACATACTGAAAGAGTCCTGAGCCAAATAACTGTTCCCTCAGCTTAACGTGTAAAAGTGAAAAAATACAAAATTCAAGTACTTAACCTCATCCTGCTTGTCAGGCTAACGGCTATTCTAAATAAAATCACAGAATACAGAATACGTTTAATGATCGGAATGTAACATCTCAAATATATATGCTTCCTCCCTGGAAAGCAATGCAAAAATGACAAAAAAACGTGTATGTTTTCAATGGGGTGTCGGTTGAGCAAGACTGTCCAGTCGTCCGGACTGCATGTGAACAAGATCCCATTGGAGCTTGCACTCACACAGTCCGTCCGGCTGACCAGCCCCCCGCCCCCGCGACAGCACATTGAAGATATCTGGCCTCCTGAAATAGAAAAAAAAACAAAAAAACGGAATACTGAAAGAAAAACAATAACGATACATGTGAGTGAGATGCCAAATAAAACCAAACAGAAACGAGGGAAAAAAACGATGCGTGCTGAAAATCTAACAACAAAAGAAAGAAAATAAACGCATCCACATAACCTGAAAGAAAAGGGGAAAAAATTAAGTAATAAAACAAGAAGGGAATGATCGAAAATGTAAATTTGGCTTTACATGTCGGCAACTCACTTACACGTAAGAATTTACAATTAGAACTAAAAAAGAAAACACGGAGTTAGCTTAATGAGTCCATGTGGCGGAAGGCTTAAACTACTAAGTTGAAGATGTCGCGTCGTCCTAGGCTGTTCCCTGTCATTCCAAGTCGTCGATAGTTGGTCTGTCGCGGGGGCTGGGGGCTGGGGGCTGGTCAGCCGGACGGACTGTTTGAGTGCAAGCTCCAATAGGGCGAGATGGCAATTACTAGCAGCACAATAGGCCACTGTTACATGTGTGAGTGTGTGGCGATTAGGCAACCCGCTAAAGTAAGATCTGGTTATCTGCATTTTATCTTCAAAACTGATCTTTATGGTTATATTTTAATTGAGAAGTTATAGCCAATCAAAAAAGTTCATTCCATCTTCCTCTTTGTTTATGTTTTAGGTGATGACTGTCTCTCCGATCCATGTAAGAATGGCGGATCATGTGTGACCAAGTCCCCCAGCGCGGGTTTTACTTGTAACTGTCCAAAAGGCTTCATTGGGACTTTATGCGAAACAGGTTAGTTATATAGCAGAGAATAGTAAAGACTATGATGTCGCACAGGAAATATATGTCCTTACTGTACTGTTCCTCTGTACTTATATCATTATCATTATTGTAATGGATAATGATAATAATGATAATTTTAGTAATAACTATTATAATAATAATGATAATAATGAAAATAATAATAATAATAATGATGATAATAATAATCATTTTCCACTGTACTTGTAACTTGTATCATTATTATTATCATTGATAGAAAATTGATAAATAAATAAAATTAAACAGTGATAATTACAATAATGATAACAATGATAATAATAATAATAATAATAATAATAATAATAATAATAATAATGATAATAATAATGATAATAATAATAATAATAATAATAATAATAATAATAATAATAATAATAATAATGATAATAATAATTATAATAACCATGTGACGAAAAATGGTCGTAAGTATATATATTTTTAGGTATTTTTCTCATTTTAATATTTTAAACTTTTCAGTTGACTTTTGTGCCTCATCACCCTGCCTTAATGGAGGCACGTGTACCAATGGCGCTACGGGGTTCACATGTAAATGCCCCACGGACTACGTGGGAACAAGATGCGAGTCACGTGAGTAAAGCCCTGTATTCTACAGTAAAGATACTTAATTCCTGCATGGGGAGACCAGTCGTGTCCAGGTGCGTGGTCAAGATAACCAGTCACGCATATTCAGCCTGGCTCCCAAGCTTGGAGTGGTAGATTTAATTCCCGATAGAGATACACTGAAACAAAATGGTTGTAGCTAGCATACACATAGGTGAACGAATTATGTGAGAGATAAAGTGAAATAAAATGGATGTGGCCAAACATGCAAATAGTGTGCAAACAAATTATGTGAACAAAACTTATGTAGAGATATCGCGAAACAAAATTGGGCGAGGGGGAGGAGGGTATATATATATATATATATATATATATAAATATATATATATATATATATATATATATATATATATATATATATATATATATATATATATATATATATATATATATATATATATATATATGCAAATACATGTAGGTGAAAAAATTAATGTGATTGACACAATGTGATTAATATACAGAAACAGAATGGGCGGAGGGGGAGGAAGATATATATATGCAAATAGGTGAGACAATTAATGTGATTGATATATTGAAATATAATGGGCGTGGTTGTATATGAAAATAGGTGAATGAGTGATTCGAGCTATATTGGGGATGAGATGAAACATAAACGGGGCATGGCTATACATGGGTGTACATCATTTCGGTGTTGTTCTTATTTTACAGTTGTAACATACCCCTGCAAACCCAACCCTTGTTATAATGGTGGTACCTGTTCTGAAGATGGCTTTGGTAGTTATGTGTGCGCCTGTCCACCTCAATGGTTTGGAAAGAATTGTCAATTCGGTGAGTACCTTATACAATAGTTTATGCCTGAGGCATAAGTATGTAGATATGTTTATATATATATATATATATATATATATATATATATATATATATATATATATATATATATATATATATATATATATATATATATATATATATATACATATATATATATATATATACATTTTCTCTCCACAAAGATGGGTCCTGAAATAAAAGTTATAATTTGCTCTTTCACACTTGATCCATCGTACAAAAGCTATAGCCAAAAGTAACTATCAATATCTGGAGGAACGGTTAATAACGCATCAATTAATAAAACATATATTCATTATTTAGATATTTCATGCCACACTATATGAATACAGACAGGCCACAACATTAAATGCATGCAAAAAAATCTATGATTCCGTTTCTTTTTTCCATTTTAGTGAGTCTGTGTGAAACATTGAAGCCTTGCCAAAACGGTGGAACTTGCATCATGTCCCAGAACACCTACGTCTGTGAATGCCCACATGGCTTTGGGGGACAGTATTGTGAAATCGGTATGTTTATCCATAAATAAAATATCGGTTCGGATGATACAAGTATAAAATGTATATATATATATAAAAATATATATATATATATATATATATATATATATATATATATATATATATATATATATATATATATATATATATACAAGAAGACTGTCTGTCGCATTCCATATGCCCTAGTTAAAAAAATTCATATCATATATATATATATATATATATATATATATATATATATATATATATATATATATATATATATTTATATATATATATATATATATATATATATATATATATATATATATATATATATATATATATATATATATATATATATATATATTTATAACTGTATTAACTGTTTACTCATTTTGTTCACCTGTTGCTGACAAATATCTATCATATTATCTGCACAGCATATAGTACTGCCCCGAAGACCACCGCTTCAACAATAGTGTCAACACCACCACCATCCACACAACCTCCTTCGACTCCTGCCGCGACCATAGCGAGTACTCCAGCGGCAACCACGAATAGTGGAAGTGTATTTCCACCAGCAGTTGGAACGAGAAAGTGAGTACTACACACACACACACACACACACACACACACACACACACACACACACATCATATATATATATATATATATATATATATATATATATATATATATATATATATATATATATATATATATATATATATATATATATATATATATGTGTATATACATCTATATACATATCTCTTTCTCTTTCTCTCTCTCTCTCTCTCTCTCTCTCTCTCTCTCTCTATATATATATATATATATATATATATGTATATATATATATATATATATATATATATATATATATATATATATGTATATAAATATATATATATATATATATATATATATATATATATATATATATGTATATATATTTATATATACTGTATATATATATATTTATATATATATATATATATATATATATATATATATATATATATATATATATATATATATATATATATATATATATACTAGTATATATATCATATATAGGTACGTGTGTATATAAATTAATGACAAGTTAAGAGAGATCTTGTAAGTGTATGCAGGGGAACCTATTACATATCTTGCTCAGTTTGGACTATGTGCCGCGCGGTTTACTGGTTTCATTCAACAGCACAGAACACCCATTATCACCTCCTTCAATACTAATATTTAATTGAAAAAAAACCCCTGGCAGTAGGCCATTGATCTCATCTGCTAGACAAGTTCTTAGTGATTTTCTGTATCACTTGTAAGTGAATGTATTATTATGATTAGACGATGGTCATAGTTGACTTCTAGGAAAATAAACTTCTAAAAGATAAATAAATAAGTTCTTAGTTATATTTGCATAGGCATTGGCAATATCTCCTTGAACCATTACAAGCATTGACAGCCACGTAGTCTTTAGCCTAGCTGTCACCTAGGGGTTCCGATGCCTGGCTCCCAAGCGTGAGATCACAGGATTGAATCTCTGCTGGATCCCCAAGCCGGTTGGCCTGGTCGCTTTATAAATGTCTATGGCTCCTCTGCAACTGAATGACCTCTTGGAACTATTCGTCAAGAGAAAGGGAATTTCTTCCCGGTTGCGGGTTTTTATATCTCGTTGCAATATATATATCCTAAGCTGTTGAAAGCGACGTAAAGATCATTCTTTCCTTCCTTCCTTAGCTTTCCAATTCCTCATTCAATCACACAACTAATAGTAGTCTATCGTCTGTGATTGGTGTGAGGTATGTGAGAAGGTTGCAAGTGACTTGAAGTTGTATCTGATTACCCCATAAATAATAACTAAACGTGTTTAAGTCGTTTAGTTGCCTTCCTTGTCTACTTACAGTGCCGCTATTTAATTCCTGCACTAAATGCATGGGCAACCCGGGCATAATATGCGACCGCATGCCCGATTGCCACCAATTTCCTGGGATTGGATGCATGGATGACCTCACAACAGAATGTAGCTTTGATTCACAAGCTGCGTGGGTCATTGATGTGCCTGGCTTATTTCTTGACATGTTATTCGTGGATGTTTGTACGTCCGATCGACTGGTGCAGATATATCTGTACTGTATATCTTCTTTATCTATCTGACTTTCATTGTTTATTTTCTTTCAGTTGCTATGACTGCAATGCCAATGCAATGGAATGTGTGGGAACTGTTGTCAAGGATACAATTCCAGGGTATTTACCCAGCAGAACACCCTGTTCCGATTACTGCTTCATTAGGCTCGAACCAGGTGAGTGATTATATATATATATATATATATATATATATATATATATATATATTTATATATATATATACATATATATATATATATATACATATATATATATATATATACATATATGTATATATATATACATATATGTATATATATATACATATATGTATATATATATACATATATGTATATATATATACATATATGTATATATATATATATATATATATATATATATATATATATATATATAAATATATATATACTTAGTATATATATATATATATATATATATATATATATATATATATATATATATATATATATATATATATATATATATATATATTTAATATTCAATCTTCTTACCATGACAATTATAAACGATTTGGTCATCTTGTACTTTACGACCTGATATTCTAGAACGTACCAGAATTGTGCAATTCTGGTACGTATCCGAATTTTTTATCACTCGTAGTATTTTTTCGAACGTACTAGAATTGTGCAATTCTGGTACGTACCCGAATTGTCTATCATGTGTAGCAATTCTAGAACGTACCAGAATTGTGCAATTCTGGTTCGAATCCGATTTTTTTATCACTTGTAGTATTTCTGGAACGTACCAGAATTGTGCAATTTCGATACAACGAAACTGTTTGACTATACAATTATGGTACATATTTCTACTCCAGAATTGTCCGTGAATTATTCTCCTGCTGCTAGCTGAATGATCTTGCTACTAACATTTAATTATATTCATTTCTTCCCAAAATACCTGATGCATTGCAGCAAAGTTTTTAACTAACAGCATCACATAGCCGGCAAGTAAAAAATTCTCGGACAATCCAGATAATTCCCAGTACTGTAGAAAACACATATGACGCGTGTCCCAAATATAGCTTATTGGGGAGTTTTGGCATTATAGCGTATCTTTATGTTAGCGACGGTAGCCGCCGCTGACAGCGCCAGTACAGTAAGAAAAAAGCACAGCGTTTTTATATATAGCGAAGCGGAACCACACGCTATGTACGCTATTTATGAACAGACGCGTACATTGTGTGTTCTACAGTATTGCCTAAAATTAACAATTCTGGTACACTTAAAATACCTGAAATGATCTGACAATTCTGATTCGTTCTAGAATTGTTTGCAGGGCACAATTATAGTACGTACCAGCATTGCAAAAGTATCTGAACAATTCTGGTACGCACCTGAATAGAGGTATTAAGGTACAAAATGACCCAAGACTTTCTATTATGACATACAGTCAATAAACATACAATACAATATAATACCATTTACATTATTATTGCTTGCTTTGGATTTTCCAATCAGCAATCAGGATTTGTACCATGTGACCGGTCATTAAATCCCCATAATGCCCTGTGACGCAGGGCATTAAATGTCATTGTTATACCTCACCCTATATTAAGAGTCATTTTATAATTCACACTATCTGTCAGAAAAAGTGGAATAATAGCACAAGCAGGTGAATAATTGCCAGTCAATAATCTCCCCTATCCCATGGCGCAACAATGCACAACAATGAACGTCCGTGCTTACACAATGAAACAATGCAACAGTGTTGCGTTGTGCCAACAAACGGACACAAACACGCACGTGTCAACAAACACTTAGCAATAACGTGGCGACCGTAACCACGGAGATGAAGCAAAGTCGTGCAACAAAGGGCAAAGAGTCAAGTTGGCAACAAGTTAAAACATTGAGATTAGCTCTTGTCTTATGATTTTGCCGCTTGCTATAAAATGTTCGGTATAACAAAACAGTTATTGCCTGGCTTGTTGGTGGATAGTGCAGATTATCACCCCGAGGAGGAATTATTTCCCGAGGGCAACGCCCGAGGGAAATAATTCCTTCGAGGCAATAACTGTTTATTATACCACACCTTGGTGTATATAACATAGTCACGTGACCTGACGGAAAGGAATATCTACGGCCGTTCCAACCAAACAGGCTAAGTTACCAAGCACCGGGAAACTGATGAAGGTCCAGACCACTCTGCCGAACAATTATACAAAGAATCTGTGCAAATACGGTTAGATAAATGCAGATTATAAGATGTTTTGCGGCTGAGGCGGTAGTCATGGGAAGGTGTGGTATGATTTACCACCTTAACCTCCTACCTCAACAATGGGTGCGTCACAAATGCACATTCTTCAAACAATAGTAACGCCTATTGTGTTATGACGTTCTGATTGTTGCACCATCCAGAATGTTGCGACAATCAGCTCAGGCTAAGTTCAGTTTAAATCTTAATTTAAAGCAAAAAACTTAATTAAAACATGTTTGTAAGTCTTGTGGTATAATGGGAATTGATCACGAGAGGTAGGTGATTGTGGCAATACCAGTGCCCTCCCAGTCAGCAGCCAAAACCTTGCACTACGGGCTCGGTTTTGGCTGCTGACTGGACCGGGCACTGGTATTGCCACAATCACCTACCTCCCCTGATCAATTCCTACACCTCATAATGCTCTCCAGAGCTAACTAGGTCAGTCAACCATATATATCACAAGATACTAATAATTACACCACAAGAAACGTCTTATGCAGGAAAGCAATGATAAAAACCTTAATAACTGTTCACCAGGGCAGTATGTGTAACAAATGTGCGCCTTCAGGCATCCTGACCAAACCTCGGGCCTTCGGCCCTCGGTCTGGCCAGGATGCCTTCAGGCGCACATTGAATTCATATACTGCCCTGGTGAACAGTCATTAAGGCTTTAAAACTATAGACTTTTTGACCATATATAACGGGTTGTATATTTTTGGAACCATATTGTGTGTGACTTGTTATTTATTACCTTATGAATACGACAAGGTTTTGATGACGTTCTTCCTAAATAGGTGGCACTGTAGTATGCTAGAGTGAGCAGTTAAGGAGATTCAGGCTACCATATTGCCCTCACAAACAGTCAATAAGCTAGGCTTTACTATTTCTGGAGCAATCATAAATACGTTATAGCCTTGCTGAGCGCAACATGAAATTTGTCATGTGGCAATTATCTACATGTATATGCATATATACGTCACGCAAAATGTAAAAAGGATTTGAAGTACATTTATTTAAATACTTTATTTTTCAATTAAAAAAAAAAATTCAATTCAATTTTATTTCAATTTCAGATGGAACCTATACTCGCGGATGCACCAGCTTCCTCACCGCTAATAATCCGACCGTATTGGCGACAGTGACTGGGCGTTCAACGAAATGCTTCATGCTGGAAGGAAAGGAAACTTGCTGCACTGACGGCGAGATTAGCAATAAAGACTGGTGCCAAGCCTCTGGAAAATGCAATCCCCCATAACCCCAAAGTTGTCAGTGACTTGGGGTTCGGCGGTGTTTTTCGCTGGGTACTCCGGTTTCCTCCACTTCTTACAACTGGCTAATCACGAAGTAGCCACAATATGGCATAAATGTGACGAAAACAACGAAATTCCAAATTCAATCCTCTAGCTACAGTACAGACAGTTAATTTCCTGCACCAGTCGACCGGACGTCTTCCAATGACTGGTTGTACAAACACCCATGTATAACATGTCAAAAGAATAACCGAAGCACATCAATGATCTACTTAGCCTGCAAATAATAGTTCCACTCTGTTGTGAGGTCAACTATGCATTCATACACAGGAAACCGGGTGACGATCGGGCGTGCAGTCGTGTATTTTACCGGAGCAGCCCACGCATTTAGTGCAGGGATCAAATGTCAGCACTGTATATGAGCACATGATATTGTAGAACCCTTCATCCATGGGAGCATAAAAAATGGCAAATATATGTGTCTCAGTTAACCCATTAAAGCTAAGAGCAGCCAAGTACATCCTGATGATTTTGGGGAATCAGTTGAAAGCATAGTTCAGAAAATATTTTGAGGAAAAATTTCCATCTTAACATTACCTGTAACTCTCCTCTGACTATTCTCTAAAATCTTTTGTAATTCCCAAGTTATCGAGAAAAGTATTATAAATCTAGACAATGATTTTTCGAGGAACTTTCAAGTACACATGGGTTGATTTTCAAAAACGTATTGACTATTTCTGTACTGGTTTATAGCAAAGTGCTACCAAAACCGACCACATGATATTTCATTCTCATGTGGCAGAAGAAATCATTAGATTTTCTGAAAAAGAAGTAAAAAAGAGAGCTGTGGCTGATACAGTGCCGACATTTATTTCCTGCACTAAATACCTGCGCAGCCCGGGCATAATATATGACCAGAGTCCCGATCGCCACCTAGTTTCCTGGGCATTGATGCATGGATGACCTCACAACTGAACGAAGCTTCGATTTGCAACGGACTTGGGTTTGCTAATTATTTGACACCTTATCTATGAGTTTACAACCAGGCACTGGCAGACAGCCGGTCGACAGGTGCAGGAACTAAATGTCCGTACTGTACAACCTTCCAGCATTACAATAACGGTTAAAACGGCCTTCTTAACGAAAAAATGACTTCGAATGTATATATTTATAATGCTTTTTAGAAAGAATATATTTATCACTGTCATTCATCAAAATGATAGAAAGTCAAATCCTAGGATTGAGAGAAAGTAATGGTTCTGTATCCATTGTTCGGTATTGAGTAGTAACCAGAAATACAGTGCAGACATTTGATTCCTGAACCAGTCGACCGGACGTCTGCCAGTGCATGGTTGTGCTAACACCAATGGATATAAAGTCAAAAGCAAGCCAAGAACGTCAATGACCCACGTAACTTTCGAATGAAAGTTCAGTCAAGTCATCCATACATCCATCCCCAGGAAACTGGGTGACATTCGGGCGTGTCGTCGTGTATTATGCCCGGGCTGTCCACGCATTTAGTGCAGGGATTAAATGTCAACACTGTATATGTAGTGAGGGATATGAAAGAGTCCGTTTAATATTGTTTCTCACTGTAATTAGCTTGATATTTAATCCATATTCAGGACCCAAATTTCTTCATTCAGGAGTGATTTTGAACGAGAACATCGTATGAGACTTATGCAGATTTAGAGCTTAAGTCTCTGATTAGTAGCGAAGACGAAATTCTCGGTGTATGTTTTCTTTTGTATATTCTTTACATCTTGTGTTTATAATATTGAAAAAAAACTTTTGCTCTATTTTGAAAATTCATGCTCCCAAATGTGACAAAAGAGCCACTGACAAAAGAGCCTTCTAATAAATGCCACATGAAGATTATCTACATGTTCTGTGCTTGTTTTGTCTCCCTGATATAAATATATAATATTATACACACAAACACACACACACACACACACACACATATATATATATAAATATATATATATATATATATATATATATATATATATATATATATATATATATATATATATATACATACATACATATATATATATATATATATATATATATATATATATATATATATATATATATATATATATACACATATATATATATATATATATATATATATATATATATATATATATATATATATATATATATATATATATATATATATATTGGTGGGTAAAGGGTTAAATGAACTGCCTTAGGGTATTACATACATTCATGTTTTACCTAATAAAACATACATATAAATAGCACTGATGAACTTCAACAACCAAGTATGTGAGTGTGTGTGTGTTACGTACAAAACCAAATACAATGTATACTGCATTCACACATTCCACCAAAAGAGCGTAAATATACTGCCTCACGTAAGGAAATTATGAAGAACACAAAACTATGATACAAAAAAGGTCTGTACATCAAAGATGTCGGCCAACACGTACTCTCCGCTCCAGCTTCTTTGCCCGTATATTTGTGTCTTACGGCTGAAGGAAAGTAATCAACGTAACCCTTTCTTGCCGACTGAATTAAATTCCCATACGAGGACATATCGCTTGGGTCAAACCCTACTCAGGCACAGGTTCCTTTACAAAGGGAGAAATCCATACCCCGTACTCGGTATTAATATATTAGGTTATACTTTTATAAAGCAATATTGAATGCATATATTCCAATATTTGATATTGTCATAGTAGTAAATATCACGAATATTTGTAATTAACATGTTACCTCATTAAAGAAATAGAATTATTGAAAATGGCAGATGTTCATGGTACATTGATTGACTGATAGGGATAACTGACCTTTCAAAGTGCAGGTGAGCGGGTTAATTCAATTTGGAATGATGGAGATCTATAGTTGAAGACAAATTGGTAAACTAGTAGAAATGTATGCATAAATTTGCACAAATATGATAAAGTCATCGTCTTTGGTAATAGCAAAACACACACAAAAAAAAAAAATTGTTCAGTAAAAAATGGAAGTGGACCGACTTTCAATATTCACGTTAACTGTTACTGAATCATAGAGCAAATGATCTATATTTTCACGTTCCGGGTGAAACCACTTGCTGTGGCTTTTGCATACTTGTCAGAAATGGGTTGAAACCTTGGTTTCAAGGCCTTTTCATGTTTTCTAAATGACTTAAAGATGGGAATTGCAACTACAAAACAAAAGCTTTAATAGTGAAAAAGGAAGTGAATGAATCGTTTTCTATTTGACTGTTCTTGATTTGGAAATACTGTAGACCGTGTTAATATTGCACATACAAAAGAATGCGCTCAGCAGATAGCTGCCTTTGATGCGCAGTTTAAGTATTGCGCATTGATAACCTCCAGCTCAAGCTGCGCAAGGGGGGCAAGGGTATGCAACATACCCGGCTTTTGGGAAGGGTGGTGCTGCTATATTCAAGCCGGCCAGCCCCTTAGGAATGCCAGATGCTGCCGGTAGTATAGGTTAGGTCAATCTTTATTTCGTCACCAGCCACGAACAGTGTTATCCTGGTTGCAATTAGTAACTCTGATGTTTGATCAAACTCAAGTGCGCTAGTTGTCTACATCGTAATTGAACCTAGTACCAGCAGAAGCCGCGAAGGGTCTTTATGTCGAATGACAAGCTATCATACCAGTGTGTTGAATGGTACAAGCATAGGGATTCAATATCCAAGTAACAGTGCGCAGTTTGATAAATGCGGACTCCATGGATGCGCAAAGTCCGCATTAATTAAACTGCCGGAAGATTAACAAGGTATACAGTATTCATCAGTATATCAAGATACAATATCATCGTGAAACAGTTTATTTCTATTAATCAGATCCTCAGAAAGTAATGCATTTCCAATAAATTTCTACGTGCATTTTAGTTAATCATTTGTCTGGCCGATGCCATACGGAGCATGCGCACTGTGCATGGCTCAGAAAGTTGGTAATGAGGTCTCACTATTAGCAGTACATGCTGGTATAGAAGAACAGCGGTTGAAGAAATCTACTGGCATTACTTATTCAGATACCATCATGAGACCAAAAAACATTTTTGCAATTAAAATCTTTTATCTCAGCCAAAACGTTTATTCACATATTATCATCTAGAAAATAAACAAATTGAAATGATATGGAACAATAACCTTTTGTTCCAGCCCGCAGCCATTAGCAACAGAATGCAGCATTACAATTATGTACCTGCTGTTTTCGAGTGATTTTATTGCATGACAGGATATATACAACCAGCATTGATCGATCCTAACACTTGTATTACACTAAGTATCAGACAAAATAAGACAATGCACAATGTACCTTCATTTTCCCAATTATGTCCATAAAACCTACTTCTTTTGACACTAAGTATTTATTTGTACTAGCTGGCCCCCGCGCACAGCACGGGTTTACACTCTAAAATCCTACCAAATGAGAAAAAAAGAATCGCCCATATATCACAAACATTTGAGAGAGTAGGAGAAGAAAAGTTCACATTCCCATAACCTTTTTGACAAAGGAAGGAAAAAAGATGTTGCAGAGAAAGAGAGATCAGTAAAACAAAAAATGCTTCATAAATCAGGTACGCTCAAATAGAGAGGGATGTCAAAAAGTAAAGATAATACAGAAAAATTGCAAAATATGATAAAATGAACAAATCAGAATTCCTCTAAATAGAATACAAAAGAATGCAAGCATAATGGACAGAGAAACCAAAGAAATGAGATAAAGATAGGGCACATATACATATATATATATATATACAATAAGCAGTATATGGTTTATCTCTCTCCTCCCCCCTCTATAACCCAAGTAATTCTAAAATTAGTAATTTTAGAATGAAATGTATAGATACAAACGCACCATATTGTATGAAATACATTGTATCATTTCAAATGCAGGCAGTTGGCATTGGTAATGGGGCCCGTGAAACACTTATTTTGCAATAACAGACTGAGGATGCCTTACACATAAAAATAACCATCAAACAGTTCCCATCGGACGCTAAGCTAATGATCCAAGGCGGTAGTTATGGACAGCAAGGGGCAGGGAATTCAGTTATTGCCAAAAACCACCTCCTAAACTCGGTATTTATATAATGATTGACAAAATAAGACATGGAACAACGTACCTTCATTTTCCCAATTATGTCCATAAAACCTACTTCTTTTGACGTTAAGTATTTATTTGTATTGACAAAATAAGACAAAGGACAATGTACAATATACCTTCATTTTCCCAAGTATGCCCATAAAACCTATTTCTTTTGATGGTATGCACGAAATTGCCGGTAGTCAGACAGCCCATATAGTTGTATTGTCGTTTTAATGCCATTGGTATAAGAAGGCCGTTACATCCAGTGCCGGCATTTAATCCCTGCACTTAATGCGTTGGCAGCCCGGGCATTATGCAGAGCCACATGCCTGATTGCAAGCCGATTGCCTGGGCCTTGATGCATGTATGACCTGACAACTCAATGTAGCCTTGATTCGCAAGCTACATGGGTCATTGGTGTGCTTGGCTTATTTTTTTTACATGTTATTCATGGGTATTTGTACAACCTGGCACTGGCGGACGTCCGGTCGACTGGTGCAGTATTAAATGTCTGATAGGAAAGAGGGGCCACCCGTTAACGTTCTCATGAGGGGCGGTGGGTTGGTAAAGCAAGACAACACATATGGTCGTTTGGAAATTCAATGATTTTGCTCTACCATCGTGAAACACTAGTGGAAATGTTACGTAATAGCTCTTGCTTATTCATAGTTTAATATATGGAATTACATCACACTAGTCCAAGTTCATGTACAAGCAGTTGTCATTACCTCCAAGATCAAACTACATATTTATGGTATACAAATAACTAATCTACCTCTTTCTTGAGGGGCTTACTGTGCATCAGGTAGATGTGTTTGATTGAATGAAATCACGCAAATGTTTTCTACATGACATTGGCTCTATATGGGGTAATTCTCAAATAGTACAGTACAGTACAGATATTTAATTCCAGCACCAGTCGACCGAACATCTGCCAGCGCCTGGTTGTAAAAACATCCACGAATAACATGTTAAGAAATAAGCCAAGCACATCAATGACCAATGCAGCTTGTGAATCAAAGCTACATTCTGTTGTGAGGTCATCCATGCATCCAAGCCCAGGAAATGGGTGGCAATCGGACATGCGGTCGCATATTATGCCAGGGTTGTACAATCATCCACGAATAACATATAAATATGATAATCTAAACATACCAATGACTCAAGTGGATTGCAAATCAGAAGTACGTTTAGTTATTAGGTCATTCCTGCATCCATACCCTTAAAGGTGGGTGGCAATCGGGCATGTGGTCGTGTATTATGCCAGGTCTGCCCACATATTCAGTGCAAGAATTGAATGTCGGCACTGTAGGTGAAGTGCATCCTCAGCAGCACCTTAAGTCGCTGAGGGGGCAGAATTCTGGCAGAATAGGTACGTCATCTACTCTAGACTAGCGTGGCATGTGATTCTAACAATAGCTTCTAGCTCCCGCAGGAGTTCTCTAGATATGTAAGAGATCTGCAACCAATCGAAACCCCGTGTATATATATATATGTAACGCAGACACTACTGGGTAATTAGAGGTTATTGTGTCCACTCGTCTGCACACACCAGAACGCATCCCCAAAGTCCGATGTCCCAAATACACCTTTTCCATAGATCTTTACTCCAAACGTATCTTTTCAATATCAGATAATTCAAAACATCATCCACACCAAATATATATATATATATATATATATATATATATATATATATATATATATATATATATATATATATATATATATATATATATATATATATATATATGTATATATATGTAGGCATGCGTGTCTGAGAGAGAGAGAGAGAGAGAGAGAGAGAGAGAGAGAGAGAGAGAGAGAGAATCTTAAAAAGAGGTAATCTTAAGTAGCACCATTGCAAGTCCTAGTGTTGACACATACCTTGAAGTAAAAGAAGTGTTTTCTAATCAATGTGGGAAGGTTAATGAGTACCGTTTAAAAAAGCATCGAGTTTTTAGTAGCTACATAAACACCTAAAAGAGCGTGTGAATGACTGTTGTCGTTGGTATAAATATAGGCAGAACTTTTACTAAATTATCCATTGTAACTCCCCGGCAGGACAGGTCAGACACTCTACATTGGTGATCAACTGCTTGAAAGGTAAGAGACATTTTATTGTAGGTGTAACCGATAAGTGGAGTCCTCTCTTAGTTGTGATATATATTTATTTGTTCCTTAAATCCAATACAAGTAGTCTTATTCTTCCATGCTCCCTCGCTGTCCTCTCTGTCCCTCTCTCTACTTCTCTCTCTACCAGCCAACAGGCCCGCTATTAAAAGGGAAAGGAGTTGGGGCCTACATGTGGACATGAGCCAAGGGCCCATTCCAAATGCCAACTCCCTTCCTCTTTCCTCAGACTTTCTGGGGCCTACATTGTACAAAACCCTAATTGGTATTTAAACATTATTATTTTACTACAAACCAAGTCTACTAATTGGCAGCACTTGGCAACCAAAGTTATTTAAGGGCTCTGTACTGGCTGGCTTAGACAAGACAATAGGCAGAGACATTACACCTTACTCTTGCACCAGAGTACCCTGCCTGGTTACATCACTCCCATGGCCAAAACAAAACTTTTGTTTACACTAAAAGTTTTGGCCAGGAGCAGAACCCACAGCAGGGTACTCGAGTGCCATTGTTTCAAAATTCAAAGATCATGGACCCGCAAGTCCATTCACATATATATGGAATATGTCTTTGATAAAGGAAATATAGGAAGCCAGATACTGCAGCAAAAATGTTGATAGTCAGTGGCAGAGTAATAAACAATAATGTTTTAAAAACATGCATTAGGTATATGTTTGTATATGAGAATATAATGCTATATATAAACAAAAGTCAACACAGTCATCACCAACCTTTTCTGTATCTCAAAGCTCAATTTGTTTACATATTAAAATAGTCACCAGCTTAATATGAAGTGTAATTCAAGTGATGGTACTTAACTATTATTAAGAATTTTTTAAATACATTTCTCTTTTCCAAAAGAAAATTTATTATTATTATTATTTTTTTTCCAATTTTTTTCCAAAATCTTTTTTCAAAACTTTTTTTTTTTCAAAATTTGAAAACTTCTGGAACTTAGTTTGGCCACTAAGGAGTTAATTCTCAATCAACTATTTCAAAACACTAGGATGGACTTCATCCAACACATACAGGATGCACTGACAGCCTTAAGAAAACAATGTACAAGCAAAACAAACCCTATTCTTTGCTTTGGCAAGTGATATCTATATAATTGGTCTCTGCGTATGTTTTATGAATCAAATTCTAGTTAAGTAGTCTTCTAGCAGAGGAAACAACTTCTAAACCATGTCTATGTCCCTATGACTAAACACAAATTCCCACTGTACGCAATGTCATTCGATAAAGGATCTTGATTGCTTGAGGATATATCTTCCAACAGACATGGCGCTTTCACACACAGGATTTACCGAACCACTTGTAAGAGTTCATCAAGGTAACATATTACTTTTGGCAAATCAATTCTAAATTCTATGGATACGTTTGCAACAAAAAGGATAATGGCATTAGCTAGCATAAGATGGCAGGTGGGTAGATACATATTGGTACATTCAAAAAGACACACATTACTATAGCCCAATAGATAAATTGTATAGATATACTGTATATATTGTGAACATTTCTATATTCAGCATTTTCTAAGATCTCTTAATACTTGACATATTTTTAGGTATATAAACATAATTTCCTTGACTTAGTTCAGTCAGTGTTATTCTGCGTACAACCATCCAGATATCATAGGGGAAACCTAACATCCCTGTCATATATATATACATTATTTCCTTGACTTAGTTCAGTCAGTATTCTTCTGGGTACAACCATCCAGATATCATAGGGGAAACTTAACATCCCTGCAACTCATCACATTGAAATATTCTTGACTTTGCTAAGACAGTATTCATGTTCTGGGCAAATCATCCAGATAGTACAGGAGAACGTAACAACCCCGTTACTCATCAAACAGTAATATTCTGAAATTTTCTTAGTCAATATTCATTTTCTGGGGAAGTTCATCCAGATAATGTAGTTAAAGATTATTTCCCTGTTTTCCAATAGACTTATTTCAATATAGAACTGACGTCTCTGATATAGTACACAGAGCGTAAATAGTTCTGGTCTATCCATGTAGACAATATATAATCATCATCATTATCTCCTTATTTCATCAGTAATTAAATACAATGAAATGCAACTAGCACATTTGCATTCATAGATCAGTATTCAGTCAGGCTATTTCTACATATGTTCATTTATATTAAAAAGTATTGCTGCTGTGTTCACTAATAACATAAAATGGTTATATATTTGTAAGGATAAATAGATGGTTATAGGAAACATGCATGTATAATTTGAATATGGGTCATTCTATTATCAGTGCTGTTCTGATGTATCAGTGAATAACCTTCAAAGATATGTTGTTGAACCATTTTAAGTACAAACAACTTTGATAACATAATTTTGGTAGGTAAGACCACATATACCAACACCAGTCATCGTGTGTGCATCGCCAACCAATTTCTTTTTGAATAAGACATTGAACCTTAAGCCCGTCTCACACAGACGTGTCAAGCTAGGACTTTTTGCCAAGACCTAGTTAGGACACCCAGGACATCACGACCTTTTTGAAGCCGACAAAGTCCTAGGTGAAAATTGAGAAAATATATGCAAATTAGGATGTCTTGGTGCTGTCGGGGACACGTCGGGGACCCGTCGCGGACAGTGTGAACGATGAACAAGATGTAGTTGATGGACGCATAGGACATCCTGAGTAAGTCCTGTTAGGTGGGGATTTGTCTGCGATGTGTCGGGGACATATCGCGGACAATGTTAGGACAATGCGGACATGTCCCAGACATTATGCAAATTACTATTTTTGTCCCCGATGTATATAGGACATATTCGATGTGTCTGGGATGTGTCAGGGACAAGGCGTGGACATGTCTTGAGCGTCTTGTATCTGTCCCATAAAAAATTTAATCACCGTAACATAGTATAGCATAGTATGTTTATTGACTGCATTGACATGTAAAATTATACAGTATACATTAATAAATAAGAAATAAACATGTCGCCCAAAAAAACGTGTATTTACCTGGCCAAATGATCTAGTCAGATTCAGATATTTGCAGCTACTTACAACGTAATACCTATCATTATTATTATCATTATTATTATTATTATTATTATTATTATTATTATTATCATTATTGTTATTATCATTATTATTATCATTACTAGCTGCAACCAGTGCACAGCACTGGCTTTAATACACCGCTTCTTAGTTTTATGAGATAAGAACCGCCAACATTAGCAGCCAAAGGAAGATCTCTTTAGGATCTTTCTAACATAATGTCGTGATTTCTGGATGTACAATTACAATTCTAATCTATTTTAAAAGACTATATGACCGCCTTTCTAAATGTATAAAATTTGTTGTCTTAAGGCCCAGTGATAAGTGAGAAATCATCAAATGAAAGCGGATATATTTTGCCGAGAATGTCGGGAAATCAAAATGTCTAGATATTCTAGATAGATGAATTATGTTGTCTTAAGCTAAATAATGTATGAATGCAATTTTATGATGTTTTGTTGCTGAGGTGGTAGCCATGGTATATTGTAGGAATTGATCACGGGAGGGGTTCCCAAGAGGGGGGGAGCACTTGGGTGACGGGTAATTAGGGGGGTGCATACGCTTGTTATCAAAAATTAAAAAATACCCCTAAAGCACTGATTTCTGGCCAAAAAAGCACCCTTATTTCAATAAAAACGCTGTCTTTTTCCACCAAATAAACACCCCTTCTTTATCAAAACACTGACATTCGATGAACGGGAACACATATTTTAACATGAGGTCTAACGACACTTTTAGAAATCTCAGTTTAATTTTCCTCAAATTGTGTGAAAGGAAAGAACAGAGCACAGGATCTTCAAAACAACTTAAAATCATGGGGTCATCAACTTAGTTTTTTTTCACAGATTTTTGAAAAATTAATGCACTTTATGTCACAAACATCACTTTCTCCAAAATTGGTGTCTTTCTTTGCTAGATTTATCCCTAAAGAGATACTGACGCAGCCTGAAATACTGTTCTGCCTTGTTGAAATTATTTTTCTGCTGTTATATAGGAATCATTGGGCAAAATCAAGGAATTTGAGAAACAAGTTTTTGAACCAAAATTGATATAAGTCAGAATTGCCTAGTTTAATTTTCACCAATTTTTGTCTACACTATTGACGCAATGCTCTTTATAAGAAGACATAAAGAAAATGATAGGTCATCGTGTTAGTTTTCGAACCACAGATGGTCAAAGTTTGTGAAATAGGACTTTTTTGGGGCATTTTTTATGAAAATGTTAGAAAAGAGTTACTCAATTGTTACCGTGTATACCCATGCTTATATACGATATTGTTGAGCAAGGGATCCCCATTTTATACACATGAATTATTACTCATTATGCCTGAAAACGTGTCAAAACATCAAATTCAATGAATATGGAAATCACTGTAGCCAAAAACAAAAAAAACTCGTAGAATAATATTTTTAATAGGCAGGTATAATCAGAATTGGTACATATTCAATACAAAATCGATTTATTTTCAATTTTTCTAGTGAGGTCAGGTAAAATGTAATAAATTATTTTAGTTTGTCCATAACCCAATAGGTGTCACCGGTATAGAGTATCGTGAGACCTTAAGATTGTATAATCCTCTGCCTGTTTAGCGGCAGCAAGTGGCAGCAGCAAACTCGGAAGCCCAGTCACTTTGGTAGTCACTCGGTCGTCAGAGCCGCGTATAATTTGTGGATTGTAAGGGGATTTTCACTGCCCCCATACTTCGTACCTGGGTACAAAAAGGTACCCTTCTTTTACAAAATCGCGGACATGCGGAGGTCTCAAAAAAAAGACCCCTTCTTCCGCGAAATTCGTAACGGGAGTGCACCTCGTTCTGGCCTCGTTGTGGTGTGGGAATTCCCAACCGACGTCACGGGGAATCCCCAATTCACGTGATTAGGCCACGGCAAAAATCGTGTCCTAACACTGTCCTCGCACTGTCGCGGGGCCATGTCCGTTCAGGACACCTACTTTTGACCCCCAGACACAGTTAGGACAATGCCGACTGTCCTAGGACAGGTCCCCGATATTGTTAGGACACGTCGGGGACAAACATTTTGTCTTGCTTTTTCTGGTTGTCCTAGCGCGGAATTGAGACATGTCTCAATTCCGCGCTAGGACACGCACGACATGCAATCCGTCGGGAATGACATGCCCTCCGTCGGGGATGCACCTAGGACACCCACGATATTGTTAGGACATGACCTAGGACACTGTTACGATCAGGAATTGAACAAATTTTTTGAACGAAATTCCTGATCGTGGCTTGTTCTAACAATGTCTTTACACTTGTCTTGCCTGTGTGAGACGGGCTTTAGTAATATGTTAGGAACTTGAATAAAATCTTACTCACTGAAAGTCTTTGTCTTGTTCAGAAAACCAATGTCCAATACAAGCAAAATTGTCCTCTAGTCTGCGTATTCTTGTTGGGCTGTTGAACTGATTTTGATTTGATCAATGTTTTTCAAAGTCACTGGCATCACAGTATTCTTGACTGCTTGGTTCACAGCTTGTCCTGGTCCAAATGGGATTATGAGTTGATATCCTGTGAAACACTTGATGGGTTACAGCCCTGGTACTGATGTTAGTCACTGAAACAGCTCTGTGGTTGCTGTTCAATCTTTGAATAATCTTTGATGTTGGTGGCTATTTCCTTATATCTCTTCTGATTCGTGGAAGAATATACAGCCTTAGATTGTGTGTCACAATGCTCAGCTTTTCTGGTGAAATGGAACAGTTTTGGCATAATCTTCCTTGTGTGCTCCCTGGTCACTATTTTGGAATTACCATCTTGGTGGAAGATTTTTTTTTTTGGTGAAATATGCATCAAATCTATGGCCTTTGGTTGCAGCAACGATGTAATTGTAGTAGCTTCATATTTCCATCAGGTTTGAGGTGACTGGTCACGATATCAATGTAATCGACAAGTCTTGAAGGCGTTGGTCATAGCACCAATGTAATCGACAAGTAGCTTCATATATTCATCAGGTTCGAAGAGCTGGTCACGGCACCAATGTAACCGATAAGTGGAGTCCTCTCTTAGTTGTGATATATATTTATTTGTTCCTTAAATCCAATACAAGTAGTCTTATTCTTCCATGCTCCCTCGCTGTCCTCTCTGTCCCTCTCTCTACTTCTCTCTCTACCAGCCACCAGGCCCGCTATTTAAAGGGAAAGGAGTTGGGGCCTACATGTGGACATGAGCCAAGGGCCCATTCCAAATGCCAACTCCCTTCCTCTTTCCTCAGACTTTCTGGGGCCTACATTGTACAAAACCCTAATTGGTATTTAAACATTATTATTTTACTACAAACCAAGTCTACTAATTGGCAGCACTTGGCAACCAAAGTTATTTAAGGGCTCTGTACTGGCTGGCCTAGACAAGACAATAGGCAGAGATATTAAACCTTACTCTTGCACCAGAGTACCCTGCCTGGTTACATAGGTGATTGTGGCAATACCAGAGCCCGGCCCAGTCAGCAGCCCAAACTGAGTCCGTAGCGCAAGATTTTGGCTGTTGACTTCGATGGCACAGTATTGCCACAATCGACTTCCTCCCACGACTAATTATATCACAAGGCTTACATGCATGTTTTGGGCAATTTCCTTGATCTGAGAGAAGATCTAATCAAAGCTGTAGGCGAGATGTATGTATGTACACTCTCACATACATACATAAATACATATACATACATACTTACACAGAAAACACTTCTTTTACTTCAAGGTATGTGTCAACACAAGTACTTGCAATGGTGCTATTTAAGATTACCTCTTTTTAATATCCCCTCTCTCTCTCTCTCTCTCTCTCTCTCTCTCTCTCTCTCTCTCTCTCTCTCTCTCTCTCTATATATATATATATATATATATATATATATATATACATATATATCCCCCGTTTTTTTCCTACACTTACAACTGACACCTTACACTTGCAATTGATGCTACTTCAATGGAACTCTGAACGTTTTAAGTTCTTAATTGTAATTACGTTCATGATTGTCGTTGTCCTTCAAGACCAATACCAATGCCTATTTTACTATTAAGATCATTTTATGTGTATTTCTTTGCAGTCAATAAAGTATCGATTCTTCAGCATCTCCTCTCTTGCCAACCTAAAAATCTTTCTTTTTAATTTCATTGAATTGTTTAACATTTCATTTACAGTCATGAAGATTGCTGTTTTCCTGCTCTCACTCGGTGTGGCTCTGGCAGCTGTGGAGGGTTACCCCGGAGAAAAGTCAAACGCGACAGAGTCACTAGCAGAAAGAGACTTTGAGATGGAGGAGGTAAGTACAAAACAATCGAGGGGTCTGTATGTATATTATATATATATATATATATATATATATATATATATATATATATATATATATATATATATATATATATATATATATATATATATATATATATATATATGTATATATATATATATATATATATGTATATATATATATATATATATATAAATATATATATATATATATATATATATATATATATATATATATAAATATAAATATATATATATATATATATATATATATATATATATGTATATATATATATATATATATATGTATATATATATATATATATATGTATATATATATATATATATGTATATATATAAATATATGTATATATATATATATATATATATATATATATATATATATATATATATAAATATATATAATATATATATATATATATATATATATATATATATATATATATATATATATATATATATATATATATATATATTAAGAAGTTGTTGTATTAGTATGCTGTTTCCTGGACTTACGTTAGGGAAACTGGTAATTCTTGCTTCTTTCTATGTATATTCATTATCATGTGAGCTCACACAATTGCATTACTGACTACTGACTACAATCCTAGTTCACTTAACTGGTTATAGATATGATTAAAGATGGAAACAATGTGATAAAATGGGTATTATTCAACTTGAACTTGGCCTATCCGAATGACTGTGCGGTTTTATGCGTTGCCACTGACTGCTTGCTGTCCTTTATTACTGTCTGTATTCAAGCCCACCTTGTTCATTTGAGAAAGTTGCCACTGACTTGGGGATAAATGGTTGTTTTAGCCGGGTACTCCGGTTTCCACAATTAGTTTCAACTGGCCATGAACAACTTAGCTGCGATATGGCAGAAAAAGGGGCGTAAATCAAAATCCCAAATTCCACTTAACTGCAAAGGTTATGTAAATCATTTTAATATTGCAGTCATAACTCGCTTAATTGCATTCTGAAATGAGCCCAACGGATAGTTTTCATTACACTTAATCAAAAGCTAAAGACAGTTATTGTTGTTGTAAGTAAATGGTTTGTTTTCCAATCCTGCTAATGACATTCGTTACATATAATGCTCAAGTGTTAAATATCTTGCCAGTCACAAAGGCTCATAATATAATGGTCCAAATACAATCAGATAGATACTTATAAGTATCTTGAAATAGACAAACACCATATAAAATGTCATATCATATTCGTTTAGTACATTTTAGGAATGACATATAAATTCACAAAACATTTGAAAACGAGTATTGGGGTGTTTTCTGATAAACATATCTCCTTCGACAGGGATGTCCAACTCTCGTATTGTTGCACCTGGGCGCGATATTGTGCCAATGATACTTCATGATATACTAATGTACACGCACGTGTTCGTTGTTGCCACTCTCGCAATGATAGTTCCATTTGCCATGAAAATGAGCCAGGCAACCGGTCGTTGCTTTTAAGAAATGTATTTAGCCTCCTTCTGTGGAGAGAGGATAAGTAAAGTTTAATTTACCCTCCTTCTGGAGTGGTCGGTTACCGTAGAAATAAAGGCTGATTTAGCCTCTCTCTGTAAAGGGAGGGAGGGTAAAAAATGTCTTATTTTTCCTCCCTCTCGATTGAAAGGGTAAATATAACATTTTATTTGCCATGCCTCTGGTGTTGTCCAACAAATATAAAGTTTTATTTCCCATCCCTCTGTGATGGTCGGGTAAAATTAAAGTTTTATCTAAACTCTCTCTGAAATATTTGGGTACATATAATGTTTTGTTTACTCTCACACTGGAATGGTAAAAAAAGGTTTTATTTACCCTCCCCTTGAATGGCCGGGTAAATATTTACCCTCATTTTTTCGGATCTGCGAGCAGAAAAAAATGTGTTTTTATTTACCCTCACATAAAGGACGGTCGTTTGAAAAAGGTTTTTTGTTTTCTCTTTCACATATGGTCACTGTACCTATTTGAGGGGTTTATTATTTTTCCATTCGAGCGATCTTCACTCACCTAAAGACATCCTAAAATCGCCTATATTTCATGAAAATATGATTAGCACACTTTGTTTAAAACTGAGTGAAACATAAAGGAAATCCTCAAAAAGATGAAATTGATGAAATGGTCTAGGAGTTTAAAGCAACTCTGCACGTATTTTCCTGTGTACGTGAATGAAATCACGTGATTGCATACAGCAAGTTGATTGGCTCAGTTGAAATACGCACTTATCCTTGTTACAAATAGTTGGCTCAATATCAAATTGAACCTACACAAAGGCAATTTCCTTTGAATAAAACTATTTAGAAAAAAAATGTGCTCGGTGAATATCTTGGCTTTATTGCTTGGCTTTTTCATCCTTCTACTTCTGAAGAAATTCGAGAAAAAATTAAAGAAATTCTTAATTGATCCAAAAATGATATAAATTTTCCAAATTTGACTATTTTCTTGGAAAAAAAAAATCTCCAGAAATTCATTTTTCTAAAAAAACTGTCTCTTAGCAGTTTTTTGAGCCATCTGCTGATCATTAGCTTCGATACGGCTAAAGACTGCCAAATATATCTTTCCTGAGTTACGATAATTTCTATTAACAAATCTGACAAGAGGTGCCAGATGTGAACAGGAACTTCAGAAAATTGTTTGTAAATGCTCTTTCTGAGGGGTGCATACGCTCGTTATCAAAATGTAAAATATTCCTAAAGCACTGATTTCTGGCCAAAAAAGCACCCTTATTTTAACAAAAACGCTGACTTTTTCCAGTAAATAAACAATTCCCTTTGTAAAGGACAAAACGACAAAGACTGTAATGCCAATCACGAACGCGTTTAATGACGACAACTTGATACAATGTGCATACGGTAGACGGAGATAAACTGTAAACGCTGATAAACGATTCAATCTACAATACAAAAGAAAACAAGACAAATTTACAGAAACTAGTACACCACATTACACATAGTCTATACACATATCTCAATTAGCAGTCATAAACTACTATACTATACTATAATCACATATAAAACACTATTACAAACTACACTTGTCACATTTATAACACTCAAATACTATATAACATAAGTGATGACTTATACAGAAATGACCAATTGACTATTACAACAGTACAATGATACTTGAAAATATAGTGAAGTTGCTTAAGGCAACAAAGTCAAAAATATACAATAATATGAGCCATCCATCACTTAAATCTTGTTTAACATAATGATTATACCTTTAACTAACATGTCAGTCTAATATTACAATGAATTATACTATACTTACGATTTTAGGCACACATAAACTTTTGTCTACTCAAATTGTGTGTTGACATAAGTCACCATGTTGTTTCAACTGCCAAGAAACACTGCTGCCACCTATTGGCCAAAACGTACAACATATACTGTGCTGCCCTCTAGAATGAAACATCCACACTAAAATATCACCAAGTCGATGCATGAGACAAAAACCAAGATACCGTAAATACTCACAAAATACAACCCCACAAATACTGAAAACGTTGAAATACATCAAAAAGTCCAAATCAACAAAAGACCAAATCACACACTCAGATTCTGTCCGTTACACCCTTCTTTTAACAAAACACTGACGTTGGATGACCGGGAACACGTATTTTAACTTCAGATTTTATAATCCTCTGCCTGTTCAGCGGTAGCAAGTGGCAGCAGCAAATTCGGAAGCCTAGTCACTTCGGGAGTCACTCGGCGTCAGAGCCAAGTATATTTCGTTGATAGTAAGGGGATTTTCACCTCCCCCCCCCCTACTTCGTACCTGGTTACAAAAAAGTACCCCTCTTTTACAAAATTGCGGACATGTGGAGGTCTTAAAAAGACCCCTTCTTCCGCGAAATACATAACGCGTGTGCAGCCCCCCTCCGTATCTGAGACGCCCCTCTGTATCTGAGTACCCCCCCCCCCCCCCCACACACACTGGGATTCTGGTATCGATTTACTCAGTAGGTGCTACTTCAATTTAACCCTTATGCTGCTAATGGCTAATTCGACCAATACAAAATAATGCAAAAACCTGAAAAATGACTGGAACCCTGGCAAATGGGTACTCATTTGAGAGCACTCAGCGAGAGCTTTCCAATGAATACCAACATGACAGGGTTTCGATACTTTTCAGAAATCTTTGCGTCCGTGTGCTTTGGACGAAAGTAATCTCAGCATTGAAAGGGTTAACAACCAGATGCTAGGGAGAGGAAGGTACCGATATACAGAGCTATAAAAGTGACTTAGTTAGAAGGCACATGATATCCTCTTGAGATCTAAGCTTTAAGGAAATACATGCTGTTTTATATTTTAGAATATACAAATATTGCCTTAAAGTCTGTTTATATTGATAACCAATTTTGTTGTAACTAACCTTTATGAAAGTGAATAGTAAATATAAAGTTCAAACCTATTTAAAACCCTGTCTAAATGCCCGAAAATTTTGGAATAATCTCTATGATACGATGGTGCAAGTGTGAAGGCAGAAAAAAAAAATTCTCCACCGTTTTTCCAAAAAAAAAGCAGAATTTTTTTTAATTTTTTTTTTATCCACCGTTTTTCCAAAAACAGCAGAAAAAAAAATTTAAATTTTTTTTCTCCACCGTTTTTCAAAAACAGCAGAATTTTTTTTCTCCACCGTTTTTCCAAAAACAGCAGAAATTTTATTTTTTATTTTTTTTCTCCACCGTTTTTCAAAAACAGCAGAATTTTTTTTTCTCCACCGTTTTTCCAAAACAGCAGAAAAAAAAATTGAATTTTTTCCCACCGTTTCACGTAGTTTGCCCTTCTCCCGCTAGATGTCCCCCTTCACCACTTCCAAGGGAGCACTCATTATTTGAATTTGATGGTATGTGGTGACCAATATGGCATGTAAAAGTGGACAAAAAAGACATTTTAGAATATACATACTTGATATTGAATATTGTTAAATTAATAAGGAATTTCATAATTCATTTATGAATTGCAAATATTAACTATTCACTATGCAGTCGTGACCAGACTCGGCACTACGAGCGGGACGACAGCGTATATAGGCCTGTCATGAGAGTGGCATGGGGAAAGATCGACTCCGTATTAAAGGAGCATAGCACGGCCACTTTGCACCTTATCAGTTACTCGGCAGTAACTGCCCATGCATGGTGTTTCGCTGGTCGATGTCGGGCAGGAAATCACAAGTTAGCTGTCTTACACAGCTGTGTTATTTGCGAAAGAAAGGGGCCTTTTTAAGACCTCCGCATGTCTGCGATTTTGTAAATGAAGGGTATTTTTTTGTAACCAGGAACGAAGTATGGTGGGTGAAAATCCCTTTACAATCCACGAAACATACGCGGCTCTAACGCCGAGTGACGTTGGCTCCCGGCAGGCGTGGGCTTCTGAGTCTGCTGCCGCTAAACAGGCGGAAGATAATAAAATCTAAAGTTAAAATACCTGTTCCCGTTCACATCCAATGTCCGTGTTTTGATAACAGCCTGAGTAAAACAAGTATAAATCCCTGAATGTTTAAGGAATTCGACCAAATCCCTGGTTTGTTATAGATGCATACTGTAAATCACTTAAATATAGCGGGAACAATACAATAGCGATAATAGCGCAGTGCCAATGTGCGTTATTTTAAAATCCCCGTCTATTCCTTTTCGATGCTGATCAAAATGTGAATGGATCATACTACCTGGATTCCACGCGTACATTTCATGAAGAGCCTTGTTCATATCAGGGGTTTAATATTAAACATGACTCTTTTTGATCATTCTGCCTATCACATATGTGGTATGCAATATATTTTCATGATGTACTGTAAGTCACCTAAGTATAGCAGGAACAAAAAGATAGAGATAATACTGTTCTGCCCATATGCGCTACTGTAAAATTCCCGGCTTTATAAAATTCTTAATTGAGCTTGCTGCTGCTGTTCCCGATCACCGCTATACCTAGATCACGCTATCCAGGGCAGTATCGTTATTGTGCTATTTAATGTTCACTCCATATTTAAGTGATTGAGAGTATTGCATTAACCTCAACATGTTTTTTTTATCTTACAGATGAACGCTGTACAGAGAGGCGCCAATTTAGGTATATAACTTCTAAATCTCCCCCCATCTATATTCATTCATTCATCTATCTTTTTCCATCATGGTTCCCTATGTATTATCAGTGAATATAGGGTTAACTTATCTGAAGATGAACAGCGACGTTATCATTCTAGCGTTGTCCCTTAATACACGGGTAGTCTCTAACCCTTCCAATTGTCATAACCATTGGAGCCATGGTAACATTGCTATTTATTTGACTCCTATAAATAGGTTGGTGAATATATTTATTGATATCAAGAAGGTGGGCGAAATTCTAGGTCAAATACACACACGTGAGCACAACCAATAGCGGCAGCGCATATCAGTAACCTTAAATAGACACGGGGAAGTGATATTCTTGCCTGAAAAACGGAGAAAATACTTTTTTAAGCTTCATAAATCCCCATATATATTCGCTTATAGTTTACATACAAATGCATCACACGCATAAATGCGTTAATGGCAAAGTAGCCTAGAGAACGATGCACTCATATATGCGTGAAAGAAAATAAAATTCATTTAAAGAAGGCCCTGGCTCAAACATTCAAAAAAACACCTAAATACAGTGCCGACATTCAATTCCTGCACTAAATGCGCGGGCAGCCAGGGCAGAAAACTTGACCGCACGACCGATTGCCACCTAGTTTCAAAGGCATAGGTGCATGGATGATCTCGCAACTGAATGTAGCTTTGATTCGCAACCTACGTGGGTCATTGGTGTGCTTGGCTTATTTTCTGACCTGTTATACATGGGTACTAACTGCAACCCGTGCAAAGCGCAGGCTTGTACACAACATCTCAGTTTTATGAGATAAGAACAGCTAACATTAGCAGCCAAGAGAAGAGCTCTTTATGATCTTTCTAACAATGTTGTGATTTCGGGACCCACAAATACAATTTTAATATATCTTAAAATAATATAGGACCGCCTTTCTAAATATAATTTGTTGTCGTAGGCCCAGTAATAGGTGAGAAATCATCAAATGAAAATGGACATATTTTGCCAAGAATGTCAGGAAATCAAAACTTCTGTTGAAGGCGTTTTCATTCGATGATTTCTCCGTGATTACTGGGCCTAAAACTACGATTTTGATATATTTAAAAAGAACATATATGTCCTAGATATATAAATGTTGTTGTCTTAAGCCCAGTAATGTATGAATGCAGTTTATATGATGTTTTGTGGCTGAGGTGGTCAATTCCCATTATACCACAAGGCTTACAAACATGTTTTTGGCAAGTATTTTGCTTTGAATGAAGATCTAAACTAAGCTGTTGTCATAACATTCTGGATGGTGCAACAATTAGAACATCATATAACAATAGGACTTACTACTGTTGGAAGCATGTGCATGTTTGCCGCTCCCATTGTTGAGGGAGGATGTTATCTAGCATAATAACCTCCTCGCTCAACAATGGGAGCATCACACATGCACATATTTCCAACAATAGTAAATCATATTGTTCTATGAAGTTCTGACTGTTGCACAATCCAGAATGTTGCAACAATCTGCTCATGCAAAGTTTAGTTTAGATCTTCATTCAAAATGAAAAACTTCACAAAATCAGTTTTTGTAAGTTATTTTTACTTCAAACCTAGCTATCGCAAAACTTCAGCCACTCACTAATCGGCATGCAAAGCCACAGCATCAGGCTTGCCACCGTTTCAGAGGAGATAGGGTCACAAAATTTGCAACTCGCTATTAATATATAGATTTGTACAACAATGCACTAGCGGACGTCCGGTCGACTGGTACAGGAATAAAATGTCTGCACTGTAGCTTGAAAATTAAGAGAAATGTCTGTCAGAATGTTGTGCTCGGTTCGAGGTTCATTCAATGTACCTTTTTACCCCTTATTTATATTTGTGTATGTCTTTGTCGCCCTCAGATGTTCCAGGTTACAAACGAAGGAAAGGGTTTTGTTTTGGGCAAAAACTTACGAGGGACGTCACGTATGACTTAACAGCCCAGCAATGCGCCAATGAATGCAATGCCAAAAAGAAATGCAAGGCCTTTCTGTACGATATTACGAACAGTAGAAAGTGCGCGCTGAAGACTAGAGTCTGCAAGAACCCTGACACCAGCATTCGAAGAGAGGGCTACATGTATGAACGATGTAAGTCAGTTGAAGCAGATGTGATGTTATATATTTTCTTTGCAGTTAGAACTATATTGAGCACCTGATAATTAACATAAACATGCAATTGACAGTTATACAAATAGAATTGTGTTTTCCATATACCGGTCAGTAAAAGATCAACAACTATATTTCATTTATTTACTCCAAAAATGACAGTCTTTGTCAAAATGATAATACTATTTACAATCGGGTCCCATTTTTTGTGTTGAATGTATTTAGATGTCTGAGAGAAATTCCAATCTCTGCTCACGAGAATTCAGCCAGTCAACAATTTGGTGCCATATAGTGGTTGAAATGTCACATTCGCAAAACACACAAAATGCTTTCTGTTTCATGGTTACGCTAGTCACAAAGTGTGCAATCTTTTATTCTGTATTGTTTCAATTTCTTATTAGTTATGAGGAACCTATATAGGACTTTGCATTGCAATATTATGACATCAATATCTCGGATGCAAATGTGCTCACACACTTGGCCATCATAATTTGCATTCATAAAGGTCAGAAGGGTTGAAATCTGGATAAAAATGTCGTCCCAACATGGCCAACAAATTTAACCTCTATATATCTAACAGTGGGAGGCCCGGTGAGGAGCAAATTAACTCAAACACTCAGTGTCCACCATATGACTCTATTAACTCCCCTTCACCCAGTAGGTTCTCTCACTTACCAGCCACCTTCCCCTATAAAAGTGCACAACCTCGCATACGACTGATGTCATTTAACATGTTGCCATAATATATACATCCTTCCTGAGTTGCATGATATATTTCGCCATCTATGTTTGAAGTCTTGTTCTGATCTAGATGATATGGACCAGAAAAATGGGCAATCAAGTACTGTATAACTGGTTAATTTGGTGTGTACTTAAGTTGGCGTTTAAAAAAAAAGTATTTTCCCTGTATTTATTTTGGCATCTGGAGCAGTCAGAACAACGTCATCTTTATGTAGACATATTTTTATCGATCTTTAATTTGGCGTTGATGGGCATTCGCCAAAAAACGCCAAATTAAAAACCACGCCAAATTAACCAGTTATTCAGTAAGCAAAAAAGTAATCAAGATTCAAAAGTTGCCATGCCTAATAATATGAGCACAAAATTATGAGTAAAACATGTGTGTTCTAATAGCACTATTATGGTGTTAAATTATTCTGATTGTGCTGATTTTCTCTTTTTTTTTAGTGTAAATCACCAAAAACTACTACAATAACAAAGGGTCAAAGCAAGTACCTGTAAAGACCAGGACAGTGGCAAAGGAAGCTGCATAGGCGCTGACTTCAGCTGTTGGGAATTGATTCTTCTACTCAACAGGACCCAGGAACAAGAACAGCGAACCATATATATATATATGCTTATCAAATATAGCCTCCACCAAGCCCCTTTCTATGTGTATCTCTAAATTCGGAGAGCAATTACAATCACATGACCACATACTAAACTTTGCTAAGCCTGCCATATGCTAAACTATAGGAATCCTACATTGAGCAATTAAATTGAGTCAATTAGATATTGGTTTGCATTACTATATCACAGCGGCAGCACATTTTGCATTACAAAGTACTTAAATTCATTTGATAATCTCAAATATTGATCAGGCACAGCTTTTAACCTTTAGGTTTTTACCACCAAAAAGATGTCTTCCACACCTTGCCATACCGCTGGAATGTCAATCACCTCAGCAGAGTCTTCTGTTAGGGGTGCAGCAAGAGAAAGGGGAGGCTAGCCTAACATATGATTTACAATTACCATGTCATTTCTAAATCGAAAATAAATTTGTTTCAATGTGGAGTTAAGTACCTACCAATGGCTTTAAGGTAATATCATTTGAGAAAAAGAAACATACCGTGAGGTTTTGCATACCTCCTAAAGATAACAATAAGTACCGAGTACATTTTGGATTTCTTAATCACTTAAGGTATACCAACAGAAATGTATGATGGCAACACATCATCATTTTGTCCATAACAATTGTATTACGTCATCATGCATTTAATATTTTATTTGATTTACAATTACAAGGTCCAAATTTTATCAATCAGTAATAATCAAATTAATTCAGAAATGAATATTTATGGTGTGGCAGCTTTTCACTCTGATTCAGATTGGTTATGATGTAGTTATATACACAAGAAGGCAATTGGTTTAGTCTGGCTAAGCTTTATGTAATCTGCTAACATGCATTGTGTATTTACAGAGCAATAAATATAAGCTGATGCAAACTACCAGATTGTTTACATTCTTATTTTCTAATTGCAAATAGAAACGCTGTCTAGCTACTTGCTATTCTGATTAGTACCTAAATCACTAGTTAAATGACACTATGGCCTGGACCGCTTATTTATGCCCAGTGTACATATGTGTATGTATATGTATATACTTATGCCCAGTGTTAGCCAAGACAGCTAAAAGCTAATATGTAAGGTATCACATTGTATTCTGTTTCTCGAATCTCGAAGCAGCAGATATTTGTTTCAAAAACAGTATTATCAATATCTTCTCAAACATAAAAGATCTGGCAAATTCGTGGTTGTTCATCCAGAAAGTCTTGTTTATGTTATTTGGTTCAAATGGGAGCTTAAACCCAAGTATAGCACCGTCACTGTAACTCCTTTAACTTGAGTTGTGAGAGAGGAGATACAGCCTTGCATAGTAATTGAAATACACCCCTCCACCCAAACACTCATCATACTCTTCCAGAATAATTCTAATATAATAGGACTGAGCTAAAATGTTCTGTGTCAATTCTCCATTACAAGGGCCCCCTGACATCTAAGTAACTGGTCAGGTAATTATCGAAGAAGGTTTAGAGTGCAAAACCAAAGCAGAACAAACTTCACACAACCTTTATATAACAGGATTCAATGAGGAATCCGACAATAACATTGGTTTTGAGCTTAAATACCATCTTGAGGGTTATATCGGAGAATAGCAGCCAAACTTCACTGAATTCTCAAGTATAAATCATTGTAAAAACACAAGTAAGATATAATTCCGAGAAACTACTTATCAGACTACCTTTTTAACACATTATGTCATTACCTGCACCACTTTACTTAACTATCATATCGACCCAATGTTTGAAACATGAAATATGCAAAACAACAACACTATCTCCTGAAGACTGCTGTGTTTTTGACACCTTTCGCACCTTAAAGATACACTTACTTTGTTTGGTCAACTCAATAACCTTACAAGTTCAAAACAAATGCTGGTGGGCTGAAATGACCATAAAGCATGTCCAAGTCAATTGTCTCTAGAGGGAGGTCAGAATCACAAGATATTAATTAATCTAGGCAATTTAGAGGCAATCTCTTTTGACAACTAGCATAGCTACCATTGTCACTTACCTGCATCTGACAGAAACCCCAGGCTTTCAGAGAGCGGCCACTGAACACAATCACACCTCTGAAATGCCTGGTTATGCAACACACACACACACACACACACACACACACACACACACACACGCTGTGGCGTCTACCAGTTATGACCGTCTTACTTGGGCACATAGATGTGGAAGTCCCCTTCTTCTTTATGATGAGTTTGAGATGCTTAGGCCATTAGGTCTAATACCCTGCTCGGATAAAGCATTTCTTGTTCTCCTGGCTTTGGTAATAGATTCTTGAAGCCCTAAGATATAGTTTTCAGAAAGACATGCTCTAACACCTACAAGATTACAATACATCCTTTCACACATCTATTGTAGCCCAGTCTTAACTATCTCAATTGTGAAATAGGCCAATTTTGACATGTTTCCTCCCTGTAAACTAATATACCACTCTTTTGGGCATTGAAACTGTAGCACCCAGGTCCACCCATTGGAAAATATCAATTCTAAAACTGTATCGAGTATGTTGTTAGAGGTATTACAAGATGCCGAATCATTGTCTTAGTCTAAGGACATATATGGCATTCTCAACATATGCGACAATAGAAACCAGAGTTCAATATAAAACTCCATATGAAATATGCCATGTTTTTCCACAGATCCCCATTTCATAAAGTTAAAAGAAGAGGCTATCTATCCATTCCGTGTTGAGGCTTTATCCACGTCAATGAAGGCCATATGACATTTCCTGTTGTTCTCCAGTGATGTGCATATGGTGTCCTTTAGTAGCATTTGGCAAAATGGTTACAAGTTACTCTTCTAGTAAATCAGGTTAACATACATACCTGGGTAACATACATACAAGCATGCACGCACACACATGCACACACACACACACACACACACACACACACACACACACACACATACATACATATATATATATATATATATATATATATATATATATATATATATATATATATATATATATATATATATATATGTATATATATATATATATATATATATATATATATATATATATATATATATTATATATATATATAATTTATATATGTCATTTTCTTATGCTCCATTTAACGTTTCAAAGATATCTTTTTCAAAAAATCATTTTTGCAAATATTAATTTTAGTATTAATAAGGCAATGCTATCATCTTAAAACTTTGATTTTCTCTTCCTATATATCTGAAAAAGAGGCCAAAGTATTTTGTTGTGTTTTTTCCATAGTTCAAGGTCATTTGAAGGTCAATTATTTCATCAAGAAAATTGTTTTCTCTCATAGACTCCATATCCCAAGTATCAAGAGGAATCATCATGGCATCTGAGATATATTGATAAGTGAGCTATTGTGAGGCTAGTTGAGCCAGTGTGATGTACATGAAAAAAAAACAACTAAGATTTTCTTATTTTCCAAG
>OZ012701.1:11846492-11851492 GCA_963942565.1 Maea johnstoni
TATATATATATATATATATATATATATATATATATATATATATATATATATATATATATATATATATATATATATATATATATATATATATATATATATATAGATATATATATATATATATATATATATATATATATATATATATTTATATATAGATAGATATAGATAGATAGATAGATAGATAGATAGATAGATAGAAAGATAGACATAGATATGGATATATATGTTTGACAATCAGTGAAACAGACCAATCTCATATCAATAAAATAAAATGCTGTCTGGAGGAACCTTTTCAAAGAATTCCTAAAAACTATTCACATTAGTAAATATCCATGGGCATACTCCATGGGTGATACTGATGAGTTATTACTTCCCTGACTATTTCCAGAGGACTATTGTGCTTCCAAGCCGTGCCAGAATGGTGGCTCGTGCACGAGTACTGCTACAGGGCCCAAGTGCGCATGTCCAACCAACTACAAAGGAACGTTCTGCGAAACACGTGAGTAAAACAAATTGTCTAGTGAGTAGTGAGTAATTGTCACGTGAGAAATAACAAATTGTCTAGTGAGTAATAACAAATTGTCACATGAGTAATAACAAATTGTCACATGAGTAATAACAAATTGTCACGTGAGTAATAACAACAAATTGTCATGTGAGTAATAACAAATGGTCATGTGAGTAATAACAAATTGTCATGTGAGTAATAGCAAATTGTCACATGAGTAATAACAAATTGTCATGTGAGTAATAACAAATTGTCATGTGAGTAATAACAAATTGTCATGTGAGCAATAACAAATTGTCACGTGAGTAATAACAAATTGTCATGTGAGTAATAACAAATTGTCACGTGAGTAATAACAAATTGTTATGTGAGCAATAACTAATTGTCTCACGAGCAAAAACTAATTTCCACATGAATAATAACAAATTGGCACGTGAGTTATAACTAATTGTCATGTGAGCAATAACACATTGTCACATGAGTACTAACTGTCACTTGGGCGATAACTAATTGTCCCCTGGGTACTAGTTGTCAGTGAATGTGAGAGGGCTTTTAGTGACTCCATGTTTGGACACTAGCTAGTCATGACTAGCCACAGTATGGCAGAAGAATGGATGGAGAATTAAGTTCCAAAATAAGTAGTTATATATGCAAATAGATAACATTGCTTACGTTCCAATATTGCATAAAATTTGTTCTGCAAATGAGATTTTCTTTTGGAATTTCGTTTTTCGTCACATTCATGCCAATTGTGGCCAATTCGTGACTAACTAGTTGGAGGTAACGGAGGAAACCGGAGTACCCAGCAAAAATCACTGCCTAACCCTAAGTCACTGGCAACCTATATATATATATATATATATATATGTATATATATATATATATATATATATATATATATATATATATGTGTGTGTGTGTGTGTGTGTTGTAACCTAGGATTGATGTACTTAAGGGTTAGAGGTCTGAGGGGTGGTTACAGGAGAAGGGTAGGGATGGAAGTCTATATGGCTGTAGGAAGGAAAGGGTTAAATATAACTTAAGAGTTCTTCTAATTTAAATGCTTTATTAAACATACTATAAAATACAATCAATGGTGACCAGAAGCACACTGCCTAACCCTAAGTCACTGGCAACCTTCTCACATACCCAGGCCAGGATTCGAATCAAGGCAGTGGTGAGAGACAGCGTGCAGTCAGTGGTGGCACGTTAGACCACACGGCCATCAGAGCAGGCCCTCCGCAAAAAAAACCTTGGGAACATTTAAAGATATTTGCTAGTATATCAGGCATAATTGAAATGTATTATATTTGGAAAACCGAAACACACACACACACACATAGGATTTATGTACTTAACCCTTTATCACTCAATGCAACAATTTTGCCATGTCCCCTGCACTGCATGGGGGGTTACTCCTCAGAGACATTGTTGCGCAGTGCATAGTGCACTGCAGTGCATAGGGAGCAGTGCTTTAAACAAGTTAAACAAGTAATTTCCATTTTTTATTTGTATCTTTCATTTCGTTAAATATGATATTATTTGTGTTTAGAATATATTAACTTAAAAGTTGATTTTTTGTCTGATTTTGCACTTGACGCACTGTCAATAACGCACCTCGGCAAGTTTGTCTTCGTTGAGTGGTTAAATGAGTGGGATATCATCGTCTGATTCCTATGGATCGTGAAGGGGACGATAGTCGATCCTCTTCCACTCTTCATCGGAATTATCCTGGTTTAAACTAGCCATTTGATGGCAGAAACAACGAAAAAACACGGGAGAATATCAATGGTTTTGTGTGTTGCTAAGGACGCCACAACACGACGACGTCACTGGCGGAATTCCCCATGACTTCCATATTTGGAGGGGGTTTTCCCGTAGTTTTCCCGCCGAAAATCACGGACTTCGAGTCCGAAAATAAGCATTAAATAACTATAGATTACGATTAAAAGGTAAGGGCAATAATATTGTATCTTTATTTAACAATCATTTGTGTACCAGCGATCTAAGATCGTGGTACCCAAAATACGCCAAAACTCGCTTCGTAGGAATAAGTGCACAAATACAATGACGCAATAACTCGCTACTGAGGAAGTGCAGCTGCACTCATGTTACGAGTTATTGCGTCATTGAGTGATAAAGGGTTAAGGGTTAGAGGTCTGAGGGGTGGTTACAGGAGAAGGGTAGGGATGGAAGTCTATATGGCTGTAGGAAGGAAAGGGTTAAATATAACTTAAGAGTTCTTCTAATTTAAAATGCTTTAAAATACAATCAATGGTGACCAGAAGCACACGGGACCCTATTGCTGCTGTTAAACTGCCTTAGAAGGAAATATAATACAAGGGAAATGCCCTAGGTAAAAAGAGGGTTACTTACAGTGGAGTGGGCTAGAGGGTAAGAGTGTAGGTGTTCCTCTGTTGGCTGCAGCATGAAGAGTGAGAAAGATACAGGATGTATCTCCCTCACTGAGCATGGGCAGAAGGGTTCCCACATGTGATTCCTGCCACATGCAGGAAGTCCCAGACAAAAGGGGGGCATCTTCACTGCTAGGGCAGTTGGTTAGATGGCAGTTATTAGCAGCACAATAGGCCACTGTTACACCCCCCACTGATCAGGGTGAGACACGCCCCCGTGTCTCCAGGTACGCCTCCCACCCCAACCAAGGGGTACAAAATATTGTTCAGTCGAACTTAGGCTCAGTGGCCACACAATCTTAACAGCCAAAACGGGCCAAAAATATTGTACGATCACTAAGCCGGAGTCCACTGGACTAAAGATATACATTGCATCAGGTAATACAAGGACGGAATCCAATTCAATACAAATTTGGCAATAAAAGGGTAAAACCAGTAAAAAAGTAAATACAAAGATCTCGGTAATACATCCTCTGAACTACTCCTATCTTCGGGCACATACTGAAAGAGTCCTGAGCCAAATAACTGTTCCCTCAGCTTAACGTGTAAAAGTGAAAAAATACAAAATTCAAGTACCTAACCTCATCCTGCTTGTCAGGCTAACGGCTATTCTAAATAAAATCACAGAATACAGAATACGTTTAATGATCGGAATGTAACATCTCAAATATATATGCTTCCTCCGTGGAAAGCAATGCGAAAATGACAGAAAAACGTGTATGTCTTCAATGGGGTGTCGGTTGAGCAAGACTGTCCAGCCGTCCGGACTGCATGTGAACAAGATCCCATTGGAGCTTGCACTCACAGAGTCCGTCCGGCTGACCAGCCCCCGCCCCTGCGACAGCACATTGAAGATATCTGGCCTCCTGAAATAGAAAAAAAAACAAAAAAACGGAATACTGAAAGAAAAACAATAACGATACATGTGAGTGAGATGCCAAATAAAACCAAACAGAAACGAGCGAAAAAAACGATGCGTGCTGAAAATCTAACAACAAAAGAAAGAAAATAAACGCATCCACATAACCTGAAAGAAAAGGGGAAAAAAATTAAGTAATAAAACAAGCAGGGAATGATCGAAAATGGAAATTTGGCTTTACATGTCGGCAACTCACTTACACGTAAGAATTTACAATTAGAACTAAAAAAGAAAACATGGAGTTAGCTTAATGAGTCCATGTGGCGGAAGGCTTAAACTACTAAGTTGAAGATGTCGCGTCGTCCTAGGCTGTTCCCTGTCATTCCAAGTCGTCGATAGTTGGTCTGTCGCAGGGGCTGGGGGCTGGTCAGCCGGACGGACTGTGTGAGTGCAAGCTCCAATAGGGCGAGATGGCAATTACTAGCAGCACAATAGGCCACTGTTACTGTGTGAGTGTGTGGCGATTAGGCAACCCGCTAAAGTAAGATCTGGTTATCTGCATTTTATCTTCAAAACTGATCTTAATGGTTATATTTTAATTGAGAAGTTATAGCCAATCAAAAAAGATCATTCCATCTTCCTTTTTGTTTATGTTTTAGGTGATGACTGTCTCTCCAATCCATGTAAGAATGGCGGATCATGTGTGACCAAGTCCCCCAGCGCGGGTTTTACTTGTAACTGTCCAAAAGGCTTCATTGGGACTTTATGCGAAACAGGTTAGTTATATAGCAGAGAATAGTAAAGACTATGATGTCGCACAGGAAATAGATGTCCTTACTGTACTGTTCCTCTGTACTTATATCATTATCATTATTGTAATGGATAATGATAATAATGATAATTTTAGTAATAACTATTATAATAATAATGATAATAATGAAAATAATAATAATAATGATGATAATAATAATCATTTTCCACTGTACTTGTAACTTGTATCATTATTATTATCATTGATAGAAAATTGATAAATAAATAAAATTAAACAGTGATAATTACAATAATGATAACAATGATAATAATAATAATAATAATAATAATAATAATAATAATAATAATAATAATAATAACCATGTGATGAAGAATGGTCGTAAATATATATATTTAGGTATTTTTCTCAGTTTAATATTCTAAACTTTTCAGTTGACTATTGTGCCTC
>OZ012701.1:11856492-11858992 GCA_963942565.1 Maea johnstoni
CTATATAAAAACAGACGCGTACATTGTGTGTTCTACAGTATTGCCTAAAATTAACAATTCTGGTACACTTAAAATACCTGAAATGATCTGACAATTCTGATACGTTTTTAGAATTGTTTGCAGGGAACAATTCTAGTACGTACCAGAATTGCAAAAGTATCTGAACAATTCTGGTACGCACCTGCATAGAGGTATTAAGGTACAAAATGACCCAAGACTTTCTATTATGACATACAGTCAATAAACATACAGCACAATACAATACAATTTACATTAATATTGCTTGCTTTGGATTGTTCAATCAGCAATCAGGATTTGTACCATGTGACCGGTCATTAAATCCCCATAATGCCCTGTGACGCAGGGCATTAAATGTCACCTCATAATGCCCCCAGAGCTAACTAGATCAGTCAACCATATATATCACAAGATACTAATAATTAGACCACAATAAACGTCTTATGCAGGAAAGCAATAATAAAAACCTTAATAACTGTTCACCAGGGCAGTATGTGTATTAAATGTGCGCCTTCAGGCATCCTGACCAAACCTCGGGCCTTCGGCCCTCGGTCTGGCCAGGATGCCTTCAGGCGCACATTCAATTCATATACTGCCCTGGTGAACAGTCATTTAGGCTTTAAAACTATAGACCTTTTGACCATATATAACGGGTTTTATATTTTTGGAACCATATTGTGTGTGATTTGTTATTTATTTCCCTATATGTATACACGTACCTCTAAGTACGACAGGTTTTAAAGACGTTCTTCCTAAATAGGTGGCACTGTAGTATGCTAGAGTGAGTAGTTAAGGATCTTTAGGCTATCATATTGCCCTCACAAACAGTCAATAAGCTAGGCTTTACTATTTATGGAGCAATCATAAATACGTTATAGCCTTGCTGAGGGCAACATGAAATTTGTCATGTGGGAATTATCTATATGCATATATACGTCACGCAAAATGTAAAAAGGATTTGCAGTACATTTATTTGAATACTTTATTTTTCAATTAAAAAAAAATTCAATTAAATTTTATTTCAATTTCAGATGGAACCTATACTCGTGGATGCACTAGCTTCCTCACCGCTAATAATCCGACCGTATTGGCGACAGTGACTGGGCGTTCAACGAAATGCTTCATGCTGGACGGAAAGGAAACGTGCTGCACTGACGGCGAGATAAGCAATAAAGACTGGTGCCAAGCCTCTGGAAAATGCAATCCCCCATAACCCCAAAGTTGCCAGTGACTTGGGGTTCGACGGTGTTTTTCGCCGGGTACTCCGGTTTCCTCCACTACTTACAACTGGCTAGTCACGAAGTAGCCACAATATGGCATAAATGTGATGAAAAAAGAAACGAAATTCCAAATTCAATCCTCTAGCTACAGTACGGACAATTAAGTTCCTGCACCAGTCGACCGGACGTCTTCCAATGACTGGATGTACAAACACCCATGTATAACATGTCAAAAGAATAACCGAAGCACATCAATGATCTACTTAGCTTGCAAATCTTAGTTCCACTCTGTTGTGAGGTCAACTATGCATTCATACACAGGAAACCGGGTGACGATCGGGCGTGCAGTCGTGTATTTTACCGGAGCAGCCCACGCATTTAGTGCAGGGATCAAATGTCAGCACTGTATATGAGCACATGATATTGTAGAACCCTTCATCCATGGGAGCATTAAAATGGCAAATATATGTGTCTCAGTTAACCCATTATTGCTAAGAGCAGCCAAGTACATCCTGATGATTTTGGGGAATCAGTTGCATAATTCAGAAAATGGTTTGGGGAAAATGTCCATCTTAACATTACCTACAACTCTCCTATGACTATTCTGTAAAATCTTTCGTAATTCCCAAGTTATCGGGAAAAGTATTATAAATCTAAACAATGATTTTTCGAGGAACTTTTAAGCACACATGGGTTGATTTTCAAAAACGTATTGACTATTTCTGTACTGGTTAGGCGACGGTTACTTGAGTGGCATAGACCCGACGGGAAAATAAATGTAACCCCCCCACTTTATTTTGTGCTCTGCCGCCGAGCCGTAAGTAGGTACACCAAACCTATAATAAATGTACCATGGATGGTAATAAAACTACAAAATTACAAGAATATTATTACCAGAGCAATACAACATTTCCAATAGCAATGCAATACAGTGTTGGTGAAAAAGCATCATCTTATTAAAAAAATGGGTCATAGATGTGCTTTGCTTATTTTTTGACACCTTCTCTATGAGTGTTTGTACAACCAGGCAGACAGCCGGTCGACAGGTGCAGGAATTAAATATCCGTACTTTACAACCTTCCAGCATTACACTAATCGTTAAAACGACCTTCTTAACGAAATAAGGACTTCGAATGTATATATTTATAATGCTTTTTAGAAAGAATATATTTATCACTGTCATTCATCAAAATGATAGAAAGTCAAATCCTAGGATTGAGAGAAAGTAATGGTTCTGTATCCATTGTTCGTCATTGAGTAGT
>OZ012701.1:11863992-11933992 GCA_963942565.1 Maea johnstoni
GTGTTGAATGGTACAAGCATAGGGATTCAATATCCAAGTAACAGTGCGCAGTTTGATAAATGCGTACTCCATGGATGCGCAAAGTACGCATTAATTAAACTGCCGGAAGATTAACACGGTATTCAGTATTCATGAGTATATCAAGGTACAATATCACCGTGAAACGGTCTTTTTTATTGATCAGATCCTCAGAAAGAAATACATTTCCAATAATTTCTATGTACATTTTAGTTAATCAATTGCCCACGCCGATGGCATACGGAGCATGCGCACTGTGCATGGCTCAGAAAGTTGGTAATGAGGTCTCACTATTAGCAGTACATGCCAGTACAGTAGAAAAGCGGGTAAAGAAAACTACTGGCATTACGTATTCAGATACCATCATGAGATCAAAAAACATTTTTGCAATTAAAATCTTTTATGTCAGCCCAAACGATTATTTACATATTATCATCTAGAAAATAAACAAATTGAAATGATATGGAACAATAACCTTTTGTTCCAGCCCCGCACCCATTTGCAATAGAATGCAGCACTAAAATTTTTGTACCTGCTGTTTTCGAGTGATTTTTATTGCATGACAGGATATATACAACCAGCATTGATCAATCCTAACACTTGTATTACACTAAGTATCTATTTGTAGAGACAAAATAAGACAATGCACAACGTACCTTCATTTTCCCAATTATGTCCATAAAACCTACTTCTTTTGACACTAAGTATTTATTTGTACTAGTTGGCCCCCGCGCACAGCACGGGTTTGCACTCTAAAATCCTACCAAATGAGAAAAAAAGAATCGCCCATATATCACAATCATTTGAGAGAGTAGGAAAAGAAAAGTTCACATTCCATAACCTTTTTGACAAAGGAAGGAAGAAATGTGTTGCAGAGAAAGAGAGATCAGTAAAACAAAAAAATGCTTCATAAATCAGGTACGCTCAAATAGAGAGGGATGTCAAAAAGTAAAGATGATACAGAAACATTGCAAAATATGATAAAATGAACAAATCAGAGTTCCTCTAAATAGAATACAAAAGAATGCAAGCATAATGGACAGAGAAACCAAAGAAATGAGATAAAGATAGGGCACATATACATATATATATATATATATATATACAATAAGCAGTATATGGTATATCTCCCCCCCCCCCCCTCTATAACCCAATTAATTCTAAAATTAGTAACTTTTGAGAGAGAGGGGGGGAAATATTTTTGGAACCTTATTGCAACATTGTATAATTGTATAGATACAAACGTACCATATTGTATGAAATACATTGTATCATTTCCAATACAGGCAGTTGGCATTGGTAATGGGGCCCGTGAAACACTTATTTTGCAAAAGAACAGACTGAGAATGCCTTACACATTAAAAATAACCATCAAACAGTTCCCATCGGACGCTAAGCTAATGATCCAAGGCGGTAGTTATGGACAGCAAGGGGCAGGGAATTCAGTTATTGCCAAAAAACCACCTCCTAAACTCGGTATTTATATAATGATTGACAAAATAAGACATGGAACAATGTACCTTCATTTTTCCAATCATGTCCATAAAACCTACTTCTTTTGAATGTCGGCACTGTAGGTGAAGTGCATCCTCAGCAGCACTTAAGTCGCTGAGGGGGCAGAATTCTGGCAGAATAGGTACGTCATCTACTCTAGACTAGAGTGGCATGTGATTCTAACAATAGCTTCTAGCTCCCGCAGGAGTTCTCTAGATATGTAAGAGATCTGCAACCAATCGAAACCCCGTGTATATATGTAACGCGGACACTACTGGGTAATTAGAGGTTATTGTGTCCACTCGTCTGCACACACCAGAACGCATCCCCAAAGTCCGATGTCCCAAATACACTTTCTCCATAGATCTTTACTCCAAACGTATCCTTTCAATATCAGATAATTCAAAACATCATCCACACCAAATATATATATATATATATATATATATATATATATATATATATATATATATATATATATATATATATATATATATATATATATATATATATGTATATATATATATATATATATATATATATATATATATGTATATATATATATATATATATATATATATATATATATATATATATATATATATATATATATATATAGGCATGCGTGTCTGAGAGAGAGAGAGAGAGAGAGAGAGAGAGAGAGAGAGAGAGAGAGAGAGAGAATCTTATAAAGAGGTAATCTTAAGTAGCACCATTGCAAGTCCTAGTGTTGACACATACCTTGAAGTGAAAGAAGTGTTTTCTAATGAATGTGGGAAGGTTAATGAGTACCGTTTAAAAAAGGATAGAGTTTTTAGTAGCTACATGAACACCTGAAAGAGCGTGTGGATGACTGTTGTCGTTGGTATAAATATAGGCAGAACTTTTACTAAATTATCCATTGGAACTCCTCGGCAGGACAGGTCAGACGCTCTACATTGGTGATCAACTGCTTGAAAGGTAAGAGACATTTATTGTAGGAATTGCTCACGGGCAGTTGGTGATTGTGGCAATACCAGAGCCCGGCCCAGTCAGCAGCAAAAACTGAGTCCGTAGCGCAAGATTCTGGCTGTTGACTTCGATGGCACAGTATTGCCACAATCGACTTCCTCCCACGACTAATTATATCACAAGGCTAACATGCATGTTTTGGGCAAATTCCTTGATCGGAAAGAAGATCTAATCAAAGCTGTAGGCGAGATGTATGTATGTACACTCTCACATACATACATAAATACATATACATACATAATTACACACACACACACACACACACACACACACACACACACACACACACACATATATATATATATATATATATATATACATATATATATATATATATATATATATATATATATATATATATATATATATATATATATATATATATATATATATATCCCGTTTTTTTCTCCTACACTTACAACTGACACCTGGCACTTGCAATTGATGCTTCTTCAATGGAACCCTGAACGTTTTAAGTTCTTAATTGTAATTACGTTTATGATTGTCGTTGTCCTTCAACACCAATACCAATGCCTATTTCATTGTTGAGTTCATTTTATGTGTATTTCTTTGCAGTCAATAAAGTATCGATTCTGCAGCATCTCCTCTCTTGCCAACCTAAACATCTTACTTTTCAATTTCATTGAATTGTTTAACATTTTATTTACAGTCATGAAGATTGCTGTTTTCCTGCTCTCACTCGGTGTGGCTCTGGCAGCAGTGGAGGGTTACCCGGGAGAAAAGTCTAACGCGACAGAGTCACTAGCAGAAAGAGACTTTGAGATGGAGGAGGTAAGTACAAAACAATCGAGGGGTCTGTATGTATATCATATATATATATATATATATATATATATATATATATATATATATATATATATATATATATATATATATATATATATATATATATATATATATATATATATATATTAAGAAGTTGTTGTATTAGTATGCTGTTTCCTGGACTTACGTTAGGGAAACTGGTAATTCTTGCTTCTTTCTATGTATATTCATTATCATGTGAGCTCACACAATTGCATTACTGACTACTGACTATAATCCTAGTTCACTTAACTGGTTATAGATATGATTAAAGATGGAAACAATGTGATAAAATGGGTATTATTCCACTTGAACTTGGCCTACCCAAATGACTGTGCGGTTTTATGCATTGCCACTGACTGCTTGCTGTCCTTTATTAATGTCTGTATTCAAGCCCACCTTGTTCATTTGAGAAAGTTGCCACTGACTTGGGGATAAATGGTTGTTTTAGCCGGGTACTCCGGTTTCCACAATTAGTTTCAACTGGCCACCATTAACAACTTAGCTGCGATATGGCAGAAAAAGGGGCGTAAATCAAAATCCCAAATTCCACTTAACTGCAAAGGTTATGTAAATCATTTTAATATTGCAGTCATAACTCGCTTAATTGCATTCTGAAATGAGCCCAACGGATAGTTTTCATTACACTTAATCAAAAGCTAAAGACAGTTATTGTTGTTGTAAGTAAATGGTTTGTTTTCCAATCCTGCTAATGACATTCGTTACATATAATGCTCAAGTGTTAAATATCTTGCCAGTCACAAAGGCTCATAATATAATGGTCCAAATACAATCAGATATATACTTATAAGTATCTTGAAATAGACAAACACCATATAAAATGTCATATCATATTCGTTTAGTACATTTTAGGAATGACATATAAATTCACAAAACATTTGAAAACGAGTATTGGGGTGTTTTCTGATAAACATATCTCCTTCGACAGGGATGTCCAACTCTCGTATTGTTGCACCTGGGCGCGATATTGTGCCAATGATACTTCATGATATAATAATGTACACGCACGTGTTCGTTGTTGCCACTCTCGCAATGATAGTTCCATTTGCCATGAAAATGAGCCAGGCAACCAGTCGTTGCTTTTAAGAAATGTATTTAGCCTCCTTCTGTGGAGAGAGGATAAGTAAAGTTTAATTTACCCTCCTTCTGGAGTGATCGGTTACCGTAGAAATAAAGGCTGATTTAGCCTCTCTCTGTAAAGGGAGGGAGGGTAAAAAATGTCTTATTTTTCCTCCCTCTCGATTGAAAGGGTAAATATAACGTTTTATTTGCCATGCCTCTGGTGTTGTCCAACAAATATAAAGTTTTATTTCCCACCCCTCTGTGATGGTCGGGTAAAATTAAAGTTTTATCTAAACTCTCTCTGAAATATTTGGGTACATATAATGTTTTGTTTACTCTCACACTGGAATGGTAAAAAAAGGTTTTATTTACCCTCCCCTTGAATGGCCGGGTAAATATTTACCCTCATTTTTTCGGATCTGCGAGCAGAAAAAAAATGTTTTTTATTTACCCTCACATAAAGGACGGTCGTTTGAAAAAGGTTTTTTGTTTTCTCTTTCACATATGGTCACTGTACCTATTTGAGGGGTTTATTATTTTTCCATTCGAGCGATCTTCACTCACCTAAAGACATCCTAAAATCGTCTTTAAATTCGCCTATATTTCATGAAAATATGATCAGCACACTTTGTTTAAAACTGAGTGAAACATAAAAGAAATCCTCAAAAAGATGAAATTAATGAAATGGTCTAGGAGTTTAAAGCAACTCTGCACGTATTTTCCTGTGTACGTGAATGAAATCACGTGATTGCATACAGCAAGTTGATTGGCTCAGTTGAAATACGCACTTATCCGTGTTACAAAAAGTTGGCTCAATATCAAATTGAACCTACACAAAGGCGATTTCCTTTGGATAAAACTATTTAGAAAAAAATGTGCTCGGTGAATATCTTGGCTTTATTGCTTGGCTTTTTCATCCTTCTACTTCTGAAGAAATTCGAGAAAAAATTAAAGAAATTCTTAATTGATCAAAAAATGATATAAATTTTCCAAATTTGACAATTTTCTTGGAATAAAAAATCTCCAGAAATTCATTTTTCTAAAAACTGTCTCTCAGCAGTTTTTTGAGCCCTCGGCTCATCATTAGCTTCAATACGGCTAAAGACTGCCAGATATCGTTCCTGAGTTACGATAATCTCTATTAACAAATCTGACAAGAGGTGCCAGATGTGAACAGGAACTTTAGAAAATTGTTTGTAAATGCTCTTTCTGGTCCGGGGGCGGGGGGGGGGGGACTTAGGTATTCAGGGGGGCGCATACGCTCGTTATCAAAATTGTAAAATATCCCTAAAGCACTGATTTCTGGCCAAAAAAGCACCCTTATTTTAACAAAAACGCTGACTTTTTCCAGTAAATAAACAATTCCCTTCTTTTAACAAAACACTGACGTTGGATGACCGGGAACACGTATTTTAACTTTAGATTTTATAATCCTCTGCCTGTTCAGTGGTAGCAAGTGGCAGCAGCAAATTCGGAAGCCTAGTCACTTCGGGAGTCACTCGGCGTCAGAGCCAAGTATATTTCGTTGATAGTAAGGGGATTTTCACCCCCACCCCCTACTTCGTACCTGGTTACAAAAAAGTACCCCTCTTTTACAAAATTGCGGACATGTGGAGGTCTTAAAAAGACCCCTTCTTCCGCGAAATACATAACGCGTGTGCAGCCCCCCTCCGTATCTGAGTCCCCCCTCTGTATCTGAGTACCCCCCCCCCCCCCCCCCCACACTGGGATTCTGGTATCGATTTACTCAATAGGTGCTACTTCAATTTAACCCTTATGCTGCTGATGGCTAATTCGACCAATACAAAATGATGCAAAAACCTGAAAAATGACTGGAACCCTGGCAAATGGGTACTCATTTGAGAGCACTCAGCGAGAGCTTTCCAATGAATACCAACATGACAGGATTTCGATACTTTTCAGAAATCTTTGCGTCCGTGTGCTTTGGTCGAAAGGAATCTCAGCATTGAAAGGTTTAATAACCAGATGTTAGGGAGAGGAAGGTGCCAATATACACAGCTATAAAAGTGACTTAGCTAGAAGGCACATGATATCCTCTTGAGATCTAAGCTTTAAGGAAATACATGCTGTTTTATATTTCAGAATATACAAATATTGCCTTAAAGTCTGTTTATATTGATAACCAATTTTGTTGTAACTAACCTTTATGAAAGTGAATAGTAAATATAAAGTTCAAACCTATTTAAAACCCTGTCTAAATGACCGAAAATCTTTGAAACATCTCTATAATATGTCTGTTACAATTAATTTTTTTTCACTGAAAGTAGAATGCAACTATAAAAATTATAGTTCGCAAGGTAAATAGTGACATACACTGTGTGTATTTAAGCAGAGAGTAAAACGTGATAGATTATTGTAACGACTAGATATATCGTGAATTTTGGGAAATATAAGGTGTATTGTCTTTGGGCAGAACTGTTGTGTCTTAGTGTCTAATTTTCCAAATAATCACAAATATTCATTCTACTTTGAAGCATTAGAAATAAATGAAATGATATTGAGTTAAATGAATTTTCTTAAATATGATCCGGAAAGTATTCATTTATGAATATAAAGTCAAACCATATTAAAACATTTGGCCAAGCTAGCTAAAGAGGATGACGATAGCTTGCAAAACTGATCAGATTATAGTGTTATCATCACATATTTTACACTGATATGTATGAGCCATTTGAACATATGGTTTGCAGTTAATAAAGATACAGCTTATGTATTTACGCTGGGAGCTAAAACTGCCATTTCATACAGTACAGACGTTTAATTTCTGCACCAGTCGACCGGACGTCTGCCAAGGCCTGGTTGTATAAAGAAACATGCTAAGATGTCAAGAAAATAATCCAAAGACATCAATGACACATGTACCTTGCGAATCAAAGCTACGTTCAGTAATAAGGTCATCCGTAAATCCATGCCAAGGAAACTGGATAGCAATCGGGCATATGGTCGTTTATTATGCCCGGGCTGTCCACGCATTTAGTGCAGGATTTAAATGTTGGCACTGTAGTGAAGAGCAACAGTTTTGAGGATTAAGATGCTGACTTCTCGACAAATGAGAGGCTCGAACCCTATTGTTAGGCATAACTGTCTATCATATTGTGCCTAGATTTGCCAAAAAGTCTACATGCACTTTGAATAAACTTTATTCGATTTTACGATGTAGGAATCTTTTCCAAGTGATATTTCAACATCCCATATTTACTTATTTTCCACTTTTCAAATGCATTGTTGTTTGAAAATGATAATCTTATATGTCTGTGCCATCCGTGTGATGATTCATGAATAAAGTTCATTGAAAAGACATCGTTTCTTTGAAATTTATTGATAAAAGAGAGTCAGGCATCTGGCAAAATCAATAAAACCCAATTTCAGGAATTTGGCCAAATCCCTAGACATTTTAGGATGGATGAAATTTCGTTTTTTGTCACTTTGTCTCCCTTTTCCTGCCGGTTAAGTCGTGACTGGTCAATTGTAACTGGTGGAGAAAAATAGATTGCCGGCCAAAAACCACCGCCTATACCCTGGCGACGTTCTAACATGCCCTTGGATTCGAACCAAGACTGTGGTGAGACACAGCTAGCAGTCAGTGACAAGATCTTGTACCACGCGGCCATCAGGGCAGGCCCTAAACATTTTAGGTGTTTAGCCTGAGTAAAACAGGTATTTGGCTAAGTCTAAGGCTAAATCCCTGAATGTTTCAGGAATTCGACCAAATCCCTGGTTTGTTATAGATGCATACTGTAAATCACTTAAATATAGCGGGAACAATACAATAGCGATAATAGCGCAGTGCCAATGTGCGTTATTTTAAAATCCCCGTCTATTCCTTTTCGATGCTGATCAAAATGTGAATGGATCATACTACCTGGGTTTCCACGCGTACATTTCATGAAGAGCCTTGTTCATATCAGGGGTTAAATATTAAACATGACTCTTTTTGATCATTCTGCCTATCACATATGTGGTATGCAATATATTTTCATGATGTACTGTAAGTCACCTAAGTATAGCAGGAACAAAAAGATAGAGATAATACTGTTCTGCCCATATGCGCTATTGTAAAATTCCCGGCTTTATAAAAATCTTAATTGAGCTTGCTGCTGCTGTTCCCGATCACCGCTATACCTAGATCACGCTATCCAGGGCAGTATCGTTATTGTGCTATTTAATGTTCACTCCATATTTAAGTGATTTAGAGTATTGCATTAACCTCAACATGTTTGTTTTTTATCTTACAGATGAACGCTGTACAGAGAGGCGCCAATTTAGGTATATAACTTCTACATCTCCCCCCCCCCCCCCCATCTATATTCATTCATTCATCTATCTTTTTCTATCATGGTTCCCTATGTATTATCAATGAATAGAGTTAAGTTACTTGAAAACGAACAGCGACGTTATCATTCTAGCGTTGTCCCTTAATACACGGGTAGTCTCTTACCCTTCCAATTGTCATAACCATTGGAGCCATGGTAACATTGCTATTTATTTGACTCCTATAAATAGGTTGGTGAATATATTAATTGATATCAAGAAGGTGGGCGAAATTCTAGGTCAAATACACACACGTGAGCACAACCAAAAGCGGCAGCGCATATCAGTAACCTTAGATAGACACGGGGAAGTGATATTATTGCCTGAAATACGGAGAAAATACTTTTTTAAGCTTAAGCTTAAGCTTTAAATCCCCATATATATTCGCTTATAGTTTACATACAAATGCATCACACGCATATATGCGTTAATGGCAAATTAGCCTAGAGAACGATGCACTCATATATGCGTGAAAGAAAATAAAATTCATTTACAGAAGGCCCTGGCTCAAAATTTCAAAAAAACACCTAAATACAGTGCCGCCATTCAATTCCTGCACTAAATGCGCGGGCAGCCAGGGCAGAAAACTTGACCACATGACCGATTGCCACATAGTTTCAAAGGCATAGGTGCATGGATGATCCCGCAACTGAAAGTAGCTTTGATTCGCAACCTACGTGGGTCATTGGTGTGCTTGGCTTATTTTCTGACCTGTTATTCATGGGTACTAACTGCAACCCGTGCAAAGCGCAGGCTTGTACACAACATCTCAGTTTTATGAGATAAGAACAGCTAACATTAGCAGCCAAGAGAAGAGCTCTTTATGATCTTTCTAACAATGTTGTGATTTCGGGACCCACAAATACAATTTTAATATATCTTAAAATAATATAGGACCGCCTTACTAAATATAATTTGTTGTCTTAGGCCCAGTAATAGGTGAGAAATCATCAAATGAAAATGGACATATTTTGCCGAGAATGTCAGGAAATCAAAACTTCTGTTGAAGGCGTTTTCATTCGATGATTTCTCCGTGATTACTGGGCCTAAAACTACGATTTTGATATATTTAAAAAGAACATATATGTCCTAGATATATAAATGTTGTTGTCTTAAGCCCAGTAATGTATGAATGCAGTTTATATGATGTTTTGTGGCTGAGGTGGTCAATTCCCATTACACCAAAAGGCTTACAAACATGTTTTTGGCCACTCTGCCAGGGCGGCGATACCGTCTTCCGGTTGGATTGCTACACGACTAGTATCTCTGCCAGCGAGCGCACGATCACTAATGCATGTTTTCTTAAGTTGCGTCCTGTTTCAATGTACGATTTGAAAAATTATACCAAATATGAGGCTTCCGTGCATTATTCGCCATTCAGTTATTTATAATTGCGCAAACTACGATATTTATGACATTTCGGGTGCAATGCCTTAGTACTATTTGCGATAGCTCATGAGAATAAGCGGTGAAAAATCCCGATTATTGACCAATCAGCCAGTCGGCCGTCCAGCGCTCTCGCAACAAACAGGCCACTGCGAGGATGACGTCATTGTTGATTGTAATTTTGACCATGCGCGTCGCGTGCATCACACGTTTTGACCAATGGGATCTATTTAATGATGTCACTTTTCAAAATATTCCGCGAAATAGTCCCGACGTAGTGGCAGAGATACTATGCGTAGCGGGATATCTGGGTAGGAGAATGGTTTTTGGCAAGTATTTTGCTTTGAATGAAGATCTAAACTAAGCTGTTGTCATAACATTCTGGATGGTGCAACAATTAGAACATCATATAACAATAGGACTTACTACTGTTGGAAGCATGTGCATGTTTGCCGCTCCCATTGTTGAGGGAGGATGTTATCTAGCACAATAACCTCCTCGCTCAACAATGGGAGCATCACACATGCACATATTTCCAACAATAGTAAATCATATTGTTCTATGACGTTCTGACTTTTGCACAATCCAGAATGTTGCAACAATCTGCTCATGCAAAGTTTAGTTTAGATCTTCATTCAAAATGAAAAACTTCACAAAATCATTTTTTGTAAGTTATTTTTACTTCAAACCTAGCTATCGCAAAACTTCAGCCACCCACTAATCGGCATGCAAAGCCACAGCATCAGGCTTGCAGCCGTTTCAGAGGAGATAGGGTCACAAAATTTGCAACTCGCTATTAATATATAGATTTGTACAACAATACACTAGCGGACGTCCGGTCGACTAGTACAGGAATTAAATGTCTGCACTGTAGCTTGAAAATTAAGAGAAATGTCTGTCAGAATGTTGTGCTCGGTTCGAGGTTCATTCAATGTACCTCTTTACCCCTTATTTATATTTGTGTATGTCTTTGTCGCCCTCAGATGTTCCAGGTTACAAACGAAGAAAAGGGTTTTGTTTTGGGCAAAAACTTACGAGGGACGTCACGTATGACTTAACAGCCCAGCAATGCGCCAATGAATGCAATGCCAAAAAGAAATGCAAGGCCTTTCTGTACGATATTACGAACAGTAGAAAGTGCGCGCTGAAGACTCGTGTCTGCAAGAACCCTGACACCAGCATTCGAAGAGAGGGCTACATGTATGAACGATGTAAGTCAGTTGAAGCAGATGTGATGTTATATATTTTCTTTGCAGTTAGAACTATATTGAGCACCTGATAATTAACATAAACATGCAATTGACAGTTATACAAATAGAATTGTGTTTTCCATATACCGGTCAGTAAAAGATCAACAAGTATATTTCATTTATTTACTCCAAAAATGACAGTCTTTGTCAAAATGATAATACTATTTACAATCGGGTCCCATTTTTTGTGTTGAATGTATTTAGATGTCTGAGAGAAATTCCAATCTCTGCTCACGAGAATTCAGCCAGTCAACAATTTGGTGCCATATAGTGGTTGAAATGTCACATTCGCAAAACACACAAAATGCTTTCTGTTTCATGGTTACGCTAGTCACAAAGTGTGCAATCTTTTATTCTGTATTGTTTCAATTTCTTATTAGTTATGAGGAACCTATATAGGACTTTGCATTGCAATATTATGACATCAATATCTCGGATGCAAATGTGCTCACACACTTGGCCATCATAATTTGCATTCATAAAGGTCAGAAGGGTTGAAATGTGGATAAAAATGTCGTCCCAACATTGCCAACAAAATTAATCTCTATATATTTAACAGTGGGAGGCCCGGTGAGGAGCAAATTAACTCAAACACTCAGTGTCCACCATATGACTCTATTAACTCCCCTTCGCCCAGTAGGTTCTCTCACTTACCAGCCACCTTCCCCTATAAAAGTGCACAACCTTGCATAAGACTGATGTCATTTAACATGTTGCCATAATATATACATTCTTCCTGAGTTGCATGATATATTTCGCCATCTATGTCTGAAGTCTAGTTCTGATCTAGATGATATGGACCAGAAAAATGGGCAATCAAGTACTGTATAACTGGTTAATTTGGTGTGTACTTAAGTTGGCGTTTAAAAAAAAAGTGTTTTCCCTGTATTTATTTTGGCGTCTGGAGCAGTCAGAACAACGTCATCTTTATGTAGACATATTTTTATGCGATCTTTAATTTGGCGTTGATGGGCATTCGCCAAAAAACGCCAAATTAAAAACCACGCCAAATTAACCAGTGATTCAGTAAGCAAAAAAGTAATCAAGATTCAAAAGTTGCCATGCCTAATAATATGAGCACAAAATTATGAGTAAAACATGTGTGTTCTAATAGCACTATTCTGGTGTTATATTATTCTGATTATGCTGATTTTCTTTTTTTTTCTAGTGTAAATCACCAAAAACTACTACAATAACGAAGGGTCAAAGCAAGTACCTGTAAAGACCAGGACAGGTGCGGAGGATGTTGCATAGGTGCTGACTTCAGCTGTTGGGAATTGATTCTTCTACTCAACAGGACCCGGGAACAAGAACAGCGAACCATATATATATATATGCTTATCAAATATAGCCTCTACCAAGCCCCTTTCTATGTGTACCTCTAAATTCGGAGAGCAATTACAATCACATGACCACATACTAAACTTTACTAAGCCTGCCATATGCTAAACTATAGGAATCCTACATTGAGCAATTAAATTGAGTCAATTAGATATTGGTTTGCATAACTATATCACAGCGGCAGCACATTTTGCATTACAAAGTACTTAAATTCATTAGATAATCTCAAATATTGATCAGACACAGCTTTTAACCTTTAGGTTTTTACCACCAAACAGATGTCTTCCACACCTTGCCATACCGCTGGAATGTCAATCACCTCAGCAGAGTCTTCTGTTAGGGGTGCAGCAAGAGAAAGGGGAGGCTAGCCTAACAATTACCATGTCATATCTAAATCGAAAACAAATTTGTTTCAATGTGGAGTTAAGTATCTAACAATGGCTTTAAGGTAATATCATTTGAGAAAAAGAAACATACCATGAGGTTTTGCATACCTCCTTAAGATAACAATAAGTACCGAGTACATTTTGGATTTCTTAATCACTTAAGGTATACCAACAGAAATGTATGATGGCAACACATCATCATTTTGTCCATAACAATTGTATTACTTCATCATGCATTTAATATTTTATTTGATTTACAATTACAAGGTCCAAATTTTATCAATCAGTAATGATCAAATTAATTCAGAAATGAATATTTATGGTGTGGCAGCTTTTCACGCTGATTCAGATTGGTTATGATGTAGTTATATACACAAGAAGGCAATTGGTTTTAGTCTGGCTAAGCTTTATGTAATCTGCTAACATGCATTGTGTATTTACAGAGCAATAAATATAAGCTGATGCAAACTACCAGATTGTTTACATTCTTATTTTCTAATTGCAAATAGAAACGCTGTCTAGCTACTTGCTATTCTGATTAGTACCTAAATCACTAGTTAAATGACACCATGGCCTGGACCGCTTATTTATGCCCAGTGTAAATATGTGTATATATATGTATATACTTATGCCCAGTGTTAGCCAAGACAGCTAAAAGCTAATATGTAAGGTATCACATTTTATTCTGTTTCTCGAATCTCGAAGCAGCAGATATTTGTTTCAAAAACAGTATTATCAATATCTTTTCAAACATAAAAGATCTGGCAAATTCGTGGTTGTTCATCCAGAAAGTCTTGTTTATGTTATTTGGTTCAAAAGGGAGCTTAAACCCAAGTATAGCACCGTCACTGTAACTCCTTTAACTTGAGTTGTGAGAGAGGAGATACAGCCTTGCATAGTAATTGAAATACACCCCTCCACCCAAACACTTATCATACTCTTCCAGAATAATTATAATATAATAGGACTGAGCTAAAATATTCTGTGTCAATTTCTCCATTACAAGGGTCCCCTGACATCTTATCTATTAGTAACTGGTCAGGTAATTATCGAAGAAGGTTTAGAGTGCAAAACCAAAGCAGAACAAACTTCACACAACCTTTATATAACAGGATTCAATGAGGAATCCGACAATAACATTGGTTTTGAGCTTAAATACCATCTTGAGGGTGCTATCGGAGAATTGCAGCCAAACTTCACTGAATTCTCAAGTATAAATCATTGTAAAAACACAAATAAGATATAATTCCGAGAAACTACTTATCACACTACCTTTTTAACACATTATGTCATTACCTGCACCACTTTACTTAACTATCATCAACCCAATGTTTGAAACATGAAATATGCAAAACAACAACAATCTTTCCTGAAGATTTATGTTTTTAAGGTAAAATGTCATGCTGTTTTTTGACACCTTTCGCACCTTAAAGATACACTTACTTTGTTTGGTCAACTCAATAACCTTACAAGTTCAAAACAAATGCTGGTGGGCTGAAATTACCATTAAGCATGCCCAAGTCAATTGTCTCTAGAGGGAGGTCAGAATCACAAGATAATAATTAATCAAGGCAATTCAGTGGCAATCTCTTTTGACAACTAGCATAGCTACCATTGTCACTTACCTGCATCTGACAGAAACCCCAGGCTTTCAGAGAGCGGCCACTGAACACAATCACACCTCTGAACTGCCTGGTTATGCAACACAAACACACACACACACACACACACACACACACACACACACGCTGTGGCGTCTATCAGTTATGACCGTCTTACTTGGGCACATAGATGTGGAAGTCCCCTTCTTCTTTATGATGAGTTTGAGATGCTTAGGCCATTAGGTCTAATACCCTGCTCGGATAAAGCACTTCTTGTTCTCCTGGCTTTGGTAATAGATTCTTGAAGCCCTAAGATATAGTTTTCAGAAAGACATGCTCTAACACCTACAAGATTACAATAATCCTTTCACACATCTATTGTAGCCCAGTCTTAACTATCTCAATTGTGAAATAGGCCAATTTTGACATGTTTCCTCCCTGTAAACTAATATACCACTCTTTTGGGCATTGAAACTGTAGCACCAGGTCCACCCATTGGAACATATCAATTCTAAAACTGTATCGGGTATGTTGTTAGAGGTATTACAAGATGCCGAATTATTGTCTTAGTCTAAGGACATATATGGCATTCTCAACATATGCGACAATAGAAACCAGAGTTCAATATAAATTCCATATGAAATATGCCATGTTTTTCCACAGATCCCCATTTCATAAAGTTAAAAGAAGAGGCTATCTATCCATTCCGTGTTGAGGCTTTATCCACGCCAATGAAGGCCATATGACATTTCCTGTTGTTCTCCAGTGATGTGCATATGGTGTCCTGCTGTAGCATTTGGCAAAATGGTTACAAGTTACTCTTCTAGTAAATCACGTTAACATACATACCTGGGTAACATACATACAAGCATGCACGCACACACATGCATACACACACACACACACACACATATATATATATATATATATATATATATATATATATATATATATATATATATATATATATATATATATATATATATATATACATATATATATATATATATATATACATATATATATATATATATATATATATATATATATATATATATATATATATATATATATATATATATATATATATATATATATGTATATATATATATATATATATATATTATTTATATATGTCATTTTTTTATGCTCCATTTAACTTTTCCAAAGATATCTTTTTCAAAAACTCATTTTTGCAAATATTCACTTTAGTATTAATAAGGCAATGCTATCATCTTAGAATTTTGATTTTTTCTTCTTGTATATCTGAAAAAGAAAGTTAAAGTATTTTGTTGTGTTTTTTCCATAGTTCAGGGTCATTTGAAGGTCAATTATTTCATCAAGAAAATTGTTTTCTCTCATAGACTGCATATCCCAAGTATCATGAGGAAACATCATGGCATCTGAGATATATTGATAAGTGAATATATATATATATATATATATATATATATATATATATATATATATATATATATATATATATATATATATATATATATATATATATATATATATATGTGTGTGTATATTATGTGACCACTGACCAATCTCTCTATTGATTGGTTAATTCAGGCTATGACCACTTCCTCTACTAGAGAATATCTCCCAACCAGTCCATCAAAACAGTTAATGGATTGGACAATATTGACTGATCCCAAAGAGGCACAGCATCCAATGAGAGTGCCAGAATAGTGACACATCCCCAGTTTTCCCCAGCATGCCAAAAGCCAATCAGATGGGCTGTGACATGACCGGCCACCATTTTGCCCAGATTACCCAATCAGGAAGCAGGACATAACTGCAGTAGGCATTAAGTAGGTCATGCCTCTGATCCGTCTGCACAAATGTAAACAGACAAAATGGCTACCTCTTCTGCAAGTTCTCCACCAGAACTTGGTAAAAAAAGACATGCTACCCTTACAGACCAGGATATGGAGAATATATTGAAGAGGAGAAATGCTGCAAATACTGACAAGGTTACTGGAAACAGTGTTAACATTATCAGGAAGTATTTGAATGAGAAAAATCTGCCTGTGGATTTTGAAAGTTTGGATGACAAGGCACTAGATGAACTTCTCTCAAAATTTTATTGTGAAGTTCGTACTTCTGATGGAGAACTTTACAAAAATCCAGCATGATTACCCTAATACATGGGATAAACAGACATCTAAGTAACAGCAGAAAGTCCTGTGAGTTCTTTTCAGGTTTATCCCTGAGGGAGGGATTTGATAAGATCTGAACTTTTCTGATTGAACATTTGGAAGCCAATAAGGGTGAATTAAGGCTTATTTTGAGGGTTTTGAAGTTTTAAAGATAATTTGCTTCAAAACTATGTTTTATTATTGTATTAAGGATACCTGATAGTGGTAGTTTAATAAAAATGTTTCTTAACAATCTGTCTGATGTGTAATTAATGCTTCTTACATTTGTCAGTGGTCATATAATAAAACAAATATGAACTGATCTCTCGAGCAAATCAGGTGATATGGACCGAGGGAGAGCAATATTGCCCAAGGCCGAAGGCCGCAGGCAATATTGCTCTCCCTCGGTCCATATAACCTGATATTGCCCTCGGGATCAGTCCATATTTGTATAATAATATATATATATATAATATATATATATATATATATATATATATATATATATATATATATATATATATATATATATATATATATATATATATATATATATATATATATATATATATATATATATATATATATACATACGTACATACCACCCTGACCTCCCTCTAGAGACAATTGACTTCAGGCATGCTCAATGGCCATTTCTGCCCACATTTGTTTTGAACTTGTAAGGGATGAAGCTCAAGTTATTGAGTTGACCAACCAAAGCATTCGTATCTTCAAGGTGCGAAAATTGCTCTTGTTGTGGGCAGATCACAAATAGACACTCATGATCATGTTGGGTAAGATTGTCTGTGTCAAAAATAAACACACCCCGACATTTTACCTTAAAAACATGAGTCATCAAGATTGTTGTAGTTTTACCTGTTTCATGTTTCAAACATTGGGTGGATGATTATAGTGTTAAGTGGGGCATATAATTGTTTAACGTATATGTTTAATGCAGTCTGAAAAGTAGTTTCCTGGAATTATATCCTACTTGTTTTACTTGTTCCTGCAATATACCTGATAGAGGTCTTTCAACGACATCGGATGGTTTCATTGTGGGTTGATACTTTTTATTTCAAATTATATAAACAGATTTAGAGGTGAGAATTCAGTGAAGTTTGGCTTCAATTCTCTGATACTTCCCTAAAGATGGTACTTAGCTCAAAATCGCTTTTGGTCAAGGATTTCTCATTCAATATTATTTTAACAGGTTTGGGGAAGTTTGTTGAGAACCTTCTTTGACAAGTACATGGCCAGTTACTAAGGTGTCAGGAGGCCTTTGCAATAGAAAATTGACATAGAACATTTCAGCTTAGTCCAATTATATTTTTCTATTAAGATCATTCTGGAAGTGTTTTATTTGTATATATCTTTTTTTTTTTTTTTGGGGGGGGGGGGGGGGGTGGGAATTTTTACTCCAAGAGCAGTAATATGTGTTAGAATCTTACTATATAAAGCTGTATCTTCCCTTTTACAACCCAGGTCAAAGGAGTTATAGTGATAATGGTATACTTGGTTTTGAGCGCCGTTTTGAAGCAAATAACATAGGGTCATCTAAGTAGTGATTTGGGTTCTTATCAGAATAGCAAGTAGCTAGACAAAGTTTTTAGATTAGATTCGAAAAGAGGAATGTAAACAATCTGGTAGTTTGCATCAGCTTTTATTTATTGTTCTGTGAATACACAATGCATGTCAGTAGATTATATAAAGATAAGCCGTACCATACCAAGTACCGCTTTGTTTTTAAACTACCTCTACCTTTTCCCAACCTTTTCTTTCTTAGTTAATAACCAAACTGAATCACAGAAAACGCTGCCAAATCATAATTATGCATGACTGACTTAATTTGATTATAACTGATCAATTAAATTTGGACTTTGTAATCGCAAATCACAGAAATAATTTGATTATGACGTATTACTAAATTGTTATGGAGGAAATTATGATGAGTTGCACCGATCATACATTTCAAATGGTATACCCTAAGTGATTAAGATATTACAAAACTTACTGGGTACTTATCTTCATCTTAGGGCGGTATGCAAAACCTCCTGGTATTTTTTTTCTCAAACGATATTACCTCATTTGTTTTTGATTTAGACATGGTAATTGTAAATCATATGTTTGCAATAACCTCCCCTTTCTCTTGCTGCACACCTAACAGATGACTCTGCTGAAGTGGTTGACATTCCAGCAGTAGGACAAAGTATGGCACACATTGGTATGGTGCAACCTCAAGGGTAAAAGCTCTAGCTGATATTGGCGACTATCGAGTGAATGTAAGTAGAGGTAAAGGTAAAGGTATTCGGTTTTTAGTCTTGTATCCACCGAAGTGCTCACACGACCTTCCTCCCCTAGCAGGCACTGTACATACAGAAACCATTTCAACCCCCGGGGGATATTCCAGAGCAACTGGCAGCATATAGCGCACACACTCTAAGCACTGCCTTATTTATGCTAGGTACCCATTTTACAGCTGGGTAGACTGAAGCAATATGGAATAAACTGTCTTGCCCAAGAACGACCAAAGTGCCCGGAGTGGCCGGGAATCGAACCAGCGAAACCTCTGATTACTAGTCCGACACCCAACCAACTGAGCTACTTAGTAATGTGACTAGTGCTGCCACTTAGATATAGTTATGCAAACTAATATTCAATTGATTCGTGCTCAATGTAGGATTCCTATTGTTTAGCATGTGGCAGGCTTCCTAATGTTCAGCATGTGGTCATGTGATTGTAATTGTCTTACCAAATTAGAGGTATACATAGAAGGGGATTGGTGTGTATATTGGATAAGTGTATATATATATATATATATATATATATATATATATATATATATATATATATATATATATATATATATATATATACATATATATATATATATATACATATATATATATATATATATATACATATATATATATATATATATATATATATATATATATATATATATATATATATATATATATATATATATATATATATATATATATATATATAAATATATATATATGGTTTGATGTTCTTGTTCCCGGGTACTGTTGAGTAGAGGAATCAATTCCCAGCAGCTGAAGTCAGCGCCTATGCAACATCCTCTGCAACTGTCCGGGTCTTTGTAGGCGATTCGCTGCTTTGAACTCCGTGGATGTAGTAGTTGTTGGCGATTTACACTAGAACAAAAGAACATCAGTATAATCAGAATAATATAGCACCAGAAAAGTGCTATTAGAATACACATATTTGACTCAACATATTTGCTGCTGCTCACATCATGCCTGACTACTTCTAAATCTTGATTACCTTGCTCATTTTTCTGCTCCAAATCATCTAGATCGGAACTAGACATAAATGGTGCTTCCGAGGTTTATTGCGTGAGGCACAAATTATTACATTTGGCTTTGCCTCGTTTAAGATATATGACATATTCTTATCCAACAGTGCTTTTTTTACTAGACGTGTCATGGGATAAATGTACATCAAGCTGAGCTCGCAACAGTTACCCCGTGCCAATTGCAATTGTTCACATGCAACTATGTAAATTCATTTACAGTGTGCCAGTCAATATAATCCCTCCCAGATTGTTTTGGGCTAATGTTTTGCATGATAATCTCCTAGGGTAGAGCTGCACTCACCACTCAGGAACTCGAGTGGCTCGAGCACTCGGGCAGGCAAGCCAAGCTCGAGCTGGAGTGGTCAACTTGTGAACTCGCTTATGTTGGGAACCAAACATAACACAGAACACAATACACACACTTTCTTATCACTGCTTATCTATGTCATGTCTTGTTCACAATCCCTAATGTATACATGCAGTGTTGAGCATTATAGTATAATGCTCAACATATAATTTATACTAACCTTTGTATCGCAATGTAGAAAGCATTATGTAAATATAGATATGTATTCTTCTATGCTAGCACATTTTGAAATGAAATAACCATGTAAATGTTAGCAAATTTTCATTAGTAAATATTTCTTTTTTTGATTGGAAGACTGACTAATGAATAAATATCTAAAAAAACCGCGCGTCCACGAGCTCAAGCGTGTTTAGTTTAATAAGATATCTGGTGCACAATATAATACTAACTGCAAAAAGATGAAAAACATCATATCTGCTTCAAATGACTTACAACGATCGTAGATGTAGCGATCGCGAAAAATATGGTTCCCAACCTTGGTGCGAGGGGTCTTACAGGACCTAAACTTCAGCAGGCACCCATAGTATGTTCGAGGGTCGGCATCGTATTCAAAGGCCTTGCATCTGCGTGTGGTGGTGCATAGTTTACCACATTCCTGGGGTGTTACCTTCTTCTTCTTAACCAATCGGATGATAGTACCATAGCACTTCCCTTTCCTCCTTTTGTAACCTGGAACATCTGCGAATGACAAAGACATAAGATAATATAAATAAGGGGTAAAACGGCTCATAACAAATGTATGAAGCTCGTTTGGTAAAATGTCATTCCAGCAAAAGAATGCCATTATGTCAAACTATACACATATCAATGATAAGGTATGGTGTGTACATAATGATTGCGCCAAGCACATTATATTTGGAATCGTACAAAGTGCCTCACAAGCATGAGTAAATTCATTCGGAAAGTACCACGTTGTTCAGGTTTGATGCATTTATAGATCTTTGGTCCACCACAGTCATGTGACGTATCAAAATGAACCTTGAATCAATCACAACAGTCTTGCAGCCGTTTACCTAATTATGAAGCTATGTAATGTTTTTTTTTGATTGTTAGGCCAGGCTCTTCTTTAAATGAATTTGATTATCTTGCACATATATGAGTACATTGTTCTCTGGGTTATGTTGCCATCAATGCAAATATGCATGTGTGACATTGGTATGTAAAATATACAGGTTACATACAAAAATTTATTTAAGCTTAAAAACGCATTTTTCTTCGCTGTTCAGGCAAGAGTACCACCTCCCCCTTGTCACTGATATGTGCTGCCACTATTGGTTGTGCTCACGTGTGTGTGTTTGACACAGCGCCAGAAAGAATTTTGCGGGAAGTTTGCCTGCGTTTTTGACGTCATGAAAGTATTCACAACCTATTTTTAGAAGCCTCATATGGTATCATGGCTCCGATGGTTATGAGAGTTAAGGGGGCTCGGGACCTTCGCAACTTTAAACAGGGTGTTTTTTGTTTTTTTTGATATGTGAAAGCTGAAAAGGTTTGCTACTTATTCCTTTGAATTAGAACTCTCAACTAGAACTACAAATGACAAAAAAGGACTTTTTAAAAAGCTTCCTACTAGAATAGAGGACTCCTGAAGCACCATGCTGTGATGTATATCTAAGATCATAATAGCCCTTCTTTATCTGATCTCCCCTGGGAGTTGTGCTCTATTGGCTGATGCAGGTTGGGTATAGGGAAGTTCCTGACCTGCTTATGAATGTGTATTCTATCAACAGGAAGCCTGCACTGGGCAGTTATGAGTGATTGCAATTGCAATTAGAGTATTGAGTCAAAAGGTTTGGGAACCAGCTGTCTTGCTTTACATGTATAGGGCAGACAGTTCAGATAAAGCCCATCAGAAGCTCCAGAGATCTATAGTTGCGATGTAGGGGTAGGAGAGCACATTAAAAGCTCACCCCTGGACAGTGTAGAGTCAGATGTATCGTTTCAATGTGAAGTAGCTACAGAAGAAAGAGTATATTTCAATGCTATGAAATATCTTCTGTATCAGAAGATGTGGAAAATTAGAGGAAAAGACTGAGGATTCACTAGCTATCCATAGTGCCAGTTGCAGAAAGCTTAGACTGCTGAATACTAGTTCAGATAACATTGGCATAGCATTAAACATGCAGACTCGGAGGAAAGACACTGATCATAACCCAGGAGATGAGAAAGATTCTTGTGAAGAAAGGGTAGCAGAAAGAAATATTCTGAATTCACAAGAATTTGAAGACAGCCTTCAGTGTATGCATACTGCCTTGATGGAAATTAAGTTAGAACTATGTCAAGTCAGTAAAAGGCAATGACAGCGTCGATCAGTCTATTTTGGAGATGCTCAAATGAGAATTGGGATGGAAAAAGAAATGATTTTATGCTATAATCAGACAATCAGTTATAGTAGGATGCCTGTGTGGAAATGGCAACAATTAACCCTTCAAGAGTCCAGTGCGGCTATGGATCGGCCTGCTACAGTTACCCCAAAAAAGAAGCATGAGGTATCTAATTTCATATATCTCTTTTCATTGGAGAGAATGAATGTATCATCTCTCTCTTCAATATATATTAGAGGCCTAGGGTTCAACAATAACCAGATATTTCCAGAGACAGAGTAGGGCTAATAGCACATACATGATACATGTATTATCCAATCGCCCTTCTCAAAGTACTATTGTTCTGACCCATAAAACGTTTTACAATGTGACTTCTTTTTACTAGCTTCCATGGTAACTTAACCCTGTAAATACCTGTAACATCCTAAATCACCTTTACTATTTTGGTTATATCTCAGCAATCAGAGCTAATTTCAGAAAACATATTCTGACTAGAGACTTTAAACAGAACCTAACCAAGTCTCCAAATATTTTCTGAATTTATTCTTACCTAAAGAGTTTTACTCTGTAGATCCCGCACCTAGCTCACAACTCTTCTCCAATTTTCTCCAAAATTATTTCCATAAGTACTAGCATAACAAAAATCATTGTCTATAAGTTTAAGATACCAGAATATATGATCCAAAAAGGAAAATGCATGTACTAGAAGTGAAATTATAGACATCATGCTTGTCTTAAAATTCTGCTTCAATCGTAATTGCAATGGCAAAATGAGAAAAATATGATTGCACCTCAGAGTACTTCACTTTGGGAGGAGCGCTCACCAGGGAGCCATGCTCTTCCAATAGAAACTACTAAAATCTGCTCTAAAATCCCCTTTTATTTCAATAAATCAGGTACAAAATAGATTATTAGATTTTCAAACCATTCTACCAATGCAGGCAAATCATATTCTTAATCAAGATTTGCCCCAAAAGTTTTATAAGCAAGCGGAAAATCATGTTAGGTTGTAGAAAATGAATAGCTATACTAATCTGTGATTTAGAATTCTTTCTTAAATCACCATACTTCTCATTTTTGAAAGAACCTCCTTCATTTAATATTGATCCTACAAAATTATTTCCATAAGTACTAGCATAACAAAAATCATTGTCTATAAGTTTAAGATACCAGAATATATGATCCAAAAAGGAAAATGCATGTACTAGAAGTGAAATTATAGACATCATGCTTGTCTTAAAATTCTGCTTCAATCGTAATTGCAATGGCAAAATGAGAAAAATATGATTGCACCTCAGAGTACTTCAGTTTGGGAGGAGCGCTCACCAGGGAGCCATGCTCTTCCAATAGAAACTACTAAAATCTGCTCTAAAATCCCCTTTTATTTCAATAAATCAGGTACAAAATAGATTATTAGATTTTCAAACCATTCTACCAATGCAGGCAAATCATATTCTTAATCAAGATTTGCCCCAAAAGTTTTATAAGCAAGCGGAAAATCATGTTAGGTTGTAGAAAATGAATAGCTATACTAATCTGTGATTTAGAATTCTTTCTTAAATCACCATACTTCTCATTTTTGAAAGAACCTCCTTCATTTAATATTGATCCTACAAGGCTCAAATTTTAATACATGATTGAAAACACCCTTTTTTATATATCTGCTCTAATTGTTTCTTAATTGGATTTCAAAATGTAGAAAAGTCAAATTCAACAAAAAATACCGATTATGACTTTAACTTGCTATAAATTTCTTTAAGAACAAAAATTTAAAAAAATAAAAATTAAAACTTGCTCGAGGATGTTCTCTACATAATAAAAAAATATTAACTGTGTTAGACCTTTATTAAAGCCAGGAGGTACTTTGCAAAAACATTTGTATTAGAAATCTGCATCACTGTCTAACGGCCCAACACACAGGAAACTGTGAAGGTTTCACAAAATATGCCCAGAGTCTCAGCTTTCATAAAATATATAGTTTATTTGGGTTTTCTTATACCTAGACAAGAGTATTGATCAATCTTTAAGTGGAAGTCTCACTTAAAGAACGAAGGTCCCGCACCCCCTTAAAGACTATCCGAATATCAATAATACCATTGCTCCGATGGTTATGATCATGTGTCTACCAGTTGGAAGGGTTAGAGACTACCCGTTTATTAAAAGCGACGCTAGAATGACAGGATCAGTGGTAGTTTAGGAAGGATATATTCACTGATAAAACATAGAGAACCATAATAGACAAATACAGATGATTGAATGAATAGTGATTAAGATGTCAAAGATATATACCTAAATTGATGCCTCTTTTTTCAGCCATCTCCTGTAAAATAACAACTAACATGTTAATAATGTGAATGCAATGAATTACAAAAACGCATTGCATTCCACATACATGATATGCAGAATAATAATAAAAAACAATTATGTGTTTAATATCTGACCCCTTGATATGAGAAAGCCTCTTCAGGAAAAGTAAGCGGACAACCCCAGATAGTATAATCTATCCACACTTTAATAAGCATAGAAAAAGAACATGCATCTACAACAAACCAAGGATTTGTCCAAATCTCTAAGACTTTCAGGCATTTAGCCAAATACCTGTTTCACTCAGGCCAAATACCTAAAATATGTAGGGCCTGCCTTAATGACCTTGCTGTCTTTGGCGTTGCCAGTGACTGCTAGCTGTCTCTCACTACTGTCCGGGTTTAAATCCCACCCGGGGCATGTGTGAAAGTTGCCAGGGACTTCAGACTAAATGGTGGTTTTTTGCCCGACAAACCCGTTTCCTCCACCAATTACAACTGGTTAGTCACGACTAAGTGACGAAAAACGTAATTTCATCCCTCCTAAATTTTCTAGTGATTTGGCAAAAAAACGGGATCCATTGATATTGCCATCTCCTTGATTCCCCTTTATCAAGAAGATTTTAAAGAAGGAATTCTTCTCAATGAACTTTATTTATGATTCATTACACAGATGACTTCCCAGTGGGCAAATATAATACCCGAACGTTATATGAATTTTGAATTTTTTCGGAATATTCTGGACCAATTTTGAACAATTCAGCAACATTCAGGTCCCAACATTCCTGAAATGTTCTTATTTGATGTCATATGAATGTTCTATTTTGATCCGAATGTCATGCACCAATAATGAACATTTCTGCAACCTTCAGGTACGAACATTCCTGGAATTTTCAGATTTGACATTATATAAACATTCAATTGAGATATTTCCTATATCATGAATAATGAACTGTTACCGAGTACTTCCACTGCACAGACAGCTTCCTATGTTCAGAAAACAATCAGCAATTAAAATGATTCATTTAGCATTCAGCTCTGAACAATCTACGAACATTCTCATATGAACATTCATACAATTTTCATTCTGAACTATGGGGGGATCATTTTCGAATATCTGGCCGAATATTCCTGGAATGTACCATGAATGTTATCGTGCCCACTGGGTTATAACATATATGATTATCATTTTAAAACAGTGCATTTGTTATACACAAGACTCACTATTAGCTTCTCTATGATTAATTTGATACTATGGTGTACGTTATACTAGTACATGTATATGATGTATGTCTATCTGATGATACTTATAAATATATCTATGATTGTAATTGGTCCATTATATTTTAAGCCTTTGTGACTGTCCAGATGTTTAACATTTGTGAATTACATGTAATGAATGTCATTATCCGGATTTGAAAACAAACTATTTATTTACAGCAACTATATTTATCTTTATCTTGTAATTGAGTGTAATGTAATATATCCCTCGGGATCATTTCAGATTGCAATTAAGCGAGCTGACTGCGAGTTCACAATTATTTACGTAACCTTTTTAGTTATTGGTAGAATGATGCTGATCTTATCTGCTTGTTTCCGCCTTCAACCATATCTAAAACCAGTTATGTGAAATAGGATTGTAATTCGGACATGTGTAATCCGGAATTTCGTCTAAACCGGACAGATTTGAAGATCCCAGTCCCTTCTTATACATATAAGTCCTATACGCATAATCCGGATTTTGCCTAATCCGGACAGAAATTAAGGGTCCACATCAGTCCGGATTAAGCAGAATTGCATGTAGTTGGAAGTGATATATGAACGCAGTTGTGTCAGCTCACAGGACTTCAAATAAACACAATTCAAAGTATCCAGCTCAATCGATTGCTTTCTACTTGCCTCTTCTCTCCTCTCTATTGTCTCTCGTTCCAAGTTTTCATACTCTTCCAACTTTTCTACCCACTCCTCCAGGTTCTTCTCAACAGTATCTAGATGTATTAAAAATGGGTATTAGAAAATTGTTTATAATACAAGACTCACTATAAGATTTTTATGATCGACTAGACAATATATCGTACAATGTGTATGATGAATGTCGTTTTGATAATATTTATAAGTATATTTATGATTGTATTTGGTCCATTATAAGCCTTCGTGGCTGGCCGGATTTTTACCACTTGTGTATTGCATGTAATGAATGTCATTATCTGGATTGGACAATAAACAATTTATCAACAACAACAACAACAACAAGTATCCTCACTGGGTTGATTGTCCATCTCGAGGTCTCTTTCTGCCAGTGACTCTGTCGCCTCCCACTTTCCTCCTGGAATGACCTCCACTGCGGCCACAGCCACACCAAGAGACAGCAAGAAAACGGCAATCTTCATGACTGTAAATAAAATGATAAAGAATTGTAAATGTATACAGGCAACTCTGCTTGATCCGGACATGTGTAATCCGGATTTTCGTCTAAACCGGACAGATTGGTAGGTCCCAGTCCCTTCCTATTCATATAATTTCTATACGCATAATCCTGATTTTGCCTAATCCGGACAGAAATTTATGGTTTCACATCAGTCCGGATTACAGAGTTGCCTGTATTATTGGATATCCGTGTTGTGACAATGGTGAACAGCAAGAAGCCGGCTGGTATCATACAAGGGGTTTAGGCTATATTCAATAGCCAAAAAGCCTTAAAGCAGAAATATCAATGTACACCATTTTAACAAAAAAGGTGACGAATATATCATCAGCCCCCATCCTATCGTAAATTTTGAAATACAAAAAGCACAACAAGCTCTTTGATCACGGTTTATTCGGTTGACAATCTGGGGCCTAATTACTCTCACAATTTGGTCATTATGCCTGTGTAAGATTGGCTATATGTACCAGTTTGGCCATGTACCTTAGGGTACCACGCGAAGTTAATAGTCAGGATATGGATGAGTAAACTTTCAATGTGACAGAACTAGATTAGTTTTAGTTTGTAACAGAAATATCTTTGAAATTAAAAGTTGACCTTGTTATCATTATCATTATTATTACTATTATTATTAGTGTTATTATTATCATTATTATTTTTACTACTATTATTATTATTATTATTATTATTATTATCATTATTAATTTATTATTATTATTATCATTACTATCATCATTAGTGTTATTATTATTATTATTATTATTATTATTATTATTATTATTATTATTATTTTATTTTCATTATTATTAATATTATTATTATTATTATTATTATTATTATTAGCATTATTATTATTAGCATTATTATTATTATTATTAGTAGTAGTAGTAGTAGTAGTAGTAGTAGTAGTAGTAGTAGTAGTAGTAGTAGTAGTAGTATGATTATTACTATTATTACTATCATTATCATTATTATCATAAATATTATTATTATTATTATTGTTATTAATATTATTATCACCATTATTTTGATGAGGAATATGATGATGATGATGATGAAGAAGATGATGATAATATCGATGATGATCTTGATAAAGATGAGGATGATGATGTTGAAAATGACTTAAAACAGAATGTGGAGAAGAATGTGATAAAGACAAAGAAGAAGAAGAAGAAGAAGAAGAAGAAGAGGTGGAAGAAGAAGAAGGCGGAGACAAGGGCGATCGTTTAGAAGATGATCGAGATAAATATGAATACAACAATAATGATGATAATGGGGATGGTAAAACTGACTGAAATGAAGAAGAAGAAGTAAACAAAAAGGAGCAAGGTTGAGCGTGGAGTAAGAGATGTCAAGTGGAGAAGGAGATGAAGAGAAATTAAAGAAGAAGAAAACGAAGGAGAGAGCGACAAGGAAAACACAATGTTTGCAGAGGCTAGGGCTTCACTTAATGATACCTCGATGAATGCCGTCATACATGGACAAATCCCTACCCTGGACAGAGACGGAATGAGAGCATGTTCTCCTTCTCCCAGGATTGCGCATGCGCATATCACATTATGGGCATATCTTTTCTCATGTCAGCTAGTACGACTGCCTGTCAAAACCGCCGTTCACGTGTGCCGGTGGACGGAGAATGAATCAGAGCATGTTCACCCCCTCCCAGGACTGCGCATGCGCATATCACAATATGTGCACACCTTCTCTCATGTCAGTACGACCGCCTGTCAAAACCACCGTTTAGTGACCCGTGAAAATGGAGAGGCCAGTGTGCTCCTTAATATGATATTGCAGGTTAAATCGCAAGAATACAACAGTTAGTGGGGGAACAAAGTGAAACATAAGGGAAACCAGCGGCAATGCCCACGTCTCGGCCAGCTTTCTAATGCTTGTGTAAATAAAAAGGTACTTTGAATTGATACACCATGCAATACCTAGCTTACCTTAATGATTATAGATTACTGTAGATTCACAAAAGATTGTGTTGAGTAAATTTTGCGAATTTACAGAAAATCGATTTTTACCGTTTTTTTAAACTTTGCGAACATGGAGTGCCAGCCATACACTTAAATTGGCAGCACTTATCATTGCGAATTTTAATTTTGCGTCCGAGGCTAAACGCAAAAAATGCAAAAAATAAACTAACGCAATCTTTTCCGAATTTACAGTATTGCCATGGGTCGAAGAAGATTTAAACTAAGCCTAAAGACAAATTTTAAAAAGAAGCAAAAGCAGCAACTTCCTTATCATCACCATCATTATCATCACCATCGTCTTCATCATTGACATCAACCACAACAACAACAACAACAACAACATCAACAACTATAACATTATCATCATCAGCAGCAACCACAACAACTACAAAAACAACAACAAACAAAAACATATTATCATCATATAACAGGAAAAGCCATAAAATCAAACAAATCACACATCACTCTTCTCTTACCTTTAACTGTGTTGCTTCGTCTGAGCCGTCTTCACGAATCACCGCCCTAAGGAATAAAGGTGTTTTAAGGCGTGCCTGCCCGCTACCCTTCGCCAGTGCGCATGCGTAGATGGCAGGTACCCCTTATCACATTGGAGACCCACTCACATAGAACCAGTTCTATCAATCATACAACTTCTACATGTACACGTATGGACGTAGAATTCACAAGCTTCAGATCTTTTCATAATGATTTCAACCCATAGCTTAAAAAACTGCTGGTGTACATAAATTACAAAAACAGCAAAGGAGCTTTGTAAGGTTGTCAAGGCGATCAGAGAGTGTGAAAAGATCACACAATATATGGTTGACGAGTCCTGGGTCATACGCCGATCACGTACACAGCACACATTTCTCTCAAAAGTCTTTAATCATTTCTTGGCACTTCTGTTGATGCAACTAAGTCACTAGCAGTAAAGTAACTGCTAATGACTTAGTTACACCAACAGCCTGCTTAGAGGCTATTAACAGGCTAAAATGGCCGCCCCCAGTGCCTCTATTTTGTGTCTGTTAGGAGGTCTATAAACAACACAAGCCCTGCGGGGAGTCTGCTGGCTGTTAAATTGCACTCAGAGAATGGAGTTATATTCAAAGGAAAATATGAAATATTAATATCACTGATTCTTCAGTGGCAGGACAAACCTAGAAAAACGATGCGAAACCAATTATCTTTAATCATTGGTTAATGCAGGTGGTTAATGTGGGTTAACAATCAAACATGATTCTTCTCGATATGTCAAAGCTTTCACAGTAGTCACAAAAAGGCCCTACCATCCAGGTGCATGTAATATCTGCTTGATAAAGGCATATACTTTGGGCTAATTTCAAATGGTGCAAATGCAAAAATAACAACAAAACAACAACTATTGATTTATAAATTTGTACTTAACTGGAAAGTACCCGCCCTGCAGATAGTAACCATGACATATTTCAAATTGACAAAAAAGATCAGAGCACCCAGATATCCGATTGCAACATCACTCATGATTATTTCTAGTTCTATCTTGGGCGTCTTCGCGGTAGACCAAGCCAGTGTGCCGCAGATGCGAAAACTATGTGACTTGTCTTTCAAAAATTGGATTAAAAAGACTTCATTTCAAGATGAATATTATGGCCAAACATATAAAGAAAATTTGTTTGTTTGTCAATATTGTCTTTTATGTGCCATTATGAAACTAATTGTAGCTTTATATGAGCTTTGACCTTCCCGCAGCGATCTAATACCGCAAAGCATGCTGGGAACGCTCAAATCTGACTGGGATCTAACGCGAACTGCGATCTTGCAGTTGGTAGACCCTGCCTGTGCTGCCGCTCGGGAACACGTTGAGACCAGAATTTGGAATTTTCATTTTTTGTCAGTTTTTCCTGCCAAATTGCAGCTATAGCGTTTTTCGGCAGTTGTAACAGGTGGAGGAATTAGAGAAATCCTTTTTTTTTTCGTTTGGCAATTCTTTTAATGAAACTACGAGTATTCTCGAGGGTAGGGTAGTGAAGGTATCGCATTCTACACGAACTGCGATCTTGCAGTTGGTAGACCCTGCTTACGCTGCCGCGCAGGAACAGGCTAAAACTTTAATTTGGAATTTCCTTTTTTGGTCAGTTTTTCTGCCAAGTTGCTGCTAGGGCGCATGTAAGTAGGTGTGGATGATAGGGAAACCAATCCGCCGCTTGGTTTCATGCCCTAGCAGGGATTCAAATTCAGACAGGGTTGAGAGGTAGCTAGCAGTCATTGGCAACGCAGTGGTGCACACGTCAGGCCACGGTCAAGGTGAGTGGACGGTATCGGGGCAAACCACCGATACACCCTCGCCCGTAATTAGCATTCCCCTCGCGCTCCCGATATGATGACAAATCGAGAAGGAGCCCGGGAAAGCACAACAATCATCGATTGTGCTTGCCTCACTGAACCCAATGATGCTACTTATATAGGTAGATTGGAGTACAGTAATGTGCTTAGAGTAGTTGACCAAATTTTAACTTTTGCAAGTTATTTGATTGAATAAAACTGTTCAACTATAGCTTTATCGAAATTGTAAATAGTTTAGAATATTTATATTGAAAGAAATATTCTTAATTTTGTCACATTGCGGAATTAGGTACCTTTTACACCTCTATGGGCCTATTTGCATCTTGTTTTATCGCCGCTTATGGAGGTTATTAATAAACCACAGTTCTGCATTTGTCATTCGTCGACCGTGATTGGGTCACATTTTCGAAAATTATTTACTTTGCGTATGCCACCATATAAAAACACATTTGAAGTTAGTTAGTGGTATACTATTTTTATCTATCTGTTAACGTGTTGATAACTGTTCTAATGTAATACTTTTGTTTGGAAATGTTAAGAGCTGGTTCTTCATCTCATTTCAAGCATAACTGAAATGACTGGAGAAGAGTCAGCAGGAACCACCTACTTCTCCAGAAAATGTGTTTTTAATATAGAGGGTAAATATACTTCTTGTCTGAAGGTTGGCACTGGTGGGAACTTAGGTTTAAGGTGATGAGTACCATTGCAAGCCAGTTAAAAGCTCTGTCCCAAAACACACCTCAAGACAGCATAATCCTACAACTAGGTGTATCTCCAGGTTCCTGAGTGTTATCAGGTAGAGATTATCATCGCCACCTGTCATTCTTCAATCCATATTCTGTTTTATTTCAACATTTACAACTTTTCTTTCAAATTACATATTCTCATTAATTACGCAGGTGATGGCTACTGCAGGTTCAGAGTTACTTTAGGGATATCATTGACTATGCCCAATAAAATGTATTTTTTAAAATTTTTACAGACCATAACGTTGAAAATTTTAGTTAGAAATCTCCACACCAGCTACACTTGGTAACCTTATGTGCTCATAGCTAGCACCTATTTATAGCATCCTGACCACAAGGCATTCTCTTGAGATCATTGAGGTGTATCTTTGTGCAACTGTCTTTTGTTTTCAGTGCTCAGAAGTGATCAGCGAGGTATGTCCACTACTATCAAAGGGGTTCCCATGCCTCCACACACGAGATATCTCGCTAAAATATTCAATGGTATGGCCTGTAAAAATCTTTAGCAGTAAAAGATTACAAAAATACTTCTTATTGGGCATAGTCAATGATATCCCTAAGGTAACTGTGAACCTGTAGTGACCATCATCTGCGTAAGTAATGAGATTATGTCATTTGAGTGAAAAGTTGTAAATATTGAAATGAATTAGAATATGGGTGACTACAGACGGCTGACTATGGTATTCTCTCCCTGATAACACTCAGGAACCTGTAGATACACCTTATTATATGATTATGCTGCTGTGAGGTGTGTTTTGGGATGGGGCTTTTAACTCGCTTGCAAAGGTACCCATCACCTTAAGTAGAGAATACAATAAGAAACTATTTGGGCATCTGTTTTATCCATGGTGGAATTGTCCTTTAAACATTTTAGAAAGTTCATTGTTTAGAATGCAAAGTCCTATGTTGAGGTTTACGGTACAAAGTAGGGTACCAGGCCCACCTTGAGACCCCCCAAAAGTGCCTAAGATGGTAAAAATGTGAAAACCAAAATGTCTGTATCTTAAGTTTAACCTGTCGGAAGGGAGCTGATGATGCACCAAAGTATCAGGCTTAAAACATTCTTCTATCTGGAAGATAATGGTAAAAAAAAGAATTAAGGCTACATTGAAGGTTAAAAAAAGGTCGAAGCATCATTTTTTCTCTAAGAAAATCAAATTCTTATGAAGGGACTTTGATGAAGTAGTTTTGTCATTATGTAATTTCCAAACCAAGTTATCACAATCACTGACAGATAAATTACCTCAAATATGGTCCAACAAAACATATTGTCCCAATTACCGGTGAAAATGGAGTAGTTTTCAGTCAATATGGAGGTTCTATTTTTTGAGTTACTTCAAGATAAAGTCTGCATGAGCCGATCTCGAATATTTCGGGACCAAAATGACAAAATGCCTGATCGCAGATGCACCTATATATTTAAGTGAAGCAGTAGAAAATTGCCATAACAGAGTCACATCTTAAAGTATATCAGCTTTAATTCATTTCAACTGGGGAATACGCCTTTTAACCTGCCTATCTTGTTTTTCATGTACAAGTAAAGGGAGTGTAAAACATTACTGAGATTAAAGGAAAGAACAAAGGTCAAAACTAAGGTCAAATAGACTACTCATGACTTTGGAGCAAATATTTGTATTCTACAGTTGCTTGTTGTACACATGAGTATTTTATTCTCCTGAAAGGAATATCTGACAATCATGAAATCAAGAAACAGTTAAGTGTATAACTCTAGTTACATTTCCAGATAAGAACAAGTTCCATTGTATCTATTTGGAGGTCAAAGACTGAGGCTGCCAGGATTTCACCTAGAAGCAACTTCCGAATTATTCTAAAAAAAAAGAAATCAATATTGACTTTCAGTGTCATTCATGTCCAATGCACCAAACGTTATGCACACGTTTTAATAATATCAAAATGCTTGCTTTATGTTTTGTAATCATGAAATGCATAAACTGAGTTAGTTTGCAACTACATCAACATTTCTTGATGAAAAAAGTTTAAGAGGTTGAATTAAAAGTTAAACGAAGGTTTAACTGTCAATAAATCATTGTTTCCATGACCTACTGAAGCAAATACCATAATACTGAAACTATGAACTATCAAAACTGGACTGATATTTCTACTGACATGAGTAATTGGCAATTTCTAAAAAAATTAACAACCATTTCATTAATCTAGTCATGATTTATAAAACCATTGTCCTTATATTTTAGGAATTGCCAATTATACCTGAAGGTATATAAGGTAGAACACAGTTCACTGGTCCTTTTTGGTAATAATCAAATCTAGCACATGCATCCGAAGGTATACGTTCTATGTTTACTTACCATAATATACTTTAGAAAACAAGCAAATTTAGGTATTTACATACTCCATCATTTGACTGGTCAATTTTAAAATCCCATTTTAGGAATTAATTATTTTTTTGCTGACTGTCATGCTATGTGTGACTATTTTTGTGCATTCCTTAGCAGTGGTGGCCTTTTGGCTTCTTTCAATAAACAGCTAAATAAACTGATTAAATAAGTGTTTAAAGAGAAAACCTCTTTGAGGGTTATGGAGGCAATAATGATTGACAAAATACTTACATCAAGGGAATTTCTAAATAATCTGACATCTTCTGAGGTGAGAGATTCATGCGTAAAAACATGCACCAGAACTCATCTTGACATTCAAGACCTCTAAACGACAACAGGGACTGTAACACAGGGAATTTTACACAAAATCGTTTCACAAGGATGTCTATAAACATCATATGTTTTGTGGTAGTATGAAATGTATCTGACTCCGTCGATGGGTGATTTTGGCGTAAACAGATATAAAGTGGTAGGATTTTTGTAATTTCTTATATCTGAACCAAGGTATATTATACATTGTACCAAGATTCTAGCCGTATATAGTTATTGTATAGTTATTGTAAGAACTTAACCACGAACAGGCAAATAAGGAAAATAATTTCCGATGTTTGTAATTTTTCCATGCTGAAACTGTCAACTTGAAGACCATGCAAATATTTTGATATCACAATTTTGCCACAGTAGATTACCTAAAATTGTTAAGTTAACATGCTTTTCATGATAACCTAAGATTTTGATCATTTTAGGGAAAAAGGACTAAAATGCGATTCTAGGGATTTGCTTTTCAGGAGAGTCAATTTCATGGTACGAACTCCAACATGGTACAATGATACTTAGTAGGTTTTCTGTGATCGAAGAGAATATGACATTTAAGGAAACCAGACTACCAGGCAAAAAAAATGCCAAACTCAAAATCACTGGCAACATTCTCCCATGCCTCGACTGGGATTTGAAAGATCTATGTGGTGCTTTTGATGTTCATTCTTGTGAATGATTCAAATATGCATGTATTTTAAATTATTATTGAAATAACTTACGGAACAATACTTAGTGTAATAAGTAGTATATATATATATATATATATATATATATATATATATATATATATATATATATATATATATATATATATATATATATAGATATATATATGTCATGACACAGATTGAAATTGGTAAGGATTTTAAATTGTGTCGACACAGATTAGAATTCTAATTTGTGTCGACACAAATCACGATTTCAATTTGTTACCAGGTTTTAGCTGACACAGATTAGAATTTTGATTTGTTACCACCCAATTTTAAATTGTGTCGACACTGATCTAAATCCTAGCTATGAAGGAAAGCAAAGATTTTAATTTGTGTCGACACAAATCTAAATCCTACCTTTGAAGGGAAGTAAGGATTTTAATTTGTGTTGACACAGATCTAAATCCTAGCTATGAAGGGAAGTAAGGATTTTAGTTTGTGTCAACACAAATCTAAATCCTAGCTCAGTGTCAATGAAGGAGAGGTAAGGATTTTAATTTGTGTCGACACTGATTATAATTTTGATTTGTTACCACTCAACTTTAAATTGGGTTGACACAAATCTAAATCCATGCTATGAAGGGGAAGCAAGGATTTTAATTTGTGCTGACACAAGTATCAATGAAGGGGAGGCAAGGCATTCAATTTATGTTGACAAAGACAAAGAATAAGATTATTTTGTTATAAAACTACCAAAGGAGGTTTAGTCTGCTCATTTCCCTCATCTTACCTCCCCTTTATTGATACTAACCCTAGGATTTAGATTTGTGTCGACATAAATTAAAATGTTTACCTCCCCTATATTAATTTTGATACTGAGCTAGGATTTAGATTTGTGTCGACACAAATTTAAATCCTTACCACTCCTCTAATAATACTGAGCTAGGATTTAGATCTATGTCGACACAAATTAAAATCCTTGCTAGGATTTAGATCTGTGTCGACACAATTTAAAATTGGGTGGTAACAAATCAAAATTCTAATCTGTGTCAGCTAAAACCTGGTAACAAATTGAAATCGCGATTTGTGTCGACACAAATTATAATTCTAATCTGTGTCAACACAATTTAAAATCCTTACCAATTTCAATCTGTGTCATGACATATATATATATATGCATATATGTATATAATTATCTATCTACCTATCTCTCTCTCTCTCTCTCTCTCTCTCTCTCTCTCTCTCTCTATATATATATATATATATATATATATATATAATTATATACATATTTACATATATATATATATATATATATATATATATATATATATATATATATATATATATATATATATATATATGTATATATATATATATATATATATATATATATATATATATATATATATATATATATATATATATATATTTATATATATATATGTATATATATATATATATATATATATATATATATATATATATATATATATATATATATATATATATATATATATATATATATATATACATATATATACATATATATATATATATATTTATATATATTTATATATATATATATATATATATATATATATATATATATATATATATATATATATATATATATATATATATATATATAAAATATAAATGCTGCAGAACACACAATGTAGGCGTCTGTTTATATATAGCGTACATAGCGTGTGGCTCCGCTTCGCTATATATGAAAATGCTGTACATTTTTCTTACTGTACTGGCGCTGTCAGCCGCGGCTACCATCGCTAACATAAAGATATGCTATGATGCAAAAACTCCCTAATTCGCTATATTCGGGACATGCGTCATATGTGTGTTCTGCAGTATATATATTTATCGAAAAAAAATGTATTTCTAAGGTGCCAAATCTGCAGTTTTTGTTGGAATATCACAAAAAGGCACTTGTGATCATGTTGGGTAAGATTGTCAGTGTCAAAAATCAACACAGCAGGAAATCTGACCTTAAGAACTTGAGTCGTCAAGAAAGATTGTTGTTCTTTTTTGCATTGCCCATTTTCATGTTCCCTACATGGGTTGGTTGATAATTAAGTGAATTGGTGCAGGTAAAGGGTTATTGTGAAAAGCAGTTTCTTGGAATTCTATCTTATTTTTGTTTTACTGTTTTTTTTTGCGATATACCAGATAAAGATTTATCAATTAAATTGGATTGGTGGATGGCATGATCATACTTTTTTATATCAAAATACATATTTGTTATAGTTGAGAATTCAGTGAAGTTTTGGCTGCAATTCTATGATAACACCCTCGATATGGTATTTAAGCCCAAAACCACTGTTATTTTCAGATTTCAGATTCCCCATTGAATCATGTTTTAAACAGGATGGGAGAAAATTGTTTTGATTTGGTCTTGCCCTCCGAACCTTCTTTGATGAATACATGACCAGTTACTAAAATGTGTGGGGACCCTTGTAATAGAGAATTGACATAGAACATGATATCTTAGTCCTATTCTGTCAGACTTATTCTGGAAGACGTTTTTTCTGGGAGGGGGGGGGGGGGGGGTACTTATACTTCAAGAACATCAATATGTTAGAATCCTGAAATGTGAACCTGTATCTCCCCTCTTACCATCCAAGTTAAAGGTGTTATAGTGATGTTCGTATTCTTGGTTTTGAGCTCTGTTTTGAGTCGAACAACAGAAGTTAGTATTTCTGGATGCAATATCACGATTTTTGAAAGTGCCATACCTTTTTTGTTTGAAAAGATATTCATATTTAAGATTTTGATACAAGTTGCTGCTGCTACAGATATTCCAGAAACATCAAATAAAATGTGATACCTTACATCTTAATTTCTAGCTGTCCTAGTAAACACTGGGCGTAAGTATTCAGAAATCTGGAATCAGAGTCATATGGTCATCAAGGTAGTGATTATGTTCTAATCAGAATAGCAAGTAGCTAGACAGGGTTATTAGATGCGATTAGAATAAAAGAATGTAAACAATCTGGTAGTTTGCATCTGCTTTTATTTATTGTTCTGAAAATACACAATGCATGATTAATAGCTTACATAAACCTTAGCCAGACTATACCAAGTGCCGTTTTGTGTATAAAACTACCTCAACCTGTTTTCTCTTACCTAATAATCAATCTTAATCAGGGAAAAACGCTGCCAAACCTTAATTATTAATTTCTGACTTAATTTGATCATTACTGTTCCATAAAGTTTGGACCATGTAATTGCAAATCAAATAGATAATTTAATTGCAAGATGACGTAATACAACGTTGGTTTGGACAGAATGATGATGTGTTGCACCGATCATATATTTCAACTGGTTTACCTTAAATAAGTAAGAAATTACAAAACGTACTGGGTACTTATCATTATCTTCCGGAGGTATACAAAACCTCCTGATATGGTTTTTGTTCAAATAAGATTACTTTAAAACCATTGTTATGTACCATTGTTGGTCCTGGGTCCTGTTCAGTAGAGTCCTTGATTCACAACTTACAGCTGAAGCCAGTGCCTATGCAACTTCCTTTGCAATTGGCAAAACAATTGTCCTTGTCTTTGTAGGTGCTTCGATTTGACCCTCCGTGAATATAGTAGTTCTTGGTGACTTACACTAGAAAAAAAAAGAATATCAGCATCCTCAGAATAATATAACACAGGAATAGTAAGTACTATTAGAATATGCATGTTTTACTCAATGTATTTAGTGCTCATAAAATAAGGTCTGGCAACTTCTAAATCTTAATTATCTTGCACACATTTCTGCTCCTTATCATCTAGATCGTTAGTAGACTTCAAAGATAGATTGATGTTTCCGATTTATTGTTTGCAACATGAATTACAAGTTGTTTACAGTGCCGACATTTAATTTCTGCACTAAACGCGCAGGCCCGATTGCCACCCAGTTGCCTGGGCATGGATGCATTGATGACTTCATAACAGAATGTAGCTTTGATTCGCAGGCTACATGGATAATGGATGGGCTTGGCTTATTTTTCGACATGTTCTCCATGTGTGTTTGTACAACCGGGCAATGGCAGACGTCCAGTCAACTGGTGCAGGAATTAAATATCTGTATTGTATATATTGTATATGGCATAGTTTACAGTTTGTCAGGGTATTGTTTGTGGAGTCTTGTTTAAGCCTTAGCAAGATAGGGTTTTGGCCCCGCTAACATATTGTCACCTGTTTGCAACAAAGAAACGTGTGGAAATAGACAATTGGGCTGAATACTTACAGAGAGTAGAAGCAGGCTCAGTTTAATCTGTAATCTTTTTCTGTCACACCCAGTAGATAGACCATAACGAGGGATAAAGAAAATTGTTATAAAGACACTACAGATGAGATGAAGATTTGTGTTCCTTTCATACTACGCCAATATATGACGAAGTCTAGATCATGTAAACCTTTAACTGTGAAAAGAATTACAATCAATAAGCAGAGGCAAACATAGAAGAATACGAAGTTGATATCATTTTCAATTTCAATCAAGAACATATGACGAGATACTAGTATTTGAAGTAACTTTTTGGTAATGTCAGATCTGTACTTCTCTCACTAAGAAGAATGTAGCGTTGTTTTTCTGTATTTGATAATGATTATATTGTGGTTTGCAATTTATAAATTTCCCACTAGTTCACCTCGATCTATCATTATGGATTTGCCTGAATCTTAACATACATTTATTCAGTTTTGTCCTACTCTAGTATATTCATAAATGATAATTTGCATTCACATGATCAGTTTATATATAATGGGCTATAGATATATTTAAATGTAATATCTTACCATGGCAAAACCCGGGCTCTACTAGTAGCTGTTTCAGTAAGGATACATTATAATCAAGGACCAGAGTAAATCATACAGTCATCACAACTAACCCACTCCAGGTTAAAGATGTTACGATGACTATAAGCTTTTTCTCATATCTAATCTTCCTTGGCTAACCTGTTTTGTACTAATGTTTACTGTATTTGGCTACCACAAGGACACTGTTGGTCACTAAAGTAGAACTAGAGTGCAGACATTTATTTCCTGTGCCAGTCGACCAGACGTCCGCCAGTGCCTGGTTGTACAACTATCATGTCAAAGAAATAAACTAAGCACTTCAATGACCCACGTAGCTTGGCGTAGATAGCTACGTTCAGTCATGAGCTCATCTATGAATACATGGCCAGGAAACTGGGTGACCATCGGGTGTGCGGTTGTGTATTATGCCCGGACTGCCAAGGCATTAAATGTAGGAACTAAATGTCGATACTGTACACGTCATTGCATCAGGTTGCTAGGATGCACCTGGTGGAATTATTACTTTCGTGGTTATTTACATTGTTCTTTACATTGTTTACAATTGACAACGGTTACTTGATTTATTGGTTCCCGGATCCTTCCCAGACCAATTTTACAGGGTAGGGAGGGAGGTAATTAAAATATTGTTGATTTGTTGTTTTTTTGTTTTTTTTAACACACGGAAATCTAAGTGAGCAAACAGTCGGGAGGGAGGTAAAATAATAAAGCGATTTTTTGGCTAGTAATAAAATACATACTTAAATTATATTTTTGAATATCAAAAGAATGATTTCTTTAAAAAGATGATGCATTTCAACAACACTGTCGCATTGCAATTGAAATGTTGTATTGCTGTGGTATCATCATTCTCATAGTTTAGTAGTTCTATTACCATCCATGGTAAATTTATTATAGGTTTGGTGTACCTACATACGGGTCGGTGGTAGAGCACACGATAATGTTGGGGTATCACATTTATTTTCCCGTCGGGTCCATTCCACTTGGATCAGTGGATCCGGGAACCAATAAATTAAGTAACCGTCGCCTCAGTTTTGTTAAGCCAATAACTCGCATCACAGCCAAGGTTCAAATCCTGGCTAGGGCATGTGGGAAAATTGCAGTGACTCCTCCTCCACTTTCACGTGGCCAATCAGATTAAGCCTAACATTTAAAGGTTTCATTCGGTTTATAGTCTTGTATCCACCGACATGTTTCCACGACCTCCCTTCCCTAGCAGGCCTGTACATACAAAAACCATTTCAATCTCCCTAGGGATATTCCAGAGCAGCTGGCAGCATATAGTGTGCAAGCCCTAAGCACTGTCTTATTGCCGTTAGATACCCATTTTGTAGCTGGGTAGACTGAGGCAATATGGAATAAACTGTCTTACACAAAGACAGATCAAAGTGCCCAGGTCGGGGATTGAACCAACGACCAACTGATTAATTGTCCAACAACTAACCAACTGAGCTTCTTTGTCCACATACCCTCCTTGGATTTCAAGAGGGGGGCAACTGATATAGCCTGCTTGCAGCCAATAGGCTAGCTGTTTGTACAAGAGGCTAGTCCTTTATGGACCGAGTGAAGCACTGTTTGCACTGCAGGCGTGTGCTCATGCTGGCAACATATTCATGGGGGTCGATTGTGCAGTGGCCTTAATGTTAATTGTCCCTAAATGACTACATCCTCTATCTACATCTCTGCCTGAATATAGCAAAACAGTGAAAAGATTTAAATTTAATTACCAATTAAAAAATGCATGTGATTCCTGGTAGAAATCAATCATTTAAAAGATTGTTTTGTAAATGAAATATCATTAATAAACCAAAACATCAATGTCCGGTTGTTTGTGAACTTGACCTTTTGCAACTTTTCCGACCTTACCAGCTTCACGACTTATTGCATACATAGCTCGTAACGGTTTTGATCTTACATCAAACGTTCAGTCAGATATGGTGGAGTAACCACCGGGGGTCATTCTCAAAGGTTATTTGGAATCATTTTATGACCATTTTTGGTAAAGATTGCCATATATGGACTACTGCAGTACTTTTGTTGCTTAGCAGTGTGTGACGTGTGTGTGACGTAGATAGTATAGAGGTCGCACATGCTGGGATTGACCAATTAGCGTGGGTGTTTTTTGGCACCAACGCTCACTCGTTCCAAGATGAAAATATGCTCCCCTCGTGTAAGAAATATTATTCTCTAGCACACGCGTTGGGAGAACCTCTATATTCCGCACTCTATGACTATTGTGACCATAAAACTGACAATATTATATATGCTTTGCGATTGTGACATTTCAACCACTATATGGCACCACATCATTGACTGGCTAGATTTTCAAGGACAGAGAAGGGAATATATTACATATACCCAAATACATTTAAAGGACAAAGAAGTAGGACCCAGTAATAAATATAATTTTCATTTCGCCAAAAATCTCTCATTCTCAGAGATAAAAAAACAAAGTCCTAAACCAGATGAAAATCCTCTTAGGTTACAAAAATACTTTTGCAACACTCAGTATCTATATATTTATACTACATAAGTGTTGATATTTTATTGACATGTAAAAGGAAAACACACTGTATTATTTTTAAAACTGTCTATTGCATGTCTATGGTCATAACAAATCAGGTGCACAATATAGTACTAACTGCAAAAATATGAAAAACATCATATCTGCTTTAACTGACTTACAGCGATCGTAGGTGTAGCGCCCTCTAAGAACGTTGCGAGGGGTCTCGCATGAACCAGTCTGCAGCTTGCACTTATACTGGCCCTTGGTGTTGTATATAAAGGCCTTGCATTTCTTCTTGGTGTTGCATTGTTCGGCACATTGCTGGGGTGTTATCGTTAAATTGATCACCGTCGAAAGGAAAAACTCAAACAAACAATACCCTCTTCTTCTTTTGTAACCTGGAACATCTGCAGAAGACAGAGACATAAACAAATATGAATAAGGGGTAAAACGTTACATAAAAACTGTGTGATGCTCTCTGGCAAAATGTCATTCAGGCAAAAGAACGCCTGTAAGGTATAAAATGCACATATAAATTACACAAATTTCGTTTTTACTTACAGTGTGTCGGACCATACACATACTAAGTATATTTATTCTGACAAAAAGAACCCAAGCAAGGTATGAACTGTACATAAAAGTTGTACCAAGCTCTTAACATTTTGCATCATGTAGACTGCTTTTATATTCATTCACGATAAGAAAAAGTACCAGGTTGTTCATGCTTTATAAATTCACAGATATTTGGTACACCACAGTCATTCGACATACCGAAATAAACCTTAAACCAAGCACAACATTTTGACAGACATTTCCCTAATTTTCAAGCTATGGAGGGGGTCTTTTAAATCTTTGAACCAGGGCTTTCTTAAAATAAATTTTATTTTCTTGCACACATATGTGAGGGCATCCTCTAGGCTAAGTTGCCATGAATGCATATATGCGGGTTTAGCATTTGTATGTAAAATATACCGAAATATAAACGGGAATTTATGAAGCTTAAAAACATATTTTCTCATTTTTTCAGGCAAAAATACTACTTCCCCATGACTATGTAAGGTCACTGATATGTGCCGCCGCTACTGGTTGTGCTCATTTGCGTCTAGTTGACACTGCGCCGTGAAGAACTTTGCGGGAATGTGTGCCTGCGTTTTTGACGTCATGAATGTATTCCCCGACCTATTTATAGAAGTCTCATTAACAGCAATGTTACCTTGGCTCCGACTGTTATGACCAAAGGGTCTACCCATTAGAAGGGTTAGAGACTAACCATTTGTTAATGATGACGTCGCTGTTCGCTCTCAGGTAAGTTAACTCTATACTCACATAATAAAACATAGGGAACCATGATAGAAAAAGATAGATAAATGAATGAATATAGATGGGAAGATTTAGAAGTTTGAGATATATACCTAAATAACTGCCTCTCTGTACCGCGTTCATCTGTAAGATAAAAACAAACATGTTGAGGCTAATGCAATACATCATGAAAATGTATTGCATTCTGCTTGCGTGTACTGCAGAATGATCAAGAAGATTTAATGTTTAACATGTGACCCCTGATATGAACAAGCCTCTTCATGAAAAGCAAGCGTGTTAAACTCAGATAGTGTAATCCATTCACATTTTGATCAGCATAGAAAAGGAATATGCATCTATATCAAACCAGGCATTTGGTCAAATCCTTAAAACATTCAGTGATCTATGATTAGCCAAATGCCTGTCTCACTCAGGCCAAAAACCTAAAATGTTTAGGGCCTGCCCTCATGGCCATATTTTTAAATGGCTCATAAATATCAGTGTGAAATATGTGATGATAACACTATTATCTTTTCAGGTTTTTGCAACCTATAGACATCCTCTTTCGCAAGTTTGGCAAAACGTTTTGATAAGGTTTGATGTTATATTCATACATGAATAGTTTCCGGATCATATTTAACACAAATCATTTAACTCAAGATCACTGTTATTTCTAATGCTTCAAAGTAGAATGAAAAATTGTGATTATTTGCAAAATTAAACACTATGATACAACATTTGTGCCCAACAACAAGACACCTGATATGTCCCTAAATCCAAGATATACCTAGTCTTTACAATAAACTATCACATTCTACTCCGTACATAAATACACATAGTGTATGTCACTATTTGCCTTGCAAACTATAACTTTCATAGTTCGATTTCACTTTGAGTGAAATAAAAGTTTTTTTATTTGTAACCAACATTAAGTGATTTTGCAAACTTTTTGGCGCATTAGGTAGCGTTTTAATAAGGTGTGAACTTTATATGCACTATCCGCTATCATGCAAGTTATGTACAGCTATTTTGGCTATCAATATAAACAGACGATATAGAAATAATCTTCTATTCTAAGATATAAAACAGCATGTATTTCATGTTAGCTCAGATCTCAAGAGGATATCATTTCGCTTTTAACTAAGTCACTTATATACTTCTATCTATCGGCACCATCCCCTCCATGACATCTGGTTGTTAAATTGAAGTAGCACATACCAAGTGAATTGATACCAGAATGAGCATTGACAATACATTTTCTGAATATCCTGGGAACATTCGGCCCCATTTGTCAGATTTGGGTAGGTTTAGTTTGAAATTGGCTATTTGTAAAAAGAAAATGTGCGTATTTCAACTGAGCCAATCAATTTGCTGTATGAAATCCCATGATTTTATTCACCAACACAGGAAAATCCCTCGGAAAATTCTGCAAGGTCTAAATGATGTTGCTTTAATCTCTTAGACCATTGATGTTGGCCAAAATACATAAGAGATTAAACAATCCACCTAGGCGCCCAATATTCTCTGGAAATGGCTGCCCCACAGAAAGAAGTTAACAGTGGGTGGACTTCTTCCCTACAACCCACAATACCAGAACTTCCCTCTTATATTAGGGATACAACGCACTTCCTTTCTAGACTTCTCACATTAGGAGATCTGCCTGCATCCTAGTTACAATGGACGTAGCAAGTCTGTACACCAATATACCCAATGATCTTGGTATACCAGCAGCAACCGAGACCTTAATAAGTCTCCGCCAAACCCAAGACAAACCGCCCACAGATAATATCATCCAACTATTAACAAAAGTCTTAACTATGAATAGTTTTGACTTTGCCAGTAGGCACTACCTACAGGTAGGAGGCACTGCTATGGAGACTTAAGTAGCACCCTCTTTTGTCAATACGTTTATGGGATGGTGTGAACACCATCAAGTGTACACTTACCCTAAACAACCCTTTATATGGGTCAGTTTTATTGATGACATCTACGAAATATAGCCACATGGCATGGAAAAATTTCGGAAATTTGAGACACATTTAAATGAATGTGGACCATCTATCAAATTCGAGACAGATTTCATAAATGCTGAGTACCCTGCTAATATTATACACGAAGGCTTTAGTTAATCCTATCACACTAACCCCACAGACCTTCTCAACAAAAAATAATTGTAACACACCCACCACCATGGAAAAGAAGGATGAAATATTCTTCATCACCACTTACCACCTTAGTGGGAGGATATTGGGTGATATCACCAAGAGCAACTGGGACATCCTGGAAAAGTCATCCAGTACCAGAGAAATTCTAGACTTGAAGGTTATCCAGGCTTTCGACTAACCAAGTCATCGGTCCCTAATGTAAATAACATCCTATGATGGACTATGGACCTGTGAACCCCAGTCTTATTATATTAACTAACTTTTTCCCATTTAACCATTTGAGTCATGTTTTGTTGTTGTTGGTAGCAAAGTGACGTCATGGAGTAGGAAGGTCTCTTCACATCCAGCTCCGATAATAGCTTCAAATTACTGCGTTATGAATTAACCATCCAAAGATAACTTCTAGTGTATCAGAAGGATAATTATATCCTCAAAACTCTCTACGGTTAAAAAAGTGAAATTAATTCTTAAATCAGCCTTTATCGCAAAAACAAACTGAGCAATCACTGACTCCAATCAAATGGGTTATAGTGAGCACAAGCCGTCATCAGGAGATTGGGTGCCCTCGTTCACTCTCGGATTACATTAACTTTTTTATACAGGCTGCTTGTCTGTTTACGCTAATACTCTGGGTGATCTCTTGGAAATTTATAGTAATTCTCTGTTCTCGTACCAGAGAAAAGCAAACTTGTGAAATTTCCATCTTTCCGGATTTCAACATACGGGCACTCGCAGTGCATCGGATAGCACATGGTTCACGGCCCCGTCGAGTTCCCATCCATAACGGACTGCTACACAGCTACAAGATCATCATACTACACAATCCTGGGGAAAATACGTACGCCACGCAGTCTTCACTCAATCTGGAGTGATTGGACGGACCTGGTGCTGCAATTGACAACGACTTGAGCTCTACATTTCTACATCTCCCTGATCGTGACGGCGGCGGCCATCTTGCTCTTCGCAAACACGAGGAACGTTTCTAAGAATCCCTACACAAGCCGAGAAAGGACAGGTAATTTCACAATGCCACCCAAGAAATTTAAAGTTAAAGATACACCACAGACAGTGGTGCCGGATATAAGGAATCACATGCAATCTGATAGACCCCCCCGAATGGCACTTCGTTCCGAAGTAGACCCAGAGGGTAATACTGAAAATATTGACAATGTCGAAAATAATGACAATGACTCAGAGTCAGAAGAAATAGAATGTGAGATTATTCCACAAGAGGAACAAATGAGTAACAATGAGTTAGCCAAGGTGCTCACTACTGAGATATCAAAAGTCAGAATAGAGGTAAAAACCCTAAATGAAAAATTCACAATCAATACTGAAAAAATTGACCAGTTAAAGGTAACAATGACAGATATCTCCCATAGGGTAGAAACGGTCTCAACTGAAAACAATACAATTAGGGATTCAGTCAAGAGCAATAGATCGGATATTGATGAGGTGATCAGGCAGCAAAATGAATTTAACCAAAAACATGATGAGATTATGAAGTTAGCAAATTCATTGAGAGAAAAAGATCTGATGATCGAACACATGAACAGAAGAATAGAAAATCTTGAAGAGGAGAATAAGTTAGCAAAGGATAGAGAGGAGATACGTGAACAACACGGGCGTAAGATGAATCTGTGAAGCAAAGTCTTAATAATTTCAAGACTACTTTCACGTTTCTTCTTAATTAATATAGCTAAACAATCAGGAAATTTAATGACACCTACCTGGAATTGAACCTATGTTTCTGTTGTGTTCTTAACATACAAAACTGATTAATATTATTTGTAAATAAGAAGAATTTATTTTATTAATATTTATCATAGCTTGGGGCTTATCGGAGCTCAGATGCTTCAGACATCTTCTCCCCCCTTCTTTTTTTTTTCCTCAAGTCCAAAAGAATTTAACCAAAATCTTTGACTATTTATCGCTCTACTCTATTAAGTTATCACCTCATACCTTTATTAATTTTTCCTTCGCTTTTTCTTAAAGTAAATTCTTTTCTTTTTCATTCTAGTCTCACTCTTTTCAATTTCTGTAGGTTATTTGGTCTCCTGTGTTGTACTCTTTGTTTGTATTACATGAATATTTAGTATCTGTGATTTAAAAATATAACATTTACAGTTTCTGAGTATGTTTAATTGTTTTTTAAAACCTTTCCTTCCTCATTCCAGTGTGCTAGCTCCCGATGCATCCTTCTCTCTAATTAGCAATGGTTAATGATGACATAGACATTTTCTCTGCCAATATTAGAGGACTGCGTCAACAATTTAAAAGACGGGATATCTTTGACTACATTAAAAACTTAAAATCCGATATAATTTGCCTTCAGGAAACCCACCTGGTACAATAAGACCTTACTATGTTATCAAAAGAATGGAATTTAGACTATCATATTGCCGGCTGCTCTACTAATAGTAGAGGCGTCATGGTAATGATAAACAATACCTTTGAATATAATGTCAAACAGTGTATTAAGGACCCTGAAGGCAGATATCTCATTTTGGAATTGTCAATTGCAAATTTAATTAATGTTTTTATTATAAATCTATATGCTCCCAATAGAGATGACCCAGTTTAGTTTACCACATTGTTTGATAAAGTCAAATCCATATCCAATAACTGTGAGATCTGGACCAGACTGGAATGCTGCCTTATCAGAAACGGACATTTATAACTATGCAAAATTAAGAAATCCCATGGCAAGTCAGGTAATAAATAACTTTATTTCTACACACAATCTTTCAGATATTTGGAGAATGCAAAATCCTAGCCGTAAACGTTTCACATGGAGAACTGACAGACCATGTCGAGCATCCAGACTTGATTACTTTTTAATATCAGAAGAAATTCTCTCACTTAATCCAAAGTCGGACATTTCGAATGCCTATAAAAGTGATCACAATATTATAAACCTCTCCATTATTAAATCAGGTCAAAAACAAGGGAAGGGATTATGGAAATTTAATAATGCATTATTGGAAAACTTAGAATTTGTTGACATGATAAAAGCAGAGATAACTTTAATCAACCAAACATATGCTCTCCCTGTTTACAGTGAAGCCTTCGTCGCATCTGACAATGGGGAAACCATTGATATTTCTATATCCTCAACTCTGTTTCTAGAAACCCTCTTGTGCCAGCTGAGAGGTAAAATCATCAAATTTTCAAAGAAACTCAAAAAACAAGAAACAGAAGCTGAGGATACTCTCGTCTCTTCCATTAAAAAATTGCAAGAAGAATTGGATTCTGATAACGATAATATCATCAAAAAAAAAATTCTCTTAGAGACTTATCTCTGCAACTAGAGAATTTACGAGAGAAGAAAATAAAAGGCTGTATAGTACGTTCAAGGGCTTCACTGATTGACAATTGGAAAAACCCTCTAAATATTTTTTGAATCTCGAAAAGAGGAATCATGTTAACAAAAATATCCCTTCCCTCTTGCATGACGGAACTGAGATAACAGACTCAGCAGCCATACTGACTCTACAAAGAGACTTCTATGCAGATCTGTACTCCTCAAAGGAGACTTTATTTTTAGAAAACTCCAAGTTTTCAAACCATTTACTAAATTTGGCCAAACTTTCGGAAATTGACAGAAGCAAACTAGAGGCTCCATATACTTTAGAAGAATTACTTAGTTCCATAAAGGCTAGCAAACTAAATAAGGCTCCCGGTCCAGACGGTTACTCCAATGAATTCTTTAAATTCTTTATCAATGAATTGCAACATTGGATTTATCGCTACATACTTGAAGCAATATCGAACAATTATTTCTCTAAATTAGCACTTGACGGAGTCATTACTTGTATTCCCAAACAGGGAAAACTAAGAAATGATTTAAAAAATTGGCGACCACTAACACTTCTTAATTCCATCTACAATTTTTTTTCTTCTATGGTCGCCAATAGATTGAAACTATGTTTACCAAGTATTATTAACGAAGACCAAACTGGGTTCATCTCCGGACGTTTTATTGGTGAAAACACCAGAATGGTGTATGACACAATATAATATTGTGACTCTCATGACATACCCGGTTTGTTGTTGGTGCTTGATTTCTCAAAAGCATTCGACACTATTGAATGGAAATTTATCAAGGAAGCACTAGAACTTTTCGAATTTGGTAATACTTCTATTGAGATGATTAAATTATGTCAATACAATTCCACCTCGAAAGTGGAGCAAAATGGTTTTCTTTCAAGTCCTATTACTCTGGAAAGAGGCTGCAGACAGGGCGACCCCCTGTCACCATATATCTTTGTAATTTGTGCTGAGATCTTGTTTCATGTCATCAGGGAGAGGGATGTTATTCGGGGGATTAGGATGCATGGTGAGGAATCAAAGGTGTCTCAGTACGCTGATGACACGACGTTATTAGTAAGAGAGGATATTCAAACAATCACAAATATCATTCGAGTTTTGAATTGGTTTAAGAATATCTCAGGCCTTGATATAAATAAAGAAAAAACCAAAGTGGTAAAGCTCGGAGCATTAAGAGGCAGCAACATAACATGGCAGGGCAAATTCGGTTTCAATTGGTCAGACAAATTTGAGATCTTGGGGATTCATTATGATATGACTAATTTGAATGCAATTACAGACCTAAATATTCAGCGAAAATTGGGGGAAATCCAGCAATTAATTCGAATCTGGAGTTCTAGGAATTTAACCCCTTATGGGAAAGTCACAATAATAAAGTCTTTACTGATCCCCAAGATAACTCATATTTTGCTGTCTCTTCCAAGCCCGAGCTCCTCTTGCTTCACAGAGATAAATAATGTTATCTCAAAATTATTATGGTGTGGAAAGCCTCCAAAGTGGAAAAAGGAAATTCTTGAAGGTGAAATTCCACATGGTGGCTTGAAACTACATGACCTGAAGTTATTCGACAAATCACTTAAACTGAGCTGGTTGAAAAGATATTTACGTTCCACAAGCAAATGGACCATTTTTCCAAATAACTTTGAGTTATGGGAGGTTTTTACCTACGGACCTGATATTTTGAACAAACTCAAAGAAATAATCTCTAACAAATTTTGGCTTGACGTTATAGAAAGCCTAACAATCCTTTGGAAATCTGAGGCTATGAATGAAAAACTTTTTATAAGAAATACTCCCATTTGGCTCAATCCTAGATTTTCTTTTCCTATTAATAAACAATGGTTCAAAAAAGGTATTTCAATGGTGTCTGACCTTTTAGGGATCATGAATGTAGTAATGCCTATTAACACATTCATGGAAACTTATGGTCTGAAAACCAACTTTCTGGAATATCATCACATTTCACACAAAATAAAAAAGTTTATTGAATGGAGAGATATGCCTTTGTATGAGGAAGATCAACCAAAAAATAGTTCCTTGAATATTTTCCTGAATCAAACAGTAAAGGGTGTTTCTAAAATATATAGTCAAATGAAAAATTCCTCATCTTCAGTGCTTGACACAGCAGTTGAGAAATGGTGTGCAAACTCAGATCTTGACTTTAATAGTTTTGATTTAAGTAGATCATTCCAAAAACACCACTTAATATACAAGGACACTGATTTTAAAATACATCCAATTTCGTACTCTCCATCATAGATTTTTCACCAATGAGAAACTATTTAAGATGGGCATTAAAGGTTCTGATCTATGTGGTTTTTGTCAGGTTCATACTGATTCTATAGAGCACATGTTTTTGGAAGGTGAAATTTCTATTGATCTGTGGGATGAGGTTCAGGAGTGGATCCAGACTCTAGGTATGGACAATTATAATCTTTCTCAGTCAAGAATCATCCTCGGTGACATGGAAAATGCTATGTCAATTAACACAATAACTCTGTTGACGAAGAAAGTTATATATAACTCCATGAAGAAAGAACAAAGAACACGTATATTGAAAATTAAAAATGAGGTTAAAAAGTTTTATTATGAAGAAAAATACAGATGCCTTCTTAGAGGCAAAGGTACACTCTTTGAGAAGCAATACATCCTTCTATCAAATATATATATTAATCCTGCAAAATAGTATTAAGGTTATACATACATACAATCTCATGTCGATACCTGCTTATGTCCATAACAAACCCTGATATTCTTTGTCATGATTATTCTCTGAATACTTTGTCACATGCCTTGCATCATTATTTGTACACTGTCTATGATTTGTGAAGGAAAGGAAATAAAAATGATTTAAAATTTAAAAAATGTTTTGTTGTTCGACATGAAGACAGCTGGCTTGGTTTTAGTTGGGTATAAGGAGATGTGTAAAAGAAGTCACTTTTTATGCATGACTATATACGTTTCTCTATGATTGCTCAGGTAATATGTTGTACATTCTATATGATGTTTGTCTATCTGAAGATACTTACAAGGATATATTTCTGATTGTATTTGTACCAATATATTATAAGTCTTTGTGACTGGCAAGATTTTTAACACATGAGCATTATATGTAATGAATGTCATTATCAGGATTGGAAAACAAACTATTAACGTATAACAATAATCACCCCGAGAATGAATGAGAGCAACGCCCGAGGGAAATAATTCCCTTTGAGGGTTGATAATCTGCACTATTCACCAACAAGACAGGCAATAACTGTTTAATGATATTGTAGTCAAAAACCAAAGATACTTATTATGCCGAATATTTTATAGGCCTAACAGGTTGCAAAATCGTAGGAGAGGACCAGTGCTGATGTCAATGTTCAGCAGCAGCATTCTTTTAGTAAACCGGCTCATGTATCGGTGCACTGCTGCACCTTGCAGTGTGCTTAAAACAATAATTAAAATCACTGTATCCTTGCAATCATCTGATAAATGTTTCGGCAATATATATATATATATATATATATATATATATATATATATATATATATATATATATATATATATATATATATATATATATATATATATATATATATATATATGTATATATATATATATATATACATATATATATATATATATATACATATGTATATAAATATATATATATATATATATATATATATATATATATATATATATATATATATATATATATATATATATATATATATATATTAGAGCTGCACTCACCACTCACAAACTCAAGTGGCTCGAGCATTAGGGCAGGCGAGCCGAGCTCGAGCTGAAGTCGTCAACTCGTGAACTCGTCTATGTTTTGAACACAAACGTAATACAGAACATCTGACACAAACTTTCTTATTACTGCTTATCGCTGCCATGTTTTGTTTACAAACCCCAATCTATATACAGGCAGTGTTGAGCGTTATACTGACCTTTGTACCGCTCTATAGAAAGCAATATGTAAATATAGATATGTATTCATCTATGCAGGCACATTTTAAAATGGAATGACCGTTTAAATATTAGCAATTCTCCATCAGTAAGTACTTCTTTCTTAATTGGTGGGCTGAGTAATGAATATCTATTCAAAAAACGCACGTCCACGAGCTAATGAGCTCATGAGTCAAAATGGTGGTGAGCTCATGAGTTGACCTCCCTCTGTGAGTGCAGCTCTAATATATATATATATATATATATATATATATATATATATATATATATATATATATATATATATATATATATATATATATATATATATATATATACATGTATATATATATTTATATATATATATAAATATATATATATATATATATATATATATATATATATATATATATATATATATATATATATATATATATATATATTTATATTTACCTAAAAGTATCCGCCCCACTTTATTGCTTTGTACTTACCTCATTTCTCCTCTCTAATGACCCTGCTTCCAAGTTTTCATCCTCTTCCAATTTTGTGGCTCTTGGCCTTTCTTCGGGAAAACCCTCCACTGCTGCCAGAGCTACACTGAGTGAGAGGAAGAAGACTGCAATCTTCATGGCTGTAAAAAAAATCAAATTCAACGATATTGAAAAGAAAGATTGGGCTCTATAGGTTGGCCAAAGAAGAGTTGTTGAAGAATCGACACTATATTGACTGCAAAAATAATATACATACTAAATGAACTCTATTAGAAGAAATTGGCATTGGTATTAGCCTGGAAAGTACAATGATAACCATGAACGTAGATACAAATAACTGTCAAAACGTCTAGGGTTCCTCTGAAGTAGCATCAATTGTAAGTGTCAGTTATGTAGTGGAGGAAACCAAGAAACCCAGCGAAAACCATGCCTTACAATTGAAGAGGATAACTATATCTATTTCATGCACTTTACTGGTTAAACTCATCATGAAGAGCATTTGTAATTGCATGATATATATATATATATATATATATATATATATATATATATATATATATATATATATATATATATATATATATATATATATATATATATATATATATATATTTCTGTAAATGGTGTGACTTGAATGCAAGGAACATTTACAGCCGGTCCAACCAAATTGATAAAGTTACCAAGAAATGGGAAAGTTCTGCAGGTTCAGACATCCACGCCGAACTATCATACAAAGAGCCAGTGCCAAAAAGAATCATATAATAATTGCAAATTCGATGATATATTATGGCTGAGGTGATGACAATGGAAAGGTGTAGTATCATTTAGCATAATAACCTCGTCACACATGCACATAATCCCCTGGGTAAATATTAAATCCTATTATTATATGAGCTGCTGATTGTTGCATCATCCTGATTGTTACAACAATGTTCTGCTTAGTTTGGATCTTCATTTAAAACACGAAAATTGCCAAAAACATGTGTGTAAGCCCTTTGATATAATTGGAATTGATCAAGGGAGGTAGGTTATTGTGCAAAATCAGTGCCCTCCCAGTCAGTAGCCAAAACCTTGCCCCAGAGGCTCTGTTTGGGCCGCTGACTGGGAGAGCACTGGTATTGTCACAATCACCTACCGCCCGTGAGCAATTCCTACAACAAAACATATCTTACTTTCTAAGCAGTTGATCACCTATGTAAGGAGTCCGACCTGTCCAGCCAAGGAGTTTCAATTGATAACTTAGTAAAAGTTCTTCCTATCTTTATACCAACGAAAGCAGTCATTTAGATGCTATTCTAATGTTTAAGTAGCGACTAAAAACTCGATCCTTTTTAGAATGATACTCATTAAACTTCCCACATCAATTAGAAACCACCTCTTTGGCACTACTTTTCCAGATACCATCATTTCATCATATAATCATTTTGCAATCAAAATGTTTTATCTCATCCTTAACGATCATCTGCATATCATTATCTTGAAAAAACAAACAACGGTCGATTTTATGTCCCAGCTTTTCGTCCCAGCCCGGACCAATTGACAATGGAATGCAAAATTATGATTATACACCTGTTGATTTAGATGGATTTTATTGCACAAGCTGACATTCAGAGCCCGCTTTGATAGATGTTATCACTTTTATTACACTAAGAATGTAATTATGGAGATAAACAGACAATGCACAAGGTACCTTTATTTTCCAAAGTACGCCCATAAAACCTACTTCTTTTGATGGTATAGAGAAACATGCTGGCAGTCAGACCGCTAAGAAGATTGTAATGTCGTTCTAATGGCATTGATATACGCAGGCTGTTACATATGATAGGGCTGTCGTGGCAAACATCTAAAATGTTTTTTATCTCTGTTCTTGTCATTAGAACCCTTCTCCATTGTTCACATTGTTCATTTTTCCGCCCCTTCACTCTATAAAGGAGAGTACCCTTTTCTATCTGAAAATCGAAGCACACAATTTACGCTTTGTATTTAGTGAAACATTTATGGATATGTTAGGCAAATTGCAAATGTGATAGTCATATGAACCCACCTTATAATTGTTGCATGCATGTCTCCTGATGTTCCTTTTGTCATTTGCAGATGCCCCTGGAGGAAATCCATCTCCCTTCATGTATGAGAAAACCTCATGAACTTGCTCCATGATGGTTGTCTAGCAAGTGTGTGCAGATACCACACCCACCATATATAAATACTTGCAAAGCCTCATGGTTAATTAAATTGAATTTATAGAATTACAATGAAATATGCTCAATATATAACATATACACAATATAACATGACATAATCCAAATATTTGTAAAAGGGAATATTAATGCATAAAACAAAAATTAAAAAAGAATTTGCTATAAAAAGCGCAAAAGAGGGTCGATTTGAATTTCAAACTATATATAAATCCTATAATTCCAAACTAGACATAGTTTTATTACAATAAGGTTAGTAACAAGCAATAATGGAAAAAAACATGAGTGGGATTCGCACCTGCAAACAAGAAAGAAAGACAGAAATAGTATTATCATACAATAAGTGCTGAGTGCGAGTGCTCTATCAATGTGCCCACCAGGGATGGGCTGGCAACCACTCAAATTTCTAACACTTTGACATGAAATTTAGCCAATTTTCAACTGGTGGACACCTGGCACTGTTGCTTGTGCAACAGCTGTGGGTGACACCAGTTGAAAGATGGCAGGTAATAGGTATATACTATACAGACTATATAAAAGGTATATAATATATATACTATATAGAGATTTGGTGTATAGTATGTTAACCATTACTATCTTTGAAGAAACGTATATTTAGATATAGAAATATAGGGGGGTCACTAGCAACTAGGAAGGACACTCACAACTAGTGCTCAGTGACCCGGGGGTCACTGGCCCCTAGAGACCAGTGACCGGACACTGAGCACTGTTACAGGGTTCAGGGTTATATGCCGATTACCTACACAGCCCGTTTTTCTCCAAAGCCTCTACTTATGTCTTGGCTCCTCTGTTTTCATCTGACTGGCTCGCCAACAGTAACTGGGTTATTACAAGAAGAAGAAGAAGAAGAAGAAGAAGAAGACGAATAGAAGAAGAACAACAGCAGCAACAACAACAATAACAGCAACAAAACATGAGGAAGAGGAAGATGAAGATATTGAAATAAGGGGGAGAAGAAGAAGATGATATTTGTCTCTAACTCTGCTCAGTGATGGCCTCCACATTCACAGTTGATCTGATTAATAGAAGAATATATTCTTTCTAATCCATGAGCTGACGGTCGAAACCTCCCCCCCCCCTTGGAATGTTCATTTAACACTTGTTTGGTACCAAAAATAATTTGAAAATGACAAACACTGGTTGGGCTGAATATAATTGATTGCCCAGTTTTCCCGGATAACCAAATGTTTAGCAAAGTTTGCTGAAAACCCAGTTTAAGCCTAAAAATAAGTTTTGAATAATTCAACTGTCTAATGAAAAGTTATCTAAAGCTGTCATGTAAGGCTGTAGGTGTTTTGCAATTGAGTTTAGACTTAGGCGACGGTTACTTGATTTATTGGTTCCCGGATCCTTCCCAGACCAATTTTAGAGTGTCGGGAGGGAGGTAATAGAAGCTGCCCTCATAAGCCCCCAGGTGGTCTGGTTGGTACAAACTAAGGCCTCAGACCCATGGTCAGTAGTGTCTCTGCACTGCTAGAGGCAGCAGTAATTGAGGATTTCACTAACTTTAAGGATAGTTTTTAAGCATTCTTAAAGGATTATCAATGAATCATACTGACAGAATAATTTTCTGAGATGATGGTTTAAAGATGCGCATGGGGGGGGGGGGGGGGGGGGGGGTTAGTGCAATAGTGACAGTCTGTATCATTATAAACCAAACATGATTGGTGTCAAGTTCCAACTATTTCCTATACCCAAGACAACATGAACAGTTGAATGTAAAGACTATCAATAAGTACATATATTTATGTTCAAGAGTAAGTTTATTTCTCTAATCATTTCAATAACTCTAAGCTATCATTTTCTAAGTTTCTCAGTTAGAAATGAACATATTGAAACGTAATGAGCATGGATTTCAATACCCTTACAAAAGGGCAGATAGATACTAGATCTAGTATTCAAATAACTGTTTGCTTCAAATAAAAAAAACCATAGGATAGGGGCACAAATACAGTAAGGTTGGCCTGTTTTAGCAAAATAAAATTTAATTCTTTGTCATCTTTAATGACACATTATAATCATCCTTTTGAAATACATACAAAACGTCTCAAGCTAAGTCAAACAAATCAACTAAACCATATCAGTTTCTCGATTCCCACTGGTGTTAAGAAATTCAGGCCAGAAAAGAATATAGATATCATAGACTACCCTTCCATTGCAACATTGGGAAAATTGGGGGGGGGGGGGGGGGGGGGTGTCCCACTGACTTGTTTTTTTATCATAAATTAAGTAGTTCAATTATTTCAAAAAGGGTGCCCATCGATAGCCAGCACTGATAGAAAACTTATATCAGATGAGCTGGTCAGTATACCAAGATTTGGCAGAAATCTAAAGTTTGTTACTATAAAGTCTATAATCACCTCTTCCCTGTCTTCCAAATGTTGATTCTTAAATATATTTTTGTCACACCAACAGGAAAAGGCATTTAGCAAATGGATTTTGCTCTATCCTTTAACACATGAAACACCGTTGAATACATTACATTCTATAGATCTTTATACCTTATCAGGCCAGTGATTATCCATGACTAAGTAGCAGTAATCAGAAACTTCCTTTATATTGAAGTGTCAGACAACTATGTCTACGTCTATGCAGACATGGGGTAATAAGTAATAGGTAATTGAAAAGTAATAGGTAATAGACTGATTTTCAAAGTAATAGCCTGTAATAAGTAATAGATAGTCAAAATCTTCAAGTAATAAGTAATTGTAATAGACTGACCCCAAAAGTAATAAGTAATTTTCTATTACTTTTCTATTACTTTTCCCATTTATGATCAACTGTACAGTAAACAAGTCACTTTTCCATATGACTCCTTCATGTCACTCCTTGTCTCAAATACTTTGAATTTGAAGGATTGATTTCAGTGATAAGTCTGGGAAAAGGTTTTGTGAATCATCTGAACGGCAGTAGAATGTGTTCACTGTGTCTCCTAAAGAGTAATTGTGTCTTACTACCAAGGTCTAGGTACATCAATCTAGGTCAGAGGCCAAGGGAAGTTGATTTAATTGCAATTTGATGAAGATAAGCATGGGTGTACAATGTAACTGAGTGCACAGTGTTGTAGAATCACACATGAGAACACTCAAGAAGGCTCTGAGATTAGCTGCCCATCCTTATTCTCAATTCCTCTCATAGGATAAGTATAGATGCCAGTTGTCTATAAGGTTTAAGACAGCAGGGAGTCATTTGGACACCATAACCCTCAAAAATCACGCCTCAGGACATCCCCAAAATGTTTGAGTTATTTCTCAGAATGGTTCTACTTGAAATTTTAAAGGCTACCTGGAAGCTGTTTAATAGCCTTCATATTGACCCCTTAAAGAATATTATCAAACTTCAATAGGCACATATCAGCAGTTATGCTCTAATCATGGTGACTTTGTAATGATCCCTTTGTCATATTGTGTTATTTAATACTAGATTGACTAGATGGTCTCTTACAAGCAATGTTTTCCCAATGGAACTTTTTCAAAATACATTCCAGCTTATTTCTGACTATATTTATGTGACAAATAGTTATTATAAGATATGAATTATTATATGTGGACTTCCAGTTGGAACTGGTAGACTTCAAGACTTAGGGGTATCATCATTTCCATGAATGATCTAGGTCAATGAAACCCCAGGTGATTCAAATTGCAATTGTAATTTCCTGTCAATCCTCACCTGCACATACATGTACATGAGGATTTTGGAGCATACTCTGAACTCAAGGAGACCAAATGTGATGCTCATTTGAAAGGCTTTTGGGGTCGGTGAGCGAGTTGTTTATCACATCAGATTATACTGGATTAAGTATTGTGGGTTTGGTATTTTTCAATATCTCATTGATTTAAACACCTCCGTAGGCTTTAAGTTTTCAAGAAGCCTGCCTTAAGCTACATGTACTCTCTTTTTGTTAAATGTATAGCAGACCTCCTTAGGTGGAACATTTTCTAAACCATGTGAATCAAGGGGATCAAACACAAGGGTTCTTTCCTCATATTTTTGTCTAAACTGAATAACTGATGGATTTGTGCACCAGTCTTTGCGCCAGGACTTAAATACTAGGACACCCCATGTTTGCCTTCGTTAATCAGTACCTTATATTTAGATGAACCATTTATCAGATTAACTCCTGCGTAGAGTGAACATATTTTCTTGTCCGCAAGGTATTTAAACAAAGCAGTGTCCACCTTATATATTATGTGCTATGGACTGAATAAAAGATAAGTTATGACAATTTGACAAAGGGTCACATTAATCCGCAACTAGAAATGTAATAAGTAATTGTAATATATTACATTTCAAAAGTAATTGTAATTGTAATAGTGATAGTGATTTTCAAAAGTAATTGTAATTGTAATTGTAATAGGGCCAAAAAGTAATTGACCCCATGTCTGCGTCTATGCCTATGTAGGTACCCTATAAGCACTAAGGGGAAAGGCTTAGCAAAACCTGGAAAGATAAAATGTTTCCTCACCACTTAAATTACTCAAAGTCAGGGATTTCGTTCTTAAGTATATGACATACGTTCTGTTAAAGTTGCAATTAATTTCATTGAGTATAATTGGAGATATGTAGGTTTTTATGGAAATAGTTGGGCTTGGCTGCTGTAGAGTACATGCAGAGTAATGGGCTGGTAGCAACCAGCTGGCCTTTGTTTGTACCTACCCTGCTGTACCAACCCTCTTAATGGAGAATGGTTATTAAAAATGAAGTTTATTTTTTTTCTTCTTTTTTTCAACACACGGAAATATAAGTAAGCTAACAGTCGGCACGGAGGTAAAACAATAAAAAGATTTTTTTGGCTAATACTAAAATACATACTTAACCATATTTTTGAATATTAAAAGAATGATTTTTTAATTAGATGATGCATTTCAACAACACTGTATTGCATTACTATTGTAATGTTGTATTGCTCTATATCAATATTCTTGTGGTTTTGTAGTTTTATTACCATCCATGGTAAATCTATTGTAGGTTTGGTGTACCTACTTAAAGGGCAAATGCACCATCATGTTGATTTAGGTTCAAAATGTGCCTATATGTGTCACCTTTCAAATAAGACCACCCGCAAGTCTGTCCTCCTCAGCACTTCTCAGATATGGCTTATGAAAGTTAGTAAAAAAATGGCCTGAGTCTGGGTATAGAGGCTGCCATTATCAGAAGTGGTGCTAATGAAGTGACTGCCAGCCCTGCTTCTGATTGGTTGAGAGATATCAGTGGCATTTTAAAAAAATCATTGGGGGTGGGGTCTGAAATTGTGAGCGTTCCACCCCCCCCCCCCCCATGTATTTTTAAATGGAATAGCCCTAAGCTCAGTCTTCCTTCCACTTTTCCAAGTATGTCTGCTCCAATGAAACGATCAGGCTGGCAGAATGGAGCCAAATACTAAAAAATCACGCTTCGCTAGCTTAACCCTTCAAATGCTAAAGCTACTTTCGCCCAAAGCACAAAGATTCAAGCATTTTTGAAAACCATCTAAACCCTGTCATGTTGGTATTCATTGGATAGCCCTCGCCGAGTACTCTCAGATGAGTACTCACATGCGGAGTTTCAGTCATTTTCAAGTTTTTTGCATCTTTTTGGTGTTGGCCAAATTAGACACCAGCAGTTTCGTGCAATACCGATTTTCATTTATATCTGAAAAATGGTATTCCAATATTATTTTCAGACTGCAATAAAAATTGGTAGTGCACTCAGAAAAGTGCTATATTTGTGTAATATATGGTCTATCAAAGTTTTGCTTTTGCTTATTGTTGATTCTTAAATGATTTGTTTAAGGCAAAGTTTTTTGGTAATTCTTTGGACTGTACTTTTTCCCGTGGAGAAGTGGTCAATGTTAAAGTCTCGAACTATTACTTTTCTAGGGTTGTTATCTTGTTGATAACACTAAACATTACACTAATCCAATGTTGCTTACTCCAGTGACAACAATAAATTCCTGCACTTAATGCATGGTCATCAATTATACACAACTGCACGCCCAATTGCCAACCAGTCTCCTGGGCATAGAATGAATAAATGAATGTTAACAGGCACATCCACACAAAGGTCATTTAGTGACATAAAATAGTATCAGAAAGTGGTCCTTTGTCATTGTTGAAGAATAAAGCATAATTTTTCAAGGTGAGAGAAGAAAAAGAGGGAGAGTAAGAGCAGAGCCTTCAGATCCAGAGGATAAAGGGATATTTTAGATGCAGGGTATCGACAGACAGATCTATGACCTCAGAACTGAACGCATCTTTGATTCACAAGCTACATGGTCATTGTGGTGCTTGGCATATGTTTTTGATATGCTCTTCATGGGTGTTTGTAGAACCAGGCACTGGCAGACGTCCAATCCACTGGTGCAAGAATTACAAGTCGGTATTTAATGTTTTTAACCATTTCGATACTTAGGCTACTTTCATCCAAAGGACAAGGACACAGACTTTAGGAAAACATCTAAACCCTGTCATGTTGGTACTCATTGGATAGCTCTCGCGGAGTACTCTCAGATGAGTACCCATTTGCAAGTGTTTCAGTAATTTTTCAGATTTGTGCGTCATTTCATATTGGCCAAATTAGCCACCAGCAGCGTAAGGGTTAATGGGAAAGGATCAAGATGAACTAAAATCTTCTGTAATATACCATGTTTATTCGATAAATAAATTACATCTCCATTATAAACCCATGTTTCTCTTATGTTAACCCATTAATGCTCAAGAGTTACTCTTATTTGACACTTTTGACAATAACTTGGAAATTAAGAATTATGTCACACAGTATCTCAAGGGGAGTTGTTGGTAGATCATGATTAACATTTCTCCTCAAAAGATTTTCCCAACTATGCTTTCATATGAAATATTTCAACAACATTGCCGGGCAAATTGTGGATACTTTTGAGCATTAACGGGTTAACATATTGATTTTTTTTACTTAACACTATTCATACCTGCACCTACCGAAAGATGACTTATTTTTCTGGTGCTAATACTCTGACCCTATTATTGTCTGAATGCTATACTGTATAGGCTTTAATTTGGAGTGCTTAAAATTTCGCTTATCAGCCCTGCTGAGCATATTGGTGCTTCCTTAAATTTGCGCAATCAAGCACTCAAACTGAACCAAATCCAATTAGAATATTTATTGAATCATGTTATTTTGGCGCTATCTGGTGGAGCGCGAAAATACTGAAATTTAAATGCCTGTAAAAAATACCAGCTATACAGTAAGAATCAGGGGCCAGTCTCGTGGAGGTCACTGAGACGTCTCTGTTGCTATGTGACAGTTGCTATGTGACAGTTGCCATGTGACAGTTGTTTTCAACAATCACTCCTTAGGCGACTTGAAAGTAACGATTTTCTAGAAACTAGGCCCATGACAACCATCAACCAGAATGCAACCAACAACTCCATTCAATATATTTCTAGATTCATGCTTCATTCCTAATTGATATTTTGGAGTATTTCAACCTGAAATGACAGTTTTTTATGTAAGTAAAGCAGGAAAAGGGGTCAACTAATTCTGCAAGCGGTGGACAAATGGTTGGATTTCATATGGAATTTTGTTTTTCGTCACATTTGTGCCAATTGTGGTTAATTCGGTTAATTTTCACTTGGTTTAAATTTTATAACCGTTTCTTTCGGTATTTATGTTGAAAATGAGACTTGCATTTTTCATAACTTTTGAACAAAGTCAAAATAGGAAAAACTATGCTACCCATCCCTCCTTGGAGCTTCTGTAATAGATGGTCTCTCACTCTTCTTGCTGATTGCCTAGACATTCATAATTGATCTGATTAGGAGGAAAATGGTGTAGGTTTTAACATATATAAACATTTTCAAAAAAATGACCCTATATTCACAAATTCATCCCACCAGTCACCTTAATCTATCATTCCAAATGTGAGCGTCTGTACCAAGACAAGGTGCTAAAATGGCACCATGTAAGCATGTTGAAATGACAACTAGCACAACATCCATTTTTCGAGGGAGGTTATCCAGGCCTGAAACTAGGTCATCCGAGACAAAAACTAGGTCATCCAGGACTTAAACTAGGTCATCTAGGCCTGAAACTGGGTCATCCAAGACTGAAACGAGGTCATCCAGGACTGAATGGAAGTTAAAAGAAGAATCCTCATTTTCTATAGCAATTATTGTATTCCAACTATTTTCTGACAGTTGATGATACCATTAATCAATGCAAAATGATAGATTTATGACTTAAAGGCCAATTAGGTTGAGGTGGTTAATGATGAGGATGATGAAGAAGATGCAGATGGGAACTTGAGGTTGTAGATGGAGGGGAGCTCCGGGAGCTTGATGTTGATATCCTTGATCTTCTGCGGTAGGTTCATGTCCTTCACGACTGACACGGCTCTCGCTGGTGCACCTGCCAACCCCGCCTGCAACACAGAACATAAGACAGTAATTAACAGACTATACACCCCAGATACAGAATACAGGCCCCCGCTGGTGCCCCTCCCAACCCCGCCTGCAACACAGAACATAAGACAGTAATTAACAGACAATATACCCCAGATACAGAATACAGGCCCTTGCTGGCGCGCCTCCCAACCCGGCCTGCAAGACAAAACATACGACAGCAATAAACAACTGAAGAGCAAAACGAGATAATGGCATTACATCCCAGATACATAATCCAGGACTTCAATGCTCTGCTTGGTTCTTCCCGAGGTTTGTGAGAGAAGGAGCTCTGTCATGTGAAAACCTTGGGACCACGGCAGAAGTGGAGACATGAGGAATCTCCCATTTCAGAGGGTTGACGAAATGCACTGGCTACAACAGGCACCGACATTAGTACTTGCAAACAATGCAACACAATTAAAAAGAAAATAGTTTTCAAATCATTAAATACATGATAAATGATACATGCCTTTCTAGCATATGTAATCATAACTTAATTCAGGCAAGCCAAAAATTATGTCGGGCAAGTTTAAGTAATTAACTACTTGCCCGGCATGGCAAGTAAGTTCTGCGACTTAGGTTGGTGCCTGTACAAATGGGACTACACAATAGTGTTCACAATAAGTTCTGTTCACATGGTTTGAAACACACAGGAAGAGATTGGTTCGTCAGTCTAAAAGACCTCCAACAATAAGTGCTGTTCATCAGGTCTGGAACACAAGTAAAACCCTTTTTGTGTAAAAACATTTTTGTAAAACATTAAATATAATGATACACGTAATACATAAAGTCTAAACACTCTTTAGAACTAGGCAAGCATTCAATATGGCAATCCTGAGGGAGAATGGAACTTAAACTCATTCACACTCTGAGTTCCGCTAGAAAGTATCGTCTGCTACTATCATACTTTTGAAAATAACTTTGGAATAAAGCAAAAACTCATGAAATATTTGAAGGAGGGTTGTTGTTTAGCTTCTGATAAACATTTCCTCTTCAAGTTTTTTCTAATAAATGCTTTTGTTTGAAAAATATCATCAAAATCGTCAGGCCTTTTTTGGCCACCCTTAGTGTGAATGGGTTAACTTCAAGTTTCTCTACTAAAAGGGCAGGTTGGAACTTTTTAAACCATGTTATTTTAGGAGTAGGGTTGCCAATTCATTGTTACTGAATGGAACATTTGGTTAATTACAGGACAATAAGTTCCAAGTACAATGAATATATGATGTTGTATACATGGTTTCGGTGCAGTAAGAAAGACATAACTTATCTACAAAACACAAGTGACATAGAAGGTTTATGTGCAATAGCATTACAACAACTGGCAGCAAAGTGTGAGATGGATCTACAGAATCAGCTGTTGCGTGGGTCCTAGTACTAGCATCTGCACCTAAGGTGAAGAGTAAAGTGTGTGTCTAATGAATTAATGCATGGTTGTTTTGTTAAAGAGGACCTAAAAACAAGACAGAGTGTATATATATATATATATATATATATATATATATATATATATATATATATATATATATATATATATATATAAATATAAATACATATATATATATATGTATATATATATATATATATATATATATATATATATATATATATATATATATATATATATATATATATATATATATATATATATATATATATATATATATATATATATATATATATACACAATTATACCAAACATGCTACAGTTCAAAATGTGCAGTGTGAGTTTTGATAAAATACTGCTCTAGAACAAGCGTCTGCTACAGTTGAGAATGCTGTGGCCAGGATTGGTATCAATGCAGTGATGACAGAGGAAATATAGCAATATAGAACTGAACCCATTCAGGTACTTTGAGAATCGTGAACACCATGGTCTTAGCCAACCAACCCATAAAAAGCACCCCGCAGCACAGGACACCCAAATTCTTATGTGAGCAATTTCTTAAAATGTTAATTTCAAGCATATAAATGAATTTTTTCCAAGCATATAAATGAATTTTTTCCTCTCCATATAATTCCTGTGACATTGTACTAGGATATAATGCTTTATTTTGATAATTTTTTACCTGTTTATGGTTGAAATCTTAGTATATTGTGGTCCCACTTAAAATTTGGACGCCCCAAAATTTCACAATTGTCAATTTTAGGCACCCAGTTTCTAAATCCTGGCTAAGACCCTGGGGAACATATTCAATAAAACTAAATGGACTTAGAGTACATTTGTAGAAAAGTGGTTTCACTTCTTTGAAAATTACATTCCAAGAGAAGTCTGAAGATTCACTTTTCGTGCTCATTTCTTTCCTCAGTTTTTCTAGACTTTCTCCGCCTTGTTGGCATTTCAGACCAGGGCAGGGCTAGACGGTCCCCAGAAGTAGGGATGTCATCGATAGTCAACAAATCGATAAATCAACATTTTCACTTTTTCAATTAAATCGAATCGAATGGTTGGGCATCGAATTGAAATAATCGATATTCTGTACCCCAATATGATACCCCCGTATGATTATTAATAGAAAATACACTTTTCCCAGACATTTTCCTGTTAAACTAATGCAAAGTGAAACTCTGACTAAATATTGAAGTATTTTCTATGGCTTTTGTAAGAGAAATGGGAAGGAATGGTGTGCTTTACTCAGGCACATGGCCAAGACACAGGCTATCCAACCAAAATAAAGGGATATCAATGACATCCCTATAAATAATTGTGCCCTACGAGCATGTTACGGCGAATCGAATCGAGTCGAATCGAAAAATATATCAATTAATCGAATCGATAAAATTTTGTATCAATGACATCACTACCCAGAAGGACCAGGTAGTCTGGCAAGGCTACCTGAACCCAAAATCAGGTAGCCCTCCAGCATTTTAGGTATAGCCCAGCCTTTTTCCCAAAAAGCTTCTTCTACACTCTTTCCATGTTAGTAAATTAATGGTACTTCAAAAAGCGTGCTTTTTACTCTTCTCCTGTAGGTTGCATGCTTAAGGAATGCTATACTTTTCTTTTCTTCATAGTTTTTTCGCTGCTATTTTCTGGCGTTTTAGTGAGGAACTAGCCCTGGATTTCGGTAGGTATGGGACTTCCTAGATCCAATATTTGTAAGTCAGATCTCCCAGGAGATGGGACTATGCTATTTGTCGAGCGCTGCAGGGTCTCCTCTATGCGTAAAATAAGTGGTGTGAATCTACCCACTGAATCGGTAATGGTTTATTTGCATGTTTGTTACTATTTACTAAGAGCATGCTTACACACTTCGCCCACCATCTTAACCCATTCACACTCAAGAGTTCCTCTAGAAGTATCATCTGCTACTTTCATACTTTTGGAAATAACTTGGGAATAAAGTGAAATTTTGCGAAATATTTAAAGGAGAGTTGTTGTTTATCTTCTGATCAACATTTCTCCTTCAAATGTTTTCATAAAAATGCTTTTGTAAGGAAAATATTTCCAAAATCGTCAGGCCTCTTTTGGCCGCTCTGAGTGTAAATGGGTTAAAAATTTGTAGCAAGAAAATCATGGTGTGAGAAGATTCAAAGATTGAACTAGAAAAGAGCAAAGAGACTCAAACTCAGGAACTCTGAAGAATAGGCATCATTTCAAATTGATTACAGGCATTTCACGCTATGCTTCATTTCAAGCTTACTATAAAGGCATAGTCGTAGCCAGCAGGATGTCTGGGCATCATTAACCCTTCCAATGCTGAGGCTACTTTCGTCCAAAACACAATGACGCAAAGATTTTTGAAAAACACCCAAACCCTGTCATGTTGGTCCTCATTGGATAGCTCTCTCTGAGTGCTTTCAGACGAGTACCCATTTGCCAGGGTTTCAGTCATTTTTCAGGTTTTTTTGCATCTTTTTGTTTTTGCCAAATTAGCTAGCAGCAGCATAAGGGTTAAGACACCCAAACCCTCAACAACATGGTCTTAGCCAGCAGGGCTTTTTGGACACCCAACCCCTTAAAAAGCAACCCTCAGCACACCCAAAAAGAATTGTGAGGAATTTCTTAAAATGTCAATCTCAAGCATATAATTGAATTTTTTCATCATAAATAAAATTAAAATGGCATTGTATAAGGATATCATGCCTTATTTTGATAATTTTAAACATGTTTATGGTTTAATTCAAGTATATTGTGGTCCCCCTCAAAAATATGGACGCCCCAAAATCTTACAATTGCACATTTTGGGCACCCAGTTTCTAAATCCTGGATAAAACCCTGCTCATCAATCTGAATATTTCTGAGAGGAATTTCTAAAAATGTCAATATCAAACAAATAAATGAATATCCTCAGCTCGTTGTTGTTGCCATGACAATGCATAAGAACATCATGTCTTTTTGATGTTAATGATTGTAACATAAAATTCTTATTCCCGTGAAGAATAAGATGCCGAAAGATTTTTCAAGTGATAGTTATGCGCACCCAGTTTGTATATCCTGGCTAGGACTCACCTTAAAAGTACCCTACAAACAGAGGAGGGTTTTATAAGGCAATAAGGGTTAAAGAGTTAATCTTGGGTAAGCTACGGCACAGAATAGTCCATATCACTATCCACACAGAGATACAATCTAAGTTTCGCAATTATATCTCTGCCACCACACCAGTACTATTTCGCTGAATATTTTGATAAGTGACATCATAAAATGTAGCCCATTGGTCAAAGTGTGATGCACACAGACACATGTGGTCATATTTAGAATCAACAATGACGTCATCCTCGCAGTGGCCTGTTTGTTGCGAGAGCGCTGGACGGCCGACTGGCTGATTGGTCTATTCAGGACTTTTCACCACATTTTCTCATGAGCTATGGCAAAAAGCACTAATT
>OZ012701.1:11938992-11983992 GCA_963942565.1 Maea johnstoni
GTTAACTCTTATGTATAAATACTTGCCAAGGCGTTTCTTTAAAATTGGGGAGAAAAGTTTAAAAAATCCTGGTGATAATGTATGCTTGTATGATCAACCAACTTCAGTGTAGTGTGAGTTGTCTTGGGCGCGCGCTGGTCCGCTCCCCAATAGCAATTCTCCAAAAACGAGGCAAATAAAACTCAAATAGAAGATGGGATTGCTGTTATGGACAGGCATTTTTGCAATCCTTGCATAGGCCCTGCTGGAACTATTTGATTATTGTCAGACCATGCGACAAAAAATCCTGACATTGACCCTCCGCCCCACCCAGACGTTGACCCCTGACCTTGATCCGCCGACCCCTGATATGGACAGCGACCCCTGACATTGACCCCCAACCCCTCCCCTGACATTGACCCCCCATCCTGGACATTGGCCCCAAACTCCTGACATTGACCCCGACCCCTGACATTGACCGCGACCCCTGACATTGACCCCCCATCCCGAACATTGGCCCCAAACTCCTGACTTTGACCCCGACCCCTGACATTGACCCCCCCCTCCCAGACAATTCCCCCAAACTCCTGACATTGACCCTGACCCCTAACATTGACCCCCCATCCCAGACAATTCCCACAAACTCCTGACATTGACCCCCCATCCTGGACATTGGCCCCAAACTCCCCCGACCCCTGGCAATGACCCCTAAACAAGCAGGCACTCTGAGGCGCATGCAGAGACATCTAGTGGCATTCAGAAGAGTCGTCAACCAACCTGGTAAGTCCCTCCCTTCTGCAAATGAAATCAACTAGGTCAATATAGGTACTGCAGCGAAGGGCCTACTCAAGACTGATTGGTGGAAGTCTTGTTTAATTTAATTTCTTGAATTTCGGTATCAAATTACACTGGTGAAATCAAAGCAATGAGGAAAACGGGTTTTTTAGTTTTAATTGGCAGTAATAAAGATCTCTAATTAAAAATGGGAATGCATTTTAGAATGCTGTTAAGTGTCAGGGGTATATTTATTCATTTCTCCCTGAACTATCCTTGACAGCTAGCGCCAAAGTACCTGACTAACGGCGTCATTCTCGGACAATCTTGGCACGTACCAGAATTGTTGTAATAATTCTAGTAAGATAAGTGTACCAGAATTATACATTCAGACAATTCTCTGATGTTACATCTTTATATAATAGGAAAGGTAAGCATAAATTGACTAAATATTTGACCACAATAGTTGTTTGGGTTCAGACTAAGACTTCTCCTGCAGTTTTACTACCAAAGTAGCTCTGAATAGGAAAGACATCAGCAAAAGAGGCAGGCCTTTAGGGACCACTTCCACTCTGATTGGGTAGATTATGAAGAAGGATAATATGATGCTGGCATGGCCAAGAAGTGAGCGCGAAGCTTTAGATAATTTCATATTTTTTTCCATTCCGACCAAGAGATAGCATAGATTGACTGAAAATAAATGGCATACACATTATCATGATTTCAAACTGTCACAAAATCTACATTTCGCAATCGATTTTCAAGCGAATCAAACGCAAAATAGCGAGACAATTGACAAACAGACAGACAATGGTACGTCACATCCAGTCGGTCAAAACTTTTCTGGTACATATACAGATTGGATAAATGCATTGTATATACATTTTATATACATCGTATCCACATACGTACACACAAGTTACATGAATGCTCGCTTGAGCTCGCTGAACTTCGTGCAGCACGCTCGCTATAAGGCCTAGAAAAAGAAATTGTTTGTTTCCTGTAACGGTACGAAAATAAATAGGGTAGGTAGGTCGTTAAAAAAAACTTTGGGGTAGGGATTTTTAAAAATAAAAACTTGTTAGGGTAGGGTTACAGGAAACAAACAATTTTTTTTAGCCTAAATAACTTCACCCTGCTTCCCGATGTTCTTGTTGTGGAAAACAAAATTCTTACCTCTGATTTTTCTAATTTATTTTGTTCTTCTATCCGACTGAGAATTTCTGTCATATTTGTTTCCAGAACCATTCCTCCCATACAGAGCTCTGCCAAAATATAGTGCACCTGAAAATACCAAAAGAAATAAATGACTCATATTATGACTCAGCAGGGGAGAGGCGGGACGATCATTGATTATAATCCACGCTTACTCGGTTGTCTCCTCTTTATCGATTATGAAACTGGCATATGATCTTAAGCAAAAAAGGTGACACCTAGCAACGAATAATGGAACTAAATGACCGACCTCACCTGAAAGAAATAAAAGAAATATACGACTCTGTGAGGCTCCACATTCGTCGGCGGGTTAGATTGGTGAGTTCGCGTCACCCTACGTCCCCATCAAGAACAACCAGGGCTCGTAGCCCTCTATTTTCACTAGCCCTGTGAGTCGTTCTCACGCTATTTCACTCTCCACACAGAGATACGCTACGTACTTCCGGTTGTACCATTGTGTTTTGACCAACATGTTTTGGCTGATAGGTGCACTAGAAATGATTGTTTATGATCTAAAATCAATCACAAACTTTTCAAATATAAATGTTTATTTTATATCAATGGAATTTACTTGGTGGTCGACATTTGGTGATTTGTGTCCTTGGATGGATCGAGGGTGGGCGAGATTCCCAAGTAATTATTTTGTGAATTAATTATAGGGGCCGAGATTCCTAGGGTGGCCGAGATTTCCAAGAATTTACAGTATACAGAAGGAGGGACAACTAAGAGAGGTCTCTGGTAGGAGAACCTCTCTAAAACTTGTCGTCCCTCATACTGACCTTATCTACGTGGAAGATGAGGTCCAACTCACACACATTCTCAAAGCACTTGTCTAACGTCTCAACAAAAACCTGAAATATACAATCAGAAAAAAAAACATGCAAAACAATGATTTGTGAATCCCTGTGGCCTTTTCATGTCAGGTGAATCGTTACAAGCCCTGCCTATCTCGCAAGCTTGGTGCTAGTTTTCTGAGAATCCCTGAGCAGGGGCTTAGCCGCTTATGCGCCCAGCGTGTCATTGGGACACCAAGAACTCTGTTTTTTGACAGTTTGGACACCCAAAAGTTTATGTCAGAATTTGCTGATGATGACTTTTCTTAGCTGTAGTGTCATTTTTATAAGACACACAAAGCAGTTACTGGCCTAAAAAGGCAAAATCTGTAGATATATAGGGTTTATTTTAGAGCTGCACTCACGGAGGGAGATCAACTCATGAGCTCACCCTACGTTTGACTCGTGAGCTCATGAGCTCACAGACTTTCCAATTTCCCAAAGAAGTACTTATTTTCCAGCCGAGCTATTAAGAAATAAATATTTATTGGCGGAGATTTATTAACATTGCCATATTTATTTAATTTTAAAACATGCTGACGAAGAACAAAGGTCAGTATAACACTCAACACCGCTTGAATGTATACATTGGAGATTGTAAAGAAGGCATGACAGCAATAAGCAGTTGTGTATGTTAATAATGTATGTTAGGTGCTCTGTGTTACGTTTGTGTTCCCAACATCTGAAACTTGACAGCAACACATCTTCCAATATTTCATCAAGACATTGTTCATTCCAGAAGTATTTTCAAATGAAACTATACAAAACACACACACAACATGGATGAAGTCCTTACTCTTCATATGAATGTAACACCACACAACAAAAAATTTACACAGACATTTTAACCTGACTAAATGTCTCAATTCATTCACACCTTCATTGGCAATATTCAGAAATTCTCTAAATGCCTTGAAATTCAAATACATTCAGCTGATATTCAGTAATACAAAATTATTCACAAGATATTCAGATGTTCACAGAAATACATTATATATTCAGATATTCAAATACATTTACTTTAAATTCAGAAATTCAAATATTTAGTTCATTAAATTCAAATATCCTGTCTTGTATTCCCTTACCTGTATTGTCTAGCATTCCCTTACCTGTATTAAGTCTAGTATGCCCTTACCTGTATTAAGTCTAGTATGCCCTTACCTGTATTAAGTCTAGTATGCCCTTACCTGTATTAAGTCTAGTATGCCCTTACCTGTATTAAGTCTAGTATGCCCTTACCTGTATTAAGTCTAGTATGCCCTTACCTGTATTGAGTCTAGTATGCCCTTACCTGTATTAAGTCTAGTATGCCCTTACCTGTATTAAGTCTAGTATTCCCTTATCTGTATTAAGTCTAGTATGCCCTTACCTGTATCAAGTCCAGTATTCCCTTATCTGTATTGAGTCTAGTATGCCCTTACCTGTATCAAGTCTAGTATTCCCTTATCTGTATTAAGTCTAGTATGCCCTTACCTGTATTAAGTCTAGTATGCCCTTACCTGTATCAAGTCCAGTATTCCCTTATCTGTATTGAGTCTAGTATGCCCTTACCTGTATCAAGTCTAGTATTCCCTTACCTGTATTGAGTCTAGTATGCCCTTACCTGTATTAAGTCTAGTATGCCCTTACCTGTATTGAGTCTAGTATGCCCTTACCTGTATTAAGTCTAGTATGCCCTTACCTGTATTAAGTCTAGTATGCCCTTACCTGTATTAAGTCTAGTATGCCCTTACCTGTATTGAGTCTAGTATGCCCTTACCTGTATTAAGTCTAGTATGCCCTTACCTGTATTAAGTCTAGTATGCCCTTACCTGTATTGAGTCTAGTATGCCCTTACCTGTATTAAGTCTAGTATGCCCTTACCTGTATTAAGTCTAGTATGCCCTTACCTGTATTAAGTCTAGTATTCCCTTACCTGTATTAAGTCTAGTATGCCCTTACCTGTATTAAGTCTAGTATGCCCTTACCTGTATTGAGTCTAGTATGCCCTTACCTGTATTAAGTCTAGTATGCCCTTACCTGTATTAAGTCTAGTATGCCCTTACCTGTATTGAGTCTAGTATGCCCTTACCTGTATTAAGTCTAGTATGCCCTTACCTGTATTAAGTCTAGTATGCCCTTACCTGTATTAAGTCTAGTATGCCCTTACCTGTATAAAGTCTGTGATGCCTGATTCCTATAAGATTCCCTTACCTGTATTAAGTCTAGTATTCCCAGTTCGCTCTCCGAGGAGTCGACACAGAAGACGAAGTAGAGTGTGGCGTAATGTCTGTAGATGAGCTTATAGTCGGACCCGCCGATCAGCCTGAAAATAAACAAATAACTCACTCAGGGTCTAACCAGCAGGGCGTCCCGTCCTTATTTGGACACTTAACCCTTACGCTGCAGGTGACTAAATTGGCCAATGCAAAATGATGCAAAAAGCTGGAAAATGAATGAAACCCTGGCAAATGGGTACTCATCTGAGAGTACACAGTGAGAGCTTTCCTATGAATACCAACATGATAGGGTTCAGATGTTTTTTTTTAAATCTTGGCGTCCTTGTGCTTTGGACGAAAGTAGTCTCAGCATTGGAAGGGTTAAACTTTCAAAAATCACATATCAGGTCAAACAAACATTTTATGAGGAATCTCTAAAAAAATGTCAATATCAAGAAAATAATTGAATAATTGCATGTCTATGTAATTCACATGATGTTGCATTTTGTAGCATTATATATTGCATTCTCTATTGAAAAATATCTAGAATGCCCAAAGAATTTGTCAATTGCTAATTTCAGGCACCAAGATTCAGTATAAAATATTGGCTGATATAAGTTGGATTCAATACTTAATATTTAGGCATTTTTTCATATATAAAATTGAAATAAATCAAATTCATAGTAAAGATATTTTGTTGTGCTACAAAGGTAAAAATCTGCTTGCCAGTACAGGTTCTGTACAGTATAGCCACGTTAATATTAGCCCATAGAGAACTTGCCTAAACTGGCCTTCCATCCGTACCATAATTCAAACCATTAGTCCTAAAAAGGAAATTATTTGTTTCCTAGCTGTAACTGTCCCCCAAAAAATGGGTATGTAGGTCGAATTTTTTTTTGGCAATTATCATCTTTTAAAAAAAGTGTGTGTTTCATGCATGATTTATGTTGATTGGGAGTTGGAAGGGCTGAAATAAACAAGGGAAGGGATTCTTTTTTGAATAAAAACTAGTTAGGGTAGGGTTAACTACCGGAAACAAACATTTCTTTTTCAGCCTAAAATACTTACGTTCCACCCTCCAGGAAGTTGCAGACATTATCGTCGCGTTTTGAGACGAGCTGGAATGTTTCCCGTACTATAGACTGCTGCATATCCTCAGCCTGAAAATAACAACAAACATCTAAATGAAAATATGGCATTTTCCCTTCCCCAAGAGACATATCACCTGGACTGTTTGTAAACATCAAAGAGCAAGATACAAGGAGATGAGGTGGATGGCCAATTAACTAATTGGGCATGGTAATTGCACTAACTAACTAGTGCAATTACCATCCAATCACATAAGGGTCTTAGCCAGGATTTCAAAAATGCCTGTCCAAAACAGCAAGTCCAAAATTACTGTGCCCGTCCAGATTTAGTCACTACTCTACTTTAAGTCCTTTTACCAACTACACTTCGTAGCCTTTTGAGTCAAAAAAGGCAATTTACACTTCAGCTATGTCCTAAAAGATGGTTTGTTATGAAACAATGCGAACAATACAAACATGCGAGATTGTATTGTTGGCAATGGGCACATTTTACAATGGGACCTAATGAGCAAAATCAACATTTTGCGGAGTTGAGACAAAAAGTATATTTATACATATACACGTAGTACTGGAATGTCATTGATATCAAATTGTATCGATTCGATTAATCGCTATTTTTTTCGATTCGATTCGATTCGATACACCGTAAGGTGCTTGTTGGGCTTAATTAATTATCTAGTAATTGCTCAAAATAAAAAACATTCTTGCCTTTTTAATTCATACATCAAACATCAAATTAATGAATTAATTATGTAATTATGCATTCATCAATTATTATAATCAATCATGATTTATTTTATTCTACTTTTATTTCATTTGAATACATGTATTACTTAATCAAAATTTGTTTATCATTTTACTTTATATTTGATTTATTCTTTTATACCTATTACAATTCATTCTACTTTGAATTGAATTCGTTTTGTGGCTGTTATTTGTATTAATTTCGTCTATAGCCACGTATGTCTATATGGACACTCATTATGTTTGCTCATTTGAGACACGAACGTTTTAAACGTTCGTATCTCGAATACTGCGCACTTGATGAGCAGTACGTTTAGGGAACGTTTCAAACATTTGTTGTTCTGAACGTACTGCGAATTCTATGTGCGCAGTAAAATAAAATGGCGGCCGTTTGTTATGGTGAGCGAACCGATTTACCGCTCATGATTTTGTGTGTACTCACGGCTGAGAGCCGTAGCACAACGTAAAACATTTATAACCATAAAAGGTAACGGCCGTTGGAATGTTGAGGCTAAGCGATCGCTCATGATTTTTTTGCTGTAGAATTTAACCCCCAAATGTAGCGGCATTTGGGGTTAAATTTTGTTGATTCTATCGCATCGATACGGTTGCCTTATCGATGCAACTATCGATAGGGTCATATCTAGCAGTGCATCGATTTGGCAACTATCGATGACACTCCTAGTAGTAGTGCTCCTAATATATTTGCCAAGTTTCGATGGAAAACTTGAACGTTTTGTCACAAAAAAAATGGAAAAAGGGGTTGCCAAACTCGAATCTGACAGACTATAATTGCTTTTATTTTTCATGATATGATGCTTGCATGGCAAGGAAGAGAGTGTGTCATTTCGGATTTCATGATTTTCATGAATTTAAATGTTGCAAAAATCTTCATTTCGCAACAGATTTAGGAGAGAATTAAAAGACAAATAAAATATGTTGTGGTGTTAAAGCATTACAATTGACCCATGGAAAGCTAAGGCGAGTAGTTCAATTTTACTGTGATGGTCCATCACGGAGCTACTGCACGGGAACATTTGCTGCATATGTACAGCGTGTTCGTTGGCGGTAGAGCTGCACTCACCACTCACAAACTCCAGTGGCTCGAGCACTGGATCAAACTCGCCGAGCTCGAGCTGAAATGTTCAAATCGTGAGCTTGTCGATGTTGGGGACACAAACGTAACACAGGGCACATACCACACATTATCAACATACATAACTGCTTATCGCTGTCATGTCTTCTTTACAATCCCCAATGCATACATTCATCCAGTGTTGAGTGTTTAACTGACCTTTGTACCTCGTCAGCATGTTTTGAAATTAAATAAACTTGGCAATGTTAATAAATGTCTGCCAATAATTATTTATTTCTTAATAGCTGGGCTGGAAAATAAATATCTTTTTGGAAAATTGGAATGTCTGTGAGCCCATGAGCTCACGAGTCAAACGGGTGGTGAGCTCATGAGTTGATCTCCCTCCGTGAGTGCAGCTCTAATTGGCGGTCAAAATGCTATTTTGATAGAATTTATGGAAACAGTGTGCATTTTATAACGAAATTAAGCAATGTCCATCGTTGCTGAGCTACAAGGCTGCTGTTGATTATTACCTGGCAACCATATGCAGGGGACCCCTCTATTTAGTATTCACGCGAACCGCCAGGTGCGCTTGCTAACACATCTTGCGAGATTTCGTGTTTTACGCCACATCTAAAATGGTGGCGACTGCAGCAGATGCGTCAATGTACATGTACATGTATGATGCGGTTTAGATTGATAGAACCGCCAGAATTCATTCTACTGGCCATTAAATTCTCGTCAAAATCAGTTGTGAAATATAAATTTTAAGACAGTTTAAAATCGTAATGTAATGTTTTGTATGCCATTAATTTACGGTCAGTCGATGCTGTATTTTGGTCAGGAGTAAAAAAAAAATGAAATAATTCAAAGCTTCGCTCGCTTCCTGGCCATGTCAGCGTCATATTAAGTATATCAAAATACATTCAAGTATTTGAGATATTTTCGTAAAACTATATGTTCTCCCAGAAATCCTTGTTCCCAGGCCGCCTTTCACTCGGACCGCTTGTTGCGCAGACCGCATCTAACCTGGACCGCATCGACCAGCCACCGTTCCGAGCTCATGACTTCGCTCGAAAACATGCACGGGGGGTGTAACTTGCCTTGTTTCCCTTTAGTTAAGATCATTGCTCTTGTCAGAAAGTACAAGTATATGTTATTTCATTCGAATTAATGATCCATTCTATTCCTGATGACAACTTGGAATGAGAAGCAGGCAGTTTAAAGTTTGACATTTCTGCCAAGCTGATACCTCCCCCATTTCAGATTTGTTTACATTTTACTATGGACTTTTAACACCTTTTAGACGTCCAATTCAATACTTACATAGTATGTGTAAAATTTGGATAATCTTGGCTTTCCATGGTTGTTGAACACTAGAATTGCCTTAATCATGATTCAAGTATATCATGCAATTTCTGTATAAAATCCCAAATTGATCTGGTGAGGTGGAACACCGGAAGAGTTGAAATCCAAGATGGCAAGTGGTACCCATAATGCACTACGTTCGCTAACAATATTTTTATTTCATTATATCATGTCATTCATTTATTCCTTTATATACTAGTGAAATAAAAGAATAAAAGTACTAAACACAGAAAACAGTATTTAATCGGTCACAAATATAAGGTAAACAAGAAGCAGTAACGGCTCGGTGCTTTCTTGAGCATTGACCTTGACATTAGAAAACAACGGAATAGAATCGTCGATGTGTTCCAAATAAGTAGGTGTGTCACCTGAATATATGTTAATTATTTACGATTCCATGTGCGTTGAACTCGGCTGACGCAGTTCATAAATACAGCCGAGAGCCGGCACGATCACATAGCAGTCGGCGACTAGATGTTCCACTGCTCGCAATCTACACTATCTGATAATTCTATCTAATTGAGTATATATCCCGTGAATATTCCATTGATTTGAGAACTTTGACAAGATGAGTGAAACCAGTGAATTCATTGAGACAAGAGATGTGAAGGCGCCAGAAACCTTGGACGAACTGATTCTTGAGCTTCACAAAGTCTTCAACTACGATCGCGTCAACGTGGATTACGTCAAGCACTTGCTCTCCCTTTACAAGTCTCGAGCCAAGGACTGGAAGAAGTTTGCCAAATTCGATGACCATCGGTACGTGCAATGGATTCCATGCAATTGATACTTTGTAACCTTTATTGTTATGAAACTACGTTATAAATTGACACCCTGTGGTGTTCGTATGTATAATGTCAATATTGGGACCCAATAATGGCAATATTATATTGCGACGCCACAAAATGTTTGCAATACCAGGGACAGCTATTTATATTTATAAATAGGCCTATCTGGCAATACAAACATTTTCCGAAACAATAAGTAATTTTATTTATTTTCAAAGGGGTCCAGAAGTTGGACAGGAAAAGACCTTTTTTCGAAAACAGGCGCGGATCCACAGCGGTGTACATCGATGCATGTGCATCGATCAATCGTTTTATATCAAAGTGCATCGATTAGAATTGTATTTATTTAGGAAGCAGTAGCGGTCCTACATCGGGTAGGTAAGAATTTTTACGCAACGGCGTGTCTGTCTAGAGCGTAGTGCTGGGACTCGGCCCAAAAACATGAACTCGAGCGCTCGGCAAATCTAGCGACCAAAACTCGAGTCATTATTGAGTTTTACGGCCACATTGAAGAGATCTTAAGGTGGACAATTTAAAGCATAATTGCGCCGTGGTATACGCCGGCACATGCCAGACACACATACGGTGTACCGCAGCATTGAGAATCGGTGCACCAGAAAATGGCGTAATACGCATCTGACACGGAGACTTAAGAAAAAGCATTTTATTTCTGGAAATCTCGTGCAAATTTGGACGTTTTGGCCATCACTAGGCTATACACATGCATCGGAAGCATGTGTTGCTATCAAAATGTCATCAGCTCGTAATTTCCGAGCGATCAATTTTTGGACTCGAGTGCTCGGATCGTAGGCCCCAGGGACCGAAAGCTCGAGTTTCCGATTACTTGTCCCACCACTACTAGAGCGGGAAGTAAATGTGTATTACTAAAGCTCTGGACAACCAGACTTCCCAGGGGAGTCTGGCTTAAGAATATTTAAGCTCCATCCGCGAGGTGTGGCAGGTCAGGATTAGATTAGATTATCAATTGCACTTCTGACTTCAGGACACCTTTTCATCATAATCAAGCAGGACAAGCATAGCGACACCCAGTTTCTTATCAGCTTTTGATGAGCATACAATACAGACTACATGCACAAGTTTAGTAGTCTCAGAACATTTCTATGACATTTATTAAGTATGTTTATACATACACGTAGTAGTGCACCAAGGAGGTTTGGATTGCAAACTCGAACGTTTTGTCACAAAAAAAGTGGAAAAAGCGGTTGCCAAACTCGAGTCAGACAGACTATAGTGACTAATAAAAAATCCATGCTTCACATACCCCATGGTCTTAGCCAATATTTAGAAACAGGGTGTCCAAAGAGAGGTTTCGTAGACTTTTGCGTGTCCAAAGTGTGGTACAAAGTATATATACTACTAATAAAATAAACCCTGTATATTTACATATTTTGCTTTTTTGGGCCAGTAACTGCTTTGTGTGTCTTATAAAAGTGACACTACAGCTTCTACATCTATCTTCAAAGAAAAGCCATCATCAACAAATTCTGAAAAAAAATTGGGTGTCCAAACTGTCAAAAAACAGTGTTCTGGGTGTCCAAATGACACGCTGGACGCATAGGTGGCTAAGCCCCTGCTTCACCCTGTAAGAGCATTTCAAAGTAAGAATAACTTCAATTGAGGCCTTCAGTTGGCCTAATTTTAGAAACATTAGCTGTAAATCATGTCACTAAAGATCATGACACAACAACCCACCAAATCAACACAGGAAATGATAGTTGTAAAAACTTTATCTAGTAGATGGTCATCTTTTGTCTGGCAGCTTCATGCTCCAGGTCACCTCAGAGACTTGAAGACTTAACCCATTAATACTCAGTTCATCCAGGAAATGTCGTCTGGATCAATGATACTTTTGATGATAACTTTGGGATTGAGAACGATTTTACGAAATATTTGAAGGAGAGTTGTTGGTAATGTTCTGATCAACATTTCTCCTTCAAATATTTTGCCAATTGTACTAAAACCTGAAAGATTTCATCAATATTGTCAGGCTGGTTTTGGCCGCTGTGAGCATTAACCCTTGTCATGCTAGACCCCCATATGGAAGAACCTATCCCCTGGGACCAGGGATATTGTGGGTCTACCCACCTAATCAGAAGGATTTCATAAATTTCTATTATTGTTTCAATAATGTGCTTCACAAACTGAAATAGAACATAGTAAAAGGTAAAACCTTGATATCTAGTATAATTCAATACCCCTTAATCGACCTATATAGTTTTTATTTTGCCAAGTGCAAGGGTACCCAAAGACCGGATATATCCGGTGTTGGTCACACAGGCAAGATATGTAGCACCGGATATATCCGGTGTTAGCAAGAGCAGGGTTAATCGTCTCGCCGGCTGGTCACCGAATCAACATGCTACGTGTAGATTAAGTTGGTTGTTCAAACACAAAATATTGATATCTCAATCATAATGATGAAAATGGAGAGAAATAAATAATTAGTTGCAATGTTTGTCTGGACACAAGTGGCGAAGTGGTTGGACAACCCCCCCCCCCTCCTTAACAGGGTCTCAGCCAGGATTTCAAAAATGCCTTTCCAAAACAGCAATTTCAAAATTTCTGCCCGTCCAGATTTAGCTTTTAATCTACTTCAAATCCTTATACCAGCTACTATTAATTGCCTAGTGTGTCAAAAAGGGCAATTTACACTTCAGCTATGTCCTAGAAGATGGTTTGTTAGGACAATATTTGGTTATTACTTCCAGAAAGTCAAAATTGAAAAATCATCATAGAAAATTCTGCCTGTCTAAACAGGAGGTTTTTAGGAAACTATCTGTCCAAGAGACAGGTAGGATGGGTCCTGGCTAAGTCCCTGCTCCTTAAGATCCACCATCTTGATTTAGCATTAAAGCTTCCTTTAGATGGTTAAGTTGAAAAAGTTATGAAAAGCATCATTTTCGCTTTGTATTCTAGATGATTTCACTCACCACCTTGGGAGTTTTTAATCAGTTCCTGTCAGGGTCTTAGCCAGGATTCCAAAAATGCTCGTCCAAAATAGCATTTTCCAAATTTTTGCCCGTCCAGATTGAGCTACTTATCTATTTCAAATCCTTAAACCAGCTACATGTATTAGCTAAGTGTGTCAAAAGGGTCAGTTTACAGCATGACAGGGATGAGATGGTTTTCAAAAATCTTTTTAGTCCTTGTGTTTTGGGTAAAAGTAGCCTCAGCATTGGAAGGGTTAAGTGTGCAACTAGTGTGTATAGGTAATGAGGCCTGTAGCCTTAATATTGAACCCTGCTGCTGATTGATTAATGGCAGTAGCAGCAGTCACCAGTTCTCTGGCTGCTGAACTTGGGACTGTGTCAAGTATCTATGTGTTTTCCTTAGAAGACCAACACATGGAATGGAAACCAGCCGGTCAACCTGAACATGCTAGCCTCAACCAGTGTCAATTAATAGTCGCTAATAGGTGCTCTGGGCACCCCCAGCAGGTGGTGGAGATAAGGTTTCTCTGTAATGTTATCGATGCGGGAGCCCTGATTGGTCCTTGTTCCCACGTGACCTCGTGCTGCTGCCTTATCTGCTAGTCCTGGCATGAGGCCAGCATGTAACTATAGGGCATATAGTAATTGGTCTCTCGTTACATATCCATTCTTTTCTTAATCCAAGGTGTTTTCCATGCCATGTATTGGGTTAACCCTTTAATGTTCACAGCATCCAAGCAGATGTGACACTTAGATTTCAGGCTAGGGGCCCAAAACTTCTTTTGAAAAAAGATTAGTGGTCAAAAACTGGGGTTCGACTTTTCCAGGTGCACATGCCCTTAGATTTTGTTGCAAAACCTCAAAACAGGATTTCTGGCTGGTTATAATATATATACTGTCGTACTATTTTGGGCCCCTAAGCAGAAAAATTTAGTGGCTACAGCAAAATCTAGGGGCGTATACCCCTGGGCAAGTCGAACCCTGGCCATTTTTGCAAATCTCTTGGTTGCTATATTGATAAAGTTCAAAGCACCAGTTGAACACTGTAAAAAGTGTATTCTTCGTTTTGACATTTTTTTTTTCTCCAGTACTTTTATTATTATTATTTCTTCAATTTTCCATCCGTATTTGCTCCCTGACTCACCGAGTGCTGAATTTCCTGTTCATCTCTATTATTTCCTCAGTAACTTTTTTCATTCTCTCTCTCTCTCTATCTCTCTCTCTCTCTCTCTCTCTCTCTCTCTCTCTCTCTCTCTCTCTCTCTCTCTCTCTCTCTCTCTCTCTAGCTCTCTCTCTCTCAAACTATTCTTTCTATGCTGTTTCTCTTCAATCATTCTATTTTTTCTTTTTTCATTCTGCTCCTGTTTCTTATTTATTTCCATTAACCTTCTCTCTCTCTCTCTCTCTCTCTCTCTCTCTCTCTCTCTCTCTCTCTCTCTCTCTCTCTCTCTCTCTCTCTCTCTCTCCCTCGCAGTCTATTTTGAAATTGATATACATTTGCTTTTTTCTTCTTTCACAGATGTTATATATATATATATATATTTGATATTTTATTGAAAAAAGTGAACTTCAGCTTCAACACGTGTGCTCAACAGACTGAGGCCAACTAGCTCTCTTAAGATTGGCAATTTCTGGATTATACTTCCTCTACTTGTTAATTATTTTGATACAGATTCATTAAGCATGTTAGAATATATTCTGTATGCTAGGGTACAGTGGAACCTGGCAAATATATATATAAGTTGTGCACAGCAGGGACTTAGGCAGGATTTTCATAACAGGGTGTCTAAGTTGGGATTTCAAGAATTTAGGGTGTCCAAAATCCCTGATTGAAAAAGTAAAAATCATTACACTGATTATGTAATTGATTAATTTGTTAACAAATAAAGTAGTTATATGATTAATTCTTCAAGAAATGTCTTTGTCATTATTTTGAAGTCAAAACTTATTAGAAATTTAACTTGGAATTAGTATTTATAAAAAAACACATACCAGAATCGAGGGTGTCTTTTTACCTAAAATCAGCTATTTTTTATGAACCAGGGGAGTCTAAAAGACACCCAGACACCCTGCCGGCTAAGACTATGGTGCATGTAGCAATGAGTCATATATATGCCAAAGCATGTGTAAGCCCAGGCCCCTTTCATATTCGGATAATATTAATCTGGATTACTGCACAGTGTCCTGCGATGCATAGTCACTAAGCAGATTTGTTGTATTGTGGACATTGTTGACATTGTTCTTGTTTACATGTCAGGGATAAGAAGTTACCAAGGATTTGAGCAATTTGAAAAGGGACTTCCTATATGCCTGCATGGTTACTTAGCCGTTAGCTTGCATTTCTTTAATAACTGGATCTTGAATCCAGATAAGCTTAAGTATACATACATTTAAGCATTTCTACCAAAGCCTCTTTCTTATACGGATAATCTGGCTTACTGCATTCATGGCGGTGATTTAGTGTCATTGATATCACATTTTATCATTTTATCGATTTGATACACTGTGACATGCTTGTAGGGCACAAGGTTTTATCAATATATATAATAGCTGATCTAGCCAATTTTACTGTCTTTCTTCCCAATTTCAATGAAACACCTTAGCAAGTATTGAATATTGATACAAAAGGGTGAACATTAGTGTTGGGAATCGTTAAAAATTTCGGGCTCGATTAATCGTCAATTTCGACGAGCGATTGATCGATTATAATCGATTATTTAGTAGTTTACTACGCTAAATTTCCACTAGTTTAATAGCCCCCCAAAACTGGAAGAAAAATACAATTTTACCGCCCCAAATCAATGTTGCTAATGACAAGACAATTCGGACTAACAATCTGTGATACTAATTAAGAATTATAACGAATAAACAAGCCCTAACAACAATAGAAAGGTATGTGCGAGGACGCGGAAAATTCGAAAAGTAGCCATGACAACGGATAGCAAACTCATCACGGCAAGCTACTCATCACGGCAATACTGCGCATTTATAAAACATAAAACATTCTGAACTTGCAATCCGTGGTAATAATCATTAAAAACAATGAAAATTAAAGCTGAAACAAGGATAGAAATCAATGTGCGAGATCGCGAAATGTATGTGAATTATGGAACATATGAAACTGAAAGTGAATACCACGGATTGGAAGACTATCTACGCATCAATTTGAACCTGAAATAAAGTATCTATGTAATGCATACAATGTTCAAAACAGAATCGTATAAACTTTGTAACTTACCGATTCAGCTCGTTCTGTTAGATTATACACTGCAATTCACTCCAGAAGTGAGAAACAGTGTATCCTGCCGATCGCACGTACGTTTCAAGATGGCGGCCATCTGGTTGTGTTTATTTTTATTATCGCTCGGCAAAGATCGAGCGATGGAAGGCAAGCTCGATTGATCGGAACTCGGCCCAAAGCGAGCCGAGCAATCAAGTTTGCGATTAATCGACCCACCACTAGTGAACATGCTGCAAAATATCAAGAAAAATCTGGGTAAAAATCAGGACGCAATGTGAAAGATTATTCCTGAATCCATTGGAAGTCTGTGCATGCAGGCTCTTTAATGTTATAGTAAAAACCGTTCTACTTTCAATTGTACCTTCTCATCTAGACAGACAGCAGGGACTTAGCCAGGACCCTGTTGGACAGGTATTTTCATCTATTCCTATCTATTCCTATTATAACCCCCTCGTGTGGCAATTGAATGAACTAAATGGCCAACAGTAGGCCACTTTAAGTCCCTGTGTAATATATGTGCAGGCATTTATATATTTAAGTAAAAGTAAAGACCCTGAAGCGTACTCTTAGCTGGCAGGGCACATGGGTGTCATTTGGTAGGGCTGTCATTGATAACGCCTGTATCGATACATCGACAAAAAAACCTTATCGATTATCGATATCGAAGAAGGCACAACATATCGATTCATTTGCAAATAAGGTAAATAAACTATTATACAGGAAAACACAACTTGAACAACACATAAACTCCCCAGTACAACTGTGTGCGTCCATTCCATTTATCCTTGAATTCACACACATGAATGTGTATGTGTTAAGGCTGTGATCAATAGGTCAAAAAATCACCCCACACGCGAACTACAACCATTCCGCATAAGCACATTGCTGGTTTTAATTCATTTTGAATTTGATTCGCTGAATCGAATCGAAGTAACTTATCGATAATAATTTCCTCGATTATCGAATCGATAAATATTTCTTATCAATGACAGCCCTATCATTTGGACACCCAATGATCCCAGTAATCACCCCTCAGGACACCCAAAAGTTTTGTGTGAGTTAAAAATTTCATAAAATGTCGCTTTCAAGCGTACAATTGACTTTTTTCTCACCTCAATATAATTCCCATTACATTCTATACAGATATACATTATTTTATATATTAATACATATTTATGGTTGTAATTTGAATATATAATTATTGAGGTCTCCCTTCTAATAGAGGATGCTTAATAATTTTACAATTGCCAAATTTGGGCACCGGCCATTTCTAAACCCTGGCTAAGACCCTGCCCTGAGGGGCTAGCATGTATGGCACTAGTACGTACATACCAGTATATATTTCTCATGCTAGTATCTCCTGATGTAGATAATATAGCTGGTGATCCGGCACTAAGTAGACACTTTAAGGCCTAAGAAAAGAAATTGTTTGTTTCCTGTAACGGTCCGAAAAAAATAGGGTAGGTGAGGTCTGTAAAAAAAAAAATTGCATAATATTTTTTGGTCAAAATGTGGGTTTTATGCATATTTTAAGTTGATTGGGAGTTTGGAGGGCGGAAAAAAACTTTAGGTATGGATTTTCTTGAATAAAAACTTGTTAAAGGGTAGGGTTACAGGAAACAAACACTTTTTTTTAGGCCTACATAGTATGTACAGCAGTTGCAGGTTGAATGAACATGTTTACAATGATTTAGCTCATGGCCCGGTAATGCTTGCAGCCACCCAAAAGCGGCTTTGCAATTTTGATGAACTCTTTCAACCAGAAGCATATATAGTTTATAAATATTTCAGCTAGGAGTGTTATTTATCACTACCGACAACTCCTCTTCTGATATTTAAAAAAAAAGTTCTGATTGATTTTGCTCATGGAAGGAAATTTCCAGTACATATTTCACCTGAAAATCTCTTTCGATGTTGTTTTTGAATAGCTGAAACCTGATGACCGGACACTAAGTACGATAGTTACAGGTTGAATGAACAGATAGCCCAACCGTACCTGGTCAACCCAGGTAGTCAGGCGGGGCAGGTTGAACCCAAGATCAGATAGTCCCGCCAGGCATTGAGGTTACCTTGCCAATTTGATAGTAATTACCTTGTTTGTTTTTTTGATAGCAATTAGGCCAATAAAAAAAAGTGTTTGGTTCCTATTACGTCCTAAAAAATTATAGGTAGGGTAGGTAGGAATTAAAATTTTTTTTCTTTAACTTGCACGATTCCGTGGAGTTGGATGGCTTTGATAAAGGTTTGCCTTGTTGTAATTGTCTTTATATGCATTAATTGTAGGCCCCTGCTTCTGTTCATCCAGAAATTTATAATTTAATGGTTGGAGAATTGGTATTTAGGACGGCGAGGCAATTTTTTGGGTAGGAACAATTCATTTTTCAGTAGGATTGGCAAAAAAAACTTTAGGGTAGCGGACAAAAACTAGGTAGGGTAGGGTAATAGGAACCAAACATATTTTTTTTTAGGCCTCAGGTTACCTTGCCAATTTGATAGCAATTACCTTGTTTGTTTGTTTGATAGCAATTACCTTGACATATAGACAGCAAAAAAATCTTGATTTTTTAAATTTTAGCTTTTATGTTATATTTCTGTACATATATAATTTTCTCACCCATTTTATTTTGCCTTTCAAGGTTGACCGTCATGCTTGCTGTCATCTAGATATTGTTATTCAAAAGATCCTGTTATAAATGAATTCAATGAATGTACCTCTCAATTTCCATTCTAATGTTAGATAGTCAAGCGGGTCAAATTGAGTGCTTGTTCTGAGCTTGCCCGATATGTCGTTTTTCTGTGATTAGGTCATCATGACTATGGGGATATCTGTTATGTTGAGCCTTGGGACAGGTTAATAACAATGTCATTGTGATTTTGTTCAAGGCTGGAATTTTCCACAGCATAGTGACTCCATTGTGTAACTCGTCCCCTTGAATGCCTTGGGTTCATCCACATGCTTTGACAGTATAGAGTAGGTAGTCTAGTGGCCCGTGACCTTTCTCCATTCTCTCTTCTGATCTTTTACGGTATTCCTCCAAATAAGAGGGTCCACTGACACCTCTGGGTCATCCACCTTCTGGGTATAGAGTAGTTAGTCAAGTGGTGCGTAACACACCTCCATTCTGTCTCTCTCTTCTGATCTATTACGGTACTGTATTCCTCCAAATAAGAGGGTCCACTGACACCTCTGGGTCATCCACCTTCTGGGTATAGAGTAGTTAGTCAAGTGGTGCGTAACACACCTCCATTCTGTCTCTCTCTTCTGATCTATTACGGTACCGTATTCCTCCAAATAAGAGGGTCCACTGACACCTCTGGGTCATCCACCTTCTGGGTATAGAGTAGTTAGTCAAGTGGTGCGTAACACACCTCCATTCTGTCTCTCTCTTCTGATCTATTACCGTACCGTATTCCTCCAAATAAGAGGGTCCACTGACACCTCTGGGTCATCCACCTTCTGGGTATAGAGTAGTTAGTCAAGTGGTGCGTAACACACCTCCATTCTGTCTCTCTCTTCTGATCTATTACCGTACCGTATTCCTCCAAATAAGAGGATCCACTGACACCTCTGGGTATAGAGTAGTTAGTCAAGTGGTGCGTAACACACCTCCATTCTGTCTCTCTCTTCTGATCTATTACCGTATTCCTCCAAATAAGAGGGTCCACTGATACCTCAGGTTCATCCATGTCATTTGTTGATATTTAAACGCAGATTTAAATCACTTTTCGTACTCTACAGTGTGAATGGGAAATTTGAAAAAAGAGATTTTTCTTTTACTTTTAGAAATAGATTGCTTTCGTTTGCATCTAGGCCTAGGTGTGTGAGAAAGTTGCCAGTGATTTGGGCCATTTTGGGGTTATGCGATGGTTTTCGCCCTTACTCAGGTTCCCTCCTTCATTTAGAACTTCGATCCTCAAGGATCCTGTTCTATAATCTTAGAAGATTTGTATCACAATCCTATAGGATCTTGTCCCGTAATCCTATAGGATCCTATTTCATAATCCTAGGGGATTCCCTAGTCCTTTAGGATTCTGTTCCATAATCCTAAAAGATTCGTTTTGTAGAGTACTATCGGATCATGTTCCATAATCCTATAGGATCTTGTTCCATAATCCTAGAAGATTCCTTCCACAATCCTATATAGGATCTTGTTCCATAATCCTATAGGATCCTGTTCTATAATCCTAGAGGATCCTGTTCCATAACCCCAAAAGGATCCTGCTCCATAATCCTAAAATATTCGTTCCACTATCCTATATAGGATCTTGTTCAATAATCCTATAGGATCCTGTTCCGTAATCTTGGAGGATCAAGTTTCATAATCCTGGCTGAGGCCTGAAAATATGTGGTTATAATAAAGCTTTGTTGGCGCCATATGGTGATATATATCAGTAAGGAAAAGTTCACCGAGCAAAATGGGTGACCTGGTTTCTGGAGCTCCTTTCCCTACTGGTTAGTATCGATCAGAGAAATGTTTATAAATGCCATTGATGCTCAAAGGATACCATATGTACCAGGATAAAATACTGACAACTCTTCCTATGATATTCGGTAAAATAATTTTAAATTCCTGAGTTACTGTTGAAAATATCATAGATAGAAGAATCCAGGCAACAATTTTTGGAGGAACTCTTGAGCATTAAAGGGTAAGCCATTTCTATTGACAATGATCAAAGTAATATACAGTGTTCGGAATCTGTCACAATTTTCAAGATCGATCATCAGTCCATCTGAACGACCGATGATCGTTAATAATAATCAAAGTTGTATATATACGCAGTTTTCCTTTGGAAGTCTTGGCTTGTTCAAGGGTTCTTGGCTCTGCTTTTGTAAAGGAGCTAATCTAAGCCTTTGAACCCCTTAGTTTTACTTGTTACAGTACTGCTAGACAGTAATTAAGATTTTGCAGGCTTTTTTAGTGGTGTCTCTCACTTGAACATAAGGCTGTTTCTAGATACAATTTGTTTGTTTTTTTCAAAAAACTTTCAAAATAATCGATCTTGTAAAATTGCAATCGATCATCAAAATCAGAGGTAGAATGAGCGATTAATCGGTTTGTCCGATTAATCGAACAATCCCTAGTAATTAATACAAGAAATTATTGACCACTTTTTCAAAACTAACTTAGAGAGGAATTGTTTAATATCCAAACTGGTTCAATAACGTGCACTCGATTTGTTCTCAGAATATTCCTTTGTTATCAGTTATTGATCTGTATTGATCACAGCTTGCACCAAGAGCAACATATGGTCTGATGATCAACTCTGGACATGACCAGGGCTCGACGTTAAGGCTAGCCCCGTAGCCGCGGGCTAGTTATTGAAAGTCAGGGCTAGTAAATTCTACCTGTGAGTAGCCCTGAGGGGCTAGATAGAATTAGAATATCAGCGCTTAAAAAATTATGAAGCCCACCCACCTTTGGCTCTGTATACCTGGATGATAATTTAACTCAATTTACCACAATACACTGTATTCTTTTCATGTTATCAACAGAGGCTATGATATCAACAGAGGTCACTATTTGAAAAGAGTTGTCATTAATATCAGGGCTACCAAAAATATTTCAGGGCTAGTAAAAGTTTCGGTAACTAGCCCTGCTGGGCTTATCAAGTTTTTAGAGATTGTCTTTAGACAATCTCTTTTAATATAGTTTTGGTTTTTTCTGGTCAATACCCATCGGTGGGAGCCATTTCCTCTATTTTGAACGTGGTCTTTCCCAGGTTTTTGTGGGTTCTTGTCGGACCTATCTCTGATTTGGTTGCATTTTTCGTGAATTTGTTTTGGGTGTTTGTTTGTTTGGGGGGTGTTTAAGAGACTATTTTGGGTTTGGTATTGATTCCTCTTTTTATTCGTGAGATATTTTGGGGTGTTTTGAGTTACCTACTTTTCTATACGCTCTCAGAAGCCTGTCTAGTCGGTCTCCGGGTTGTGTTGGTCGTCATGGCGCTGCGTAGCCCTAGTTTGATTGCGCATGCGCCGCATATATTATTATGCTAATTTTTCGTGACCTGCATGCGTAGTGATCTTGTGGTGTGATTTGATATGTGTAGCGCAAGTTTTCTTGTGTGTATTGGTGGTGTTTTCGGTCCTAAAGTTTTTCCAATTACATTACCTTTTGTGTTTTTGTCTTAATAAGATCAAAATCCAAAATTATTTTTATATTGTTTATTTTATAGTTCGTTTTTATCGGACTTTGTTTATCGATCGATCTGCCGCTTCATCGCAGCCATTTTGCCTATTTATATTTATGAGCGGGATCTTACCACGTGGTTTGTGTCTGGTGTATTATCCAATGAGCGGTGTAACTACATCACCGTCACACCACGTGGTACTCTTTCACGCGGTTTATTAACCAATGAGCGGCTATTTGTATCCCTGTTTGTACTATATTCTACTTACGTGTTCATTCACATATTTTTTACATTGGCGAGGTTACGGTCCGCCATTTTGAATATCGGGTTTGACGAAATTTGCGCCCCGATTTCAAAGCTTTCGTTTGTGGCCATCTCTAACTCTAAAATTCTGAAACCAAAAGAATTAACAGGCCAAGTATCTATATTATTAAGATTAATTCTTTTGGTTTCGGAAAATCGAAAATATTTTGAGATATTTGTCAACACGCATCGATGATGTCGTGTTGACCATGGCGATGAGTACATTTTCAATGGTACCTCGCCGATTCCTGTCAATTTCATCAAGCTATCACCCCCCGATCACAATATGACTACCTACCTGGATAGATGAGATCCTCATCTATCTGATTCAATCATTTTTTTAATTCAACTACAGGTTGGAAGCGAAAAAATAGCTTTTCGCTACAACCGGAAGTTGATTTTCAGGGGAGGATCCAGGATTCGAGAAGGGGGGGTTCAATTTAGTTCCGAAAAGTGACACCGGTGGCGCCACTAACACTTATTTATGATGACACCACCAGGAGTCAACTGCAGAGAACTAAAAATAATAATTGTATAAGAGGTATAACAAAAAATAATAATCTCAATATATTATGGATTAAGAGTGAAATCTTAATTGAAACGCATATTTCATATAAATTATGATATGCAAAATTGGATTTGGTGATGGCCACATTGTCCTTTCTTTGGTCACAAGTTTGAATGAACCTCTTGCACTTTCAAACATTTAAAGAATATATTTTATATTTTGGAGAGGTTTAACAATGTGAACATCCTGTGGATGAGGGAAGAGCTTTCGTCTACTATGCTTAATTGATGTTAGCATAATTGCAATACATGCATCGGAGGGGGGGGGGGTCAATTGGAGACCGACTCTTTCCTTTGTGATATGACTAAACACCAGTCATGAGAGCCATTCAGTAAATTTTCCCTTCTGCGCTGGTCGAATTCTCAGAAATCAACTTTCAAGTTTGCTTACAAGGTGAATTAGATATTAAAGGTGTTTAAATGTGGTTATCTATATATCTGTTGGCTAGTAGTTAGGTATTTTTCGTCATGGGTTTTGGAGGAATCAAGTTAGCTAGAAGTTTGCGAATCAACGAACCCCCCTCACCTAACAAACTTCAGGTTTTCCAAGCTATGCTAAGTCTGCAAACGACTGCACTCTAATTCTGTATCCGCTAGACTAAGGAATCAAGTGATCTAGAAGTCTGGGAATCAACGAACCCCCCTCGAGTCCCCCTCCCTCACCTAACAAACTTCTGTCGGAGGTTCTCCAAGTTATTGTTAGTCTACAATTGACTGGACTGTAATTCGGTATCCGCCGGTTGACGGCAGATAATCCCCTCTGAAAGCAGGATGTTGATCCACTCGCACCAATCCCTGGCTAATACCAATCAGCCTATTGTCTACTCAGGGCTCGGGGAAACAAAAGAATTGCAATTGCAACTGGTGGCCGAGGCAGGAAAAACAATTAGTTTTGATGTTTGTCCACAGATGGCGTGGTGGTGCAAAATGACTCACCAGCCAGGGGGGGTTCGGACGAACCCCTCGAACCCCCCCTGGATCCGCCCCTGATTTTTTTGACATTAGCGAGGTTACGGCATTGATATGCATTGTGTGCATTTCACACAAAAAACATACTTTTTTCAATAAATTGTCACGTCGCCGTTTCTGGGTCAAAATTTACAAATGACCCATCAAAGTGTTCGCAACAAATAGGGCTTTTACCCTATTATCATAACTTGTTGGTTATATTTGTAATTTTTGAAAAAAAATGGCGACTTCATCGCAGCCATTTTGCCTATTTATAATTCTGAGCGGGATCTTACCACGTGGTTTGTCTCTGGTGTATTATCCAATGAGCGGTCTCACTGCCTCACCGTCACACCACGTGGTACTCTTTCCCGCGGTTTATTAACCAATGAGCAGCTATTTGTATCCCTGTTTGTACTATTCTACTTACGTGTTCATTCACGTATTTTTTACATTGGCGAGGTTACGGTCCGCCATTTTGAATATCGGGTTTGACGAAATTTGCACCCCGATTTCAAAGCTTTCGTTTGTGGCCATCTCTAACTCTAAAATTCTGAAACCAAAAGAATTAACAAGCCAAGTATCTATATTATTAAGATTAATTCTTTTGGTTTCGGAAAATCGAAAATATTTTGAGATATTTGTCAACACGCATCGATGATGGCGTGTTGACCATGGCGATGAGTACATTCTCAATTGTATCTCGCCGATTCCTGTCAATTTCATCAAGCTATCACCCCCCGATCACAATATGACTACCTACCTGGATAGATGAGATCCTCATCTATCTGATTCAATCATTTTTTTTAATTCAACTTCAGGTTGGAAGCGAAAAAATAGCTTTTCGCTACAACGGGAAGTTGATTTTTTTGACATTAGCGAGGTTACGGCATTGATATGCATTGTGTGCATTTCACACAAAAAACATACTTTTTTCAATAAATTGTCACGTCGCCGTTTCTGGGTCAAAATTTACAAATGACCCATCAAAGTGTTCGCAACAAATAGGGCTTTTACCCTATTATCATAACTTGTTGGTTATATTTGTAATTTTTGAAAAAGAATGGCGACTTCGGAAAAAAACGGCAAAAACGGCTTTTTGGAATGTTGATTTAGGAACCCTGGCGAAATTCTAAATTTACTTATTAATTTCGCCACTAAAACCGGAAAAAAAGTTTCAACTTCAAGAAAATAGACTCTAAATAATCCATCCTGCCCATTTGTGGAATTTTTTTGTTCCCCACAATCGTAAAAAAAACAACTTTGAAAAAAACGGAAGTAGTAAATATTTTTATCGCGATTTCAGCAGTCAGTATATATACCCTTCTCACCATGAGTGTAGTATGCAGTCCTGAAGTTAGCAGACCTTTAACCCTGCCATCCCTTCCGTTCTCACTGTTGTTGTATTTTAGATAAAGATATGATTTTAATTGTTTTGGGTGACAGGAAAAGTGTGTACTGTTATAATTTATTGGTCACAAACTTATAAGCCCAAAGAGCATTGTAATGCGAATGCATGGGATGGCAGGGTTAATGGTCTGCATACTTCAGGATTGCATTTTCACTCATGGTGAGAAGGGTGTCAAGGGACATAACTGCAGGCAGCACTCATAGAAACAGGCTTCGACATCATACTGCATCCACACCAAAGAGCATCATAGGAACTTGATTCACCTGACAACCCAAAATAGTAAGCATACATTAAATTGAAATAAATACAAAAATATCAATACAAAACTATCACTCAATATACAAATTTATAAAAACACATCCACAAAATATAGAAACCATGCAAATCTTCACTGTCCCTCAAACAAAACAATTACTGTTTAAAGAAGATATTGTGTCGGTGTGATAATATAAGATTGCATTTGGTGAGATATGTTTTGTGTTGATATTTTTGTGTTGCTTTGATGGTATGTATGATTATTTTTTCAGGTTGCATGGTGTATTGAATTTCTCTGATGAACCTTCAGTTTACCTGATGTTTAGTGCTGCCTGCAGTTCTGTCCCTAGAAACTCTTCTCAACATGAGTGAAGTAGCAGACCTGAAGTATGCAGGCTTCTACCCTATGATGCCGATGCCGGTCCCATACCCCTTCAACCCAGTGCTCGGGCCCAGGCAGCATCTCCCTGCATTTGTATCACCCAAGATGCCTTCCTCTCCGGTCAAGACTCCGCCAGTGGTGCGGTCCCCCATCCCAATAGGAGCGATCTCGCCCAACAACAAGCGGGGTGGAAGCCTGGTGGTAGCTGGGAGCGGCAGCAGTCCTGGGGCCAGTCAGTATACAGTGGTATCAGTGACGCGCCCTGGGCCATCCACACCTACCAGACCCATCTCACCCCAGGGGAAGGGTATGCAGGTCAACACCACCCCTACACACAGCCCACGGGGACCCATCTCATCAGCACGGCTTCAGGGACCAGCGCTACCCCACCCTATACCACGGTTGGGTTACCCTGGTATTCCTCATGGACCTCTCATAACGCCGTACGGTTTCATACCCCCCTGGCACCATTCCCCAGTGCCCGGGGCAGGACACCCTGGCATGTCGCCCTTTCTGGGGCACCCCTTCAGTCAGCGCGTACCAGGGCACCACTACCCCCTGCCCCCCTCAGGTGCCCTGTCTCAGGTCCAGGCCCACCAGCTGTCGACATCGCCCCCTGGTGCCAACGGGAGCAGTCCCTCCTCGCCTGCTAAACTACAGTCCCAGGGTGCACCTCACATCCAGATACTCCCGAACGTCAAACACGCCCCGGTGCATCTGCTAGACACTTACAAGGTGCAGAGCATCACATCGGGTGCTCAGTCCAAGGTGCAGCAGACCTCCCAGGGCCAGAGGAGCCTGTGGGAGTGGGACAGGATCTGGACGGCAAGGCACTCACGTGTAACCTCCACCTGCAGCGAGAGTTCTATAGCTACATCCTGCAGAAGGAGGGGGAGAATGCTGCCAATAGCTTCATGGAGTTTATTCAGGAGAACACCACATGGAGCGATGGGGAGAGGGTGGCCACCACTACCACCAAGGGTGCCCACATGATACCCAAGAACGACTTGAACTCTCAGATCAACAACAGCCGGCAGAAGCGGGAGAGCGTGACAGTTTCTGTGACGCTCGATGAACCCTCACCTCGCTACGACGCCGGAACGCCGGTCAGCTTTGATCCATCCGACTTCAGCGATCATTCACGTCGCTCATCCATACACTCAGAGAGGTCGGCTGATACAACCAGTCCTGTTCACTGGTCAGAACGTGTGGATAAGCGAGGAGGTTTTAGTCCTAATTTCATGCATGGGGCACATGTGAACTCACATCGCCATGCAGGAGAACTGGAGTCGTCTGGGAAGAGGTGGGGGTCTGCGGGGGAGTCAGGTCCACATGATGGTGAGGAGCTAGAGACTCCCACTGTGGTGGACAATTCCACGACGACCTAAAACAGTTAGAAGCCGTAACAACAAATGAATCAAAAATAATTATAGGAGACTTTAACATAAACCTCATGTCAAAAAATCTGAAAGCTTCCAAAGACATATGCACTTCCACACAAACACGCCAGCACATTACAACAGCGACAACAAAACAACAAACACTGATAGATCACATATACACAAACCTTAACAAAGAAACAACAAGTAACGTTCTAAAAACATATTACTCAGACCACGACCAAATCTTTATTCAAATAGAACACACATCAAACACCACAAACGCCTAAACAAAAAAACTTACCAAAGTTAAAAATTACAATGACTAAAACTTAAAATACGAATAACGGAAAAACATAAAATTGAAAAAATTAACAATAAAAAAATTACACATCAAACAATCTCTTGACGCCACTGGCGTCTCTCTTGTTTCTTAATGTTGAGCCCTGATATATATACAGATTTTGCTTTTTTAGGCCAGTAACTGCTTTGTTTGTATTGTAGGAATGAAACTACATGCACTTTCTTCTAGAATTGTCATCATGATCAGCAAATCCTGACCTAAACTTTTGGGTGTCCAAACTGTCAAAAAACAGAGTTCTAGGTGTCCACATGGCTAAGCCTCTGCTCTCTGGTGACCATGGTCTTAGGCCTAAAAAAAAAAGTTGTTTGTTTCCTGTAACCCTACCCTAACAAGTTTTTATTCCAAAAAATCCCTAACCTAAAGTTTTTTTCAGCCCTTCCAACTCCCAATCAACGTAGAACATGCATAAAACACAAAAAAAAAAATGTTTTTTACCGACCTACCTACCCTACAGGAAACAAACAATTTTTTTTTAGGCCTTAGCCAGCGGGGCGTCTTGGTGTCTTTTTGGTCACCTAAACCCTATAAAAGCACCCTCAGGACAGTGAGGACACCCAATCTCAAGCCCTATTGATCAAGCATAGTCTTATAGCCAGCAGGGCGTCTGGGTGTCTTTTATATCGGAAAGAGTATAACAATTAATCAAATCGAAAAAAAGGGATATCAATGACATCCCTAGGCCCCGGGCCAGCAAAAAAAAATGAGCTCTGGGCCAGTAAAAAAGACCTCAGCTCTCGAGTCAGCTGGTCCCACAGGGCCAGTAAACATTTGGGGACATTCTTGTTAACAAGTTTCACCTAAAGAGTGTCCCGTAATGTCTTTTGAAATAAATGAAGATCAAATAAAAAAAAAAAATGTTGTCAGCACATTTTATGCAATTACATTTATTCTTGTTGTGCTAAAGAAAGGTCTGTAGGACCAGTACATATCTTGCATGACCAGTAGATCCAAAGTGTTACTGATCCTATGTGGCCAGTTCACCTTAGGCCAAAAAAAAAAAGATGTTTGGTTCATATTACCCTACCCTACCTAGTTTTTGTCCCCTACCCTAAAGTTTTTTTTGCCAATCCTACTGAAAAATAAATTGTTCCTACCCCCAAAAATTGCCTCGCCGTCCTAAATACCAATTCTCCAACCATTAAATTATAAATTTCTGGATGAACAGAAGCAGGGGCCTACAATAGACAATTACAACAAGGCAAACCTTTATCAAAGCCATCCAACTCCAGGGAATCGTGCAAGTTAAAGAATAAAAAAAAAATAATAAATAAATCCCTACCTACCCTACCTATATTTTTTTAGTACGTAATAGGAACCAAACACTTTTTTTTTGGCCTGAGTGAGCGTTGTCATATTATATAATAAGCCTGCTTGAAGAGCAAAGTGTTTGATACTGTTATCTCTCTGCTATCGGCATACACTAAAAGATATGATCAGGAAACCTTTATCTAGCACAGGGGCTTAGCCACCTATGCGTCCAGCGTGTGATTTGGACACCAAGAACACTGTTGTTTGACAGTTTGGACACCCAAAAGTTTAGTTCAGGATTTGCTGATGATGACAATTTTAGAAGATAGTGCATGTAGTGTCATTCCTACAATACAAACAAAGCAGTATCTGGCCTAAAAAGCAAAATCTGTAGATATATATGGTTTATTTCATTTAGTAGTGTGAACTTTGTACCACACTTTGGACACCCAAAAGTCTATATTTACCAGACATAAGATTGATTATTTGACATGAGGGAATTTTGGTTGGTACTTATAGGAAGATCTAAATTGATAGCATATTTTCTTGCATATTTTAATATACAGGTGAACTTGGATATGACGGAACACTGTACGACAGATTTTTGCATATGACAGACGATATGCTTGGTCCCAGTCCGATGCATATCAAGTATTGGTCATATGTATACGAACAAAGCCATCCAACTCCAGGGAATCGTGCAAGTTAAAGAATAAAAAAAAATTGAAAGAAAATCCCTACCTACCCTACCTATATTCTTTTAGGACGTAATAGGAACCAAACACTTTTGTTTTTGGCCTGAGTGAGCGTTGTCATATTATATAATAAGCCTGTTTGAAGAGCAAAGTGTTTGATACTGTTATCTCTCTGCTATCGGCATACACTAAAAGATATGATCAGGAAACCTTTATCTAGCACAGGGGCTTAGCCACCTATGCGTCCAGCGTGTCATTTGGACACCAAGAACACTGTTGTTTGACAGTTTGGACACCCAAAAGTTTAGTTCAGGATTTGCTGATGATGACAATTTTAGAAGATAGTGCATGTAGTGTCATTCCTACAATACAAACAAAGCAGTATCTGGCCTAAAAAGCAAAATCTGTAGATATATATGGTTTATTTCATTTAGTAGTGTGAACCTTGTACCACACTTTGGACACCCAAAAGTCTATGAAACCTTCGTTTGGACACCCTGTTTCCAAATCCTGGCTCAGACCACATTCAAGGTAGCTCCACTAGTCTGGACTAGTAAAAATGTGAAAAGGGACCTGTAGGGCTAGTAAAGTGTCAACCCTTGTAGCCCTAACAGACTAGTTCCCATTTTTACCAGACATAAGAATGATTATTTGGCATGAGGGAATTTTGGTTGGTACCTATAGAAAGATCTAAATTGATAGCATATTTTCTTGCATATTTTCATATATTTAGATAATGATTATATTATCTCTCTGCTATCTGCATACACTAAAAGATAGGATCAGGAAACCTTTATCTAGCTGTGTCCCACATCCAGCCCCACTAGTCTGGACTAGTAAAAATGTGAAAAGGGGCCTGTAGGGCTAGTAAATTATCAACCCTTGTAGCCCTGACAGACTAGTCCCCATATTTATCAGACATAAGATTGATTATTGCCAGTGACTTGGGAGATGAGATCAGTCTTTGGCAAGAGGTTGAGGATAATCTTGACTGAAAATCCTGACAACAAGCTGATGGAAGGGTAGCCTAGATTTAGATTTCTAGGCTGTCATAGGTATTTTCTGTTATTTTTGTTCTGCTGCCAAGCACCAAATATTCCTCGATGGCCATAGTTAGGGCTGGAATCACATAGGATCGACTGGCCGCATCGCTACTTAGCTGCTGATCAGAACTGACATATCAAAGAGTCGCTATGTATCGATACACATTTATGAGAAGCCAGAATAGGAATGGGCATTCTTATTTGCTTTATTACCTTTCAAGATGCTCTCCAGGCGGTTTACTGCCTGTTAATGACATCCTAATGACAGCTTCCCGGCAAGCCATGACCCGTGACCTAGATGGATGCATTTGTTTCAAATAACCGGTGCACCGCATCATACAGCTGACAATATGTGCCAGTGCTATATCATGAACCGGTTTGGATGGGGGCTATGAATTGCATGCGCTTCCAACAACAGAGCACACATGTCAGAACAAAATATCTACGAAGATTTCACGCCCCAGAAGGGAAAGAAATCTGGCATCTGGAAGTATTTTCATTTTAAAGTTAACCGCTCAGGCACTAGAGAGAAAGGTCATGTATATTGTAAGATATGTGACTGTGCGTTGTCATACATGCACTACAAACATGTGGAAACATGTCAACCGGAAACATTGGAAGGTTGTTCATGTAAGTTTCAAAAGAAATTTATTGATCTGTATTAGATCTTTTTAGTAAAAGAAATTTTAAAGATAAAATCCTTTCTAGATGAAACAGTATTTATTTAATCAAAATTATTGCTGGCCAGCTGGAAAATACAGGCCCCTCTCATGATAAATCCATGGTCATTCACTGTTAGATAACTGCTAACTTTTCACTCCTTGGTTTCTTCTCTTAGCAGTCATTAGTTAAGTTCTGACAATTTTTGTTTTTGCCTCTGAGAGACCAAAACAACGCTAAGAATCGGAATCGGAATTGGTATAATTTCAGAATCGGTTCGGTTCGACATTTTCCTCATTGATTCCAGCCCTAGCCATAGTGGTCCATTTAGTTTACACTTATCTCACCAGGATTCAGTCTAGAGATAGGAGGAGCAGGTGGTGCCATCTATCTACATCTATCTACATACCTGATACTACTCCACTCTGCTTGGTCAGTACAGAAGGGAATGTCAACTTTTTAGGGACTAGGAACTAGAGCTGCACTCACGGAGGGGGATCAACTCACCACCTGTTTGACTCGTGAGCTCATGAGCTCACGGACGTTCCGATTTTCCAAAAAAATATTTATTTTCCACCCCAGCTATTAAGAAATTAATATTCATTGGCGGATATTTATCAACATTGCCATGTTTATTTAATTTTAAAACGTGCTGACGAGGTAAAAAGGTCAGAATAACACTCAACACCGCTTGAATGTATACATTGGAGATTGTAAAGAAGACATGACAGCGATAAGCAGTTATGTATGTTTATAATGTGTGTTAGGTGCTCTGTGTTACGTTTGTGTTCCCAAAAAAGACAAGCTCACGATTTGAACATTTCAGCTCGAGCTCGGCGATTTTGCCCCTGGGCTCGAGCCACTCGAGTTCGTGAGTGGTGAGTGCAGCTCTACTAGGAACCTAGTCTAATGGAAGGGTTAATTGACCTGACTGAATTGATGTCAAATTTAGAGTCGTGGATGATTGGACTTTAGAGCGTCACGCGGCACCTTGATGGCCGGGCGAAGATCGCCGATCAAAGGCTGAGTGGGGAAGGTTGGAGAGACATCGTAGCATTCAGACTTTGAGCAAGGTCAAGGGTCAGGGTCAAGGAGGCTGGTTATTAACCTCAAGTAATAAAGGTATTGTTCACACCTAGTTAGCACATCAACAAAGGCCCTACAGGCCATATTCACAAAGGGACTAGAGAGAACAAAAATTTGGTTTCCTGTAACGGTCCGAAAGAAAATAGGGTAGGTAGGGGTCTGAAAAAAAAGCTTTATTTTTTTGTTCAAAAATGTGTGTTTTATGCATGTTTTTTGATGAACGGGAGTTGGGAGGGCAAAAAAAACTTTGGGGTAGGTATTTTTTTGAATAAAAACTTGTTAGGGTAGGGTTACGTTACAGTAAACAAACAACTTTTTTTTTCTAGGTTTAAGACCCTATCCCAGCAAACTGGGGTCTGAGCCAGGATCGCGTAACAGTGTGCTCAAGATTGGCAATTTTTTTGGTCAAATTTTTGTGCATGCTGTTCTTCAAGGAAAATCACAATGTACTCAGATGACAACCATAAACATGTATTTACTTATTGCAATAATAATCGATTATATGCTTGAATTGACATTTTGAGGAAATACCAACACGCTTTTGGGGGTGTCAAGGGTGGTGATTTTTGAGCGTCCAAATAACGCCCGGGCGCCCTGCTGGCTAAGACTATGCTAGGGAAAATTTAATGTCAGGTTCACAAGAGGAGGTCTCCAAACCGGTTTTAAATGATTAATTCCTTCACAGGGTCTTAGCCAGGATTTCAAAAATGCCTGTCCAGAACAGCAATTTCAAAATTTTTGCCCGTCCAGATTTAGCTACGTATCTACTTCAAATCCTTATACCAACTACATTTAATAGCCTAGTGTGTCAAAAAGGTCAATTTACACTTCAGCTACACCCTAGAAGATTGGTTGTTAGGAAAATATTTGGTTACTACACCCAAAAAGTCAAAATTGAAAAATAATCATAGAAATTTTTGCCTGTCCAAACAGGAGGTTTTTAGGAAACTACCTGTCCAAAAGACAGGTAGGACGGGTCCTGGCTAAGTCCCTGTAATCCTTCATGCATAGGGATCCTTCAGAAAGTGTTCTCAGTGAATGATACAGTACCTTAGAAAGACCTTAGGCCTAGAAAAAAAACTGTTTGTTTCCTGTAACCGCCCAGAAAAAAATAGAGTAGGTAGGTCGCAAAGATCTTTTTTTTTTTGATAAATTTTTGTTCATAAATGTGTGTTTTGATGATTCGAAGTTGGGAGGGCTGAAACAACTTTAGGGTAGGGATTTTTTTGATTAAAAACTTGTTAGGGTAGGGTTACAGGAAACAAACAGCTTTTTTTAGGCCTTAGGCCACTCCAATCTAATTACTTGTCTTACAAGCTTTTTTATGAAAAAAAATCCTGTCAGACTCCAAAAAAAAAGAAAAAAAAAGTCATCTTTGGTGTCTTACGGACGAAAGTGGTTTTAAAATTTTCTGTCAGACTCCAAAAAAAAAAAAAGTGCAAGTTTTAAGAATATTCTTTGTAAGTGTGATTCAATCAACTACAGGAAGCTATCATTGCTGTAGTAGAGCCTCAGACTTGAGGAGGTATACCTCCCACCCTTCAGGTTACAGGGATTAATAGATTGATTGATTTTATTTAGTTGAGAATAGGCTGGTAGAAACATATCGCTACCAGTCCTAGTCGTCAGACTCTAAAAAAAAATTTAAAAATAAAAAAGTCACATTTTTCAACTTTTTTTTATTCCAAAATGGCTCATTTCCTACCTCCTGAGCACCTAAGACAAGTAAATAAATTGGAGTGGCCTTTTACTGAATAAAGATAAAATCATACTTATTTGATGACCAATATTATATAATATAGCACCAGTACTCAAAATGATACCAAAATATTAAATATAAATTATCTGATAAAGAAAAGGCTTCAAAATCATAATCCCCACTTAGATAAGGATATCAGCAGGGAACCAGAGTGTCTGTTGACACAATCAGGCAGTCATGATAAATAACTCACCATCAATCTAAAGATTTTAAAATGTCTGGAGTAATATGTCACTCATGCTCAGGGAGATGTACATGAGTGATGCGTCCCTATATACATGTGTGAATGTATGTGTGTGTATATATATATATATATATATATATATATATATATATATATATATATATATATATATATATATATATATATATATATATATACATATCTATATATATATTATATATATACACATATATATATAGTTATAGTTATATTATATATAGTTAATTATATATATATATATATACATATATATATATATATATATATATATATATATATATATATATATATATATATATATATATATATATATATATATATATATATATATATATATATATATATATATATACATACATTGTGAAATCAATCTCACAGTGCACCCATGCTTCAGTGACCAATATCATTTTAGTTTTGGGGGTGATCTCACAACTCAGAAATATGCATAGTATAACACACACTCACATATACAGGGTCTCAGCTAATAACTACTACTAATTTACTACTACTACTACTACTACTACTACTACTACTACTACTACTACTACTACTACTACTACTACTACTACTACTACATCTACAACTACTATGACTAGTACTACTACTATTACTACTACTACTACTACTACTACTGATGAAATATTAATGATGATTAGTAGGAATGTCCTGTATGGTGATATTAGGAATTATTTCAAGATGATAGCAAATGTAGTATTGTATATGCTTTGAATGTGCTGTGGCCCTGAAGAGCATGATATTTTTTAGATCTCTCTCACATTGTGTATGGGCCAATGTTTTACAGTCACGTAGGAGGAGAAAGAGAGGAATAGTTAGTTTGGAAGGAGTCACGTTGCTCACATAGAGGCCTGGTGGAAGTACAAGCTGGGAAAGCAGGGCGCCTATTTATAATCAGCAGCTCCCAGCATCAGTCAGCAGGTCATGTGACCAGCAGGGGTCGCGACCTCCAGCTTATCTTGATGAATTGTTTTGGATGTTGTCTCTCTTCATTGTAGCACTGGGCTAGCTGGTGTAAAGTAGTACTCCAGGATAGCATTATCCTCACAATGTGCTTTGACCCAAAACTAACTGCAAACGGCAATGGGAACAAGTTCACTTGGTCTTATATATATATATATATATATATATATATATATATATATATATATATATATATATATATATATATATATATATATATATATATATATATATATATATATATATATATATATATATATATATATATATATATATTGAGTTTCTGCAAAATATTGCCTTACAGCACACAATTTTGGTAGAAATTTTACTTGAAGTAAAGTTCAACATGCAGTTAGCAACAACAAGTATTAATTTGTACTGGAGCAAACACATGCTTCACCAACTTTGAATAAAGAATTGAACATATTTAGTAGTATTTATTTTTGGAAAAGATCTTGTAAGGGACACACTCCTTAAGGCCATGTTCACCACTCGATATTCCACTAGGAATCTTGCTTTCTTTTGTAGTGCATAGATTAGTCAAATGAAATCTCCTTTTCACTCAGAATTTATACAGTGACCATCGTCAACATGTCAAATAGCAATTAAGTATTGGATTGAAAGACTAATCAAAGGTGCAGAGGTTTTGGATGGTGTTTATTAGGCCTAAAAAAATAAATTGTTTGTTTCCTGTAACAGTCCGAAAAAAAATAGCGTAGGTAGGTCGGTAAAAGATATATTTTTGCACAATTTTTTTTTTCAAAAATGTGTGTTTTATGCATGTTTTATGTTGATTGGGAGTTGGATGGCCGATAAAAACTTTAGGGTAGGGATTTTTTTGAATAAAAACTTGTTAGGGTAGGGTTACAGGAAACAAACAACTTTTTTTTTTATGCCTTATCATTCAAAATGAGTGTAATAAATGTGTTATCCCCAGTGATTGCAGAAATATGATATGGCTGATATCTGCGTCAAGCCAGCTGGTTCTCTTGTACTGTGGAATATGGCTAATTTTTCAGTATAAACATTTTCACTAACTTTTCATTTTTGGGTGTTTCCATTTCTAATATTTCCAAAGAGAGGACATATGTTTTTCTTTTTCTTTTTATAATTTTTCTGTTTTATGTAATTTTTAAAATTTAGTATGATGAAGAGTAAATTTTAATTTGTAAGGACAAGGATTTCTCCATGTTTATTAAGTCCTGACATGTACTGTATTGGTTTTTCTTGTGTTGTTTATTCTCGTTTTATGCTATGTTTTTTCTTGTTATGTTAAAGAAGATTTGGCAGGACCAGTAAAAGTTTTGCAGGACCAGTCACTGCTAGGACCAGTAACATTTTGAGTTAGCTAGCTTTGAGGCCTTTAAGTCATATTAATAACAGGAGTAACAGCATACCTGTCAACATTCAACCATCCAAAATCAGGAGATTTCATGTTGTCTACCATTGGGGCCTCTTTAGCGGCATTTTGTTAAGTTTCAATCATGGCCACCAGGGGTCAGGTTATTCATTTAACTTAGGAATGGACTATTATATTTCACAGGAGTTGGCAAATTGATAACCAATATTTGATACTTACTGAAAGGAATTAATTAATACACACTGTAATTGGTTCATGTGAGATACTCTGAAAAGAGAGGAGCAGACTGGCCTACTGGCAGAGAAAAAGATCGAGGATTTTTCAAAGTCAGCAAAATCAGTAGCTAATCAGTAGATTTCTCCAAATCAGGTGCTCAATCAGTAGACAGCAATTTTGGGGTCTGAAATCAGTAGAGTACTGCTCAAATCAGTAGAGTTGACAGGTATGAGTAACAGGTTTATTTGTAGCAGCTATCCTGTAGGTCAGGACGCCCCTGTGTAGGGGATCTGGGCCTAGTTCCGGGACAACAATGACAGCCTGAATAAATTAGCCTACATCTCTCTCCCCAGATAATAACACGGTCATGCTCACAGTCTGCCAGTTTACGCCTAAAAAATAACTGTTTCTTTCCTGTAAAGGTCAATAGAAGACATAATGTACTTGTAGATATACGTATATATGTACTAGGTAAAAACAAAATATATTTTCTTTGGATTACAGGGCTCGAAAATAACGGGTTCTATATAATGTAGAATGGCTAATTTTTCCATGAGTTTTATTTCCCCGTTTTTTTTTCCTGAATGTTTTCAAACGGGAATAAAGAACACAGGAAAAAACAATACAGTGCATTTCCGGACTTGATAAACATGGAGAAATCCTTGTCCTTACCCATTAATATTTACTCTTTGGTATACTAAAACTATAAATCTGCATAAAAGGGGAAAATTAGGCATGGAAAAAAAAACATATAACTGCACTTCCGAAATATTTAAAATGGAAACACCAAAAAATGAAAAATTAGGGTAAAATTGTTGCACGGAAAAATTATCAATTCTGCAGTATACACACCACCTCTAGGTAGCTTTAGATGATGCAATTGGGCTCCTTGGATAAAATTTTAATTTCGAGCCCTGGTAGACGCAAGCACCAGGAAGTTTAACCTGACGATGGTTTATAAATATTATTGAATAAAAGTTTGGTTAATTTCTCTTTTTCGAAACCCTTTCATGTTGGTATTCATTAGATTGCTCTCACTAAGTACTCTCTGATGGTTTATAAATATTGTTGCATAATTTTTTTTCTTCGGCTACGCACGTAACCTTGCTGACTCTGGGAAGGGGAAGATTAACCTGATTATTTTTGAATAATTTGTTTTGTTAATTTCTCTTCTTCAAAACCCTGTCGTGTCGGTATTCATGAAGGTTTTAACCTGATGATAGTTTATGTATATTTGCATGTATATTTATATATATATATATATATATATATATATATATATATATATATATATATATAATGTATATATATATATATATATATATATATATATATATATATATATATATATATATATATACATATATATATATATATATATATATATATATATATATATATATGTATATATATATATATATATATATATATATAATATTATATATATATTAGGGCTGTCATTGATAAGTAGCGTATCAGTAATAATTTTGTCGATTATCGAATCGATAAATATTTCTTATCAATGGCAGCCCTAATATATATATATATATATATATATATATATATATATATATATATATATATATATATATATATATATATATATATATATATATATATATGTATATATATAACAATTGATATCTGATATATTGTATATATAGTATATATATTATAATGATTTAATAATTTGTTAATATCTCTTCAGCTACACACGTAACCTGGTTGACGCAGGCAACGGGAAGTTTAACCTGATGATCCTGTGTTGGAACGAGAGCCAGGGCTCGAGCATACACTCCCACGCCGACGCTCACTGCTTCGTCAAGGTCCTGGACGGGAACCTCGAGGAAACCATGTACGACTGGCCGACGGACTCACAGGACGAGTCACAGATGTCACAGCGAGAAAAGAATGTCTACGGCAAAAACGGTGTAACTTATATCAATGGTAAGGTCTATAGATTATAGTATAAGTCATAAACATTGTCTGTCCAATCAAAGAGTTAATTTGTTTGTCAGGAACAGCACATTTACTGCAAAAATTGTAGTACCTATAAATTCCCTGAAGATTAGTCAACCCCATACCTTTGGGCCACCATCTAAAATATGCTCAAAGATAAGTGGTAAAGTTGGGCCTCCCCTATATCTGCCATTAGGGCTGCACACCGTTAAGAAATAACGATTTGATATGATACTGATAACTTTGAAACGATACGGTTTCTTAACGGTTTTTTAACGATACCGCGTGGGACGAACTTCTGAAAAATAGCCAAACTTTCGTATTCAAAACCTGTTGTTTTTTTGCCATGAAATATGATTTCAAATTCTTTGAATAAAACAGAATCGTATATTTGATTATTATGAGTTTTATTTTGCCATAGAATATTACATTTGAACGAATTATCCATTAAGAATTAAATACGAAAGTATTTATGCCAATGCCGAGCCGTTGTTTCATTAAATCACGGCTTAGGAAGTGCTCAGAGCGATGTCAACAGTAAGGTAAGGCAGTTTCCTCAAAGCTGCTTTATCGGTTTTTCAAACCGGTTTATTTTGGGACGGTTATCATTATCATTAGGCAGCCTAATGATCGGTTTCGGTCTGAAACCGGTTTTCGGTGTGCAGCCCTATCTGCCATGGCACTTATTACGTAAACGGTCCATCCAAAATCTTGCGGATGCACCAATATTCCCCCCCACCCGAAAAAACTTCAAGTTCAAGACCAGAGCGTGTAGCATGCAAAGTTATGATAATTTAGGAATAGAGAAACAACGAGTATGAAAAAAGGTCATCCGGTAACTTGCTTGAAAGATTGTCAATTTATGCCCTGCTTGAGTGTATATTACAGGGTCTGACACTTAGATTTCAGGCTAGGGGCCCGAAAAGGTCTTTTGACAAGTTAAATGGTCAAAAACAAGATTTCTGTATTAAAATATACAAAATTCTGGGCCCCTAGTCTGACAAATCTAGGGGCCCACAGCAAAATCATATGCCCCTGGGAAAGTCGAACTCTGTATTACAAATACGAATGTTTTTTTTTCAATACATGAGTTTCTATTTGTCACATAGTCTGCGGTTGCAGCCGCCTTAGTGTAGTCCGGTGACCTTGACTTTTCAGTATTGACCTTGACCTTTCAGATGACCTTGGCCTCCACCGCATGGAGAACCCGAGCCATTCGGAGCGCGCCATCACTATGCACCTCTACTCGCCTCCCTTCGACCAATGCGATTGCTTCGACGAGAGGACGGGACACAAGACCAAGGTCAAGGTCACTTTCTGGAGCAAGTTTGGATCTAGGACACCGTATAAGCCGGTTAGTTGTCAATAAGCAATAGTGCTGAAATTTCATAGGAATTATGATCAATATAACTTTGGTCGGTCAAAAAATACACCAGTCGTGTTAAAGTTAATTACCAACCTCTGAGAAATCATAGAAAATATAACTGAAATATAACAATGTTCGGCCAGGAAGATACATTGTACAACAAGGATGAAGCAGGGCAGAAGCTTAAAGAATAACTTCCTTGATAGAAATTTAAAATCATTGGTGGAATGGGGGACTTAAAGCACACTTTCCCTGCCTTGAATCCACTTGCCCTGCCTAGAAGGCTGATTCTAGTTGTACAGTTACTAGGGTTGGGAATCGGTTGCAATTTTATGATCGATAATCAGTTACAGCCAACTGATCGATTATCGATCATAATCAGTTCATCGCACTTTTGCAGTAATTGGGTACTAGAGGTCTAGAGCCTAATAATAAGTGATAGTCTATGACAATTACTTGCTATTAGCTTCTACCTTAACTTCGTTTTGAAGTGTTTTGGGGGCTTAGTTTCATAGCAAGAAAGCTGACAACATGTCTGTCATTTAGTTCTATATTTTTCCACTAGGTGTCATCTTTTCCGATTATTATCGATTGCCAGTTTTGTAATCCATTAATCAGAATCAGAGAGGTAAACGATTGATTATTAATTATAATCGATGATCGTCCTAACACTAACAGTTACCTAACATAAATCAAGATTTTTATTGAATTAACTTTTATTCATCACCAGTTTTGAAGCTTATATGATAGGCCTTTGGTGAGATTTTGATGAACCACTAGTTGCAGGGTGGTCTGTGCCTCAGGTGTGATATTAGTGTGCATCCCTGATACAGTATGCGCAGGTCACATGGGATAGGCCACCTGGTGTGATTTTGATGAACCACCGGGTGCACGGTAGTTTGTGCCTCAGGGGTCAACATATAGTCCGCACCCCTGATACAGTTTCTTATTTAGGCTATTAAGGACACCCCTATTAGGTAAGAGTGCCCTTCTTATGTTAGAGGTCACCTTTACATGTAATACCCCTGGGGCGTTCCGCTTGGAAGGCCCCTTAAGGGATACCCCTATTAGGGAAGGGTGCCGCTACAAAGTTAGAGATCACCGGTTAATGTGATACCCCAGTGTTCCACTTGGAAGACCCCTTTGAAGACATACATGACAGTTTGCTCAAATCACGTATTCCTGCACAACTAGGTACATCGATTCATCAGACCAGACTCAAAATCATATGAATTTAAGGGATGAGGCATTTCATTCTCCCAAAAAGGGCGCCTCCATATATTTTAGACAAGTGCTTAAAAACACAGGACTTCATATAGTAATTACAGAGAAGTCAAACATTAAAAAGAAATTGGAAACACTGAAAAATATTCTGCAGAATATGTATTTTTCATTTCCAATTCAAAAAATGTGGTTCCATAGTTGTGTAGGTATTGTACGGCACCTCCTTGTTATGTGTAGTTAGTTAGTGAAGTTCTAGAAAAAATCTCCACCAAAAGTTTTCCTATCTTGCTGATATTGTTCTTATGACCAGATATTTCCATGATACAATTTAAAAACAGGCAGTCCACTGTCTTTGTTTTCAAGCTATGGGACGTACATTACCAACATTTCATGCAGAACACTTCAATACTGCCGAAAGTTGGTGAAGTTATAGAGAAAATCTCCACGATCAGAAAGTTTCCAAACTTGCTGAAATTGTGCTTAGGACCATGTATTTTCAAATTAGGATTTAAAAAATGGGGGTTTACCAGCTTGTAAATGATTGTTATCCAGGGAATTAAAATAATTTAGGTCTGCCACTATCTGACTTAAGTTGCATCAAAAATAATAATAATGATAATGACAATAATGATAAAAATGATAATAATAATAGTAATAATAATGATAATAATAATAATAATAATAATTATAATAATAATAATTATAATAATAATGATAATAATGATTATTATATTAGTAATAATAATTATGATAAGAATAAAATACACATGGGTACTCCTGATAGTACTCAGCCAAAGGATCCTGTCCCTAATCCCTGTCTAAATTAGAATCCTGTTGCTAATCCCTGTCTAGATCAGAAACATGTCCCTAATCCCTGTCTAAATAAGAACCCTGCCCCTAATCCTTGTCTAAATTAGAATCCTGTTGCTAATCCCTGTCTAGATCAGAAAAGAAACATGTCCCTAATCCCTGTCTAAATAAGAACCTTGCCCCTAATCCTTGTCTAAATTAGAATCCTGTTGCTAATCCCTGTCTAGATCAGAAACATGTCCCTAATCCCTGTCTAAATAAGAACCTTGCCCCTAATCCTTGTCTAAATTAGAATCCTGTTGCTAATCCCTGTCTAGATCAGAAACATGTCCCTAATCCCTGTCTAAATAAGAACCTTGCCCCTAATCCTTGTCTAAATTAGAATCCTGTTGCTAATCCCTGTCTAGATCAGAAACATGTCCCTAATCCCTGTCTAAATAAGAACCCTGCCCCTAATCCCTGTCTAAATAAGAATCCTGTCCCTAATCCCTTTCTAAATCAGGATCCTAATCTCCGAGCCGTCACCAGAACCAATCGTTTATCACCTGACAATGACAGCTTTGGTTCCTACCCGTGTAATCATTGCCTGTCAATCATATCCTAGGCTCCGCCCCTATGATGTCATATTGGAAGTGTAGAATCAGCTAACTGACACTTGAAACAGATAACTTATCTTCTCTTGACCTGGGGATCATCTTAGGTTTAAAAACACTTCACATGCTACTTGAAACAATTTTCCTATGTCCTTGAGAGGCCTTGTCGTGTGTCCTCTGATGATTGGGGGCACCGGTCCCCCCCCCCCCCCCCCTCCTAGCCCACCCCTTACATATCCTTCTAGTTCTTAACCTTAAGGCTGCTGGTGGCTAATTTGGCTAAGACAAAATGATGTAAAAACCTTGAAAAATGGCTGTAACCCTGGCATATGGGTACTCATCTGAGAGTACTCGGCAAGGGCTTTCCAATGAATACCACCATGACAGGGTTTAGATGGTTTTTTCGAAAAAACTTTGCGTCCCTGTGCTTTGGATAAAAGTAGCCTCAGCATTGGAAGGGTTAATAAGAAACCCAGTCATGCCTGTAGATCTGCTTGACAGGTGTTGACTGGACCTTTGATATTCATGAAATAAACTTTGGAATCAAGTAAGATTTTGCAGAGTATTTGAGGACAGTTGCAAGTAGAGTTGTGGCAAACACATCTCTTATTCAGGTCTTTTCTTACGTGGCACTTGCTAGAGAGAATTAATCAAAATAATCAGGAATATTGGACAACTATTGCAAATAACCAGTAGAATGCATTTAACAAAAGATATATCATCATTTTCAAGGAGTCGATTTGCATTACAAAAGATTTATCACATTTCTCATGGGGTCTCAAGGGGTAGCTATTTATTTTAAAAGATTTATCACCCTTCTCTAGGTGTTGACATGCATTCAAAAAGATTTATCACCTTTGTCAAGGTTTAGATATTCTTGTCAAGAAGTTTTTTTGCACTCCTAATCCCAGTTGACAGAGAAAAGTTGCATTTAATATTTTATCTCTTTTTCGCAAGATGTCCATATACAGCCAAACTTGCCTCAACGACCACTTCTCTTAAGCGACCACTTGCCTTGAACGACTGTTTCAAATCCCCCCAAGGCTATTCCCTGTATATTTTACCTTGATTAAGGGACCACTTGCTTGACGCGACCAGCCGCCATGAAATCTTATCCCTACGACTAAATGGTCCTCTATTCAACGGCCACTTGAATGTCTAGACGCCTTGTATATTGGAAAGGGCACAATTAAAAAATGAAATAATCGGTAAAAATTTGAAATTATATCATTTCTGAGGGTGCTCAATTAATGATTTAGTTATTTATTTTTCTGAATTGTTTACTCATAAAATTTTAATGAAGAAATTTCAACAAACGCAGATGAACATAACAAGCTCAATATTTCCAGGTAATTGTTGGAAATTCTTTGTTTTTTCGCTCCAGACCCTCAACCCCTTCTTAAGAGACCACCTCTTTAAAAAGACCACTTTTGACATTTCCCTTGAGTGGTCGCTTAATAGAGGTTTGACTGTATATATATATGATAAACCCTATAAATATATATATATATATATATATATATATATATATATATATACATATACATATATTGACTTTGATATTGATATATGCGTGTATATACATATATATATATATATATTTATATATATATATATATATATATATATATATATATATATATATATATATATATATATATATATATATATATATATATATATATATATTCAGATGTCCTCCAGTGTTAATCTCACTTATTGCTCTTAGCTGAAAGAAAATCAACTGATTGTTATGATTTAAACCCCTAATGAAGTTGTCCATAT
>OZ012701.1:11988992-11994009 GCA_963942565.1 Maea johnstoni
TTGAAATCAGTTTTGGGAAAGGACTACTGCTGGATTGCAGGATTCACTGAAGCTAGGACTATGAAATCTTGGGTAGGAATATGGCAATTTGACAACCCAAAGTCTGCGGTATCCCTCAGTTTTTAACCGAGGTCTGGCCCCTGGTTTTGATAATAAGCGCTTAGTTTCACAAGCCCTGTAGGGCAAGTTTAGGGGTCCATACCGTTAAAATTATATGGTATGGTACGGGTACGGTATATTTTATACGGTTCCGGTATGCTAACGGTATCGATACTGGTTACTTTCTTTACTTTGTCGATGTTTTCGAAATTCTGTCGCGCGCGTTAGTGCTTGGAAAGTGTGGTGGGGCTGGACTAGCACCATGTAAAATACATAGCGTGGCCCTCTCCACACTTTTCCAAGTACTACTGCGCGCGTTAGTATCTATCGTATACAGTTAAAATGGCGGCCGTCACTGGATGACGCGATCGCGATGTATTTTCCCGCCGATCCCGCGTCTCTGCACTCTTTTCCGCCTTGCCTGCTATATCAGCAGCGAGGCATTTTATTCATAGTACCGGTAAAAAAGTACCGGCTACTATTTATACGGTTTATCACCGGTATTTTCGGGCGGGGTATCGGTACCCTCACGGTACGGGTATACCGGTGTGGACCCCCAGGCAAGTTACACCTGAATTCTACTAGCCCTTTGCAATCTTCTTCCAACCTGAGTGCCTAATATCACGTAAGTCATATCAGAATGTAGATAAGATATACATCACACTATTAATGACCAGATGTCACTGAGTGCCTAACGTCATATAAGTTGTACTAGAAAGGAGATAAGAAATATATCACACTATTAATGACCAGATGTCAGTGAGTGCCTAACGTCATATAAGCTGTGTCAGAATGTAGATAAGATAAATATCACACTATTAATGACCAGATTTCACTAAGTGCCTAATATCATATTGATTAGAATATAGATAAGATATATATCACACTATTAATGATATCACTTAGCGCCTAACGTCATATAAGTCGTACTAGAAAGCCGATAAGAAATATATCACACTATTAATGACCAGATGTCCAGATGTCAGTGAGTGCCTAACGTCATATAAGTCGTACTAGAAAGTAGATAAGAAATATATCACACTATTAATGTTCTGATGTCACTGAGTGCCTAACGTCATATAAATCGTATTAGAATGTAGATAAGAAATATATCACACTATTAATGTTCTGATGTCACTGAGTGCCTAACGTCATATAAATCGTATTAGAATGTAGATGAGAAAAATAAAACCGTTGATGACCAGATATCACTCTGACAGCGCTGATAGGTGTTGGATGAATTAAGACTAATGATACATATGTAAGTCAATATAATACAATATAATATGATACAATATCTAACATACAATAAATATAATACAATAAATTAATGGTAATGTAACAAGTGGTTTTATCAGACTAACATGGTACTTTGTGGAACTGCAGTTCTTGTTGGAAAACAATGATGCGCAGATTCCATACATATAAGTATACAGTACAGACATTTAATTCCTGCACCAGTCAACCAGTTGCCTGGTTCTACAAACACTCATGGATAACTTGTCAAAAGTTAAACGAAGCATATCAATGACTTCAGTAGCTCGCGAATCAAAGCAAGATTTAGTTGTGAGTAGAGCTGCTTTCACCACTCACAAACTCGAGTGGCTCGAGCCCTGGGGCAAGCTCGCCAAGCTCGAGCTTAAATGTTCAAATCGTGAGCTTGTCTATGTTGGGAACACAAACGTAACACAGAGCACCTAACCCACATTATAAACCTACATAACTGCTTATCGCTGCCATGTCTTCTTTACAATCTCCAATGTATACATTCAAGCTGTGTTGAGTGTTACTCTGACCTTTGTACCTCGTCAGCACGTTTTATAATTGAATAAACATGGCAATGTTAATAAATCTCTGCCAATAAGTATTTATTTCTTAATAGCTAGGGTGGAAAATAAGTATTTTTTTAGAAAATCGGATCATCCATGAGCTCATGATCTCACGAGTCAAACGGGTGGTGAGCTCATGAGTTGATCTCCCTCCGTGAGTGCAGCTCTAGTTGTGAGGTCACCAATGCATCCATTCTCAGGAAACTGGGTGGCAATTGGGTGTGCAGTTGTGTATTATGCCCGGGCTGCCCACACATTAAATGCAAGAATTAAATGTCAGCACTGTATCTGTGGTAGTGCAGCTCTTGTTGGAGAACAGTGATGTGTAGCTTCCTTCTATGTACATGTCCAAGCAGACTGACTTTACACTTAGAGCGGCCAAAACAGGCTTGACAACTTTGATAATACTTTTCTAACAAAAGCATTTTGGAAAATATTTGAAGGGTTAATGTTAATCATAAGCCAAGCAACAACTCTACTTCAAATATTTTGTGAACTTTTGCTTTATTCCCAAGTTATTTTCAAAAGTATGAGAGTAGCAGACGATACTTTCTAATGGAACTCTGAGTGTGAATGGGTTAAAGGGATCCTAGTAGTTCACTAGTGAACCTCTTTTTACTGGGTTGTCCAACTGTCCCAGCGTGGCACCGGTATGCTGGAGAAAATTCAAAACGCCCCACAGGCTAAATCTTACTAGCATAGTTTATTTTGGCAAACTCTTGTACAGCATAGCCAGCTTAGCCTCCAGATACTGTACAATGGCTAATTTTTTTTTTCACGTTTTTTTTTCAGAAAGCTTTCAAAGGGGAATAAACAACACAGAAAAAACAATGGAGTACATGTCCGGACTTTATAATCACGGAGAAATCCTTGTCCTTACCAATTTTTTATTTACATTTTAGTATACTAAAATTAAGAATCTACATAAAACGGGAAAATTAGCAACGGAAAAAAACATATGTCCTCGTTTCAGAAATATTAAAAACAGAAACATCCAAAAATGATAAATAAGAAAAAATATTACACAGAAGAATAAGCCATTCTACAATAGTTCCTATAGTTGTGATTTTTATAATATTCATTTCCACATCTGACCTCCACAACTTGTATTGTCTGTTTATTGATTCAGAACGTTATCATCCTTATAAGGCTTGCCTGATACTGCCACCTATTGACTACTTCTTGAACTAATTATTGCATCTAGGGCACATAAAATACTCGGTACATTGCATTCGCTTGTGGTACTTTCACTTGAGGATACATTTCGTAGGACACCTCTTGTATATTCATGTATACATAAATTGAATACACTATTCTGCTGAGGAGCTGGTTGTCTTTCTTCAGGATATATTTCATAGGACACCCCTGGTTTGTTCATATACTAGTAAACATAAGCTGTATCCACTATTCTACCAGAAATGGTTGTCCTTGCCTAAGGATATATGTTGTAGGAGACACCTGGTATGTTCATATTCTAGTACACGTAAGATGTATTCACTATTCTACCAGAAATGGTTGTCTTTGCTTCAGGACATATTTCATAGAACACCCCTGGTATGTTCAAATAAACATAACATGTATCCACTATTCTACCAGAAATGGTGGTCTTTGCTTCAGGATATATTTCATAGAACACCCCTGGTATATTCTTGTACACATAAGCTGTATCCACTATTCTACAAGAAATGGTTGCCTTTGCTTTAGGATATATTGCATAGACAACTCCTAGTATGTCCAACTAAACTTGAGTTGTATCCACTTTTCTACCAGAAATAATTGTCTTTGCTTCAGGATATATGTTGTAGGACACCCCTGGTATATTCTTGTACACATAAACTGTATACACTATTCTACCAGAAATGGTTGCTTTTGCTTCAGGACATATTTCATAGAACACCCCTAGTATGTCCAACTAAACTTGAGTTGTATCCACTTTTCTACCAGAAATGGTTGTTTTTGCTTAAGGATATATGTTGTAGGACACCCCTGGTATATTCTTGTACACATACGCTGTATACACTATTCAACCAGAAATGGTTGCTTTTGCTTCAGGATATATTTCATAGAACACCCCTAGTATGTCCAACTAAACTTGAGTTGTATCCATTTTTCTACCAGAAATGGTTGTCTTTGCTTAAGGATATATGTTGTAGGACACACCTGGTATATTCTTGTACACATACGCTGTATCCACTATTCTACCAGAACTGGCTCTCTTTGCTTTAGGATATATTTCATAGAACACCCCTAGTATGTCCAACTTAACTTGAGTTGTACCCACTTTTCTACCAGAATTGGTTGTCTTTGCTTAAGGATATATGATGTAGGACACCCCTGGTATGTTCATATACTAGTAAACATAAGATGTATCCACTATTCTACCAGAAATGGTTGCCTTTGCTTCAGGATATATTTCATAGAACACCCCTAGTATGTCCAACTAAACTTGAGTTGCATCCACTTTTCTACCATAAATGGTTGTCTTTGCTTCAGAACATATGTTGTAGGACACCCCTGGTATATTCTTGTACACATGAGCTGTATCCACTATTCTACCAGAAATGGTTGCTTTTGCTTCAGGATTTATTTCAAAGAACACCCCTAGTATGTCCAACTAAACTTGAATTGTATCCACTTTTCTACCAGAAATGGTTGTCTTTGCTTAAGGATATATGTTGTAGGACACCCCTGGTATATTCTTGTACACATACGCTGTATACACTATTCTACCAGAAATGGTTGCTTTTGCTTCAGGATATATTTCATAGAACACCCCTGGTATGTCCATGTAAACTTGAGTGGTATCCACTTTTCTACCAGAAATGTTTGTCTTTCCTTGAGGATATATGTTGTAGGACACACCTGGTATATTCATACATATACATAAGCTGTGTCCACTATTCTACCAGAAGACATTTGTGTTTGGCTAAGAGTTTATTGTTTTGCACTGTATCTGCAATGTATACTGATCTCTCATAGCCCTACTCCGGACCCACTCATTGATTCCAACATTAACATGTTAACTGCTAAATTTATAGCAATTCAATAAACTGTTTGATTAACAATGATTTGTTTTCTATTTTTGTGGT
>OZ012701.1:11994209-12066709 GCA_963942565.1 Maea johnstoni
TTCTATTAGTACAGTTCTTCGAAATCGAATCGAAATAATCGGAATCATAAAATGTCAATGATCGAATCGAAAAAAAATGGATGTCAATGACAGTCCTAAAATGGTCCCTGTCCCATGCATTATCAAGTATGTGTATTGGACCATACATAGGCCGGATTCTGTATGCCGGAACTTTGTTACCACAGACTAATATCACCAATATCCTGTCACACACAATGCTTTTTACAATGTAATTAGCACTGTGAAGCTGGACAAAAAACACGTGTCTAGCAGTCAGCTTATTCCAGCTGAGACTAAGACATGTGCAGGGTTACGTTCGGCCAGACAGCACTCAGTTTGCATCGTCCGGTAGTTCGCGTAGCAGACAAATGCATGTATATAATAAAAGTCTAGCCAGCCATATTCTTTCGATGTTTTGACTTTTATACCTATCAAATGAGGTCCCCAATGCAATAGCATAGACACTTAATTGTATATATGACAGATTTTGCATTTTGCATCGATCATTGACATTTTATTTTCCGATTCCGATTATTTCGATTCAATTTTGAAGAACTGCACTAAAATATTTTCACATGTTCCACACTATTTTTGTGACTAGGATCCTAAGATTCTCTCAATGCAAAGACAAATGGTTTTCTCAACACTTTTTGATTGAATACTTGACTTTCTCTTCAAAATTATTTAGTGTTGGCTAAAAATGGCAAAAAAAACATTGTAAAAGGCTGAAAAAATGTGTTTCGATTAATTGACACAACGATTGACATAATATTTTTTTCGATTAATTGGAAAAATTATTTTGAGCGATCGATACTTGTCATATCAATGACCGTCCTACCGTGACATATCCATCACTCTTCTGATCTATTACCGTATTCCTCCAAATAAGAGGGTCCACTGATACCTTAGGGCCATACAACTACTGAGTATATAGAGTAGGTAGTCTAGTGGCCTGGGACCTTTATCCATTCTCTTTTCTGATCTATTACCGTATTCCTCCAAATAAGAGGGTCCACTGACACCTCTGGGTATAGAGTAGTTAGTCAAGTGGTGCGTAACACACCTCCATTCTGTCTCTCTCTTCTGATCTATTACCGTATTCCTCCAAAAAAGAGAGTCCACTGACACCTCTGGGTATAGAGTAGTTAGTCAAGTGGTGCGTAACACACCTCCATTCTGTCTCTCTCTTCTGATCTATTACCGTATTCCTCTAAATAAGAGGGTCCACTGACACCTCTGGGTCATCCACCTTCTGGATATAGAGTAGTTAGTCAATTGGTGCGTAACACACCTCCATTCTGTCTCTCTCTTCTGATCTATTACCGTATTCCTCCAAATAAGAGGGTCCACTGACACCTCTGGGTATAGAGTAGTTAGTCAAGTGGTGCGTAACACACCTCCATTCTGTCTCTCTCTTCTGATCTATTACCGTATTCCTCCAAATAAGAGGGTCCACTTACACCTCAGGTTCATCCATATTATTTGTTGATATTTAAACGCAGATTTAAATCACTTTTCGTACTCTGCAGTGTGAATGGGAAATTTGAAAATAGAGATTTTCTCTTACTTTTAGAAATAGATTGCTTTCGATTGCATTCCAGCCTAGGCGTGTGAGAAAGTTGCCAGTGATTTGGTGTTAGGCGATGGTTTTCGCCCGTACTCAGGTTCCCTCCATTTAGAATTTCGATCCTCAAGGATCCTGTTCTATAATCTTAGAAGATTTGTATCACAATCCTATAGGATCTTGTTTCGTAATCCTATAGGATCCTATTTCATAATCCTAGGGGATTCGTTCCCTAGTCCCATAGTATTCTGTTCCCTAATCCTAAAATATTCGTTCCATAGTCCTATAGGATCCTGTTCCATAATCCTATAGAATACCTGTTCCATAATCCTAAAAAATTCGTTCCACAGTCCTGTATAGGATCTTGTTCAATATAATCCTATAGGATCCTGTTCCGTAATCTTGGAGGATCAAGTTTCATAATCCTGTCTGAGGCCTGAAAATATGTGGTTATAATAAAGCTTTGTTGGCGCCATATGGTGATATATATCGGTATAGAAAAGTTCACCGAGCAAAATGGGTGACCCAGTTTCTGGAGCTCTTTTCCCGACTGGTTAGTATCGATCAGAGAAATGTTTTTATAAATGCCATTGATGCTCAAAGGATACCATACCAGGACAAAATACCGACAGCTCTTCCTATAATATTTGGTGAAATCATTTTAAATTCCTGAGTTACTGTTGAAAATATCATAGATAGAAGAATCCAGGCAACAATTTTTGGACGAACTCTTGAGCATTTAAGGGTCATCCATTTCTATTGGGTTTGTATGTACACAAGGTCCGACAAGATCAAGTTAATATATAGTGTTCGGAATCGCTCACAATTTTCAATATCGATCATCAGTCCATCTGAACGACCGATGATCGTTAGTAATCAAAGTTGTATATACGCAGTTTTCCTTTGGAAGTCTTGGCTTGTTCAATGGTTCTTGGCTCCGCTTTTGTAAAGGAGCTAATCTAACTCTCTTTAAATAGCCCTTGAACCCCTTAGTTTTACTTGTTACAGTACTGCCTGACAGTAATTAAGATTTTGCAGGCTTTTTTAGTGGTGTCTCTCACTTGAACATAAGGCTGTTTCTAGATACAATTTGTTTTTTCAAAAAACTTTTAAGATAATCGATCTTGTAAAATTGCAATCGATCATCAAAATCAGAGGTAGAATGAGCGATTAATCGGTTTGTCCGATTAATCGGACAATCCCTAGTAATATAATAAATTATTGACCACTTTTTCAAAACTAACTTGGAGAGGAATTGTTTATCCAAACTGGTTCAATAATGTACACTCGATTTGTTCTCAGAATATTCCTTTGTTATCAGTTATTGATCAGTTATTGATCTGTATTGATCACAGCTTGCACCAAGAGCAACACATGGTCTGGGGATCAACTCTGGACATGACCTACCAGGGCTCAACATTAACCCATTAACACTCAGAGTTTCTCCAGAAGGTATCGTCTGCTACTCTCATACTTTTGAAAATAACTTGTGAATTAAGCGAAAGTTCACAAAATATTTGAAGGAGAGTTGTAGTTTGTCTTCTGATCTATATTTCCCCTTCAAATGTTCTCAAGAGAATGCTTTTGTAAGTGAAATATTTCCAAAATTGTCAGGCCACTTTTGGCCGCTATGAGTGTAAATGGGTTAAGAATAAACTTCATGAGCCCAGCAGGGCTAGTTACCGAAACTTTTACTAGCCCTGAAATAGTTTTGCTAGCCCTGATATTAATGACAACTCTTTTCAAATAGTGACCTCTGTTGATGTCATAGCCTTTGTTGATAACATGAAAAGAATACAGTGTATTGTGGTAAATTGAGGTAAATTATCATCCAGGTATGCAGAGCCAAAGGTGTGCTTCATAATTATTAAGCGATGATATTCTAATTCTATCTAGTCCCTCAGGGCTAGTTACAGGTGGAATTTACTAGCCCTGACATTCAATAACTAGCCCGGGGCTACGGGGCTAGCCTTAACGTCGAGCCTTGCCTGCAAAACAGAGCAATTATTGCAGGGGTTTTGTTATATACAGAACAGGAATAAAAACTCTCTGGCATGGTCTTATCCAGGATTTGGGAACAGGGTGTCCAAATGAAGGTTTTATAGACTTTTGCGTGTCCAAAGTGTGGTACAAATTTCACACTACTAATGAAATAAACCATATATATATACAGATTTTGCTTTTTTAGACCAGTAACTGCTTTGTTTGTATAGTAGGAATGAAACTACATGCACTTTCTTCTAGAATTGTCATCATCAGCAAATCCTGACATAAACTTTTAGGTGTCCAAACTGTCAAAAAACAGAGTTCTGGGTGTCCACATGGCTAAGCCCCTGCACTCAGGTGACCATGGTCTTAGCCAGCAGGGCGTCTGGGTGTCTTTTTGGTCACCTAAACCCTATAAAAGCACCCTCAGAACAGTGAGGACACCCAATTTTTTGTCAATCTCAAGCCCTATCAAGCATTAAGTCTTATAGCCAGCAGGGCGTCTGGGTGTCTTTTATATCGGAAAGAGTATAACAATTAATCAAATCGAAAAAAAGGGATATCAATGACATCCGTAGGCCCCAGGCCAGTAAAAAAAATGAGCTCTGGGCCAGTAAAAAAGACCTCAGCTCTCGAGTCAGCTGGTCCTACAGGGCCAGTAAACATTTTATTTGGGGACATTCTCGTTAACAAGTTTCACCTAAAGAGTGTCCCGTAATGTCTTTTGAAATAAATAAAGATCAAATAAATAAATAAAAAATGTTGTCAATTACATTTATTCTTGTTACAAGTGCTAAAGAAAGGTCTGTAGGACCAGTTAATAGAGCTGCACTCACGGAGGGAGATCAACTCATGAGCTCACCACCTGTTTGACTCGTGAGCTCATGAGCTCACGGACGTTCCGATTTTCCAAAAAAATACTGATTTTCCACCCCAGCTATTAAGAAATAAATATCTATTGGTGGAGATTTGTCATGTTTATTTAATTTCAAAAAGTGCTGACGAGGTACAAAGGTCAGAATAACACTCAACATAGACAAGCTCACGATTTGAATATTTCAGCTCGAGCTCGGCGAGTTTGCCCCAGGGCCATGGTCTTAGCCAGCGGGGCGTCTGGGTGCCTTTTTGGACACCCAAACCCCTAAAAAGAACCCCTCAGGACACCCAAATTTTTTAGTGTGGAATTTCTAAAAATCTCGATCTCAAGCTCATAATTGAATTTTTTCATCTCCTAATAGGTCCCATGATATTGTTTAATGATATCATGCCTTATTTTGATGAATTCATAAATGTTTATGGTTGAAATATGAGTATATTGTGATCCCCCTAAAAAAATTGGACGCCCCAAAATTTTACAACTGCCAATTTTAGGCACCCAGTTTCAAAATCCTGGCTAAGACACTGCCCAGGGCTCGAGCCACTCGAGTTCGTGAGTGGTGAGTGCAGCTCTACCAGTAAATATCTTGCATGATCAGTAGATCCAAAGTGTTACTGATCCTACATGGCCAGTTCACCTTAGGCCACTCCAATTTAATTACTTGTCTTACGTGCTCAGGAGGTAGGAAATGAGCCATTTTGGAATTAAAAAAAAGTTGAAAAATGTGTTGTTTTTTTTTAATTTAAATTTTTTTTAGTCTGCTGACTAGAACTGGTAGCGAGATGTTTCTAACAGCCTATTCTTAACTAAATAAAATCAATCAAAATCAATTAATCCCTGTAACCTTAAGGGTGGGAAATATACATCCTCAAATATGAGGCTCTACTACAGCATTTATTAACTCCTGAAGTTGATTGAATCACCCTATCAATGAATATTCTTAAATCTAGCACTTTTTTTTTTTTTTTTGGAGTCTGACAGAAAATTTCCAAACCACTTTCGTCCGTAAGACACCAAAGTCGACTTTTTTTTGGAGTCTGACAGGATTTTTTTTCCAAAAAAAGCTCATAAGACAAGTAATTAAATTGGAGTGGCCTTAGGCCTAAAAAAAAAAGATGTTTGGTTCCTATTTCCCTACCCTACCTAGTTTTTGTCCCCTACCCTAAAATTATTTTTGCCAATCCTACTGAAAAATGAATTGTTCCTACCCAAAAGATTGCCTCGCTGTCCTAAATACCAATTCTCCAACCATTAAATTATAAATTTCTGGATGAACAGAAGCAGGGGCCTACAATTAATGCATATAAAGACAATTACAACAAGGCAAACCTTTATCAAAGCCATCCAACTCCAGGGAATCGTGCAAGTTAAAGAATAAAAATTTAAAAAAAATAAAAATCCCTACCTACCCTACCTATATTTTTTTAGGATGTGGTGGGAACCAAACACTTTTTTTTTTGGCCTGAGTGAGCGTCGTCATATTATATAATAAGCCTGTTTGAAGAGCAAAGTGTTTGATACTGTTATCTCTCTGCTATCGGCATACACTAAAAGATATGATCAGGAAACCTTTATCTAGCACAGGGGCTTAGCTACCTATGCGTCCAGCGTGTCATTTGGACACCAAGAACACTGCTGTTTGACAGTTTGGACACCCAAAAGTTTAGGTCAGGATTTGCTGATGATGACAATTTTAGAAGATAGTGCATGTAGTGTCATTCCTACAATACAAACAAAGCAGTATCTGGCCTAAAAAGCAAGCTCTGTAGATATCTATGGTTTATTTCATTTAGTAGTGTGAACTTTGTACCACACTTTGGACACGCAAAAGTCTATGAAACATTCGTTTGGACACCCTGTTTCCAAATCCTGGCTCAGACCACATTCAAGGTAGCCCCACTAGTCTGGACTAGTAAAAATGTGAAAAGGGGGCTGTAGGGCTAGTAAATTGTCAACCCTTGTAGCCCTAACAGACTAGTCCCCATTTTTACCAGACATAAGAATGATTATTTGGCATGAGGGAATTTTGGTTGGTACCTATAGGAAGATCTAAATTGATAGCATATTTTCTTGCATATTTTCATATATTTAGATAATGATAATATTATCTCTTTACTATCGGCATACACTAAAAGATATAGGATCAGGAAACCTTTATCTACCTGATTTGGAGAAGCAGTACCTCATGCAGTCATGTGGATGGCAGTTAAAAAGGGTAATAGTTGGACCAGTTCGTCTGACAAGATCAACCAGTTATGTTGTGCATATCTCAACTCCTTCTCAACTTCCCCCTACATGGTAACTTCCAATTAAATGATTAAGTCTTGGTTTTCAACTACTGATCACTTCTAGGCTTAGTTCTCAACTCCTGATCACTTCAAAAATTGTCTAAGTCCAGATCTCAATTCCTGCTTCCTTTATTTGTCAACTATTTAATTATGGCTTTTAGGTAGTGCTCAGCTAGCTAGCAGCTAACTAGCCGCTAGCTAGCTGCTTCCTATTCTTTTTCATGTGGCTAAGCCTCTGCTCTCTGGTGACCATGGTCTTAGCCAGCAGGGCGTCTGGGTGTCATTTTGGTCACCTAAACCCTATAAAAGCACCCTCAGGACAGTGAGGACACCCAATTTTTTGTCAATCTCAAGCCCAATCAAGCATAGTCTTATATAGCCAGCAGGGCGTCTGGGACTCTGGGTGTCTTTTATATCGGAAAGAGTATAACAATTAATCAAATCGAAAAAAAGGGATATCAATGACATCCCTAGGCCCCAGGCCAGTAAAAAAAAAATGAGCTCTGGGCCAGTAAAAAAGACCTCAGCTCTCGAGTCAGCTGGTCCTACAGGGCCAGTAAACATTTGGGGACATTCTTGTTAACAAGTTTCACCTAAAGAGTGTCCCGTAATGTCTTTTGAAATAAATGAAGATCAAATAAATAAAAAAAAATGTTGTCAGCACATTTTATGCAATTACATATTCTTGACAGTTGTTGTGCTAAAGAAAGGTCTGTAGGACCAGTAGATATCTTGCATGACCAGTAGATCCAAAGTGTTACTGATCCTACGTGGCCAGTTCACCTTAGGCCTAAAAAGAAAAGATGTTTGGTTCCTATTACCCTACCCTACCTAGTTTTTGTCCCCTACCCTAAAGTTTTTTTTGCCAATCCTACTGAAAAATGAATTGTTCCTACCCAAAAAATTGCCTCGCCGTCCTAAATACCAATTCTCCAACCATTAAATTATAAATTTCTGGATGAACAGAAGCAGGGGCCTACAATTAATGCATATATATAAAGACAATTACAACAAGGCAAACCTTTATCAAAGCCATCCAACTCCAGGGAATCGTGCAAGTTAAAGAATAAAAAAAATAAAAAATCCCTACCTTCCCTACCTATATTCTTTTAGGACGTAATGGAACCAAACACTTTTTTTTTTGGCCTGAGTGAGCATTGTCATATTATATAATAAGCCTGCTTGAAGAGCAAAGTGTTTGATACTATTATCTCTCTGCTATCGGCATACACTAAAAGATATGATAAGGAAACCTTTATCTAGCTGACAGGGGCTTATAGCCACCTATGCGTCCAGCGTGTCATTTGGACACCAAGAACACTGTTGTTTGACAGTTTGGACACCCAAAAGTTTAGGTCAGGTTTTGCTGATGATGAAAATTTTTAGAAGATAGTGCATGTAGTGTCATTCCTACAATACAAACAAAGCAGTATCTGGCCTAAAAATCAACATCTGTAGATATATATATATATATGGTTTATTTTATTTAGTAGTGTGAACTTTGTACCACACTTTGGACACCCAAAAGTCTATGAAACCTTCGTTTGGACACCCTGTTTCCAAATCCTGGCTCAGACCACAATCAAGGTAGCCCCACTAGTCTGGACTAGTAAAAATGTGAAAAGGGGCCTGTAGGGCTAGTTATAAATTGTCAACCCTTGTAGCCCTAACAGACTAGTCCTCATATTTACCAGACATAAGATTGATTATTTGACATGAGGGAATTTTGGTTGGTACCTAACTACCTATAGGAAGATCTAAATTGATAGCATATTTTCTTGCATATTTTCATATATATTTAGATAATGATTATATTATCTCTCTACTATCGGCATACACTAAAAGATAGGATCAGGAAACCTTTATCTAGCAGTGTCCCACATTCAAGGTAGCCCCACTAGTCTGGACTAGTAAAAATGTGAAAAGGGGCCTGTTGGGCTAGTAAATTATCAACCCTTGTAGCCCTGACAGACTAGTCCCCATATTTATCAGACATATTAGATTGATTATTGCCAGTGACTTGGAAGATGAGATTAGTCTTTGGCAAGAGGTTGAGGATAATCTTGACTGAAATTCCTGACAACAAGCTAATGGAAGGGTAGCCTAGATTTCTAGGCTGTCATATGCATTTTCTGTTATTTTTGTTCTGCTACCAAGCCCCACATATTCCAGGTGGCCATAGTGGTCCATTTAGTTTACACTTATCTCACCAGGATTCAGTTTGTGTATGACATTACCTCTAGAGATAGGAGGAGCAGGTGGTGCCATCTATCTACATACCTGGTACTAGACCACACTGCTTGGTCAGCACAGAAGGCAATGTCAACTTTTTAGAGACTAGGAACCTAGTCTAATGGAAGTAGGGCTGGAATCAATGAGGAAAATGTCAAACCGAACCGATTGTGAAATTATACCAATTGCGATTCCGATTCCGATTCTTAGCGTTGTTTTGGTCTCTCAGAGGAAAATTATGATCTATATAATAAAACAGCCTGAATTAGGTGCAATACGACTTATTCAACTCTGTGTTGCGGATTTGTAATTTTCTGCCTGTATGATGTACCTTTACTGAAAATTACTGACATGTGAGCATTTCAATAAAGGTATATCAGGTATATGTTGCTATAGGTAGTTTTTAGTTTCTCTTTTCAGGCTTTTCTCTTTCTTGTGAGTCCAGATGCCAGATTTCTTTCCCTTCTGGGGCGTGAAATCTTCGTAGATATTTTGTTCTGACATGTGTGCTCGGTTGTTGAAAGCGCATGCAATTGCTAGCCCCCATCCAAACCGGTTCATGATATAGCACTGGCACATATTGTCAGCTATATGATGCGGTGCACCGGTTGTTTGAAACATGCATCCATTTCGGCAGATCTAGGTCACGTTCATGGCTTGCCGGGAAGCTGTCATTAGGATGTCATTAACAGGCAGTTAACCGCCTGGAGCATCTTGAAAGGGTAATAAAACAATTAAGAATGCCATTTCTATTCTGGCTTCTCATAAATGTGTATGATACCTAGCGACTCTTGGAAATGTCAGTTCTGATCGGCGGCTGATTACCGATCCGGGCAGTCGATCCTCACTGATTCCAGCCCTAAATGGAAGGGTTAAAGGGCAAATGCACCATCAGAATGATTTAGGTTCAAAATGAGCGTATACATGTCACCTTTCGAATAAGACCTCCCCCTAACCTGTCCTCTTCAGCACTACTCAGTTATAGCTTACAGAAGTTCAGCAAGCAACAGTCCTGAGGCAGCTATACAGGGCCTCCATGCATCCCAAGATGCACCCTGTTTTTGACACCTTCTATTGGCTTCTAAGCACCAGCCTGTGTCACCAGTGGTTAAGAGATAGCAGTAATAGGGGGCTGGGCTCCCCTTTCCTGCTTAGATTTTCATTACTGGCTTTCAATAAGTTGTCACAATTCCCAAAGATTGAACTTCTTCAATTTCCTATTGTATATTCCAACAATCCTTGGAAGTTATACTATGTGGCTTGTCTTTGATTTGTAGCTTATTGTTGGGTAGAAACCATTACTTCCTAATTGCTATGAAATCAGTTTGTGCTAATCACTTACAGGAAATTGCAACACTTGTGTCAGTTAGCAGTTACTCATGGGAATAGTGTAGGACTTATTAGTATGTGTATTCCTGTACTTCCTGTTATCAAGATGCTATCTTTGAGTAAAGAACCTGGCCCATTGAGTAAAGGATCATGTAGGTCTAAGGGAGAAGTTCCCTAGGTGAGTCAGATATTTCCATTCCTCCAAATTCCTGAATCGCTCAATTCTGCCATACTATGTATGTTTTACTTCTTGAAGTTTTATTTGCTTCCAAAAATTGTGATCAGGGATGAGCCAGGAATGAAAATTAGCAAGAAAGGGAAAGCCATGCAGGCTTCTCTGCTACTGCTATCTCTGAAGCACTAGTGACACAGGCTGGTGCTTAGAAGGTGTCAAAAACAGAGTGCATCTTGGGATGCATGGAGGCCCTCTATGGCTGCCTCAGGCCTGCTACTTGCTGAACTTCTGTAAGCTATAACTGGGTAGTGCTGAAGAGGACAGGTTCGGGGGAGGTCTTATTTGAAAGGTGACATGTAAAAGATCATTTTGAACCCAAATCTTTCTGATGGTGCATTTGCCCATTAATTGACCTGACTGAATTGATGTCAAATTTAGAGTCGTGGATGATTGGACTTTAGAGCGTCACGCGGCATCTTGATGGCCGGGCGAAGATCGCTGATCAAAGGTCGAGTGGGGAAGGTTGGGAAGACATCGTAGCATTCAGACTTTGAGCAAGGTCAAGGGTCAGGGTCAAGGAGGCTGGTTATTAACCTCAAGTAGTAAAGGTATTGTTCACACCTAGCATAATCAACAAAGGCCCTACAGGTAGAGCTGCACTAACCACTCACGAACTCGAGTGGCTCGAGCCCTGGGGCAAACTCGCCGAGCTCGAGCTGAAATGTTCAAATCGTGAGCTCGTCTATGTTGGGAACACAAACGTAACACAGAGCACCTAACACACATTATTAACATACATAACTGCCTATCGCCGTCATGTCTTCCTTACAATCTCCAATGCATACATTCAAGTGGTGTTTAGTGTTGTACTGACCTTTGTACCTCGTCAGCACGTTTTAAAATTAAATAAACATGGCAAGGTGGTGAGCTCATGAGTTGATCTCCCTCCGAGAGTACAGCTCTACTTACAGGCCATATTCACATAAGAGCCTATAGGCCATGGTCTTAGCCAGCAGGGCGTCTGGGTGTCATTTTGGACACCCAAACCCTTTAAAAGCACCCCTCAGGACACTCAAAAGATTTTGTGAGGAATTTCTTAAAACGTCAATGTCAAGCATATAATTATTATTATTTTTTGATCTCCGTATAATTCCCATGATATTGTATAAGGATATCATACCTTATTATGATAAATTTATAGTTGTTTATGATTGAAATATGATTATATTGTTGGCCCCCTTAAAAATTTGGACGCCCAAAATTGTTACAAATGCCAATTTTGGGCACCCAGTTTCTAAATCCTGGCTAAGACCCTGCTATAGGCTATTATCTGGAGCAAACTGGGGTCTGAGCAAGGATCGTGTAACTGTGTGCTCAAAACTTTTGTGCATCCTGTTTTTCAAGGAAAACCACAATATCCTCAGATGACAACCATAAACATGTATTTACTTATTGAAATAAGGCATAATATATCCTTATACAATGTCATGAGAATTATATTGAGGTTGTAAAACCTCGATTATATGCTTGAAATTGACATTTTAAAGATATACTCACAATTTTTGGGGGTGTCATGGGTGGTGATTTTCGAGTGTCCAAATAACACCCGGACGCCCTGCTGGCTAAGACTATGCTGGGGACAAATGTCAGGTTCACAAGACATGACAAGGAGGTCTCAAAATGTGTTTTAGATCAGGGTCTTAGCCAGGATTTAGAAAGTTGGTGCCTAAAATTGGCAAATTGGGAGTCCAAATTTTTAAGGGGCACCACAATATACTCATATTTCAACCATAAACATGTACAAATTTATCAAACTAAGGCTTGGCGTCCTTATAGAATGTCAAGGGAATTATATGGAGATGATAAAATTCAATTATATGCTTGAGATTGACATTTTAAGAAATTCTTCACCTAAAAAAGTGGGTGTCCTGAGGGGTGCTTTTGAGGGGTCAGGGCTCGACGTTAAGGCTAGCCCTGTAGCCCGGGCTAGTTATTGAAAGTCAGGGCTAGTAAATTCTACCTGTAACTAGCCCTGAGGGGCTAGATAGAATTAGAATATCAGCGCTTAAAAATTATGAAGCCCACCTTTGGCTCTACATACCTGGATGATGATTTAACTCAAGTTACCACAATACACTGTATTCTTTTCATGTTATCAACAGAGGCTATGATATCACAAGAGGTCACTATTTGAAAAGAGTTGTCATTAATATCAGGGCTAGCAGAAATATTTCAGGGCTAGTAAAAGTTTCAGTAACTAGCCCTGCTGGGCTTATGAAGTTTTTTCTTAATGTTGAGGCCTGGGGGTTTGGGTGTCCAAAAAGACATCCAGACGCCCTGCTGGCTAAGACGTGTTTTAGATGATTAATTACTTCATGGGAAGGGATCCTGCAGAAGGTGTTCTCAGTAAATGATAGAGTACCAGTACAGAAACACCTTATAGTGATTAAAGATAAAATCATACTTATTTGATGACCAATATATATCCATTAATACTTGCAGCAGCCAAAAGCAGCCAGACACTTGTTGAAATCTTACAGGTGATGTATATATGTATATATATATATATATATATATATATATATATATATATATATATATATATATATATATATATATATATATATATATATATATATATATATATATATATATATATATATAATATATATATATATATATATATATATATATATATATATATATATATATATATATATATATATATATATATATATATACACACACACTCACACACACATACATATATATAAATATATATATATATATATATATATATATATATATATATATATATTATATATATGTACCTCCTTGAGTTAGAACCAGTACTTAAAACAATATCAAACTATTGATATAAATTGTCTGATAAAGAAAAGGCTGCAAAATCATAATCCCCACTTAGATAAGGATCAGGATTTCAGCAGGGAACCAGAGTGTTTGTTGACACAATCAGGCAGTCAGGATAAATAACTCACCAGCAATCTAGAGATTTTGAAATGTCTGGAGTATGTCACTCATGCTCAGGGGAGATGTACATGAGTGATGCGTCCCTTTATACATGTGTGAATGTATGTGTGTTTATATATATATATATATATATATATATATATATATATATATATATATATATATATATATATATATATATATATATATATATATATATATATATATATATATTATATATACTATATATACATACATTGTGAAATCAATCTCACAATGCACCCATGCTTCAGTGACCAATATCATTTTAGTTTTGGGGGTGATCCAACTCAGAAATATGCATAGTATAACACACACCTGCATATACAGGGTCTCAGCTAATAACTACTACTACTACTACTACATCTACAACTACTATGACTAGTACTACTACTATTACTACTACTACTACTACTACTACTACTACTACATCTACAACTTCTATGACTAGTACTACTACTATTACTACTACTACTACTACTACTACTACTACTGCTGCTGCTGCTGCTGCTGCTGCTACTACTACTACTACTACTACTACCAACTACTACTACTACTACTACTACTACTACTACTACTACTACTACTACTACTACTACTACTACTACTACTACTACTACTACTGCTACTACTACTACTACTGATGACATATTAATGATGATGAGGAGGATGAAGGGGAGTGTCCTGTATGGTGATATTAGGAATTATTTCAAGATGATAGCAAATGTAGTATTGTATATGCTTTGAATGTGCTGTGGCGTTGAAGAGCATGATATTTTTAGATCACTCTCACATTGTGCAGGGCTCGACACTAAGGGTGAACCTATGGCCCCAGGCCAGTAAAAATTCCCCAAAACAGTTTCGGGCCAGTAAAAAAAGTCCTCAACTGGTCCTACAGGGTCAGTAAACATTTGGAGACATTCTTGTTAAAAAGTTTCCCCCTGAGAATGTCCCCAATTGTTTTTGACATAAATGAAGATACAATTTATAAAGATAAGTGTTGGGGTGAATCTTATGCAATGTTCTTTCTTGTTATGCTAAAGAAAAAATGCAGGACTAGTAAACATTTTGCAGGACCAGTAGATGCCAGGTGTTACTGGTCCTACAGGGCCAGTATCATTTTGAGTTAGCGTTGAGGCCTGTTGTGTATGGGTGAACGTTTTACAGTCACGTAGGAGCAGGAAGAGAGGAATAGTTAGTTTGGAAGGAGTCACGTTGCTCACATAGAGGCCTGGTGGAAGTACAAGCTGGAAAAGCAGGGCGCCTATTTATAATCAGCAGCTCCCAGCATCAGTCAGCAGGTCATGTGACCAGCAGGGGTCCCGACCTCCAGCTTATCTTGATGAATTGTTTTGGATGTTGTCTCTCTTCATTGTAGCACTGGGCTAGCTGGTGTAAAGTAGTACTCCAGGACTCCAGGATAGCATTATCCTCACAATGTGCTTTGACCCAAAACTAACTGCAAACGGCAATGGGAACAAGTTCAGAGGTTTTGGATGGTGTTTATTATCATTCAAAATGAGTGTAATAAATGTGTTATCCCCAGTAATTGCAGGGTTCTACGGTCCCCAGAAGGACCAAGTAGGCTGGCGGGGCTACCTGAACCCCGAATCAGGTAGTCCCGCCAGCATTTTAGGTAGCCCCGCCATTTATTCCAAAAAGGCAAAAAGGTTCTTTTTCCCCCTTTTCATGTTAGTAATGGTAGTTATGCTTTTTTCTTCCATTTTGTAGGTTGCATGCTTAAGGGATGCTATAGATAGATAATCTTTATTTCAAGTCGGTAATAATTTTACATAGTGTTTATACTAAACACGAGCTGCCAGGGCTCTTGGCCGACTACAAAATAACAATTCAAAATATAACATACAGGGTTTAACAGCAATATAAATGATAAGTAGAGGGGAAGTAAGTTGGCACATATTTTTCTTTTTTTAGCTACCATTTTGTAGCATTTTAGTGGGGAACTTCCTCAGGATTCAGGTAGTCCAGCGGGACTACATGAATCCATTTTTAGGTAGCCCGACAGGGCTGTTTTTGGAATTCAGATCTCCCGGGAGATGGGACTATGCTATTTGTCGAGTCCTGGATTGAAGAAATATGATATGGCTGATATCTGTGTCAAGTCAGCTGGTTCTCTTGTACTGTGGAATATGGCTAATTTTTCAGTGTAAAAATTTTCACTAACTTTTCATTTTTGGGTGTTTCCATTTCTAATATTTCCGAAGAGAGGACATATGTTTTTGTTTTTTTCTTTTTATAATTTTTTCTGTTTTATGTAATTTTTAAAATTTAGTATGATGAAGAGTAAATTTTAATTGGTAAGGACAAGGATTTCTAAGTCCGGACATGTACTGTATTGTTTTTTCTTGTGTTGTTTATTCTCGTTTTATGCTATGTTTTTTCTTGTTATGTTAAAGAAAATTTTGCAGGACCAGTAAAAGTTTTGCAGGACCAGTAAAAGTTTTGCAGGACCAGTAACATTTTGAGTTAGCTAGCTTTGAGGCCTTTAGTCATATTAATAACAGGAGTAACAGGTTTATTCGTAGCAGCTATCCTGTAGGTCAGGACGCCCCTGTGTACGGGATCTGGGCCTAGTTCCGTGACAACGATGACAGGCCTGAATAAATTAGCCTACATCTCTCTCCCCAGATACTAGTAATAACACGGTCATACTCACAGTCTGACAGTTTACGCCTAAAAAATAACTGTTTGTTTCCTGTAAAGGTCAATAGAAGACATAATGTACTTGTTGGTATACGTATATATGTACTAGGTAAAAACAAAATATATTTTCCTTGGATTTCAGGGCTCGAAATTAGCGGGTTCTATATACTGTAGAATGGCTAATTTTTCCATGAGTTTTATTTCCCCGTTTTTTTTTCCTGAATTTTTTCAAACGGGAATAAAGAACACAGGAAAATACAATACAGTGCATTTCCGGACTTGATAAACGTGGAGAAATCCTTGTCCTTACCCATTAATATTTACTCTTTGACCGCACTTCGGAAATATTGAAAGTAGGGACACCCAAAAATGAAAAATTAGGGAAAATTGTTACATGGAAAAATTAGCCATTCTGCAGTCAATACACAACACCTCTAGGTGGCTTGAGAAGATGCAATTGGGCTCGCTGGATAAAATCTTAATTTCGAGCCCTAGTAGACGCAAGCACCAGGAAGTTTAACCTGACAATGGTTTATAAATATTATTGAATAAAAGTTTGGTTAATTTCTCTTTTTCGAATCCCTGTCCTGTTGGTTTTCATAAGATTGCTCTCACTAAGTACTCTCTAATGGTTCATAAATATTGTTGCATATTTTTTTTTCTTCGGCTACGCAATGTAACCTTGTTCATGCTGGGAACAGGAAACTTAACCTGATGAGGGTCTATAAATATTTTTGAATAATTTGTTTTGTCAATTTCTCTTCTTCAAAACCCTGTCATGGTGGTATTCATGAGTACTCTCTAATTAATGGTTTAACCTGATGACAGTTTATGTATATATATATATATATGTATTAGGGCTGTCATTGATAAGTAGCGTATCGGTAATAATTTTGTCGATTATCGAATCGAAAAATATTTCTTATCAATGGCAGCCCATATATATATATATATATATATATATATATATATATATATATATATATATATATATATATATATATATATATATATATATATATATATATATATAACAATTGATATTGTATAAATTGTATATATATTATAATGATTTAATAATTTGTTGATATCTCTTCAGCTACACACGTAACCTGGTAGATGCGGGCAACGGGAAGTTTAACCTGATGATCCTGTGTTGGAACGAGAGCCAGGGCTCGAGCATCCACTCCCACGCCGACGCTCACTGCTTCGTCAAGGTCCTGGACGGGAACCTGGAGGAAACCATGTACGACTGGCCGACGGACTCACAGGACGAGTCACAGATGTCACAGCGAGAAAAGAACGTCTACGGCAAAAACGGTGTAACTTATATCAATGGTAAGGTCTATAAAGTATAGTATTAGCCATATATATATATATATATATATATATATATATATATATATATATATATATATATATATATATATATATATATATATATATGGGCTCGATCAAGCTGTTACGGAATCACACTTTTGCTGTTCAAGCTTAGATATCTTTTAAATGGAAAAAGTTAGGAAATCATGCTTTATATGGTTGTGTAGGGCTTTGAAAGTTCTTTTAAATGGACCAAGTTCCAACTTCCCCAGAAAATGATTTTTGGGTAAAAAAGTAAAAGAACATGCCTGTTACGGAATCACTCAAAATTACCATCTGTTTTCTACCACTTTAATCAAATACCACTTTCATGCTGTTCATGCCACTTTTTTCCAAAAGTTTCTTTATCATGTGTTAGGTAAATTTGTTTTGCACAGATTCCACCACAAAGTTAGGTGTTGAATAAGTTAAAGTGAACTTTATTCAAGAAACTTTGACAGATGGTCTTGTTACGGAATCACATTTACCATTTGTTACGGAATCACATTTTCTGTAACAATCAATATCTTTCATTAAAAGAGTGCACTTTGGTGAAATTTTCTGCTTTAATAAAAAGTTAAGTTAGTGCACTGATATAAAGACATAAATTTTACTGAAGGGAGCACTTAATTAGGAATTACATGGCAGCAGAGAGTGGGTTTTATACGTCTCTGATGGTAGGTAACAGATGACAATGTCTAATGTTAGAGGGACCACTTCCCCACAAGGGCAATTGTTAGACAATTAACTTATATAAGCTGTAATTAATTTGACTTTGAGGCTTCTTATAAATAGATCATTAATCTGAAAAGGTTTTGAAAAACATGATGTTACCTTCTGCATTCTCAGAGGTAGATTTAACTCACTACCTGGTCAGTTTTATATCACTTCCTGTACACATCAAGGATGTTGGTATCCCCTAGACAATGTGGATTCTGTTTTTCCTCCTCTGTCCCCTCTCATTAACACCCCTTATTGTTTAGTCTGGGGAAGGAGGATATGATTCGGGGGGAAATTGCATCTACCCTGATTAACTGAATGGGTGGCTTCAGGATTAGGGATGTAGAGGTGAATGGAGACATTGCATTTGCAGACAGGATGGAGGTGTCAGTCAAGGTACACATCTGTACACATACCAATTGATATCAAACTAGCTGAGTTATGAATGAATTATGAACATTTATAGTTAATGCCAAATTTGCTAAATACTTATAAAAATAACTATGTAATGATTCTTTTTTTAACATGCATTTGTGATCTTATTAACTGTTGGATATTTTTTCTGGAGTAGATCATATATGTCTATTGGGCGAATGGAGAATCCCAGGAAATTTGTTTTAAAAATCATTTAGACTGCTGATATAGGACTGGCTTTGTATAAAACAGTATCATGAGTCTTCTATATGACTATATTGTATCTTTGAGTGATGTAACAAAATTTTGTTCTCTGAGAAATGTTTATGTATTGAATCCTTCCCCTGCTACACTTGTGACAAAAGTTTTTTTCTGAAGTGTCCTCAGCAGTGTGTAAGTTTCATCTGAAACCCCGAATAAATTCCTCTAAAATTTAATGCGGGTGGTCAAGTTATAAAATATATGCATAAATAGAGACTTCGGGATCTGGGCTACATTGACCATGTGCTAAACTTCAGTTTTCTTCTTTACTTGAAGGAGATTCTGTTTCTGTGAAGGTATCTAAAATCTCTGTCGAAGAGCTTTCCTGTCCACCACAGATATAAATTCTCTAAAATCTATTATTTTACAAAAGTCTTGAACAAATAGGGTTCATGAATGATATCACTATAGGATAAGACAGCCAAATGAGGGAGCAAGTTTTCCTGAATTTGAGGGAAAATATTGAATTCAATATTCTAAAATTCTGTACGCAACAGTTTGAATAGGTTGATATGGCCCATTATAACCATGAACATGCATGTACTTCTTGAAACAAATGCCTTATAAAAAGTCACTGAATTTAAACTACGAGTGAAAACAATTTATTTATATATTTGAAAATGTCCTTTTAAAAGGGTTACTCACACAATTATTTGGGTGTCCTGATGGGTGATTTTTGAGGGAGTGGGCGTCCAAATCAGGCTGAGATGCCCTGCTGGCCAGCTTAATTATACTCTACTTTAAAATTGTGTGAATGTTTTTAAAAAGGTAGTTTGGTGCTATGACACATTTTGAATAATTGTACCTTTCTCAAAATTGTATGTGAGTTACTTGTTTATAAAGAACTTTATCTGATTTCCATGTACAGCTTAAGTAGTCATTGTCCAAAGCGTTTTGATGTCATATTGAAAATACTACTCGATAATGGACATATACTTTTTTTTCAAAATACTGTGCACAATGTCTCATTCTAAATATGGGAACTATCAGTTAATACTAAACTTAAAGTTAAGATAACAAACTAGTCCATTTAAAGAATGTTCAAGACATCTATTGGCTTGAACCAGTCAATTTATCAAATATGTGATTCTGTAACGTTACGGAATCACCAACTTTAACCCCCACAAAAACACTGTTTGAAAATTTATTTTTCAAAAGTGTGCCCCGCATAGTTAAATTAGTGTTAAAATGCTTTTTGCTATGAAGTTTCATGGTAATGATCCAATCTGAACATTTTCAAAAATTAAAAAAATGCTATTTTTCTGTTACGGAATCACATGTTACGGAATCACGGATCACTGTATTTAAAAATTCATCAAAAACACCCCAAAACCTAATATTCAATCCTATATCTCTTGGCACAGTCTTCCCAGGTATAATTGTATCATCTAAAGCAATGTTGAAGATCATAAGATGGTTTTACAAGAAAATATGGTGGTTTTAACATGTTGTTAAATGTTATTGTCAGAGAGGCGTTGAACAAACAAACAAACACCCTGCAGTAAAATGTTCATAACTTTTTCATAAATGGGAATACAGTAAATCTGACTAAAGATCCAGAAACTTCAGAATTCTAGCTTTCCAAATATGTAAGATACATATTGCTACTATAAAATTTATTTTTTGTCTTAGATGCTAACTTCAACTTGATCAAGCCCATATATATATATATATATATATATATATATATATATATATATATATATATATATATATATATATATATATATATATATATATATATATATATATATATAAAGAGGGGAGCTTGGGTGCAGTCATTTCGGGTCTATGCACTTAATAGGAGGATTATGCTATATACAATTGAAGAAAAAATAAACAGTGACTGTCCAATCAAAAAGTCATCATTTGTTTGTCAGGAACAGTACATTTGGTGCAAAAATTGAAAAATTAGAGTACCATAAATTCCCTGAATATAAGTAATTTTGGGCCAACATCCAAAATATGCTTAAAGATAACTGGGGAAGTTGGGCCTCACCTATATCTGCCATGGCACTTATACTGTAAACGGTCCATCCAAAATTTTGTGGATACACCAATATTCCCCCCCCCCCTCCCCCCGAAAAAAAAGTCAAGTTCAAGACCAGAGCATGTAGCATGCAAAGTTATGATAATTAAGGAATAGATAAACAACGAGTATGAAAAAAGGTCATCCGGTAACTTGCTTGAAAGATTGTCAATTTACGCCCTGCTTGAGTGTAATTATTACAGGGTCTGAAACTTAGATTTCAGGCTAGGGGCCCGAAAAGGCATTTGACAAGTTAAATGGTCAAAAACAAGATTTCTGTATTATAATATATACAATTTCGGGCCCCTAGTCTGACAAATCTCGTAAAGTCGAACCCTGTATTACAAATACGAATGTGTTTTTTTTATGTTTGTTTTTTCAATACATGCATTTGTATTTGTCACATGACCTGCTGTTGCTGCCGCCTTAGTGTAGTCCTGCGACCTTGACCTTTGAGTATTGCCCTTCACCTTTCAGATGACCTTGGCCTCCACCGCATGGAGAACCCGAGCCATTCGGAGCGCGCCATCACCATGCACCTCTACTCGCCTCCCTTCGACCAATGCGATTGCTTCGACGAGAGGACGGGGCACAAGACCAAGGTCAAGGTCACTTTCTGGAGCAAGTTTGGATCTAGGACACCGTATAAGCCGGTAAGGGTCAATAAGTAATAGTGCTGAAATTTCATAGGAAATATGCTCAATATAACTTGTGAAATACACCTGTCATGTTAAAGCTAGTTACCAACCTCTGAGAAATCAGAAAATATGACTGAAATATAACCTTGTTCAGCCAGGAAAAATTCAATGTACAACAAGGACCAAACACAGCATAAGCCTGAAGATTAACTTCCTTGATAGAAATTAAAAATCATTGATGGAATTGGGGACTTATGTTAACTTAAAACCCACTTGCCCTGCCTGGAACCCACTTGCCCTGCCTGAAATCCACTTGCCCTGCCTGGCAGGCTGATTCTAGTTGTACAGTTGCCCAAAGGTATTTTAGATTTACCCGACATTTTTTTGTTTTTATCCATTGCCAGTTTTGAAGCTTATGTAATAGGCCACCTGGTGGGATTTTGATGAACCACTTGTTGCACGGTGGTCTGTGCCTCCGGTGTGATATTAGTGTGCATCCCTGATACAGTATGCGCAGGTCACATGGGATAGGCCTCCTGGTGGGATTTTGATGAACCACCAGGTGCACGGTAGTTTGTGCCTCAGGGGTCAACATATAGTTCGCACCCCTGATACAGTTTCTTATTTAGGCTATTAAGGACACCCCTATTAGATAAGAGTGCCCTTCTTATGTTAGAGGTCACCTATACATGTAATACCCTGGGGGGCGTTCCGCTTGGAAGGATACCCCTATTAGGTAAGGGTGCCGCTACAAAGATAGAGGTCACCGCTTAATGTGATACCCCAGCGTTCCACTTGGAAGACCCCTTTGAAGACATACATGACAATTTGCTCAAATCACGTATTCCTGCACAACTAGGTACATCGATTCATCAGACCAGACTCAAAATCATATGATTTTAAGGGATGAGGCATTTCATTCTCCCCAAAGGGTATTTTAGACAGGTATTTAAAAAAAACAGGACTTCATATAGTAATTACAGAGAAGTCAAACATTAAAAAGAAATTGGAAACACTGAAAAATATTCTGCAGAATATGTATTTTTCATTTCCAATTCAAAAAATGGGGTTCCATAGTTGTGTTGCCATTTTTTGGGCGCTACTCTTGCAAGTTGACCTATGGCAACTCCTTGTTATGTGTAGTTAGTTAGTGAAGTTCTAGAAAAAATCTCCACCAAAAGTTTTCCTAACTTGCTGATATTGTTCTTATGACCAGATATTTCCATGATACGATTTAAAAACAGGGGGTTCACCGTCTTTGTTTTCAAGCTATGGGACATTACCAACATTTCATGCAGAACACTTCAATACTGCCGAAAGTTGGTGAACTTATAGAGAAAATCTCCACGATCAGAAAGTTTCCAAACTTGCTGAAATTGTTGTTAGGACCATGTATTTTCAAAATAGGATTTAAAAAATTGGGGTTTACCAGCTTGTTATTGATTGTTGTCCAGGGAATTAAAATGAATTAGGTCTGCCACTATCTGCCTAAAGTTGCATCAAAAATAATAATAATAATAATGACAATAATAATAAAAATGATAATAATAATAGTAATAATAATAATAATAATAATAATGATAATAATAATAATAATAATAATAATAATAATAGTAATAATAATAATAATAATAATAATAATAATAATGATAATAATAATTATAATAATAATAATAATAATAATAATAATAATAATAATGATAATGATAATAACGATTATTATAGTAGTAATAATAATTATGATAATAATGAAATACACATGGGTACTCCTGATAGTACTCAGCCAAAGGATCCTGTCCCTAATCCCTGTTTAGATCAGAAGCATGTCCTTAATCCCTGTCTAGATCAGATTCCTGTCCCTAATCCCTGTCTAAATGAGAATCCTGTCCCTAATCCCTGTCTAGGTCAGAATCCTGTCCCTAATCCCTGTCTAAATGAGAATCCTGTCCCTAATCCCTGTCTAGGTCAGAATCCTGTCCCTAATCCCTGTCTAAATCGGAATCCTGTCCCTAATCCCTGTCTTAATCAGAATCCTATCCGTAATCCCTGTCTAGATCTGAATCCAGTCCCTAATCCCTTTCTAAATCAGGATCCTAATCTCCGAGCCGTCACCAGAACCAATCGTTTATCACCTGACAATGACAGCTTTGGCTCCTACCCTTGTAATCATTGCCTGTCAATCATATCCTAGGCTCCGCCCCTATGATGTCATATTGGAAGTGTAGAATCAGCTAACTGACACTTGGAACAGATAACTTATCTTCTCTTGACCTGGGGATCATCTTAGGTTTAAAAACACTTCACATGCTACTTGAAACAATTTTCCTATGTCCTTGAGAGGCCTTGTCATGTGTCCTCTGATGAGTGGGGGCACCGGATCCCCCCCCCCCCCCCCCCCCCCCTATCCCCACCCAGGGCTTGACGCTAAGGGTGAACCTATGGCCCCAGGCCAGTAAAAATTCCCCAAAACAGCTTCGGGCCAGTAAAAAAAGACCTCAACTGGTCCTACAGGGCCAGTAAACATTTGGAGACATTCTTGTTAAAAAGTTTCCTCCTGAAAATGTCCCCAATTGTTTTTGAAATAAATGAAGATAAAATTTATAAAGATAAATGTTGTGAAGAATCTTATGCAATGTTCTTTTTTGTTATGTTAAAGAAAAAATGTAGGACCAGTAAACATTTTGCAGGACCAGTAGACGCTAGGTGTTACCGGTCCTACAGGGCCAGTATCATTTTGAGTTAGCGTTGAGGCCTGCCACCCCACCTCTTACATATCCTTCTAAAGTCTGTCTGACTTGAGTTTGGCAACCACTTTTTCCACTTTTTTGTGACGAAACGTTCGAGTTTGCAATCCAAACTTGGCTAACCTCTTTGGAGCATTACTACATGTATGTATAAACATACTTTTTTTGTCTCAACTCCGCAACATGTTGATTTTGCTCATTTTATAGTTCCCATTGTAAAATTTACCCATTGACAACAATTGCCAACAATACAAAGATGCGAGATTGTATTGTTGGCAATGGGCAAATTTTACAATGGTACCCAGTAATGAGCAAAATCAAAATTATGCAGAGTTGACACAAAAAGTAAGCTTATACATACACGTTGTAATGCTCCAAAGAGGTTTGGCAAAGTTTGGATGGCAAACTCAAAAGTTTAATCACAAAAAAGTAGAAAAAGCGGTTGTCAAACTCGAGTCAGACAAACTATAGTTCTTAACCTTTATGCTGCTGGTGGCTAATTTGGCTAAGACAAAATGATGGAAAAAACCTGAAAAATAACTGTAACCCTGGCGTATGGGCACTCATCTGAGAGTACTCAGCGAGAGCTATCCAATGAATACCACTATGACAGGGTTTTGATGGTTTTCGAAAAAAAAAACTTGACTGCAACCACGGCATATGGGTACTCATCTGAGAGTGCTCAGCGAGAGCTATCCCATGGATACCAACATGACAGCAGGGGCCTAGTCACCTATGGGTCCAGCGTGTCATTTGGACACCCAGAACATTGTTTTTGGACAGTTTGGACACCCAGAAGTTTATATCAGAATTTGCTGATGATGACTTTTCTTAGAAGATAGAAGATGTAGAAGCTGTACATAGTGTCACTTTTTTAAGACACACAAAGCAGTTACTGGCCTAAAAAAGCAAAATCTCTAAATATATAGGGTTGATTTTATTAGTAGCATGTACTTTGTACCACACTTTGGACACGCAAAAGTCTATAAAATCTCTATTTGGACACCCTGTTTCCAAATATTGGCTAAGACCATGCATGACAGGGTTTAGATGGTTTTCTAAAAAACCTTGCGTCCTTGTTCCTTGGACAAAATTCGCCTCAGCATTGGAAGAGTTAACCCGATCATGCCTGTAGATCTGCTTGACAGGTGTTGACTGGACCTTTGATATTCATGAAATAAACTTTGGAATCAAGTAAGGGCTGTTCCATTTAAAAGTGTGGGGGGAGGAGGAACGGAAGTTTTTTTGAAGTGGGGGAGGGGCCGAATTCTGAATTAGTTTATACCATTAGAGTATATATGATTTCTGGCAGGAGGTGGAGGGGGGTGTCGAATTTTTAATTACCTTCCGTTCCTCCCCCCCACCACACTTTTAAATGGAACGGCCCTAAGATTTTGCAGAGTATTTGAGGACAGTTGCAACTTTCAAGTAGCGTTATGGCAAACATATCTCTTATTCAGGTCTTTTCTTACGTGGCACTTGCTAGAAAGAAATTCATCAAAATAATTAAGAATATTGGACAACTATTGTAAGTGACCAATAGAAAGGCATTTATCAAAAGATTTATCATCGTTTTCAAGGAGTCAATATGCATTTGAAAAGATTTATCACCTTTTTCAAGGTTTTCTTGCACTCCTAATTGCAGATGACAGAGAAAAGTTGCATTTAATTTTGTTATCACTTTTCACAAGATGTCCATATATGTACATATATACATATATATATATATATACATATATATATATATATATATATATATATATATATATATATGCATTCTCACTTATTATTGCTATTAAAGCTGAATGAAAATCCACTGATTGTTATGATTTTATCCCCTAATGAAGTTGTCCATGTGCTTGTTTTCAGGAGATGTCGTGCCGCGTGAGTTTGAGTGGGGAAAACCCCAACCCTGCCGCCACTGAGATTGAAAACAACTAAACTGGTTGTTACGCCTACAGCTGCTAGTGCTGCCACCTTCTGGTGGTCTGGAGAACTACGTATGAAATATAACAAAAAACAATACACCTATCAAGTGCTGCCCTCTGCTGCCGGTCCGGAGAACTTCTAAATATAGGATTATAACAAATAATACCACTGTCAAGTGCTGCCCCCTGCTGCCGTTCTGGATAACTACTAGATATAGAAATATGACTAACAATACATCTGTCAAGTGCTGCCACTTTGTGACGGTCTGGAGAACTACGCATAAAATATAACAAAAAAATTACCTGTCAAGTGCTGCCACCTGCTGCCCGTCTGGAGAACTTCGCATGAAATATAACAAATAACTTACCTGTCAAGTTGTGCCACCTAGTGACGATCTGGAGAACTACGCATGAAATATAACAAACAATACATATGTCAGGTGCTGCCACCTAGTGACGGTCTGGAGAACTACGCATGAAATATAATAATCAGTTCACCTGTCAAGTGCTGCCACCTAGTGGTGGTGTCGAGAACTACGTATGAAATATAACAAACAATACACCTGTCGAGTGCTGCACCCTGCTGCAAATCTGGAGAACTACTACATATAGGAATATAACAAACAATGCTACCTATTGCCAATGGGATGAACTAAAGCAGTGCCATTATTATGGCATTAAGTGAAAACTGTCCACAGGTTTACTTTCTAAGATTTCCTTTCCAGTCTGATAGATTGGCTGCTTAGAGATCCATCCATGGTCTTAGCTAGTATTTGGAAACAGGGTGTCCAAATAGAGGTTTCATAGACTCTAGCGTGTCCAAAGTGTGGTACAAAGTAAATACTACTAATAAAATAAATCCTATATATTTACAGATTTTGCTTTTTTAGGCCAGTAACTGCTTTGTGTGTGACAGTGACACTACAGCTTCTACATCTTCTATCTTCTAAGAAAAGTCATCATCAGCAAATTCTGACATAAACTTTTGAGTGTCCAAACTCTCAAAAAGTGTTCTGGGTGTCCAAATGACACGCTGGATGCATAGGCGGCTAAGCCCCTGGACTCCCTTCACTTAGTGACCCCTGATGGCCCCAAAAAGAGGGTGTAAATCACTTGAGCCCCTGTCAGTCCTCGGAAGGCCCATTATGAAGTCATGTCCTTCCGAGGCATAAATTCACCAGTCAGTACTGACGGACTAACGGGAAAGTAAATCTCTGTCTGTGGTTAAAGGAGAGGAGTGCTGCCCCTAGTGATGGCTTAAAGAAATATATTTTGACACATATATATATATATATATATATATATATATATATATATATATATATATATATATATATATATATATATATATATATATATATATATATATATATATATATATGTAATATTATACAAATATGCCATGCCAGTGGGGGTAACATGATGGAATGTTTCCCCGAGGGAAGATGGTTTTCCCCGAGGCCGGAGCCCGAGGGAAAACCATCCTCCCGAGGGGAGACATTCCATCATGTTACCCCCACTGGCATGGCATATTTGTTTTATCATACTGAACAAACCCCATTTGTAATTTAAGCAAAGCAAGGTCACAGATGACTGGTGATTCACACATTCCCCGCTAGGTGTCGCTAGTGGCAACGGGCAACATGAAGCCCTCACTGATGGCATCAGGCAACATGATGATTGTTCACTGTTAAGTCAGCCAATCACGGCTTACGATCTTCAAGTGAGGTATGATAAATATATATATATATATATATATGTAATATATATATATATATATATATATATATATATATATATATATATATATATATATATATATACATTACATATATATATATATATATATATATATATAATATATGTATGTATGTATGTATATATATATATATATATATATATATATATATGCATGTGTGTTTGTGTATTTGTTCCTATCATTGTGTTAACACCCTTTGTTTATTGTTATAATGATTAAGTGAGCCTCAGCTTATTTGTCATAGGTTCTTGATAAGGAAACATGTTAAGAGCACACGGCTGTTAAAATGCTTTGATAACTTAATAAAGGTTGGAACGAAGCTATTCATGTTCCATTTAAAACCCGGACTTTAATGATGTAAACTTTCTCATGAACATACCTAAAAGAAGAAATGTTGATATTTTGTGTAAATTGATTCTTTGTAATCAATTTTTTTTTAAAAACTGTAGCATTTGTACCTGTAGGGGTCGAAATTAGCCTTAGTGTCCAGAGCTGGAAATAAGCTGTAGTCGGCTCCCCAGCATTTCTGCAGGGAGCCCAAACATGCATTTTTTTCATACACAGCTGTTTTAACCCTTATGCTGCTGGTGGCTATGTTGGCCGATACAAAATAATGCAGAAATCATGAAAAAACACCGAAACCCTGGCATATGGGTACTCATGTAAAAGTACTCAGTGAGAGAGCTTTCAAATGAGTACCAACATGCCATGGTTTGGTTTGTTTTCAGAAATATTGGCGTCATTGTACTTTGGACGAAAGTAGCCTCAGCATTGGAAGGTTTAAGGAGATGCAATCGAGCTCCCTGGAAAAATGTTTTATTTCAAACTGTGGTGTCTCTGTAGTTTCTCTATGAAATTAATACAAAAAATTGAGAGGAGAAGTTTTGGTCACAACCCAAACTTTTACCCAACCTTCAAATATTCTCTGTAAATAAATTTATTATCGCAAAAATACTGTAGGTCCAGATATCATTATTCAGGGAGATTGCCTCGCATGAACAGGTTAAATCATTAATGCTAAGGAGTTCACAAATATGTTGTTTGGACCTGTAATACTTTTATTTCGGAATTGAAAATGTTTTTGCAACTTATTTGGAGGAGGGTTGTTGGTAGTGATTCAATTCACATTTCTCTTTTGACATTTTATCCCGATTTTGCTTTTGCTTGAGAGATTTTTCCGTAAGATTTAGGCTGTGAGGAGGTCTGGGTTATTGATGTACATATACCAATCAGGGGAGGTTTAGTGTCATAGTTTAGCCCTTATGCTGCTGGTGGCGAATTTGTTCATTACAAAATGATGTAAAAAAAAAGACCAAAACCCTGGCACTTGTTTTCTCATCTTAGAGAACTCAGTGAGAGCTATCCAATGAATACCTACAAGACAGGATTTGGATGTTTTTCAAAGAATTTTCCATAATTGTGTTTTGGGTGAAGGTTGCCTCAGCATTTGAAGGGTTAGTAAACAACCTTTTTGCATAATAGTTGAGGATAGTTTTATTAACAATACAAGTAACACTTGAGGGAATTGTGCATAATAACATTTCTGTGATGTAGGCTTTATTCTAATAAACAGGTTTTAGACAAAAAGAGTCTTAGTTAAGGTTATTGTCTGTTGGGTGTTGGATAATACACAGTAGATAGGTATTTGAATTAAGGTGATATCAAATTTTCAAAACAACCTTTTTCTCATCTTGTATACTTTAGAATGGCTAATTTTTCTATGAGTTTTATTCCTCCGTTTTTGCACGAATCCTTTCAAACGGGAATAAACAACACAGAAAAAAACAATACTGTACATGTCCGGACTTAGTAAACACTGAGAAATCCTGACCTTAGTTTAATAGACTATACTCTTTGGTATACTAAAATTAAAAATCTACATAAAACGGAAAATCTCTTTGGAAATATTACAAACGGAAAGACACAAAAAAAAAAAAAAGGGGAAATTGTTACACGGAAAAATTAGCCATTCTACAGTTATTGTTTACACAGGAAAGAATTCACAAGCTTGTACGAGCCCAGAGAACTAACGGGTACTGTATTAGCGCGGGACAAACTTTTGTTTGTATTTGACCACGTCCAGGCATAGAGTGCCAGATTTGTACGAGCCCAGAGAACTAACGGGTACTGTATGAGCCCGGGACAAACTTGTGTCAGTATTTGACCGCGTCCAGGCATAGAGTGCCAGATTTGTAAGAGCCCATAGAACTGACGGGTACTGTATGAGCCAGGGACAATTTTGTGACAGTATTTGACCACGTCCAGGCATAGAATGGCAGACTTGTACGAGCCAAGAGAACTGACAGGTACTCTATGAGCGCGGGACGAACTTGTGTCAGTATTTGACCACAGCCAGACATAGAGTGCCTGACTTGTACGAGCCCAGAGAACTGACAGGTACTCTATGAGCGCGGGACGAACTTGTGTCAGTATTTGACCACAGCCAGACATAGAGTGCCTGACTTGTACGAGCCCAGAGAACTGACAGGTACTCTATGAGCGCGGGACGAACTTGTGTCAGTATTTGACCACAGCCAGACATAGAGTGCCTGACTTGTACGAGCCCAGAGAACTGACAGGTACTCTATGAGCGCGGGACGAACTTGTGTCAGTATTTGACCACAGCCAGACATAGAGTGCCTGACTTGTACGAGCCCAGAGAACTGACAGGTACTCTATGAGCGCGGGACGAACTTGTGTCAGTATTTGACCACAGCCAGACATAGAGTGCCTGACTTGTACGAGCCCAGAGAACTGACAGGTACTCTATGAGCGTGGGACGAACTTGTGTCAGTATTTGACCACAGCCAGACATAGAGTGCCAGACTTGTACGAGCCCAGAGAACTGACAGGTACTCTATGAGCGCGGGACGAACTTGTGTCAGTATTTGACCACAGCCAGACATAGAGTGCCTGACTTGTACGAGCCCAGAGAACTGACAGGTACTCTATGAGCGCGGGACGAACTTGTGTCAGTATTTGACCACAGCCAGACATAGAGTGCCTGACTTGTACGAGCCCAGAGAACTGATAGGTACCATACAAGCCTCGGGCGAACCTGTGTCGGGCCCAGCCCTGAATGCCAGCTTCCGGCACACTTCCTTCCCGTACAAGCTTAAAATCACAATTCTGTACGGGATGGATTTCCTGGGCCTGATTTTACTGTATGACTGTACAAGCTGTAATAATGTAAGCTAAACACTGTCGGGACAAATTGGTGTCGGCAAAATGTTGTACGAGTGACATAGTTACGGTCCAAGAGTGCCATATTTTGAATTTCATACTCTTATTCTTTTTACATTATGCTTTGAAATTGCTTCAAAATATATATTTCATAACATCAATGCTGACAAGGAATGAGATTGGGATGCTTGAAAAGGGCATATATATATAGGTTGTCTGCGATCAATAATTAATAAATAAGTATTTGCAAGATTTTGCTAGTGGCTAACCTTATTAGTTTAGGGAGGCATTGTGAGGTGAGATTCAATGCCATGCACTTGAGGGCATTATCGGGACTTAATGACCGGTCACATGGTACAAATCCTGAATGCTGATTGGACAATGTTTAGGAAGCAATAGTAATTGCCTTGGGAGCCCTGCTGGCTATAAGAAGAGTGACATTTTAAAATCATTCTCAGTGGAATATCAAGAACATGATGAGTTTAACCGATTAACACTAAGAGCGACCAAAACAGGCCTGACAATTTTGGAAATATTTTTCTAACAGAAGCATTTTTTGCGAAATAATTGAAGGAGAAATGTAAAAATGAAGTCAACCAACAACTCTCCTTCAAATATTTTGTGAACTTTTGCTTAATTCCCAAGTTATTTTGAAAAGTATCAGAGTAGCAGAGGATAATTTCTAGTGGATCTCTGAGTGTGAATGGGTTAAGAAGACTATTTGACACATCAGTTGTCCTTCATTAGAGTTCCAAAGTGAAATATAATAGTGAAAAGTTACCTTACCACTTTGAGATCAGTTTTGGGAAAGGACTACTGCTAGATTGCAGGATTCACTGAAGCTAGGACTATGAAATCTTAGGTAGGAATATGGCAATTTGACAACCCAAAGTTCTGCGGTCTCCCTCAGTTTTTAAGTCTGACCCCTGGTTTTGATAATAAACGCTTAGTTTCACAAGCCCTGTAGGGCAAGTTACACCTGAATTCTACTCGTCCTTTGCAATCTTCTTCCAACCTGAGTGCCTAATATCATGTAAGTCATATCAGAATGAAGATAAGATATACATCACACTATTAATGAACAGATGTCACTGAGTGCCTCACGTCATATAAGTTGTACTAGAAAGGAGATATGTACTAGAAAGGAGATAAGAAATATATCACACTATTAATGACCAGATGTCAGTGAGTGCCTAACGTCATATAAGTTGTACTAGAAAGGAGATAAGAAATATATCACACTATTAATGACCAGATTTCACTAAATGCCTAATATCATATCGTATTAGAATATAGATAAGATATATATCACACTATTAATGATATCACTTAGCGCCTAACGTCATATAAGTTGTACTAGAAAGGAGATAAGAAATATATCACACTATTAATGACCAGATGTCACTTAGAGCCTAACGTGATTTAAGTCGTACAAGAAAGTAGATAAGATATATATCACACTATTAATGTCCAGATTTCACTAAGTGCCTAATATCATATCCTATTAGAATATAGATAAGATTTATATCACACTATTAATGATATCACTTAGCGCTGAATGTCATATAAGTCGTACTAGAAAGCAGATAAGAAATATATCACACTATTAATGACCAGATGTCACTGAGTGCCTAACGTCATATAAGTTGTACTAGAAAGGAGATAAGAAATAAATCACACTATTAATGACCAGATGTCACTGAGTGCCTAACGTCATATAAGTCGTACTCGAAAGCAGATAAGAAATATATCACACTATTAATGACCAGATGTCACTGAGTGCCTAACGTCATATAAGTCGTACTCGAAAGGAGATAAGAAATATATCACACTATTAATGTCCAGATGTCACTTAGTGCCTAACGTCATATAAGTCGTACTCGAAAGCAGATAAGAAATATATCACACTATTAATGACCAGATGTCACTGAGTGCCTAACGTCATATAAGTCGTACTCGAAAGGAGATAAGAAATATATCACACTATTAATGACCAGATGTCACTGAGTGCCTAACGTCATATAAGTTGTACTAGAAAGGAGATAAGAAATATATCACACTATTAATGACCAGATGTCAGTGAGTGCCTAACGTCATATAAGTTGTACTAGAAAGGAGATAAGAAATATATCACACTATTAATGACCAGATTTCACTAAGTGCCTAATATCATATCGTATTAGAATATAGATAAGATATATATCACACTATTAATGATATCACTTAGCGGCTCACGTCATATAAGTCGTACTAGAAAGCAGATAAGAAATATATCACACTATTAATGACCAGATGTCAGTGAGTGCCTAACGTCATATAAGTTGTGTCAGAATGTATATAAGATAAATATCACACTATTAATGTCCAGATGTCAGTGAGTGCCTAATGTCATATAAGTTGTGTCAGAATGTAGATAAGATATATATCACACTATTAATGATATCACTTAGCGCCTAACGTCATTTAAGTCGTACAAGAAAGTAGATAAGAAATATATCACACTATTAATGTCCAGATGTCACTTAGCGCATAACGTCATTTAAGTCGTACAAGAAAGTAGATAAGAAATATATCACACTATTAATGTCCAGATGTCACTGAGTGCCTAACGTCATATAACTCGTATTAGAATGGTTTGGATTAGAATGTAGTTGAGAAAATTAAAAATAACATTGTTGATGACCAGATGTCACTTTGACAGAGCTGATAGATGTTGGATGAATTAAGACTAATGATACATATATAAGTCAATAATACAACATAATATGATACAATATCTAACATACAATAAATATAATACAATAAATTAATGGTAATGTAGCAAGTGGTTTTATCAGACTAACATGGTACTTTATGGAACTGCAGTTCTTGTTGGAAAACAATGATGCGCAGATTCCATACACATAAACATACAGTACAGACATTTAATTCCTGCACCAGTCAACCAGTTGCCTGGTTCTACAAACACCCTTGGATAACATGTCAAAAGATAGACATATCAATGACTTCAGTAGCTCGCCAATCAAAGCAACTTTCAGTCGTCAGGTCATCAATGCATCCATGTCCAGGAAATTGGGTGTGCGGTTGTGTATTATGCCCCGGCTGCCCACACATTAAGTGCAGGAATTAAATGTCGGCACTGTATCTGTGGTAGTGCAGTTCTTGTTGGAGAACAGTGATGTGTAGCTTCCTTCTATGTACACGTCCAAGCAGACTGACTTTGAGGAATCCTAGTAGTTCAATATTCAACCTCTTTTTACAGGGTTGTCCACACTGCCAGGGTTCGAATCCCGGCTTGGGCATGTGAGAAAGTTGCCGGTGACTTGGGGGTAGGCGGTGGTTTTTGCCGGGTACTCCGGTTTCCTCCACTACTTACAACTGGCTAGTCACGAATTAGCCACAATTGGCACAAATGTGACGAAAAACAAAATTCAAATTCAAATTCAAATACAGGGTTGTCCAACTGTCCCAGTGTGGCACCAGTGTGCTGAAGAAATAATTCAAAACGCCCCACAAGCTAAATCTTACTAGCATAGTTTATTTTGGCAAACTCTTGTACAGCATAGCCAGCTTAGCCTCCAGATACTGTACAATGGCTTATTTTTTTATGTGTTTTATTTTCCAGTTTTTTTCCAGAAAGCTTTCAAACGGGAATAAACAACACAGAAAAAAAACAAAAGAGTCCGGACTTAATAAACACGGAGAAATCCTTGTCCTTACCAATTTTTTTATTTACATTTTAGTATACTAAAATTAAGAATCTACATAAAACGGGAAAATTAGCAACGGAAAAAAACATATGTCCTCGTTTCAGAAATATTAGAAACAGAAACATCCAAAAATGATAAATAAGAAAAAATATTACACAGAAGAATAAGCCATTCTACAGTAGTTCCTATAGTTGTGATTTTTATAATATTCATTTCCACATCTGACCTCCACAACTTGTAGTGTCTGTTTATTGATTCAGAACTTCATCATCCTTATAAGGCTTGCCTGATACTGCCACCTATTGACTACTTCTTGAACTTCTTATTGCATCTAGGCCACATGAAATACTCGGTTCATTGCATTCGCTTGTTGTTGCTTTCACTTGAGGATGTAGGAAACCCCTTGTATATTCATGTATACATAAGTTGAAAACACTATTCTGCTTAGGAGCTGGTTGTCTTTCTTCAGGATATATTTCATAGGACACCCCTGGTTTGTTCATATACTAGTAAACATAAGCTGTGTCCACTATTCTACCAGAAATGGTTGTCCTTGCTTAAGGATATATGTTGTAGGAGACACCTGGTATGTTCATATTCCAGTACACGTAAGATGTATTCACTATTCTACCAGAAATGGTTGTCTTTGCTTCAGGACATATTTCATAGAACACCCCTGGTATGTTCAAATAAACATAACATGTATCCACTATTCTACCAGAAATGGTGGTCTTTGCTTCAGTATATATTTCATAGAACACCCCTGGTATATTCTTGTACACATAAGCTGTATCCACTATTCTACAAGAAATGGTTGCCTTTGCTTTAGGATATATTTCATAGAACACTCCTAGTATGTCCATGTAAACTTGAGTGGTATCCACTTTTCTACCAGAAATGTTAGTCTTTGCTTGAGGATATATGTTGTAGGACACCCCTGGTATATTCTTGTACACATACGCTGTATACACTATTCTACCAGAAATGGTTGCTTTTGCTTCAGGATATATTTCATAGAACAGCCCTGGTATGTCCATGTAAACTTGAGTTGTATCCACTTTCCTAACTGAAATGGTTGTCTTTGCTTAAGGATATATGTTGTCGGACAACCCTGGTGTATTCTGGTACACATGAGCTGTATCCACTATTCTACCAGAACTGGCTCTCTTTGCTTCAGGATATATTTCATAGAACACCCCTAGTCTGTCCATGAAAACTTGAGCTATATCCACTATTCTACCAGAAATGGTTGTCTTTGCTTAAGGATATATGTTGTAGGACAGCCCTAGTATGTTCATATATACATAAGATGTATCCACTATTCTACCAGAAATGGTTGTCTTTGCTTCAGGATATATTACATAGAACACCCCTAGTATGTCCAACTAAACTTGAGTTGTATCCACTTTTTTACCAGAAATGGTTGTCTTTGCTTGAGGATATATGTTGTAGGACACACCTGGTATATTCATGTATACATAAGCTTTATCCACTATTCTACCAGAAGACATTTGTGTTTGGCTAAGAGTTTATTGTTTTGCACTGTATCTGCAATTTATACTGATCTCTCATAACTACTGGCCTATTGTTCTAATTAACATGTTAATGTAAGTTTATAGCAATTCAATAAAACGTTAATGAATCAGTTTTTGATCTCTCATAACTACTGGCATATTGTTCTAATTAACATGTTAATGTAAATTTATAGCAATTCAATAAAACTGTTTGATTAACAATGAATTATTTCCTTTTTCTGTGGTTCCCGGAATGAAATGATAGTAATAAGCACATACATCTATGCAGTTATTCAACGTCATTTATGATGGATGTCATCATACTGTGGGTCAAGTGATGTAGACTCCTTAAATCTGATCACTGAATCAATTATATGACCCCTCACTACACCAAATTGTGTATGCCAATTCTAAATAACACTGGTAGTATTTCTGCATAGAGACATTTGGAGTAGGTGTGATACTTAGCGTTCTTAATGAAAAAACACGTTTCTTTACATTTACTTCACTATTTAGTTGTTTTTTTATACTAACATTGGAAACAAGGCCCTATATTCGTATATCAAATGTTTCCCTGTCTGTTCTGATTAAAATGAAACCACCATGAAAGTTCTGGGAGCCATGTGGCCTTCTCTGTGGACAATTCTTTAGCCTTACCCCTGATTAGAAAAATTGCGCCGAAAATAGCTTAGAATAGAAAAAATATTTTCAAAAATCAGAACTCCTGAAATTGAATAGGCAACGTTGCATAGATGGACCAGACATGAATCTTAGGTATATGGAATGAATGATAGTTGCCCAGCAGAGTAAGCAGAGTACCACCGTCCTATCAAAGGCTATGGAATGGTCTGTTTAATTTTTGGATGTTGTGCCAGCTGTCACCAACAGTGCTCTACTAAATCGTCCCTTTGTGGCAGGGAGATCTTTCAGGTTAGAACTTAGAGAAGGTTTGTGGACGTCTCCAACCCGCAGCATCCCTAATCTCTTTGAATGGCATGCTGGCCAGACTTGCCCATGTGGTCGTAACCCCTCTGATATCATGGGCATGCTTGCCCATTTACTGTCTCTGCTCGCCTGTTAAGTGTGAGTCTGCCCCAGAGATGGCCTCCTTCACCCAACCAGACACTGCACATTTGGTTACCTTGCAATAAGGCTCCCTTGAGGTGATAAAGAGGTCCTCCATTTTCCCACCAGAGATTACCTGAGTCTATCCTGAAGGAATGAACTCAGCCCCCTCGCCAAGCCAGTGCTAGTTGCAATAGGAAAGCTCTTTTTACTGCCACTGTTGGGAGGTCCCACGTCTCTCTGAGAGTCCTTGGTCTGGCAATTACTATGTATATCCCTTTTCAAAGGATTGAGAGATATGTGTTTGGGGATACCATAGAACCATCATGGAACCCTTGGTGTATGGCTGGAATGGCTGACCTATATCCCGCATTCATGGCCGCAGCCAGGGTCACCATCCAAAAACTCCTCTGTTAGAGGGGCCTGAGTGGAAACCTCACCTCTTTCCACGCACCACCATCGGTAGTGTTTAAGATGGGAATAAGTTACCAATATATTGCTCGATTCAAATCTTTAATAAACTGGAATTACCTTTCAAAATGTTGCTCATGCTCCGCAGTTCCTTCACCTTGCTCAAAACCAGAACCATTTCAGGAATATTCCACATTTACAATAAAATTGTTATACTGTAAATCACTTAAATATGGCGTGAACATTATATAGCGCAATTACGGTACTGTCCTGGATAGCGTGATCTAAGTATAGCGGTGAACGGGAACAGAAGCAGCAAGTTCAATTAAGAATTTATTAAAGACGGGGATTTTACAATAGTGCATATGGGCAGAGCGCTATTATCTCTATCTTATTGTTTCCGCTATACTTAAGTGATATACAGTATGTGCTAAGCAATGGTGTGTTTTTTACTCAAAGATGACATCTGGCAAGTCTAGTAGTACAGCCTCCTCCTCTTGATCTGCAACCTCATGTGGGTCCTCTGATACAAGAACACCAATGAGTTCTTGTGGCATGAGATCAGCCTCACTCCACTTGGTTGTGAGTTTTCCAATAAAGGTCTCCCAACCATGTCCTTCAGGCCAAGGGATATTAGGCTTTGACTGATCAGCTGGATGCGACACAAGATCTGCCTTGGCCTGGTGGTTACGACACCCGACTCCCAAGCGTGAGTTTGCTGGTTTCGAGTCTCAGCTGGCCAAAGTAGCGGGCTGGCCTGGTTGGTATATAAATGTGTGGCGCTGCGAGGGACTGTCTATGGTCCTTCTGCAACTGAAAGACCCCTTGGAACTGTTTGTAAAGAGAAGGGAATTTCTTCCTGGTTTAGGGATTCTTTCTCGTCGCGATATGACCAAAGCCGTTGAAAGTGACGTGAAACCACAAACCTTTCTTTGGATTTGCATTCTAAGTGAGTCTCTACATGGTGGGAGAAGGCTCATGTCCACCCCATCATGGCTAGACAGCAGGTTACCTTGTGTTGGTTTTAATCATTCCATAGACTTCTTATTCCGACAGAATCTCAGGGACGACCATTTCTACAACCGGACCTGACTTAGCCAATCATAATGGATATCTCCAAGGAGGAGTGAGGAGACAGGTTAATCTCCGCACAGTGGTTAACAGCATGGGCCAAACGCCACATCAATTGGCCAGAGCTTCGGTGGCAGGTTATAAGATCAGTATCATTCCACTTATTTACAAAGGGTACATTATTCACTTTGAATTTGCAGTTAGTTCACTTTGCTGCATTCTGAAAGAAGCCTAGGTAATAGGTCACATTACACTTAACTAAAGGTAAGTTAGTTATGGTACAATCTAGCATGTAAATGGCAACTGCACCATTGGGATAACTTTGGCTAAATTTTTGTGTTATATGGTATGTGTCAAATGCCCAACTGACAAATCCGTTCTCAGTACCTGATGAAGAGGAATTTGCAATTTTCTGTGAAGCCAGGGGCTTCCTGGCCAAAATCATGGGGGCGTCCATTTTGTAGTCACATGACCTATTTCCTGTCATCACCTAAGCACCACTGCACTGGTGCTGACTGACTCTTAAGACTACAGTCAGTGCACAGTTCTCCTACTCATGTTGGGAAATTGAATGATGAATCATGGCGCACACAGAAACATGTGAATTATATTTGCTTGAACAGTAATAAGTTATTTCAATATATATGATTAAACCTACACAGATGATTTAAGCTGTAGGCAAACAATGTATGGTCAGAAATGCATTCATTTGTTTGTAATCAAACACTCCTCTATCTTCTATTAATCAGAGTTTATTGCAATTGAAAAATAACTTATTTAAGTAATTGCAGAGGCTTTCACTATGAATTGGGTGACCTGTCATCGTTTTGGAGCAATTGGTTTACTAAATGTTTTTGTATAGCTAGAACTCAAATTGAATATTGCACCTGATAGTGGGATTGGATAACTATAAGGGGTGTAGACAAACCTAGGGCATATTACAGCCAAATCAAACCATTTTCAAAAGGGCTTGGGATAAGCTCTCCCCATAACAGTTATTGGTAACAAGGTTGAATAACAACAAATTAGTTAATTTCAGTCATATGTTCAGACCATCCTTATAAGATGCATTTGAAGACTCTAAATCATCATCTTGATGACAGGAAGTAAAATAATATACATAGTACCGGTAATCCCTGTCTAGTCTCCCCTAGGAGGGCTGACTTAAGAACATTTGAGTGAGGTTTGCAGTTTCTAATCAGAAGTATACATTTGGACAGTCACAAACAAAACTTATCCCATTGCAGTGTTCTAAAAATGAAATACCCTAAAATCAGGCACCATGGTTACATTCTCATTGTTTACTTTAACAGTTGTGAAAATATATATTTGAAAGGTGACATGTATATGCTCATTTTGAACCTAATCATTCTGATGGTGCATTTGCCCTTTAATCCTTCATACAAACCAGAATATGTAAATGATATTATTATTATTATTTTTATTATTATTATTATTATTATTATTATCATTATTATTATTATTATTATTATTATTATTATTATAAACATCATTATCACCATTATCATCAACATTATTATTTTTGACAACGTAAAGAATTTGTGGAAGCTGAACTTTAAGCAAAACTGGCTCGAAAGGGGTATCAGAGTGATCGGAGATGTTTTCAATGCTTTGGCCATGGCAATAGAATTAAACGAATTTGACGAAATGTGTTACATCGAAATAAGTTCCTTGAATATAGTGCATTTTTTTTTATCTAAGTTAAGATTATGTTAGAATTCTATGACTTGCCTGATACAGAGGAAGTCTACCTGAAAACACACCTCACACCTAAAGATTATTGTTAATAAATACAATAAAGGAATTTCAAAGGAACCTGATAGGAAGAACCCTTGTGTAATAACTGAGATTCGCAGAAAATGGAAGGAAAAGGATGGTATTTCTTTAAAGAGCGTTTCTTGTTACTTTTTTAAGCACCATAGAAGGGTGGATGGTATTTAACCGAAATATGCATAATTTAGGATGCTGCACCAAAGATTTTATACATGTGATAGGCTACATGAGATTGGCATTAAAGACTCCCCACCGTGACTGATGACTGATATAGACAGCAATGAACACATGCCTCTTAAGTGTCCTCTGATTGTGTACTATCGGCAGGGGGTTAAAAAAAATGAATTGCTCAACTAAGTGATTCATGGTATAATTTTAGCATCAACAGAGATACCTCGAAGGTATGTAGGCTACTATAGGCTGTCTGACTTGATTTGGCTAACAGCTTTTTCCTCTTTTTTCCCACCAAAAGTTCGTTTTTGCCTTCCAAACTTGGCAGAGCTCTAAGGAGCACTACCGCGTGTATGTATCAACATACTTTTTGTCTCAACTCGCCAAAATGTTGATTTTGTCCATTAGCTCCCATTTAAAACTTGGCCATTGTCAACAGTTGGCAACAGTAGAAACATGCGAGATCGTAATTGTTGACAATAAGCAAATATATATATTTATATATATATATATATATATATATATATATATATATATATATATATATATATATATATATATATATATATACAAGTTAGGTGTAGCCCATCCGTCCACAGTCATTGAAATATTTTGCCAGATGTTCCTTTATTCCGTCCACATCCTATCAAAGTATTTGAGCATTGACAATTGTAAATTGACTATACAAAACTTGTCAAAACAGGACGTTAAAGAGCAATTTGTTACAAATGTTTTGTAAGAAGTAGATAAATCCAGTCGAATCAGAGATAAGTCTAACACATAATTTGTCAAAAACATGAAATTGAATTGAAACACAGATAAGTGAAACGTGTATTTTTAGATGATGATCACACTTTCTAACCAACACATTTGTTGTGTTATCATTAATGGCTTGTTTACAAACGAGTCTGGTTGATACGTTTATCAAAGAACTAGTGTAACATATGCCTAGTCAGATAAAGTCTGGAATAAAAACCCTCAGCTTTGCCAAGCTTTCAGCAGACTTCGACAAGTCAGCTAGCACTGCATCCTCTCATTCCATCTTCGTCACAACGACCATTTCCAGGTACGTACTAAGGCTATGGAAAACATCGCAAATTTTTCTGATTTTAGATTTTGCTATGAATTTGAAAAATGAGCATTTGCTAGCTATTTTGAACATTTCCAAGAAGTACAAGATTTGACCATAGAGAATAAGTGTAGTATACTAAAAAACAGGAACACAAAACCCGTTCAGTACAAAAACATGTCTTGTTTGCTTTTTGGAATAGGGTATTTTATGGTAGGCATAATACTTTTCTACACTCACTTCATGCGCCATATTTTTGCAAAATACATCATAGGTAGAGCATATCCCATTCTCCAGTTTTTGCTCATTTCATTATTAACTTTATCATTTTCTATTTCCACATTTAAGTATTTCTTCAAATTTGAAAATTAGTAGTATTACCCTTAGTTTTTTATTTAGAAATTTGAATCTTGGTTCAAATTCCAAATTTTCACTTTCCAAGTAAAATTAGAAAAAATAACTGCTGCAGTGACCGTTGTTACTAATGCTGCTCTCCCACATACGAATTTTAAGGTGCGAATTAAAAAGTCGTAGTTATTCGAGTGTTGTCGTGATGTATCGTGGTTGTTCGCAGTCAGTCTTAGGTTTTCGTAGGCAATGCTGCGAATTTAAAAAAAAAGTTTTCCATGTAAAACTTTTGGGTGCGACAAAAATTCTGTCGTAGGGAAGTATTTTTTGGCGAACATTGTTGTACATTAGAGAGATTGGGCTATCCCGTTTCCGACAACGGGAACGGGATAGGCGACGATGACGTCACCATGGAATGTGTTGATACCCGAGATAAACTGGCTGTATCCCGTAAGTATCGAACGCCGTAGCTTCATTCTAAATTTATGCTGATATACAATGACGACATCTATTGACAAATTCGACAACTACATTTTAGACATCTATTGACAGATACTTATCCCGACGGCATAGCCCAACCTTGGATGCGATGTTCCAACATCGAGATCGGGAACGGCATAGAAGGTGATATGCTAAACCGATCTCGATGTCGGAAACGGGATAGCCCAACCTCTCTATTGTCGAATATGCTGTCGCAACATGTTGTACATTATCGTATGTTGTCGTACATTGACGTACATTTTCGTACACTAATCAAAGGTTCGACAAGGTACAACAACCTACGAAAGTGGTTGAACGTACATATCTAACGAATGTGGAAAACACCAATTTTATAGCCAATTCGTGATAGAAAGAACACGAGGGGCCGTTGGTTATGGGGGAAAACCCAAGTTTCCGCACGAGTGCGCAGCACGAGTGGGGAACCGAGGGTGGTCCCCCATAACCTAGGCCCCGAGGAGTTCTTTCTATCTTGTAGCATGGCCAGCTCCCTTCAGCCAATCTCAGGCCGAGAAAAGGTAGGCTCCAGAACACAGGAAGTACAGGAAACGAATAGTGAAGGATAAGGGATGGGAATGCATGCAGATTCCTCTCGATTATCTGACGTTAATAGGACACATAGTTTAGCACTCTGGCAATGGAGAAGGTAGGATATTCGGGTGAGCAGTGTGTGGGGGTACACATCATACCTCATGGTAGATTCATGTTTAGATGTCTTTATTTCGGCTATTGTAAATATCCAACAGCATACCCTGCTCTACGGCCTTCTCTGTAGTGTCTTATCACATCAGAGACGCACAGACTTAAAATGATGTTGATTTTCAGTGCAGAATAATGGTCTCTCTCTCTCTCTCTCTCTCTCTCTCTCTCTCTCTCTCTCTCTCTCTCTCTCTCTATATATATATATATATATATATATATATATACATATATATATACATATATATATATACATATATATATATATATATATATATATATATATATATATATATATATATATATAAATATATTTATATATATATATATATATATATATATATATATATATATATATATATATATATCAGGTTTCTCCGCAAGTGTGCTTTCCCGAATGACCACGGTTCACCTGCTTTTGTCTCACCCACAGGTAGGTATCCACTGACCACAGGGGCTCCACTCATACAGAGGGCAAAGCCTCTGTGGTCAGTGAACATCTCTTTGTGGGTGAGACAAAGACAGCTAACCGTGTTCTTCAGGAAATAAGAACACACTTTTCGAGGCCTGTGATTGGCTGAAGGGAGCAGGCCATGCTACAAGTGACTTTAATCGTAGATTTGATATCGTGTATGTTCACATACGAATTTTAAGGTGCGACAAGGTGCGAATCAAAAAATCGTAGTTTTTCGTGGGTTGTCGTGGGTTCTCGCGGTTGTTCGAAATTTGAATCTTGGTTCAAATTCCAAATTTTCACTTTCCAAGAAAAATTAGAAAAAATAACTGCTGCAGTGACCGTTGTTACTAATGCTGCTCTCCCACATACGAATTTTAAGGTGCGACAAGGTGCGAATTAAAAAGTCGTAGTTATTCGAGTGTTGTCGTGATGTATCGTGGTTGTTCGCAGTGAGTCTTAGGTTTTCGTAAGTAATGCTGCGAATTTTTTAAAAAGTTTTCCATGTAAAACTTTTGGGTGCGACAAAAATACTGTCGTAAGGAAGTCATTTTTGTCGTACATTGTCGAACATCGTTGTACATGGTTGAACATCGTGTCGTTATATGTTGTACACCGTCGTATGTAATCGTACATTCACGTACATTTGCGTACACTCATTTAAGGTACGAAAAGGTGCAACTATATACATGACCTACTTCAGAATGGAAAAATAGGTAATTGGCCAAAATTTATCGTACAAAGCCACGAATTGACGGTGATTTCACCACAAATCGTAGTATACTCACGAATTTTGTTATTTTTAGTTTGAACATATACGTAATTAGTTGAACATTGTCGTAAGTAGACGTAGACCTGGCGTATATATGCGTATGTATGTCGTAGTTAGTCGTATTTATGGCGTGCATATTCGCACACATTCACATACATACACACCTTCATATTCGTACCCAACTACGAATGTGTTCGCCTACTCAGGAATAATTTCGATAGAAAACGTACAATGTCGCACACATGATGTTGTAGTCGTACATCAATCGTATATGCTGTGGTGGGATGTCGTATAATTTCGTGGTTGAACGTACATATCTAACGATTGTGGAAAACACCAATTTTATAGTCAGTTTGTGGCTTTAATCGTAGACTTGAGATCGTGTTTGTTCGCACATTAGATTCGTATGTGGGAGACCAGCATTAGGTTTCTCTGTAAATAAGCAAATTCCATTACTTTTTTTTCATTTAGATTTTCAGATTAAGACATCCCTGTGGATAACCATATCTACGCAATGAAGTGGATGGTCATTATTCTTGTCGTGACCACCATGGTGGCGACATCTATCGGTGAGTTAAACAGTCAATTATGTCATCACAAAGATAGGGTTTATTGTTTGAAAATCCACCCTTGACAGAGGGGCGTGAGTATGAGTGACTGCATGTGTCCCTTAGGTCTGTGTTGTCTATGCTTGCCAATTTCCTTATCTAACTGATATATGTTTTAACCAAATCTTACAACCGGTCAGCAATGTCATAAACTAATTTGCCATCAACTTAACCTTTGATTACCATGTATGCTTCCTTTTCTTGGGTATGCGAAATCACATTGATCAAATTTCATTGCCATGGATAATACATAATACATTTCTTTCCGAGAGAGAGAGAGAGAGAGAGAGAGAGAGAGAGAGAGAGAGAGAGATTCGTATTGATAGACCCCTTGTTTTGGTTTTAATTACATGGCTTTACTATAACCCCACAGTGCTGAAACAAATATGCATAAAGAATGTAGATTTACCTTGCTTCATTATTAGCAAAATAAACTGATGTTCGGGCATTGCGCCCTTGGAGAGGAGACGCTCTGTATAGCATGCCTTTTGCACATGTATTCAAGATGTGCGAGGGAGAACTAAGATGGTGAGAAAGAGAACAAAGATGTTGAGATTGAGAGTCAAGATGCTGGAAGGAGAGACAAGAGCTGAGAGATTGAGAGGCACCGTGTCAGAAAGTGAGGCAACATTTCCAAAAGGGAACCAACATGTGGATAATTATATGTGTCATAAATGTCCCATGAGTGCAGTTAGGTTATACAATTGACATGATCACATACCAGAAAGCTGCGTGTGCCTGAGACTTGACCTTTAACTGTGTGTCTTCAACAGGAACTCTACTCGGACATTCTTGATTTCTACCAGACAAACTCCAGCTAGAGGCGTTCTGTGGTAGATTCATTGTTCAAATCCAGTATCAAACCTCATTATACACGCTGACACTGCTAGCAGCCAACAGTGTTTATGTATGAGGCGCCGTTGTGGACAAAAGTAAAAAGCACAGCATAAATGCATGTAAAAACTTTCAAATTAACTAAATTTTCAATGAAAAATAAAGAAAAACTTTGAAATGAAATAATTTGCACTGTAAATATAAACAAAACATTGAAAACTTTTCAAAAATTTTGAAGATAAAAAATATTTACTGTAATTTTCCAAAAAAACTTTGAATTTTTTTTTTAAATTCTCTATAAAAGTTCAGCAAAATAGTGATTTTTGTTTCACATTTTCTTTGATAATATAACACTTTTCAATGCCTTTCTTTAAAAATCCCAACGCTTTTTACTCTTTTTTTCAGATAATCTTTTTTTTTTTGGAAGTTTTTCAATTTCTTTTTGGAAGTTTTCTTTCTAAATCTCACTGTAATTTTCATCAATTCTCACTGCGTTTCTTAGCCTCATCCGGGTCCTAACGAATCACGTGCAAAAGCATGTGACGTCACTATATTTAAAATTTCCCGCGCTTGCACGTGCAAGCTGACAAGATGGCTTGATCAAGAGAGGCATTTAATAATCTGCTCACCGAGGAGCAGTTAGGTCGTATACGGGACGCCTTAAGCGCCCCTCCTACAGCCCCAGCTGCAGCTTCCCCCGCCGATCGACCATCGGCATCGAATGTCGACTGGCCATTTCGGCAGTTTCCCTTGGCCTAGCCTTGCAATCTTGGTCTCCTTATAAAGAGGATATCCAATTTTATGAGTGTGTCAACTTTCATCACGATTGATAACGAATTGGCCGAATGGCGGCTGGTCAAATAACTGGCACACGAAAAAGCGTGATGCATTGGGATGGCTTCCTCCCAGGCTGACATTCGATGCCGATGGTCGATCGGCGGGGGAAGCTGCAGCTGGGGCTGTAGGAGGGGCGCTTAAGACGTCCCGTATACGACCTAACTGCTCCTCGGTGAGCAGATTATTAAATGCCTCTCTTGATCAAGCCATCTTGTCAGCTTGCACGTGCAAGCGCGGGAAATTTTAAATATAGTGACGTCACATGCTTTTGCACGTGATTCGTTAGGACCCGGATGAGGCTAAAAAACGCAGTGAGAATTGATAAAAATTACAGTGAGATTTAGAAAGAAAACTTCCAAAAAGAAATTGAAAAACTTCCAAAAAAAAAAAGATTATCTGAAAAAAAAAGTAAAAAGCGTTAGGATTTTTAAAGAAAGGCATTGAAAAGTGTTATATTATCAAAGAAAATGTGAAACAAAAATCACTATTTTGCTGAACTTTTATAGAGAATTAAATTTTTGTTTCAAAGTTTTTTTGGAAAATTTCAGTAAATATTTTTTATTTTCAAAATTTTTGAAAGGTTTTCAATGTTTTGTTTATATTTACAGTGCAAATTATTTCATTTCAAAGTTTTTCTTTATTTTTCATTGAAAATTTAGTTAATTTCAAAGTTTTTACATGCATTTACGCTGTGCTTTTTACTTTTGTCCACAACGGCGCCTCATATTTATGTGCTTTATTCATAGAAATGTGTATTATGTACTTGTATTCATCAATACAAGAAGACAAAATAGCGCACCCATGTTAGTCATTCAGTCACATGATTCTGCTGTGCACCCAAGAAATAATGACTTCCTATTTCCTTAACTGCTGCGGTTGAAATAGCCAGTCCATTGATAATGACATTATCGTTAAAATTTTATTTTTGCACATTCCCAATTCCTTTTTCCTTTTCAGGTCAACACCCTTTTCAGGAAAAGGGGAGGGTAATCAATTTGAAAAGCGAGAAGAGGCAGTTCTCAGAGCCATCTACCCCTGAGAAACGACAGGAGGAAGAGGGGGCAAAAGTATTGGGCGATGTAAAGAAAAGACAGGAGCAAGAGGAGGCTAGACTATTGGAAAATGGTGTGGAAAGGTCCTTTTCCCAAAAGAAAAGACAAGACGATAGTAAGTTAATCCTGCAAGACTAGTTCACTGGCGATTGTTGACAGATTTATAACTTCTCAGTGCTGTAAAAATGTTGATAAATAATGTACATTAAACTTTAGCAAAAGCAACTGATGTAAGGCCGACAAAAACTTGAAGAGGAGATGTTCTGTTGTCAATTCATGGTTCAAATCCATTATCTAAATTATCCCTTTATTCACACTGACATTTTTAGAAGCCAGCAGTGTTAATAGAATCTGACGTAGCTGATTTGCAAATAGACGTAATATAGAAGATGAAAAAATGGCACACTCATATGGTTCATTAAGTCAGGTGATTCTGCTGTGCACACAAGAAAAGAACGACCTATTTCCATAACTGCTGCTGTGAAAATAGCCAGTCTGTTAAGGATAATATTATTGTGACATTTTATTCATGCATATTCCCAATTCCTTTTTCTTTTCAGCTCAACACCCTTTTCAGGAAAAGGGGAGGGTAATCAATTTGAAAAGCAAGAAGAGGCAGTTCTCAGAGCCATCTACCCCTGAGAAACGACAGGAGGAAGAGGGGGCAAAAGTATTTGGAGATGTAAAGAAAAGACAGGAGCAAGAGGAGGCTAGACTATTAGGCAATGTTGTAGAAAGGTCCTTCTCCCCCAAGAAACGACAGGACAAAAGTAAGTCAATCCAGCAAAACTAGTTCACTAGTGGTTGTTGACAGATTTTGTGTGATGACATTACTAGCAGCCAACAGCTTTGATAAGGGCTGATGTGGGTGATTGATAAATATTCATAATGTGTACATATATTCATCAATATATGAAGAGAAAATGGCGCACCCATGTTGGTCATTTAGTCACATGATTCTGCTGTGCACCCCAAAAATAATGACTTCCTATTTCCATAACTGCTGCTGTTGAAATAGCAAGTCCGTTGATTATAACATTATTATTATTTTTCCCATTCCATTTTATTTTCAGGTGATCAGCAGGAGGAGGGGAGGGTTTTCAGTCAAAAGAGGCAGCTTGAAGGAAAGCCATTTTCCCCTGTGAAAAGACAGGAGGAAGAGGAGGCTAGAGTATTGGAAAATGTTGTAGAAAGGTCCTTTTCCCCCAGGAAAAGACAGGAGCAAAAGAAAAAACAAGACGATAGTTAGTTAATCCTGCAAGACTAGTTCACTAGCGATTGTTGACAGATTTATAACCTCTCAGTGCTGTGAATATTTGTTGATAAATAATGTACATTAAACTTTAGCAAAATAATCTGATGTACGGCCGACAAAAGCTTGAAGAGGAGATGTTCTGTTGTCAATTTATGGTTCAAATCAATTATCTAAATTATCCCTTTATTCACACTGACATTTTTAGAAGCCAGCAGTGTTAATAGAATCTGACGTGGCTGATTTGCAAATAGACGTAATATAGAAGATGACAAAATGGCACACTCATATGGTTCATTAAGTCAGGTGATTCTGCTGTGCACACAAGAAAAGAAGACCTATTTCCATAACTGCTGCTGTGAAAATAGCCAGTCTGTTAATGATAATATTATTGTGACATTTTATTCATGCATATTCCCAATTCCTTTTTCTTTGCAGGTCAACACCCTTTTCAGGAAAAGGGGAGGGTAATCAATTTGAAAAGCAAGAAGAGGCAGTTCTCAGAGCCATCTACCCCTGAGAAACGACAGGAGGAAGAGGGGGCAAAAGTATTGGGCGATGTAAAGAAAAGACAGGAGGAAGCGGAGGCTAGAGTATTGGAAAATGTTGTGGAAAGGTCCTTTTCCCAAAAGAAAAGACAAGACGATAGTAAGTTAATCCTGCAAGACTTGTTTACTAGCGATTGTTGACAGGTTTATAACCTCTCAGTGCTGTGAAAAGGTTGATAAATAATGTACATTAAACTTTAACAAAATAAACTGATGTACGGCTGACAAGAACTTGAAGGGGAGATGTTCTGTTGTCAATTCATGGTTCAAATCCATTATCTAAATTATCCCTTTATTCACACTGACATTTTTAGAAGCCAGCAGTGTTGACAGAGTCTGAGGTGGCTGATTCACAAATAGACGTAATATACAAGATGACAAAATGGCACACTCATATGGTTCATTAAGTCAGGTGATTCTGCTGTGCACACAAGAAAAGAACGACCTATTTCCCTAACTGCTGCTGTGAGTCTGTTAATGATAACATTATTGTGACATTTTATTTTTGTAATTCCCAATTCCTTTTTCTTTTCAGGTCAACAACTTTTTCAGAAAAAAAGGGAGGGTTATCAATTTGAAAAGCGAGAAGAGGCAGTTCTCAGAGCCATTTACCCCTGCGAAACGACTGGAGAAAGAGGATGCCAAAGTATTGGGCAAAGACGCAGAAATACCCTTTCCCCCCATTGAAAGACTAAAGGAATACAATTCTTGGGTATTCGGTTATATCCCAGAAATACTCTATCCCCCCAGGGACAGACTGCAGGAAGGGGAGCCCAGAGTAGTGGGGGATGTTGAAAAAATGCCCCTTCCCCCCGTGGAACCACAGGAGGATGAGGATGCTGGAGCATCGGGTGATGACGAAGAAATACTCTTTCCTTACATTAAACGACAGGACGAAGATGAGGCCAGACTATTAAGCAATGTCGCTGAAGGGTCCTTTTCCCCCAAGAAACGACAGGAAGAAGAGGAGGCCAGACTATCAAGCGATGTCGCTAAAAGGTCCTTTTCCCCAAAGAAACAACAGGAGAAAGAGGAGGCCAGACTATCAAGCGATGTCGTAGAGAGGTCCCTTTCCCCAAAGAAAAGACAGAGAGAAAGTAAGTTGATTCTGTTAGACTAGTTCACTAGCGATTGTTGACTGGTTTTGTGTGGCGATGAGGATGGAATTTAACCCATTCAAACTAGGAGCTTCAACATTGTCTATCATCTTTGGAATTATCTCTCCTGGTACCGCACTGTTTTAAAATTGAAGTGTTTGTTGAACCGAAGGGAATGCCAGCTTTTTGTCAATGATGAGATATTTGCATATGCGTCAAACCATACATGTACATATCGTGTTTTGCGATATTTTCTGCCATATCGCTTTCCAGTTTGCCAGTTAGACAACACATATTGGGTATAACATCCCCCAGCTGCATTCCGAAAACATGCAGTGGGGAGAGACAGCGAGCAGTCAATGCAACGCCTAAGAACACTCTTGGCTATAACACTACCACATTTGAAGAAAATCTGTTAACTTTTGATACCCAAAATGCGTGTTTGGAGCGACCTTGTTTTGGGGAAATTTGATATAGAGACAAGGGTGAAAAACCTTTCTTGTTTCAGTGTGTGCAAACCTATGGAAGCTTTTGTAAGAGTTGCTCTCTCACTCTGCTCAGGGATAGCATAGACAGTCAGTTGATCTGATTACAAGGGAAATTGTTTTGATTTGAATATAAAGGAAAGCGTCTCTGTTTAACAAAGAATATTTCAAAATCTCAAAATGAGGACTCTATTCACAAACTAACCCCATAAGCCAACTCGAGTTTTCAAAATGCAGCACTAGACCAAACTGAGAGGTGCCATTTATCAATGGTTCATGACACTGATATTGCCACGTAACTATATTTCCACTTCATGCCATCTTTCACTTGGGAATTCCAAAAGAATGCACGCTTCATTATTTCTTGCGATAAATCAGAATTTTAGTATTGTCATTTTCTCTTAGCCCCATTGAAAGCAATATGCTACTATTCACAATTCTGGAGTGCAGGCTTTAAAGGTAGCTTATAGGGTTGATTTCCTCAACTCAATTTATCCTTTATTTTACACTTATTTGAAAATTCAGTCTATACAAAATATATGTTGCTTAAAAGATATTCTGATGAGAAATATATAAAGTATCACAAAATTACCTTCCCAGCAGAATGTAAGATTTTCGGGGTAAGAAATGAAAAGAAGGAAGGGTATCTCACTTTTAACAAGTTGTACTCGTTTCAAATTTTGTAGCAATACCTTTCAGTAATAAAAAAAGAATAAATACAATTTTCAGGTTCCTTAACTTTAGAACAAAGACCAAATTGGAAAAGATGTGATACCATTCTACATGAAATATGTTAGCTATGGCTTAGTTCAAGCAATTATGTTGACTTTCGTTAACCTAAATGCATCTTTGATGCGACTTTGTTTTTGGTGAAATTCGTTATAGAGAAAAGGGCATAAAACCTCCCTTGCATGAGTGCAAGCCTATGGGAGCTTATGTTGCGGTTGCTCTCTTGCTCTCTTGAATGATGGCCTAGAAAATCACAGTATATTGACACCTATATTCACAAATTAACCCCATCAGAATATATTGCACTCAATTCCTGGTATCCTCTACCTCTACCTCATCACGATCTGGCTAGTCACTACTTAGCCCGAATATGGTAAAAAATGCTGCTAGAAAATTCCACATTTCCCATTGTATTGTAATGCATTATATTGTTATGCATTGTATTGTATTTCGTTGTATTGTTATTCGCATATCAAATACTATATAATGGCTATTTTTTCGGTGAGTTTAATTTTCCCGTTTTTTTACCGAATGCTTTAAAACGGGAATAAACAACATAGGAAAAAACCATACAGTACATGTCCGGACTTAATAAACACTGAGAAATCCTGACATTAGTTTAATAGACTATACTATTTGGTATACTAAAATAAAAAATCTGATAAAATGAGAAATGAAAAAAAAGCATATGCACTCTATTCGGAAATATTAGAGACGGGAACACCCCAAAATGAAAAATTAGTGAAAATTGGTACACAAAAATTGAACCATTCTACAGTATATCAATTCTTCGTTGTTTCTCTGTGCAGGTGGTCGCAAATCAGGCAGTGAGTTCAAAAGGCAGTTCATGTCCTCCCGAATAAATAACTACTTCTCTGGGGATGCTCTGAGGAGGAAATTCTTCCAGGCAAAGAAGAACCAGAAGCCAACGAGGGACCAGAGCAGTGCTGATTTCCAATAACCTGGTTAAAGAGAGAGAGAGAGAGAGAGAGAGAGAGAGAGAGAGAGAGAGAGAGAGAGAGAGAGAGAGTAAACTAGTAAACTTTTCCCATGTCTCACGCAGTACGCATACTAGGCGAAGTTATGCATCCCATTAGATGTTGAGATATGGAAACTTCAATGTAAGTTAATGTATAAATAAACTCTTTAGAAATGCAGCATGAATCGTTATGTTATTTCTGTGAAAGATGTCTTACTGTGCATGTAGATGCTTAGAGGTTAGTGAGGCATACATGATCATTGTTATATCTGACTTATATCTGAAACACCAAGATCTCCGGGATTATATAACTATTATTAGAAAAGGAAAAGGAGTGCTAAACTAGGAGTTGTCTTCTTTTGAGTGTGTCACCAGCACCAAAGCCGTAACCAATTAAACCCTCAAAAGAAATCCTGCGTCCCACTGGCAGCAGTTAAAGCATAACCCTTCCTACAAAATTAACAAATAGATATGTGTTAGAGCTCAATGTCACCTTTCTAGGGAGACCTTGATAACAACTGTACTCCACAGATCGACTGAGTTAATACTGTTGAGAATTAAACAGCCCACTCAACAAAGCCCAGGATCAAAGAACAACACATCACAACTACCTTCACTGAATCCAATATGGCTTCTGCCAAGCCCCTTTTATTACCTCTAAGTTGGGAGAGCAATTAAACAATCACATGACCAATGCAAAACAATAGACAGCCTACCACCTAGGAGTTATAAATAGAAACACTGCATACAGCATGAGTCAAGTTACATTAGTTAACATACCAATATATAGGTGGCAGCACTGGTCGCATTACTACATAACAATACTAACACTAGAATTCACTTAATTATCTCCGACAAATATCATTAGAAGGTAACTTCATGGCAGTGCCATATTTGCCAATTGAGTACCTAATTAGTAATGTTAATTAGATGTGAGTGACATCATATAATATCAACTGCTTACAGTAGTGCCACTTGACAGCTAGTGCTGGAGCTAAGTGGACAGCTAAAAGCCTGAGCGCAAGAAACGGTGAATTATCAAGCTTTTGGATGCAGCATCCATACTAAAAAAGGATCTGTTACGACAACATTTTACTCAATTCCTAACCCAGATAACTAAATACAAACTTTACACCCAGGTCGATATGATTTGTTCAAAAATACACATTAAACCTATTTCAAAAATGTTGCTTGTGAGTCCACACTAGAAACCTATACTATTTGTATGCTGTACAGAGGAAAAGTATATAAGTATATATAGCGACTTTGGGTTGATGAAGGTAACCTTTTTTAGATATTATAGAATCAACGAAATGAAAATAAAGCTATTTTCTCTGTGTACTGAGTGAGCTATTTGTATCTTTACAATACCTCTGTAGTTTAAAGGCGTATACTGAAATGTATTTCATTTATACCTAGTGTACCTCTAGAAAATATAATTTACGGTATATAGATATACACTGAGAAACAGTGACATTGTTTGTTTAGTCTGATACACCACCTTGATCTCTGCAAGTCATTTATTTCCTTTTGAGAGCATGTATTGATGTGTTTAGTCCTGAGGTGATCAGGTTGGAAGCGATTGCATATCAATGACGTCACAGCCCTTTTCTGGCGATCTCTGATAAAGCCCAAAATGTTCTGTAAATGAATTTTGCTGTACAAGTGTATTTACTGTATTTTGCAAGATACAAGTATAAATATCCACAATTATAATATGTTGATTACAATTGTAGTCAATGTATCGTGGTAAGGGTGGCACTCTGCTGTAACACATATCTTTCCTAATTTCGAAGGCAGAGTTACGCTTTAGGATTAACGTCAAAGTCGGCAGCCTAGGCCATATCGCGACAAGGGGAAACTGATAATAGAATCCACACCTCTGAACGAACAAGCCCAACGCTTCTTTCAGTTGGAAAGGAGCCATAGACAGCTCATCACAATGCCGCACATTTGTATAGCTTCGAGACCAACACGCCTGGGGTCTATTTCACGAAAGTCGGATAATGGGTTAGCTAGCTAAGTTTAACCTAGATCTTTCTTATCCTGAAAATTCGGTTTCACAAAGAAAAAGTTAGCTAGCTAAACTTAGCCAGCATGAGGCCGCTTATGTGCTTGCTCAACAATCGTAATCCGCACGTGCCGTGACGTGCACTGTCTGTTGTGCTTGGAAACTGGCGCCATATCCTCTACGTGACACTGCCTACCGGCACACGCACCATTGTTGCGTCTGTTGTTTTGAGCAGGAGAAGTTTGTGCGTATTTAACGTAATATAGGATCATTGTTATATCTGACTTATATCTGAAACACCAAGATCTCCGGGATTATATAACTATTATTAGAAAAGGAAAAGGAGTGCTAAACTAGGAGTTGTCTTCTTTTGAGTGTGTCACCAGCACCAAAGCCGTAACCAATTAAACCCTCAAATGAAATCCTGCGTCCCACTGGCAGCAGTTAAAGCATAACCCTTCCTACAAACTTAACAAATAGATATGTGTTAGAGCTCAATGTCACCTTTCTCGGGAGACCTTGATAACAACTGTTCTCCACAGATCGACTGAGTTAAGGTGATGGGTATCATCGCAAGCCAGTTAACAGCCCTGTCCCAAAACACACCTCAAAGGAGCATAATCCTATAACTAGGTATATCTCCAGGTTCCTGGGTGTTTATCAGGTAGCGAATATCATCGCCACCTGTCATTATTCAATCCATATTCTGTTTTATTTCAAAATTTACAACTTTTTTTTCAAATGACATATTCTCATTAATTACGCAGGTGATGGTTACTGCAGGTTCAGAGTTACTTTAGAGATATCATTGACTATGCCCAATAAAAAGTATTTTTTTGATTTTTTACTACTGAAGATTGTTACAGGCCATAAAGTTGAAAATTTTAGTTAGAAATCTCCACACCAACTACACTTGGTGACCTTCCATGCTCATAGCTAGCACCTATTTATAGCATCCTGACCACAAGCCATTGTCTTGAGATCGTCGAGGTGTATCTTTGTGCAACTACCCTTTGTTTTCAGTGCTCAGAAGTGATCAGCGAAGTATGTCCATTACTATCGATGGGGTTCCCATGCCTCCACACACGAGATTTCTCACTAAATTTTTGGATGGTATGGCCTGTAAAAGTCTTCAGCAGTAAAAAAAAATCTAAAAAATACTTTTTATTGGGCATAGACAATGATATCCCTAAGGTAATTCTAAACCTGCAGTAATCATCACCTGTGTAAGTAGTGAGAATATGTCATTTGAGTGAAAAGTTGTAAATATTGAAATTATATAAAATATGGGTTGACTAAGGATTGTTGGCTATACTATTCTCTACCTGATAACACTCAGGAATCCAGAGATACAACTGGCTATATGGTTACGTCGCTGTGAGGTGTGTTTTTGGACGGGGCATTTGACTAGCTTGCAATGGTACCCATCACCTTAATACCATTAGAAGGTAACTTCATGGCAGTGCCATATTTGCCAATTGAGTACCTAATTAGTAATGTTAATTAGATGTGAGTGACATCATATACTATCAACTGCTTACAGTAGTGCCACTTGCCAGCTAGTGCTGGAGCTAAGTGGACAGCTAAAAGCCCGAGCACAAAAAAAAAATGGTGAATTGTCAAGCTTTTGGATGAAGCATCCATACTAAAAAGGATATGTGGCGACAACATTTTACTCAATTCCTAAACCAGATAACTAATACACACTTTGCACCCAGGTCGGTATGATTTGTTCAAAAATACACATTAAACCAATTTCAAAACTGTTGCTTGTAAGTCCACACCAGAAACCTATACTATTTGTATGCTGTACAGAGGAAAAGTATAAAAGTATATTGAGCGACTTTGGGTTGATGAAGGTAACCTTTTTTAGATATTATAGCATCGACGAAATGGAAATAAAGCTATTTTCTCTGTGTACTGAGTGAGCTATTTGTATCTTTACAATACCCCTGTAGTTTAAAGGCGTATACTGAAATGTATTTCATATATACCTAGTATACCTCTAGAAAAAATAATTTACGGTATATAGTTATACACTGAGAAACAGTGACATTGTTTGTTTAGTCTGATACACCACCTTGATCTTTGCAAGTCATTTTATTTTATTTTGAGAGCATGTATTAATGTGTTTAGTCCTGAAGTGATCAGGTTGGAAGCGATTGCATATCAATGACGTCAAAGCCCTTTTCTGGCGATCTCTGATAAAGCCCAAAATGGTCTGTAAATGAATTTTGCTGTACAAGTGTATTTACTGCATTTTGCAAGATACAAGTATAAATATCCACAATTATAATATGTTGATTACAATTGTAGTCAATGTATCGTGGTAAGGGTGGCACTCTGCTGTAACACATATCTTTCCTAATTTCGAAGGCAGAGTTACGCTTTAGGATTAACGTCAAAGTCGGCAGCCTAGGCCATATCGCGACAAGAGGAAACTGATAATAGAATCCACACCTCTGAACGAACAAGCCCAACGCTTCTTTCAGTTGGAAAGGAGCCATAGACAGCTCCTCACAATGCCGCACATTTATTATAGCTTCGAGACCAACTCGCCTGCGGTCTATTTCACGAAAGTCGGATAATGGGTTAGCTAGCTAAGTTTATCCTAGATCTATCTTATCCTGAAAATTCGGTTTCACAAAGAATAAGTTAGCTAGCTAAACTTAGCCAGCATGAGGCCGCTTATGTGCTTGCTCAACAATCATAATCTGCACGTGCCGTGAGGTGCACTGTCTGTTGTGCTTGGAAACTGGCGCCATATCCTCTACGTGACATTGCCTACCGGCACACGCACCATTGTTGTGTCTGTTGTTTTGAGCAGCAGAAGTTTGTGCGTATTTAACGTAATATAGCTAGAAAAGGTCTATGTTTACTGGCTACGTAGGCACCTTTAGAAATAGGTAAACACTTCACTTTTGGTGTCACCATAAAAGAAAACTCCTGGATTTTAGGGTACATGTTTTGGCTTTATGTTTCGCTAATGTTTATCATGAATTTCGAAGAATTTAGTGCAGCCTATACATTATCCTATACGTCTAGCCTGCTCCTAGCAGGCTAGCCATTCAGACTTATTTCGTCATGGCAACAGGATAACCGCTGGCTTAGGATTCTTTGTGAAACCGAATTTAGCTGGCTAGCCTGTGGTAAGCTTGCAGTTAGCTAGCTAACCCATTATCCGACCTTCGGGAAATAGGCCCCTGAAGACTCGAACCAGCGATCACCTGTTGTTGTTTTTGGGTTTTTTCGCCAGGCATTCTAACCACTATAGTCTGTCTGAATCGAGTTTGGCAATCACTTTTCCCACTTTTTTTTGCCATCCAAACTTGGAGCACTACTACGTGTATGTACAAACATACCTTTTGTCTGAGCTCTGCAAAATGTTTATTTTGCTCATTAGTTCCTATTGTAAAATGTGCACATTGCCGACACTACGATCTCGCGTGTTTGTCTGTTGCGCACAATACAAACACGCGATTCAGAAAGTGTACAGAGATTGCCATGAACTCCATGACGGAGAATATAAGTGATGAAGAAATAAACACAGTGATTAAAAATCTTAAAAATAATAAAGCACCAGGAAGTGATGAAATAACAAATGAGATGATTAAGAGGGGAGGAAGTGACATGATAATATCACTAAAAAATGTGTACAATAAAATACTAAAGGAAAAAAAGTGTCCAAGAGATTAGAGGAAAGTGAAAATAAAGAGCATCTACAAAAATAAAAGGAAAAAAGAAGACTTAAACAACCAAAGAGGAATTTTCCTAACATCGAGTCTTCAAAAAATATTTGAAAGAATAATCCTAAACAGGCAATACTCAAAAATCGACTCTGCAATGAGTGAGTGCCAGAATGGAGCTAGAAAAACAGAAGTTCCACTGAACACCTGTTCATACTTCGAGCAATGCTTGACTATTTTCAATATATAGATATGCCAGTGACCCTGCAATTCTTTGTCCTAGAGAAGTGCTTTGACAGACTATGGCTGAGAAAATGTATGATGTCGCTATGGGAGAGTGGAGTAAGGGGTCCAGAGTGGATGTTGATATATGAGATAAACAAGACGGCTGAGATAATAGTTGAAACCCCCGTGGGAAATACTGAACCATTCCAAATAAATGAGGTGGTTATGCAGGGTACAGTTATGGCTTGCATAATGTGCGCTAAACTCATAGACACTGCCAAAGAAATAGTGGAAACTGAAGGAGGAGGAGTTCAATATGGTGAAATAAGAATTCCATCACAAATATTTCAAGATGACATCCTTCAGACCTCCATCAATGACAGAATATCAGTAAAAACTGCGGCTGCCAACGAATTTTTCCAGAATGCAAACAGAATGAAGTTCAATATGCAAAAGTCCCAAGTGATGATGGTGCATAAAAAGAAACTTCCTAAACTCCCGGACATAAGGATAAACAACCAAGAAATGGGCAGCTGTTCACAGTACAAATACCTAGGTGACAACTTAAACTGTAAAAACAACCTCGATGTAAACATAGAAAAAAGAGAAAAACAAGCCCATCTCGACACCATGGAATTGATTGCAATCAGCAAGGGAATGAATATTCCAGAAAAAGATATACAAGTGAAACTTAAACTCATGGAGGTGGTAATAATTAGAGCTGCACTCACGGAGGGAGATCAACTCATGAGCTGACCACCCATTTGACCCGTGAGCTCATGAGCTCACAGACATTCCAATTTTCCAAAGAAATACTTATTTTCCAGCCCAGCTATTGAAAAATAAATATTTCTTGGCGGAGATTTATTAACATTGCCATGTTTATTTAATTTTTAGACGTGCTGACGAGGTACAGAGGTCAGTATAACACTCATCACCATGTGAATGTATACATTGGAGATTGTAAAGAAGACATGACAGCGATAGGCAGTTATGTATGTTGATAATGTGTGTTAGGTGCTCTGTGTTACGTTTGTGTTCCCAACATAGACGAGATCACGATTTGAAGATTTCAGCTCGAGCTCGGCGAGTTTGCCCCATGGCTCGAGCCACTCGAGTTTGTGAGTGGTGAGTGCAGCTCTAGTAATAATACCAAAAAATTATGACAATAGTGAAGCTTGGACAAACATACGTAAAAGTGACATAAATAGCATTGATAAGATAACCCTAAGATGTCTAAAAAGACTCTTAAAACTCCCTGAAAGTACTCCTGGATACGGGTTATATGCAGAAACTGGAATAATGCCAGCTGAACAACAAATAACTAAGAAGAAACTTCTCTTCCTACACAGAATACTAAGTGGACCTCCAACAAAATTAATCAAACAGGTACATGATGAACAGAAAAAACTAGATATGCCTAGATGTTGGAGTGAAGAGATAAAAATAACCAAACAGAAATACAACCTCGAGAAGTATAGTGATGAAGAGATAGGAAACCGCAGTAAATACTGCTGGAAGAAAACTGTTGATAGTGCAATTAGAACGAAGCTTCAAATTGAGCTTGAAAGTATGAGGACGGAGAAATCAAAAAATGCAAACATAGAAACATTTGAAATGAAAGAGTACCTAACTGAACTAAAATCAGAAGATGCTAGAGTTGCAATTAAAAGCAGGCTGATGATGCTCAACCTCGCCACTAACTATAAGAATGGAAAAGCCAATCTGGACTGCCCTCTATGTGAAGAGGATGAAGACACTCTAAGTCCCATGACTCGCTGTAGGAAGTACAGTCATCTAGCCAGCAGCTTCTATACTGATGACCTATTCAGCAGTATGACAGTGAATATACACAAAGCGACTATAGCTATTAAAGATCGTATGCAGATACAAGCCCAGCTCCTGGCCAATCAGTGAGCTTCCAGAAATTGGAGAAGGGAAACAAGAAAGAAAAGAGATCGTATTGTTGGCAATGGACACATTTTACAATCGGACCTAATGAGCAAAATCAACATTTTGCGGAGTTGAGACAATTAAATTGTTTATACATACACGTAGTAGTGCTCCTAACATGTTTGCCAAGTTTGGATGGAAAACTCGAACGTTTTGTCACAAAAAGTGGCAAAAGTGATTGCCAAACTCGAGTCAGACAGACTATAGGCCCTGGGTGGCGTACCTAATGTAATACACGCTAGATATTTCTGTACACTTTTTCTCTTAAGGCTGGCATGTATTTAGATTTAGAAATAGCCCCAAATGTTGCCACTTCACATGTGCGCACACGAACACCCGTACACACACATAATCAAATTTCTGTTCAAAATGTATTTAATGTATTTAATTATCTCACTACAGTTGCGGAAACAGCTTCCAGAATTTAACTGTGAACCAGAACCACAATATTTTACCGATCATCTTTTTTCCATTTCACGGAGCTTAATACTATTTTTCATACATCAAACAGATAACTTTGATATAACTTCCGACTTCTCCTGTCTCCAGCTGGTATTTTTAAAAAAAATTAATGGTTGATGAGTAAGTTTCATTTTGTGAAGATTCTCGCATTTACGTGCTATAAAGCAATATGGTAACAAGGGGGTTGAGTAGCTAAAGCTTTAATAGAAACATGAATTCAATGTAACAATGGCCCCACTTTCATGTGACTGCTAGATTGTAAACTGGTGAAATTGTAATGTCCATACCCTGTTGAGGTAGCTTATAGGGTTATTTTAGGGCTTAGTTTGTTTAAACCCTACCCTGCTTCTATTCATCTGTTCGAACTCTTCAGAGCATCTATTGCCTACTAGGTCTTCTGATGAGATATTCATTAAGCGTTAGAAGTACCTCCCAGCCAAGCCTAGGAGTAGCTTAAGACTTATTATGTGTGTTTTCTGTATATTAATGGGAAAGTCTATGCCCTAGAACTCATTATTTCCCTTGGTCTTCTAGTCTGGCTATTATCTGGAAAAACACAGGAACAACAAGAGATGGAGCTTTGCTTTACAGTGTCCCCTTGGCGATTTCTTATCTCTCCTTGTTTACCACCAATATATATATATATATATATATAGTTTATTGACTCGTAGTTTGACTACAAAAATACATATATAAATATAGGTGAAATAATATAACATAGGAGAATAAATTAACGTAGAAAAATACAAATGATAATCAAAAGAAAACATAAAGTGTTGTTATATTTACAAGTAGTTCGGATCCAATACCATGTCCTGGAGGTTAAATCTGGTCTTAGTCGCCCGGGTTGACACATGAAATGTGTTGAAAAAAACGTCCATAATTTCATTGTTCGCCTATATCCAATCATCCTTCGGGTAACACATGTCAGTGCCATATGCCCCAAACTTTGTGCACCTGTGAACTTTGTATGACAGAATGATGTCAGAAATTTACATAAGATTGCAATGGAAACTTACAGTGGAGGCTTCATAGTAGAACATAAGGATTTCATTTGGTAGCAATTTTACATCGTTTCTTTATTTCAAACTGAAAATGATACATGCATTATGCGCCCTCAGACATGGTAATGGTGGATGGTACCATACATTAGTACTTTCATTAGCCAATTGATGCCTGTCTTGGTCAAACGCAAGTCTGGTAATTTTGATGAAATCTTCAAAACAAAAGCAAAGTTGCAAAAAGAATTTGAAAGAGAAATATTTATCAGCTCATTGCCAGCATATCTCCTTTTAACAGATTGTAAATTTACTCTCAATTCTTAAGCTATTGTTAAAAGTATCAGAGATCCAGACGACAAAGACTGGAGGAACTATTAAAGAAAGGGGAAATGAATACGAGGGTGATGTGTCCGGTTTTCCATAATAGGTGCATCTTCTACATCCGCTCGTGCCACTGAAATAAACACAAACATATAAACTTTTAAATAGAATGACACTTCGTTGTGTTCAACTTATTTGCTGTTCTAAGCTTTTCTTGTTTGAGGCTATAGACTAGCCAATACATTTAGTTTATTGAAAACATCAATGACTCCTAAAAAATGAAGGCGCGCATTTAATACCCATACTGCCCTCGGGAACAGTTATTAAGGTTTTAATCATTGCATCCCTGAATAAGACATTTCTTGTGATGTAATCAATAGTATCCTGTAATATATGGTGAGCAGACCCACGATAAGAACTAAAAAAGGCAACGTTTTCTTCCTTTTAATTTCTGCAAATTTTTATTAGAATTTGTGCAGATAATGCTAATTAGCATTACCTCATATAGCAATTTTGAATCTGAAATATCCTTGAATTCTATGAAGCTTTCTGCCTATCCCATGAAAGACTAGTGGGCACACCAAGAACTATTTTCTGTAGGTTTGATCACACAATTTCGCATACTTTTTATTTCAATACTCTTTCTTCTCAAATAAGGCTTTTCATATGTTTGAAATATGTGTTACATATTTTATATTCCAACGTTGTGATCATTTGAGATTAGTGTGCTTATTGTAAGCATTTTTGTTTTTACAATGATACTGACTAAGCATGAGAGTGAGATGCAAGAAAAAGGTACCTATATAATTTGTCCGGGTCCTTTAAACTATAAAGGAGCAGTCAAACTGTGTCAGTGACTGGCCTAGTTAGCTTTGGAGGGCAATATTGGGTGACATTTAATGTCCTGCCTCATAGGGCATTATGGGGATTTAATGACCGGTCACATGGTATAAATCCTGATTGCTGATTGGACAATCCAAAGCAAGCAATGATAATGAAAGTTAATTGCATTGCTTGGCAGGCACCATACATTTTATATGATAACTGAATTAGTTATCCACAGCTTATTAAATTGCTTGGCCGGCATCATATGTGGCATTTGAAGACTGAATATGTTATCTAGAGTAATGCATTGCTTGGTTGGCATCCTGCATGGCATTTGATAACTGAATAAGTTATCTAGAGTAATGTATTGCCTGGCTGTCATCATACGAATCATTTGATAGCTGAATAAGTTATCAAGAATTATGTTTTGCGTAGCTAGCATCATACCTATTACCTAATAACTGGATAAGTTGCAAGCATCGATATTATGAAAGAAGCCCTAGTACTTTTGAAATTCCTTCCATGATCCCTCCCCTCATTGTTTTCTTCATATCCTCGTCTGTGCAACCCTCTTGAACCCCGACCAGCTTGGTCAGCAACAGAAATGGGAACACTAGTACCTTTGACATTCCTTCCGTGAAGTCTCCTCTCATTGACATCTTCATACCCTCTTCTGTGCAACGCTTTTGGGCCCCTTTCAAGACCTGCAAAATTGTGAACTCTTCGTGAACACAACTATAGTAAACCTTTGCTAGAGCTTACCATTAGCTCTTCCAATGCTAAGACTACTTTTGTCCACATTACAAGAACACAAACGTCTTTGAAAACCATCTGAGCCCTGTCATGTTGGTATTCATTAGATAGTTCTCACTGTGTACTCTCAGGTGGAAACAATCTTTTTATGGGAATAGACGGAAGGGCTACACAAATTAATATGCATAAATTTCACATTCATATGCAAATGAAATATAAGGCATATTACACAGAGATTGATCAGAGAACTGAAGCATTTCTTTGGAAATTTGGATCTACTGAATGGACCTAGATACCAAGGTCTTTAACTAGATGTGTACCTTATGACTTTCTGACCAAGTGTAGCCGGTGTGAAAATACCATTCCATGCGCATATACAAGAGAGGGATTATCAATTTTGTATAGTGCATTACAGTCTTAATGTTAAATGTTGGCAATACATGGAAATCTGAAATAATGCCTTCTGCAGTTTTTGTACAACACATTGTGAAACTGTTAGCTCTTGTTTTGTAACTACAAAAGAGTAAGTGAAGGAAGGACGGAAGGAAGGAAGGAATGGGATTTTACGTCGCTCTGAACAGCTTAGAGATAGCAACCTGGGACTGGGAAGAAATTCCTTCTCTACACGAATAGTTCCAAGTGCTCTTTCAGTTGCAGAACGACCATAGAAAACATTTATCGACGCCGAACATTTATATAGCGACGTGAACTGTGGAAGGACTTTGCAACAAGGTGAGGACAGAACAGTTGGAAGTACAGCTGAAACAGGAAAATATAATATTTTGTTTGGTAACATGTATTTCCCACCAGCCTCTTATTAATGTATTGCATTTAACAACATATATTCTTAGGGAAAGAAATTCTGTACACGTCCCACTTTTCTAGAATTTCACCAATTGAAATAATAAGGCAAAGATTAAGTATAACGGAATGAATCACAATCAAGAATGCCACAATTCACAAATAATTTTATTATTGCTTATGTCGTATGTGAGTGTGGAGAAGGCAATCAGAGGATGTCTAGAAAGACTTTTTTGTATTAATTTGATTATTAGTTTACGTTTTCACACGGTAATTAATGTATGTGAGTATGTACACTTATTTGAAAAAATGCATAAAGTTTTCATGAGTCAATAAGTGTACATTAACTCATTTGACATCATCTTTGACATCATCTTGTGGAAGAAAATGTGGTCCTTAGGAGGTGCAAATCAGGAACTAATGCAATCAGAGAATGTTTAGATAGACTCTTTGTATTAATTTGATTATTAGTTTACGTTTTCACACGATAATTAAGTGTAAGTGAGAATGTACATTTTATTTGAAATAATACACAATGTTTTATGAGTCAATAAGTGTACATTAACTCATTTGACATCATCTTTGACATCATCTTGTGGAAGAAAATATGGTCCTTAGGAGGTGCAAATCAGGAACTAATGCAATCAGAGAATGTTTAGATAGACTCTTTGTATTAATTTGATTATTAGTTTACGTTTTCACACGATAATTAAGTGTAAGTGAGGATGTACATTTTATTTGAAATAATACACAATGTTTTTTGAGTCAATAGAGGTACATTTACTCATTAGTTCTTTGGCATCATCTTGTGGAAGAGAATGTGGTCCTTACGAGGTGCACATCAGGAACTAAATGATAAGGCACATATAACAAACCTGTAAGGGGCACACCCTACTGCATTGCTCAACGGTGTGCAATAGGAGCTGGCATCTCTCGGGGAACCCTAAGCTGATGTGGCAACCTGATCGCCTTATAAAAAGAAGGTGTGTATGGATCTATCCATCGAATCCATGCATCAAAAAGATCCCTTGTAAAACAGGGGTGTTGGTTCATACTAAACAATAAGGAGGAAGGGAGCAACCTTGGTAAGTTGGCGGCAATGAAACAGGTGGGCATGGAGGACACATGAGGGCAGCTGTTTTAGAGTTATACTGTAGTTGAAATTGTGTTGGAAGTAATGTACTATCAGTTGATATGTGGCGTTTGAAGAGTTGAGGGGTTCATATCTGTGGGGACAGACCAGATCTCTGGTTAGGATATATGTACAGGACAGGAAGACAGGGGAAGGTACTGACCTGATGCAGGATGCATGACAAAAGTATGGGGGGGGGGGGGGGGGGGGGGGACAGGGAACAGGAAGAGAGATAAGGTCCGGGGATAACAAGTGACCTTGGTGGTAGGGGAGCTCTCTGTAGGTCCTCCCTTGGGATTTGATCCCTTAGGACAAATGCAGTTACGGATCCAAAACAAACAAGCAAACATACAAAGAAAAATAAATAATGCTCACGTGGTGTTTGAAGTGTAACTACGTCAAACGTCGTTGGGCTTGGTTCATAATACTGGTCATCTCCTAAAATGTAAACTAATTGTAAACATGACAAGGCAAACTCTAGGGACCAGCCTATCAGCTTAACACTTAGATATTCAACGTGCATATATATCATTAGTAAGCATGAATATAATTAACATCTAAACATTGGGAGTGAATATATTATTAGTAAGAATTGTGATAATTAACAGCTGAACAGTAGACGTGCATATATGTCACTAGTAAGCATGATGGAATTTAACAGCTTAACAATGAGCGTGTATATACCACAAGAAACCATGATGACAATTCGCATCTAAACAGTGGGAGTGTAAATACCATTAGTAAGCATGATGACAATTCGCATCTAAATAGTGGGAGCGTATATACCATTAGTAAGCATGATGACAATTAGCATCTAAACAGTGGGAGCGTATATACCATTAGTAAGCATGATGACAATTAGCATCTAAACAGTAGGAGCGTATATACCATTAGTAAGCATGATGACAATTAGCATCTAAACAGTGGGAGTGTAAATACCATTAGTAAGCATGATGACAGTTAGCATCTAAACAGTGGGAGTGTAAATACCATTAGTAAGCATGATGACAATTAGCATCTAAACAGTGGGAGTGTAAATACCATTAGTAAGCATGATGACAGTTAGCATCTAAACAGTGGGAGTGTAAATACCATTAGTAAGGGATTATGACAATTAGCATCGGCGGCCATCTTGGATTTCTGAGGTCAAAGGTCATCGTAGATTTCGAAAATAGGACATAACTTAGCGATGAAAGCAGATATTGGGGTGATCTTTTTTTTAATGATATCTTCTCCTTGAGACCAACCTGATAATGTGGGTTTGATATTGGTAGGGATGCTGGTTATGGCGCAAGAAAAGCAAATATATATTTTCATATCATACTTCATAAAAAAATTCAAAGATTGCTTTTTCTGACCAGATTTTCTTGAAAATATATACTAGAGTATGATGTCTATGATAATAAAGGGGAGTAATTTCCATTTTTGTATTATTAGGGGGCAATAACTTGGACCAAAAATCAGATATGTTGAAAATGCATAGATAAAGGTCATTTCAAGGTCATTAGAGGTCATATCAATGTCGTTTTAATTCTTCAAATGTTTTGTACTTCTGCAAGCTATTTGGTGGCCAAATTTCATAAAGTGTCGGTCATGCACTCCAGAGATACAGGGCCACTTGACAATTTGGGCTATTTGGCCCCGTAGTCGACTGGGAAGAAAATCTCTTCTCTTCACAAATATTTCCAAGTCCTCTTTCAGTTGCAGAACGACCATAGAAAAAACTCATCGACGCCATACATTTATATAGCGACGTGAACTGTCGAAGGACTTTGCAACAAGGTGAAGACAGAACAGTTGGAAGTAGAGCTGGAACATGAAAAGATAATATTTTATAGTAATATTGGAAAGTGTATCATTTGTTAATATGGTGTTAGTAATCTGTGGAGGACAGTACCATTTGTAATTATAGTGGAGTGCACTTAAAGTTAATGTGATGTTCCTGACGCGTGGGGAAGGCAAATGCACTATATATTAACGTGATGCTGATGAACCGTGGGGAACTGTGTTCTATACGTTAATATAATATCGATAGTATACATGTTGTTAATATAGTGATGGTAAATTGTGAAGTGTGGCTGTTGTAAATATAATTGTTATAAATACAAGGATATTTAATTGTGAAGTTTTCCAGGTGTAAATGTATGATTGTAATTATGATAATCCTAAATTATGAAGTGTACCTGTTGTAAATGTATGATGGTAAATTGTGAAGTTTAAGTGTTGCAATTATATCGATGCTAAATTTTGAATTGTAACAGATGTTAATATAATGATAGTAAATTGTGAAGTGTACCTGTTGTAAACATAATGATGCTAAATTGTGAAGTGTACTGGACGCGAGGTTCCGGAACCCACCGATAGGCGGCTTCAAACACGTCGAATGCCTTAGTGGAACGCCTTGGATTCTTTCATTAGAGAAAACTTGGTTCTTCCAGTTATGTATGATAGCGTCCACTCTGTTTTGGTCAAACAGCATGGATACATTCAATGGACCAATTGTACTAAGAATACACTTTTAGGAAATTAAATAACCTTTTTTAAATCAGTGAAATTAGCGATTTTATAGTTTTGATGACGTCACAAGTAATTGGAAGCTAATTATAATACGCGACGGTGGCGACGCGTAGCGGCGTTCATTTACACTACATACCTGTAGTGTAAATGAACGCCCAACACGAACACGTTACAGTCAACCTCCCCCCCCCCCCCCCCTTACTACACCAATTCTACTGCCGAAACATGGCATCCAACCCTAGTTCCGAAAAACTCTGGTTTTAAATATAATGATTGTAATTTGTGAAGTATATCACATATTGATATAATGATAACACAAAGTGAAGTGTGCCTGTACACATGAAATAAGTAGATCATGATCAGGTATACTTTCCATTCTTATAAACAGATATGTAAAGGAAGATGAGGACATTTACTACATTATCTTGACAGATCATGAATGTTTATTAGAAACATTTGTTTGTCTAAAATTGCATTTGGATTGCGTTCTAACATTACGAACAATAATACAACAAAGACATCTGCAAAAGAATGCGTATTGGACAAATCCCTGATATTTTCCCAGTGCTTAAGGATACTGGATTTATTATTGAAAATCAACTTGCACTGTTGATATGCTGTTATTTTATGATGCAGTATCTTTATTTAATACGGTAGTTTCCTGTACAGTGCCAACATTTCATTCCTGCACTAAATGCGTGGGCCACCCGGGCATAATACACGACCGCATGCCCGAGTGTCACCCAGTTTCCTGGCCATGGATGCATGGATGACCTCACAACTGTACGTAGCTTTCATTCGCGAGCTTCGCTGGTCATTGTTGTGCTTTGCTTATTCTATTTGACATGTTATGCATGGGCGTTTGTACAACCAGGCACTTGCAGTCGTCCGGTCGACTGGTGCAGGGATTAAATATATGCACAGTATTTGCATGTGTGTCTCTTCTGTATTGCGTAGGAGTGTGCACAAACATTGTGTTATTTCTATCTTTTCTGTATTTATTCTGTTTTCGCGTTTTCACCCGAAATGAGAAGGTCAGTAAAATATGCTTTACTGCATTCACTTACCAGCACATGTCTCCATAAGAATGGCTATGCAGATAGTGATCGCGACCCACTTCATATTGCTGAAAATAACATTTCAATAAATATCTTAGGCGGATTAATCACGTCCCCGCTAACTTCGCAGGTTTATGTGAGTCTTCAAATTTATTGCACTAGGGTAGGGAAAACCTGAAATATTTACTATTTTGAAAATACTATGTGAATTTCAAATTTGTTTTTTCGAAAAGCAGGCATACCAGTTGCCTCAATGCTGAGACCTGCTATAGATACACAAAATATTGTGCAGGGTAAATTTTGCGAATTTACTAAAAAATTGATTTTTACGTTTTTTAACTTTGCGAATTGGCCGCATATGGAGTGCCAGCTATACACTTAAAGTTGCATCACTAATGATTGCGAATTTTAATTTTGCGTCCGAGGCTAAACGCAAAAAAACGCAAAAATTAAACTAAAACAATCTTTTCCAAATTTACAGTAGATTGCAGGTGACGTGTTAAATATGCTGGCAGCTATGATTTTACTACATTACAATACTGCACGTTCATGTAGCGACCAGGCCAACTCGCTAATTGGGATTCAGCTAGATTTTGAATTTCGTTTTTGTCACTTTTTCTGCAATAATACAGCGTGAGTAGCCTAGCCCCAAGTCACTGGCAACTTCCTCACATGCTCCGAGTGGGATTGCAAAAAGGGGAACTCGTCAACATTATACGGAAATTCCATAGATTTACTTTAAAGGGATACTCATACTGCTCCTGATGCGCCTTTCCCAGGGCGTCAGTGTTAGTCGGTAGTTATTGGCGGGAACCCCGTTTTTCTCCGCCACGTACATTTGGTTAATCACAATGGGGATATGGCAGAAAAAATGACGATGTTCAAAATTCCAAATTTGATTCATATGTCTTACATTGAACTAATTTGACCGGATCAGTTTAGCTGTTTGTCATATTTAAAAAAAATAGTTTGAGTCTACCGGAGGATGTTACTAGGTTAAAGTCTACCACAATACATTTGAATTTTCACCTAAGTTCTGAAGTTTTGAAGGTAGATTAATAAGTCATGGATATAGGAAAACAAATATTATACGTTTGTTTGTAGTAAAAGCTGTTTTCCAACAAACCTTGATAATGGGGATATATCTACTGAAGCCTACGTTGAATCATAGAAGGGATTTACATACTAGTATCTAAATTTATCTTAATTACTTCCCAGATATACACCATGTTGGCAGATTTTCATGTGCAAACAGTGTTTTAAACACCAAAAGTCACCAGCGGTGGCTGCCATTCTGATACTATGGTAGAGCAACATCTAGCAGGGGAGAATGTGGTTTGCCTAGAAATGGTTGCCATGGCATCAAAGGAAATATTGGCCTCCTAACAATGAACGTAGTAAAAAGCAGTGTTAGAATCCCAAAATAGGAAAAGAATTTGGGCTCCTGATAATGAACGTTGTGAAAAGCATTGTTAGGATTTCAATACAGTACAGTACAACAAACAAATTGACCAATTAGCAGCGAGATTCAGAGTGGAGATTGTGATAATTATAATCACCCCTAACCAGACTAAAGCTGCCTTAAAGAGCTGCTAAATTAATGTATTTGGATTTCATTTTGGATATCAATCAAGCAATAATATTCCGTAGCAGAGTATAAACAAGAACCTTCAAGAACCATGTTAAGGAATAATTGCAAAACACTCACACACACACACACACACATACACACACACACACACACACACACACACACACACATATATATATATATATATATATATATATATATATATATATATATATATATATATATATATATTTATGTATAAACATACATATATAACTACGTAGGTATGTGCTTGTGTATGTATGCATGTATGGGTATAAGTAGATGTACGTTTATGCGTGTTATTCAAGTATATTTTGGAAAAAATGTAATACTCACCAGTAGACAAACGTTGCAGTAAGGAAGTCAGCTGGATCAGAAATGCCGATGATCTCTGGCTGGAAAAAACAGCTCCTTATGAGCAGAAATGACATAAAAATACATTTGACTGCCCCTATCTTTTGGTAATAAATAATAGATAGCACAAATCTATTTCATAGATTTTCTGATAATACGTATCGAGAAGCTGTTTGTGAATATGCCGAGCATGTTTCTCATACCTGCTCTGAGGATATACATACATACGTACATACATCCATACATACATGTATGTATATTTATATATAAATTAAAATTACCTATATATATATATATATATATATATATATATATATATATATATATATATATATATATATATATATATATATATATATATATATATATATATATATATATAAGAAAAAAGTACAGCGTTTTTATATAAAGCGAAGCGGAACCACTCGCTATGTACGCTATATATAAACAGACGCAGACATTGTGTGTTCTACAGTATCTAAATTTATCTTAATTACTTCTCAGATATACAACATATTGGCAGATTTTCATGTGCAAACAGTGTTTTAAACACCAAAAGTCACGAACGGTGGCTGCCATTCTGATACTATGGTAGAGCAACCTCTAGCAGGGGAGAATGTGGTTTGCCTAGAA
>OZ012701.1:12069209-12116709 GCA_963942565.1 Maea johnstoni
TGGTACCTCCTGGGGAACCCTAAGCTGGTTGGCACCCTTCTTGCCTTATAAAAGAAGCGGTATGTGTGGATCTGTCTATGGATACCCTGCATCACAATATTCCTTGGTCCTCTTTGGATCTGAAGGCTCTGCTCTTATTCTACCTCTTTTTCTTCTTTCACCTAGGATAACTATGCCAAATGTGGCTGTTCTTCAACAGTGACAAATTAGGACCACTTTTTGATAATAGTGTATGGCACTAAATGGCCTTTGTGTAATGATATGCCTTTAAACATTCATTCATTCATTCATTCATTCAGCCACGAGCTGATCAAGACCATATTTGCTTTATTCATAAGACGTCCATTTTCAATACCTATAGACATGGTCCCACTAAAGAGGTTGTTGACAACAATTTGTTACATGGTGGAGCAATGGCAGACGTCCAGTGTCCACAATGTAAAGTAAAATATGAACGGCTGCAGGATCACCCAAAGCATTGGTCGAAATTTTTAAGACGTGGGGAATGACATGAGGTTGTCAAAAGTGGCGGAGATATAAGAACTATAACTGTTATTCATATGACAGACAGTTGCCCAGCTTTATAAACATTCAATAACTGTCCAAATCGAATCATTTTGAAGGGGAATGTGTATAGAATGCCACTATAACAATGCTCCAGTATATTTTGCCTAAGTGATAGGTAGACCCCAAGGAAGAAATGGTGTATGTGATATACCCGGAGCCGAGTAACCCCAAGGGTATCACATACACCACAGCTTCCGAGTGGTCTATGTAGCTTGTACCACAGATGGCTGACTTCCACCAATCACAGGCCAAGAAAAGCTTGGCTAAATTCCCTTTGGTAACACCTTTGGGTCTAGGCAGCTTAGAGAACAAAGGCTTGAAAAGTGTGGGTTATGTCCTATTACAGTTACGAGGCCTCTGATTGGTGGAATGAAATATTTGAACATTCCAAACAGCACTTGCCACTGACTGCTAGCTGTCTCTTACTACTGACCAGGTTCAAGGACAGGCCAACGCATGCAAATAAGTTGGCAGTGACTTGGGGTTAGGTGGTGGTTTTTGCCTGGTTTTCCATTTTCCTTCACCACTTACAACTGGCTAGTTGCGACTTCGCTAGTTGCCTCACTATGAATGGAATAAGTGATGATAGTTGAAAGTTACACTGCAGCCATATTGGAAATGTACTGCGCACTGGGCCTAATGAGATTGTATGTTAAAGGAGAACTTGGGGAAGAGCAAATCATAAGGTTATTTGAAAATGCATGAACATAGCTCAAGATCCATCATATGCAGAGAAGCCATAGAGCCCCACATAGAGAGAATTCTTAAATTGTAATCTAAGAATAACAGCTACTCAAGAGTCTAGTCATCCGCCACTGTGAATTTAGGTTAAACACACCAGTGAGTACACAGCTAGAGGGGGTCAGACCGCACAAACTGATGTATGAGTGGACAGTGGCTCTGACTAAAAGGTAGATATTTCACTGCTCTGAAGCACATTTACGATGTTTATGTATGCAAATCCCTACAGCATTGAACCAAGTGACTGGGCGTGATCAGGTGGATGGTAGTTCTAGATAAGGGTGATGCATCAAGATTGTTACAATATCATAATGCACACTCCCTTTAAACTTAAATAATAATGCCTCCCTTATCATACTGTATCATTGAACATGCGTATGCTCCCCCTCTCTGATCTGCTACAATAAAGCTAAGTCACACAACAAGTGTCTGAGTATATTATTCTACATGCTGAGGCCTAGAGAGCAGCCCCGAGCATGTAACAAAGATGTGAAAACTGAGGGCTGGCGATTCCTTTCAAAGTCAAACACCTACCAGGGGTATCCCTGACATATTTCTTTTGTACAGCATGCAAAAATGTGACCACAAAAACTAAATGAAATGGAGATGATTGCTGTTCCCAATACTGTTAGATATTTCCTCTGTTTACTAACTTGTGTCCTGAGATCTAGATGTTTAATGCCAATTGAGCAAGGTTAATTATCCTTTGTGTATCCTTTTTCTTTAATTGAAGTTCTTACTTCCTTTTCATGATTGCCGAAGGGACCTAGATATTAAACAAAACCTCAATGGCAAGGATACAGCCAGGCACATCCTAAAAAAGGAAGGAATTCGAAGAAATGAAGTTTTACATCGTTTTCAACAGCTTAGGTCATATCGCAAAAAGAGAGAAACCCAGAACCAGGAAGAAATTCCCTTCTCTTCACGAATAGTTCATATTGGTCTCTCAGTTGCAGGAGAACCAAAGACAGCCTTCCACAATGCTGCACATTTATATAATGACCAGTCCAACCCGCTTGGGGATCTAGCGGATATTTGAACTTGCAAACTCACTCTTGGGAGTCAGGCATCATAACCACTAAGCCACGTCGGATTCCTCATCCAACAAACCCTAAACAGTCTATTCTCAATTGTAATGATAAATAATGACTTTTATTTCTAATCTTCACTAAATTCCCCCAGGCCATTTACCATGAAAGCAATAGTTACTGCTGCTTAATTATGTACACCCGATCAAAATATTGAGGAATACGAATACCAAAGAAAATAAGTCATTAAGAGAAGGTTTGGAAAGAGTGAATGAAAAATGTAAAGGATATTATCTTTAAAAAAAAGATAACTTACAATTAACATATCTTGATTTTAACATTTTAAAGTATTGTTAGAATATATATTGTTTTATGTGGAAGTCCAGTCATGAAGAAAAAACTTAGCAGTGCCAACTTTGTAGGATAGGGAAAGATACTAACCCTTCTCATGCTAGGTAAAAATTATCCTTCATTTGATCACTGAGAGAAAAAGGACAGGTTCCTGCTCTTGAAGTTCATTACTTTCATATAAGCTGATATCGGATTTCTTTAAGTAGCCAATGTCTGCATTTCCCTAGTATCGTTCTGCCAGCCTAACACATTGGGGGTCGGGATGAAAGTGTTCTTGTCATAAACCGACAGCAGAATGTAGGTATACTTACCAACCAGACGCTTAAATTTTCTATTAACAATCAGACAGAATTCAAGTGCAAATGTATGTCATAAGTATTTTAGTTCTGTTTATTTCACTTGTTACTTTTTTGTTTATTCGTTTGCATGTAATGATGTGAAAAACTGGTCATCGCGAAAAGCGATTAATGGTGGAGGAAGTTGGAATGACCGGAGAAAACTGATTACACACCGTAATCACTGGCAACATGCTCTCAAGCCTCGACTTGGATTCCAACATGCATCCTTTGTCTTTTCTTCTTATTATTATTATCATCATTATCATTATTATTATTATTACTATTATCATTATTATTATTATTATTATTATTATTATTATTATCATCATCATCATCATCATCATCATCAGAAGTAGAAGTAGTATTAGTAGTAGTAGTAGTAGTAGTATGTTGGTGGTGGTGGTGATGTTATTATTATTATTATTATTATTATTATTATTATTATTATTATTATAATTATTATTACTATGTTTATTATTATTATCATTATTTTCATTTGTATTATTATTATTATTATTATTATTGTTGTTATAATTAATATTATTAGTATTATTTTCTGCATGCATCCATATACACCCAAGTAAACGCCTATGCTATCGTCTTAGCAACTGTGTTAAGCTACTTTCCAACTATGAAGAACTCAGACAAGATCGTGCCAAGAACATCAACTTTTGGTGTTCTTAGAAGATTTCGTAGGTCATTCTTGTTATTTGTGTTTGATTCTAGGAACATCTCAGAACATCTTGGCTAAGTCCTAGCACAGTCTCGAAGTTTTGAACATGCTGAAAACTTTCGTGAAAGTTCATGAGTCATGGATTAATTGTTGAAGCCATTATGACACTAAAGACGAGGGAAGACTTGAGCTGTACTTGAGAAACTATGCTTTATTCCATCCAACTTGACTACTCCATTCAGTTACACAGCATTGAATGACCACACCTGCTTGACCACACCTGGTCAGTCAAATTAGTTTCTGGTAGTGTTCAGGAATGGTAATGGTCACAAACATCCCAACACGCTCATGGCTTTGTTCAGACATGTAACGTTTATAAGTTTTCAACATGATATTACATTAAACTAAAGATTATGTTCAACATTAATGATTTCTGGTCTTAAATCTTCATAGGATTGTTCCTAGGACATTCCTTGAACATGCGTCCCAATTCTTTCGTCTTCGCGATCGATTTTTCATAAACAAATTCTTACCAAAATTTCAGGAATGTCTCAGGAATGCCCTAAGGACATTTCTTGGAATGACTAGAAATATTATACGACTACCAGAAGTAAATACAATGCATCATGTAACTTGTCTGTAAGTAGGTCACTTAATGTAAATATGGCATCACGAGGCAAAGAAATGCGAATCTCTAATTCAGGAAAAGTCCCAAAATATGCAAAAATAAGGAGGAGAAGAAGAAAATGAAGGTGAGTGTGCAAATAGATGGTAGTTTGTCTTTCTTAATTATATCATCAATAATTTAATTGTATTTTTTCATACTGTAATGGGACAATATATAAACATTACTTATGTAATAAAGCATGTTTATGGTCTGTACTAACAACATTTATTGATCACAGTTATTAAGATGTAACAACAATTGAAATAAATCATGTGAGTGTCAACTAATATAGATTTTAATATGTTGGAAATGAGCTCATTTGGATATTGTTCAACTGCTATTTTTGTTTTATTGGTCTTAAATAGTTCCTAGCGTGTTTGTACTACAGTCCTAGGAGGTCAATAACAGCTGCTTTGGAATTTCTTATGTTGGTCTTGGAAGGTATGAAATGCTGTATACAAATCTTATCTATTTTAAAACTATTCTCAAGATATTCTCAAGACTATAACTAATTAGACATTCCAAGGATAGTTCTCAACAACTCCTTATTAAGGAGGTTATAAGGAGGTGTGTCGATGTTCATACCATATAGTCAATAGGCCTGCACTGATGGCAATGCGGTCTTAGGTGTTACCACTGACTGCTAGCTGTCTCTCACCACTGTCCTGGTTCAAATCCCACCCAAGGCATGTGAAAAAGCTGCCACTGACTTGGGGTTTGGCGGTGGTTTTTGCCGGGTACTCCACCAGTTACAACTGGTTAGTCACGCTCTATGGCAAAACAAGTGACGAAAAATGAAATTCCAAACATATAGTCAATAGCAAAAAAGTATACATATCAGGGTATAGACATCGCTGTCGGTTATAGCAGCATTATTATAATAGTAGTCCTAATAGTATTAAAAGTGGTAGTATAGTGGTGGTAGTGTCATTCTTCTTCTTCGTCTTCTTCTTCTTCTTCTTCTTAGTGGCGCTGGTGGTAGTGATGGTGGGTAGAGGTGATATTGTCAGTAGTAATAGTGGCCATACACGTGTGTTTGATCTATTATATCCTAGACGTTTTTTCACAGCCTACTCATATTGCAGCTTGTTCGTGAGCAGGTCTTAAGTGGATGGGCATTAGTGTGGGGTTCCTGGCCTCTGCTCGCATAGTAACACTGCACTACCTCTGACCTTTATAGCACTATACACGCCCATTCCCTGCAATTAACAAAATGCAACGTTCGCAGACGTTCGATTTATGTTCAGCTGATCACTGCACGCCCATTCCTTGCAACTAATAAAGTGCAACGTTCACGAACGTTCGATGAATATTTAGCTGATCACTGCACGCCCATTCCCAGCAACTAACAAAGTGCAACGTTTTTGGACGTTTGATGAACGTTCAGAACGTTCAGTTTTCCTATTGCATTGCATGGTTAGTAATACACACCAATAACGATGGATGGATAAGACTATGTGACTGAGAGCCTAGCAGGTTGAAGATATGGGTTGGACATTTAGAGTAGATTATTTTAGAAGTACTAACTATCTTAAGGCTGTAATACCCGAAGTAGACTCAAAATGAAAAACCATCTCTTGTCCCCGTTCTAACGGTTTTTATCAAATCCCTATAGTCTCTGTGGTTTAACTATACATTTTACTTAACTTAGCTGCTTTATGATACATGTAGGGATCTAATGTACCCTGCTTGGTGTTTGAACATGTGTTTTCACTAACTACTTCAGCAGCCCTCTGCCGCACATCGTATGGTGTGCAATAGGAGTTGGCACCCCCCGGGGAACCCTTTGCTGGTGTGGCACCTGTGCTCGCCATATAAAAGAAGGGGGATGTGTGTATCTGTCTGTGGATGCCTTGCATCCAAAATATCCCCTGGTCCTCTTTGGATCCGAAGGCTTTTCTGTTTCTCTCCCTCTTATTCTCCTTTCACCTTGAATGGTTTTGCTTTGTCATTGTTCTTCAACAATGCCAAAGGACCCCTTTTTGCTAATATCGTATCTAACTGACCTTTTTTGTGTCGATGTGCCTTTAATCACTTATTCATTCATTCATTCCTATCTGGTAATCATTTATAGCATGCCTGTCTCTGCAGTCTAGGCTTTACTCTACACATAGCAGGAAGCATTCTGTGGTCTTCTTATCTCAAAACAATGCCTTTGTTCGCTTCACATGTACTAGTCTCTTGACCTACCCTCTGGACTGACCCTTGCACTGTAATGATGTGCTGATTAAAGGACAATTCCACCATGGATAAGACAAAGGCCCATATAGTTTCTTAAGGTATTCTCTACTTAAACCCAAGTTCCCACCAGTGCCAACCTTCATACAAGATGTATATGGCTGCTTAAACCCCTCCTAACAGACACACAATAAAGGCACTGGGGGCGGCCATTTTAGCCTGTTAATAGCCTCTGTTAATAAACCGGCTGTTGGTGCAACTAAGTCATTAGCATTAAGGTAGCTGCTAATGACTTAGTTGCATGCTATAGCACGCGAAACACGTGAAAAAAAAAGTAAAATTCTACGGAGAAAATATGGGATACCAACTGTGTGGAGAAGTCAAGGAAAAGGCAAGGAAAAAGCTGAGGGCGTAGTAACAGAAAGTTAAGGTGCTGAGTACCATTGCAAGCCAGTTAAAAGCTCTGTCCCAAAACACACTTTAAAGCAGCATAATCCTATAACTAGGTGTATCTCCAGGTTCCTGAGTGTTATCGCCACCTGTCATTATTCAATCCATATTCTGTTTTATTTCAAAATTTACAACTTTTCTTTCAAATGACATATTCTCATTAATTACGTAGGTGATGGTTACTGTAGGTTCAGAGTTACTTTAGGGATATCATTTACTATGCCCAATAAAAAGCATTTTTTTGATTTGTTACTGCTGAAGATTTTTACTGGCTTGCAATGGTACCCATCACCTTAAGAAAGGACATCAGAGCTGAGGGTCTTTCTTGGCAGTGTGCAAGGCTCCGTTGTTCTGCAATATTAGTGGCCTTGACAGTCACAGTTGGTTAGATTATGCCTTAGATAAATATTTCTTTATTCAAAGCTCATACTGAAACGGGAGTAGGCTTCAATGTATCATTGTATGTAAAATGAAATCCCTCCCATATTCGCAAATAAGCCCATAAGCTTCTTAAAACGGCATCCTTTGTATACATGCCGTTTCCGCCCCTGGCATTACATTCACCGATCCCTGTAACTTTGTTCGCAAAACCTTAACGAAGGAAAGGAGTGGATATGTAGCGAGAGACCAATTACTATATGCGCTATAGTGAAGGGCTGGACTCGACAGGGGCTTCTGACTTGGATGAAGAAAAGAATGGATATGTAGCGAGAGACCAATTACTATATGCCCTATAGTTACATGCTGGACTCATGCCAGGAGTAACAGATAAGGCAGCAGCGTGAGGTCACGTGGGAACATGGACCAATTAGGGCTCTCGCATCGATTACATTACAGAGAAACCTTATCTCCACCACCAGCTGGGGGTGCCCAAAGCACTAATTTTGGCCTATTAGCGGCTATTATTTGACACTGGTAGAGGCAGCTGGTTGAGGCTAGCATGTTCAGGTTGACCGGCTGGTTTCGAATCCACTTGTGTTTGGTCATCTAAGCTTCTGATCTGGATATCAGCCTGACTTCACGAGGGAACAATTAAGGACCAATCAGGGCTATCGTATCATTTACATTACAGAGAAACCTGTGCGCCAGCATCAACTGAGCATGCACAGAGCAATATTTTTGGACTTAGCTGACACTGGTTGGGGCTAGCATGTTCAGGTTGACCGGCTGGTTTCATATCCACTTGTTTTTACTTATCTAAGGTAAAATGTAACTGGTCCCATATTCGCAAATAACCCCATTTATAAGCTTCTTAAAACGGCATCCTTTGTCAGTGCCTTTGTATACATGTCGTTTCCGCCCCTAGCATTCCATTCAACGATCGCTGTTCATAACTTTGTTCGCCAAACGGATTATCAAGTCTCGTACTGAACAGTTGTTTACCTAACAACGGTAGTGACAACAACGCAACTCAGACCTATAGACGGCACTGCACATGCGCCGTGACCTACCTGACCTCGCACCTACAGATCACACAACATTCTGTGACGGATCGAATTCTGGTGCTGTTCGCGAGATCTCTTAATGTACGGGGTGAATTTTACAACTCAGAGTGACTAGGAAACCACGCAGGATCTCCCGGGAGGCGCTGAGAAAAAGGTGAGTTGTTCGTATTAGTGTTTATACGTGTTAGTCCAGATAAACATACGAGACCGCCCTCGTTACTAGGGAAGCCACCGAGGCACGTGAAGCGTGAAATGCACACGGCCTCTCCCTACACCAAACATCTCAGCTTTGGTCGTCTGGATCTTTGATATTTCTGATAATAACTTGGATATCAAGAATAATTTTTACAAGATATTTAAGGAGGTTGTCAGAAATGTTCTGATGAACATTTCTCCTTCAAATATTTCCGAAATATCCCTTTGGCTGAAAGATTTCATCTAGATTGTCGGGCTATTTTTGGGCACTGTTAACTAGTATTGACGGCGGGGTTGACGCTGGAGTGGGTCCTTGATCTTGCTTTTTTGTTCTTTCTCATTATGTATACAGATGTCTGTAATTCGTTTTCTTTCAGCCAAAAGAATATCTGGGAAAATATTTGAAGGAGAAATGTTCATCAGGTCTTTACTGACAGTTCTTCAAATAATTTGCAAAATCATTCTTAACTTCCAGGTGATTATCAAAATTATGAAAGATCCAGACGACAGGTTCATGTAAAGTTAGAAATGATAAGCTGTATTATCGTATGGCGCCAACCCCTCCTCCAGGATAAATTGTATGTGGTCCATGATATCAAAAATATGGACACCACCGCGCCTTACAACAGTCTCCCAGATACTAGCGCACATGCGGCTTGTTTCCTATGTTTTCGTAATGTGGCGACTGTTCTGCAACATAAATTCGCTTTCTGCTGTACGAATAAGATACGATACGGAACGATAATAATCTGTGAGATCAGAGAGGCACTCTAACCTATCCATGCCTGAAGATCTTCATGAAAAGCGTCGTCTGAACATTTGGTACTTTTCAAAGTAACTTTTGATTTAGTCATAGATTCACAAAATATTTGAAGGAGAGTTGTGGGTTCAGTTTAGAACAGTACCACTCATTCAAATATTTTCTGAAAATTGAGTTTGTTAGAGAGATATTACCAAAACCTTCAGTCGGTTTTGAGAGCTGCAGAAGTGAATGGGCTAAGCTCGAAACCAACCCAGTATGTATTTAGCTGATACATAATCTATACACAATACAAAGAAAATGTTATACGAAGAGATTCTATAAACAAAACGAAATACACACTTATGTACACATTCTGAGAAAGAACAAATAACATAGCAGGGTATGGGAGACACCCATGAGTCAATCCGTTGATATTGATAGCGTACAAAAGCAGCCAAACAATTTAGATAAACTCTTTCAGCTGAAAGGATATTTGGGAAATGTTTGAAGGAGAAATGTGCATCAGATCATTACTGACAACTCCTCTTCAAATATTTTGTAAAAATCCTTCTTCATTTCCAATTATTATCAGAAATATCAAAGGTCCAGACGACAATTTCAGGGAAATTTAGAAAAGATAATCAGTCTGGCTTTGCTTTAAGAAGGGATGCAAATCGAAAGAGTTCTTGAGACAATCCGCGCTCGAGCTTTTCACACGTAGGAGAACATATGTGAAGATAATTTTCAAGGAAATATTGATATCAGTTGTAGTACACGTAATTTGTCGACTATATTATGGCTGTACACAAGTATTTGAATATTTCTGTTTTTCATGTCCAGAATTCGCAATTGCGCGAATGCTATTTGGTTGAAGCTAGATTTGTGGCAAAGTAACAAGGAAGTCAACTTAAGGAGCACACATTATGTAATGTGTGTGTTATTTTCGTCACTGAGAAGATTTGGTTTACTCATTCATACCTGCAGATCTACTTGACGGGTGTCGTCTGTACCTGTTCTACTTTTGAAAATAGCTTCGGAATGAAGCATTGATTTGCAAACTATTCGAGGGGGAGTTGTAGACAATAGTTTAAGGAACATCTCTCCTTCAAATATTTTCCCACCATTGCTTTAGGTAGAAAGATATCACCGAAATAGTCAGGCGGTTTTGGCTGCTACAGGCATGAACGGGTTTCTGGTCGAAGGGTTTGTTTGTTTACAGTTGCTAGTTCAGCTATGCAGCTGGTTCAATTGAAATCACGGTCTACTGATCATTGCGTTGGTACTATGTAATCAAGCACACATACACACGAGAGACATTTCGCTGTTCAGAACCATCGGCAGCAGCAGCAGCAGCAGCAGCAGCAGCAGCAGCAGCAGCAGCAGCAGCAGCAGCAGCAGTAGTAGTAGTAGTAGTAGTAGTAGTAGTAGGTAGTAGTAGTAGTAGTAGTAGTAGTAGTAGCTGGAGCAGCAGTAGCAGCAGCAGTATGTGGTGAAGGAAGTCCGAGTGTCCGACAAGAAGTAGATCTTAAGCTTCATGTCCTGTCTGGCATTCGTCCATATCTAATTCTCTCTCTCTCTCCTCTCTCTCCTCTCTCTCTCTCTCTCTCTCTCTCTCCTCTCTCTCTCTCTCTTGTCTCTCTCTGTCTCTCTCTGTCTCTCTCTCTCTCTCTCTCTCTCTCTCTCTCTCTCTCTCATACTCTCTCTCTCTCTCTCATACTCCTCTCTCTCTCTCTCTCTCTCTCTCTCTCTCTCTCTCTCTCTCTCTCTCTCTCTCTCTCTCTCTTCTCTCTCTCTCTCTCTCTCTCTCTCTCTCTCTCTCTCTCTCTCTCTCTCTCTCTCTCTTTCTCTCTCTCTCTCTCTCTCTCTCTCTTCTCTCTCTCTCTCTCTCTCTCTCTCTCTCATGCTCTCTCTCTCTCTCTCTCTCTCTCTCTCTCTCTCTCTCTCTCTCTCTCTCTCTCTCTCTCTCTCTCTCTCTCTCTCTCTCTCTCTCTCTCTCTCTCTCTCTCTCTCTCTCTGGTGAAGGATGTCCGAGGGTGCGGCAAGAACTCTAGTTATCTTCATATCCTGTCTGGCATTCGTCCATATCTGAAAGACATATAAATGTAAAATGATACCGATTTTCTTTATTTTCTGTTTGTTAACATTGTAACATCAGTAGGAGGGGGGGGGGGGGAGAATGCAACAGCCATTTCACAGAATAGGTCAATATCGGAACATGCATCACACCCACTTGGAACTAGAAAAGGAAAATAATAACTCAAAATCATTTCAATTGACACAAACAGTTTTATCGGTTTTCCTGGACGTGGTAGCTATATAATCATGTCAATCACAGCCTTTCCTCAGCCTTAGATACATTGTGAAGGCTCCCTGTTCACAGCCTCAGAAAGTATCATAGCCATCCTATGGGCGCTATGATAGAATAGGCATTCGTTCATATCTGAATGTTTTAATGATGCCGCCAGGTGTCGTGATAGTCGCAAAAGCAACGTATTCGCATACACACACTATATACTCTTCACGTTGATTTTTTCCTCTTTCAGGGGTCGTGTTACGTGTTTAATAATTAGCTTAATAATTAGCCTAGGCGTAATCTCGTACTAATGGTGAACTTATAACCAATATCTCCCGGAGATTAATTATCCTTCACCACCATTCATTATTAATAGCGCCTGGGCACAGATCTGAGAAGGTATTAAGCGGGAGTCATCTATTAAACTGATGAAAACCAACGGCGGGATAGCATATCTATCTAGCGACCTATATATAAATATATATAAATATATACATATATATATATATATATATATATATATATATATATATATATATATATATATATATATATATATATATATATATATATATATATATATATATATATAGATAGATAGATAGATATAGATAGATATATATACATAGGTTGTTTATTGGGGCATTGATGTTCTTGAGTATGACCTTTTCAATAACATATAGACTATGCTAGTAGAAGTGGGAAAGGTCAAGGTATGTCCAGCTTTAAATGTAAACAGCTCCCCATGTGAGTGTAGCTTATAATTGAAGGGGGCACGGCCCCATAGCTACATACACAGATAGTGAGTGGTCACCTACCACTTGTCATAGTTGATCCATGCAGTGATGTATGTATGTATGTATGTATGTATGTATGTGTAAATGCATGTATGTATGCTTGTTTTTATGTAGGTATGTATGTATGTATGTATAATGATACATATAAACATATGTGCGTTTTGTGTTTTGCTTACTTGAATTAATAAACGATCGAGATTCGTGGTTTATATTTGTGTGCGGGTTTGGGCGTATTCACGTACAACATAAAATAATCTGTTTTCTTCATTATATTATTGCAAACTCTATTGTTCTCACTATTCCCATCTATGCAGGTTCCAGTATGCCGGTGCCAAGGACATTTTCATGGAGTTCTCAAATGCCAGTTACGACCAACGCTACATACGGGCACTTTTACCACGACGACGAACAAGTCAAACAAACAGATGTAAAAAATCGGACCAAATCTGCCCCGCCTGGCCGTGCGCCATCTGCCGGACCAGGTACGAACTATTAATATATCCGATGTAGAAGATATTCAATAATTATTGAAATATAACAATATTGATAACACACACACACACACACACACATATATATATATATATATATATATATATATATATATATATATATATATATATATATATATATATATATATATATATATATATATATATATATATATATATGTGTGTGAGTATGTGTGTGTGTGTGTGTCACTAAACTGCGTCATGTCTTCATGTTGAGGAGATTTGAGCAAATTTATCTGTGAATACAGAATAATGTTAATGGAAGTTTCCATTATATTTTAAGGGACGAAGTCGGTGCCAAGTCCGCGGATGAATACTCTGGGTTTTACAACAATGAAGCGAGGAAAGGACTATTTCCACTCGCAACATCCATCTGGAACCACTGGATTACGACTATCGCGTCACTTTGCGACCAACACGCCACCTAGCGACTTTGAATGGAAAACACCGAGATACGAAACTAAGGCTGATCCAAAGAGTAAAAAGATTCTGTATCTTTGGCACGTCTATCCTGGCTCCCTAGTGCGCGTGACGCCCTGAAGACCAGTCACCACAGCAACTGTAGACATGTACGCTTGAGCAATAATACCTGTAATATCTTGAAAGATCACACACACGCATAAATATATATATATATATATATATATATATATATATATATATATATATATATATATATATATATACATATATATATATATATATATATATATATATATATATATATATATATATATATATATATATTTATATACATATATACTTATATTTATATATACTCATATATATATATATATATATACACACACACATATATATATATATATATATATATATATATATATATATATATATATATATATATATATATATATATATATATATATATATATATATATATCAAAGTTATTTCATTAACATAGTTGTATGTTTATTAATACAACAGCCATTTCCTTAGAAAGGTAAATAACAAGAGCCCTGGTGGCATGTTTCTGAACTAAACAAATTGCCGCAAAATAGGCCCCAACAGTGGACCACATGAAATCTCTTGATATTGGAGGGTTGAATGTTGACGTGTTTGTATCATCTAACCTGAAAGTTAAGGTGCTTCAGTACACGGGGGGCCACGATCTCTTTTCAATTGGCCGCAGACGAAGTCCAGCCGTCTCGAACGCAGACATTCCACTTGTAAGCCAGGGCGCGTTTTTTCAACACATTCATGCCAGTGAGCCTGAACACTGACCTGCTTATAACCTTGTGATCAGAGCAATTGTAAAAATATTCAAAAGAGAACTGTTGGTCGAAATTAATTACAACTGTATAAGAACCGTAGATAAATGAAATAATATTTCTTTTCCAAGCCCTATTATTGTACGGCCGAACCTAAGTTTATTTTGGGTCACATATAACATCATTCTAATTTTTTAAACATTAAAATCTACTGCATCAAATAATTTGGAGTGGTTAAAAATCAAATACGAGAAGAGAGATTCAGGAGAAATGATCCGTTGTGTGCGCATCCTAAGCAAATTCTAGTAGGTCACTCGCAATGTCAAACAACCTGGAGTCTAATAGTCAAACAACATTTGGTTTACTGTTGCATAAAACTAACGCAAGTGACTGACTGACATTGGAAACACTAGATGGCAGCACCAACCTAATACACGCGTGTGCTGTTTTGGAAATTTAAGATAAACAACAACTCGAAATTCCAGTTTTATTGATGTATGATATATGTTACATCACTGTGCACAGGCATACCACAATAGTGAATAGTGAGGCATTCGTTAACTCGAGTATGGAGTGATGTAGCGTGTCGTACCACAGTGCAGGTAATGCAAATGGCGACCGAATCAGTGATTATACTACACTTGGTCACTTCAGGCACGAACTGTATAGAGTTGGCAGCATGATATGAGTTTATTTTGCGGTATGCCTGTGGGTATGATTACAAACAAACCCATATTGGATTTCAAAAACCTTACTGTTGCATAATTTGGTCGTCAAATCTAAACGTTTGGATGTTGTAATTTTCCCTTTATTTTGATCAATATTTTCGTTTGTTTTGCACTATCCAGCAGTTAAATGTTATGGTTTTCATGCAGGTTGGGTGTCTTCGTGCTCTGCACCTATGAATTATATAGACCCTCTGATATGATGGGCATACAGCCTGATACAGGCTGTATTCTAGGGAAGTCGGTTAACACTCTTTAAGCCCCTACTGAAGCACCTTAATGCCAAACATGCATACCCATATATTCAAATCGACCCTGATGGCTAAAAATGAACACAAGCACTCATATTTATATTTTTATATCAATTGTACTGAAATGCTATGCTCTACTGGGTCATAGAACGACTATTGTGTTGTGGGCCCCTCCCTAAAACTTAGAACTATCATACTATTGTGGATCAACTCTTGACGGTGGATTCGTGAGGAAGGCGCCTACGCTCGCACTTGAATTGAGTCGTACCATTTTAGTTCTATGGAAGTGTAATATTTAGCAAATTTGCATTTATGGCATTTCCTCCTCTTACACTCTGTGTCTATGTCATTAATAATAGAATGGATTATGCATAGACATTTATATATACATATATATATATATATATATATATATATATATATATATATATATATATATATATATATATATATATATATATATATAATTATATATATATATATATATATATATATATATATATATATATATATATATATATATATATATATATATATATATATATATATATATATATATATATGTATATATATATATAGCATCAGGAATACGATGAAACTGCATCTGTCATTTACGTAAGGACATTTAACCTGAGGGCTGGAAGGAAAAATAACTTTTTTTTAATTTAAATTTAAAAAAAACTAAGAAAAATAACTTGAAAGAAGGGTAAGGGCACATTACCGAATATGCGTATCATGCACAGTGCGCATGCTCTGTATGAGGTAGCAGACTCGGGAGCTGCTGTCCAATTTGCTAAACTGAAATGGGAACCGAAATCAATTGGAAATGCATTTCTGAGGATTTGATTAATGAAAATAGACCGTTTCACCTTGATATTGTATCCGTGGATACTCATGAATGTCTTCAAATGAAAATGTCAAATAAAAAAAGATTCATTCACTTCCTTTCTTACTTTTAAAAGTATTGTTTTGTGGTAACAATTCGATTCTGTAAGTCATTTAGAGGATGGCCAAAGCCATTGAAACATGGATTTCAACCTACTTTTGAGGAACATATAAAGGTGACAGCACTTTCGCCTGGAACGTGAAAGCAGACAAGTTTGCCTATATGACTCAAAAGAAATTATGATGATTACTGAAAGTCTGCCCCCTTCCATTTTCCACTTGAATTTTTTTCTATTAGAGTGTGACTTTGCAAGATTACCAAACACGTTTGCTCCACCATTAACCTTCCAATCCTGAGGCGACTTTCTTCCTAAGCACAAGAATGCAAAAATCCTTAAAAACTATCAAAACCCTGTCATGTTGGTACTCATTGGAGAGCTCTTGTTGCGTACTCTCGGATGAGTACCCATTTGGCATGATATGGGTATTTTTCAGATTTTTTCAATAATTTTGTATTTGCCAAATCAGCCACTAAACCTTTTAGTGAGGTTCGTTGGATTCTGCCCATTCCCCCCCAAAATAAAAAATGCTCAAATTTTGATAAAAGGGTGCCACCTACGGTGTAGTATTAATATAGTCTACTCTTTACATTGAGTCAAGTGTCTCCATATACAGGTTGTTTTTCGCTAAATTCTTTTTGAAATGTCACAATGATTTAGGACTCAGCTCTACATTACTAATAGGTTCAAACGGAAATTGTCTTAGTTCTTTGAATACCCGCTGGGGTGCTTTCACTATGATTTATATCCCTTAACTTGCTATCACCTGAATAAATTACTATTACATATACATGAAATGAGAAATATATATGATTTAGTCTAAATCATGGATATTCACAATTCGTCAACAAATGTTCAAAATTATTTCAATAATCCATTTTTGGATATTACTAAATGAACTTTGAACATGTCTAAATGATTTACGAATATCCCTGATCCAATGTTAAAATACTCAAAATAGGTTTTTAATAACCATAAATAAATAAAAGAATATTTGTGTATCACATTGATTTTTTAACATTTCAACTTATGAAGCCCCCTCCCTAGCCTATTTTTAGAGATATACATGTGCGAGCATTTGCTGTTTCTTATTTTTTGATAGCGTTCGTTATACTTTTAAAATTTAAATATCTCAGTTCATATAACTTTACCTTGTTATGTCCAATATGTACCACTATACAAATATGCCATGCCAGTGCCCCGAGGGAGGATGGTTTTCCCGAGGGCGGAGCCTGAGGGAAAACCATCCTTCCGAGTGGAGACATTCCATCAGGATACCCACACTGGCATGGTATATTTGATTTATTATACCGAACAAACCTCATTTTGGTGAAATATCAATAAAAAACAATGTTTATAATGTCAAGGTCACAGATGACTGGTGATTCACACATTCCCCGCTAGACGTCACTAGTGACAACGGTGGACATGAAGCCCATCAGTGGACATGATGGGATGGCCAACCTTTGTAAGCCAATCACGGCTTACGCTCTTCAAGTAAGGTATAATAATATGCCTTGCCCTATTCCATGCCTCAGGGGGGAGAACTACCCCTTCAGCAGAGATTTGCGCCTACATGTTCTACAGCTATCACATGTAGCCCCCTTACTGATAAAACAACTTCTGAATCCTAGCTCACTGTATCTTTGCCGAATTGCAGGCCCGTGCTTTTTGGCATAATGTTCAGCGCTTTGAGGTTGCCATTTCTCAGACGGTTTTCTAGGTGGGGGTGGCCAACTTAGATTACAGCCATCACCAACAGCTCTCGGACGTCAGACTCCATAACTAATACAAGTACGGTTGTAGATGCAAAGCATCAATAGTCAAAAGGCGGGGCCAAGTTATTTATGAACTTGTGAGGGAACCGGATGTATAAAGAACATTAACATTATAGAGGAAAAGAATTTATTATGACTAGATTTGTATCATTTTTGTAGAAATGAAACAAATATCGGAATTCTAGGCGCAAGCTGGAGACTTCGAAATCTCTTGGGTGCGAAGCTACTTGGGCACGCATCAGTTTGGTTACGAAGTCTCCTGATTTCATTCTATACACATAGTAGACTAGTGCCAGTCCTATGAGCCGTTTCACGCCAACAATAGATGGTGGGCGATACCAGTCTCTAATCCGTGACGTGATTGTGAGACTGGCGCTAGTCTATACACATAGTAATTTTTTCTTAGTAATTTTCCTTCCTATACTGAAAAATAAACTTTATGTCCGCTTAAAATATTTTATATATTTGAAAACTTCATGCAAATTAAAATGAGGAAGGCACGATTTTCCGCGGCAAAGGCAACATTTATATTATAACCAATCAGAATAGAGAATTATATTCAGTCCGGCCTCAGCATTTCTAACATGGCCGTCCGGACTATAGACATTTGAAACCGGCTTCCCAGATAGGCGCGGCCTGAGGGCCCAGCCAATGACAAGAAAAGTTGCTAATGAAAATGAGGAGAGACTTTCGGATCTTTCTTGTGGAGTTATCATTTTGGCTCAGTTATTTCCCTGCCCTGCTCTGATATAAATAGAAATCCTAAAAGGGCCTCTTAGGATAAATACATTATGCATTATTAAAGTACTCTTCTAGCAAGGTGTAATATATGAAAAGTAAGGAAAGAAAGAAATAATAAGCAAATTATTTTCAAACGATTCTTCCCACAACAATAATGGACTGGGAACTATCAGATTACTCAATCGTAAAAAATAAAATGAAGAAAAGACATAATTCAAATTCTTTTTTGATTTTTGATACATTTTCTTATGAGATATCTGTTAAACATGAGATCTTTTTCATGTTCTTGACTGTAATTCGTTGCAACAAAGCCAAAATCGGATGATTAGGATTCCCGTCCTGTCAAAATACCCATACACATATTTTCACATATGTAAAAACCTCAAAATAACCCTGTATTCAACTAATAACTCCATAAGCTACTGTATAACTGGTTAATTTGGCGTGTATTTAAGTTGGCGTTTTTTTTTTCAAAAAAATATTTTCCCTGTATTTATTTTGGCGTCTGGAGCAGTCAGAACAACGCCATCTATATGAAGACATACTAAAACTGTATTTTAATGCGATCTTTAATTTGGCGTTGATGGGCATTCGCCAAAAAAACCCGAATTAAAAACCACGCCAAATTAACCAGTTATACAGTACCTTGAACAGAGATCCGGGCAGGGGATTGTGAAAGGTACCAGGTAGGTAATAGCAAGCAAAACGACTGCACACCACACAACATCTTTACCATTATTAACTGAAATATTCTTCAGCGCATACATTAACCCATTAGCACTCAGAGCTGCCAAAACAGGCCTGACAATTTTGGAAATATTACTCTAACAAAGGCGTTTTGGGAAAAATAGTTGAAGTAGAAATGTTAAAGAGAAGTCAAACAACAACTCTCCTTCAAATATTTTGTGATCTTTTGCTTTATTCCCAAATTATTTTGAAAAGTATGAAAGTAGCAGACGGTACTTTCTAGGGGATCTCTGAGTTTAAATGGGTTAAGAAAGATTCGATCTGAAGATAACAATCGCCCGCGGTCGCCAAGTATTCGTTAAGAATGGTTAAATTCTGTCGAGAATTATCTAAATAGATACCGAAATAAAGCGATTTTTCTTTTGAAAATGTTTTTAAATCCACTCATTTCAGTGTTTTGGGCGAGGACATTTGGAGTTGAAAGCTGTGACATGATTTGAAAACAAAATATTCTGATGCGCATCTTGGATGTTTGCTAAAGATTTTTACAGTACAGATATTTCATTCATGCACCAGTTGACCGGACGTGAGCCAGTGCCGGTTTGTAAAATCATCCATGGATAACTTGTCAAGAGAAATTGGCCAAACACATCAATGACCCACTTAGCTTGCAAATCAAGGCTACATTCAGTTAAGAGGTTCCCCATACATCCATGCCAGCCAGGCAACCAGGGTTGTGTGTTGTTTACTATGACCGGGTTGCCCACATATTCAGTGCAGGAATTAAATGCTGGCACTGTACTATGTTTTATTTTATTTTAATATCCTCATGCATGGCCTTCCCTTATTGATCAGAGTATAATTACTGTCTATGTATGATGTGTAGCCTGTAGATCCCTTGTCCACCCTGATTGATTAAAGAAGGAAGGAATTGGTTTTTACGTCGCTTTCCACATCTTGGGTCATATCGCGACGAGATAGAAACTCGGAACCGGGAAGAAATTCCCTTCTCTTCATGAATAGTTCCAAGGGGTCTTTCAGTTGCGGAAGGACCATAGACAGCCCTCCACAACGCCGCACATTTATATAGCGACCAGGCCAACCTGGGGATCCAGCGGAGACTCGAACCTGCAAACTCACGCTTGGGAGCCAGGCATCGTAACCACTAGGCCACGGCGGATCCCTCCTGATTGATTAACCATTAATTCCTCCTATAGCTCTTTATATACTGTATGAGTGACATCTTAAAGATAACCTGAACAAGCAGAGAGAGAAAAGGAACCATCTCAGAAGCTTAGTCAGGTAAGTTCCCAGCTGGGTATCCGTGGACAATACCTAATGGCTTTAATATAATACTCAAAGAGTGTTGTAATAATTGATAGCATTTAATAACACATAGGAAAGGTACAGATGTGTTCTGGAAACTGTCACAGTGCTGCTGCCAAGGTGACTGCCTATTTTGGACTAACAAAGATGTGGCAAATGGTCAGTCGGGTTTGACCATGGGAGCAGTTGTTAGCTATGAATGACCTTGGGGAGCAGTTCTTATCTGTCCATACAATCCAGAGTCAGTATACTACAGCTTGTCTCAGTATAAACTTATATACAAGAGGCTGGTAACACTCCTAAGCAAAATACATGCATTTATATACGCATTACCTTAGATAACCAAACACAAGTGGATTCGCAACCAGCCGGTCAACCTGAACATGCTAGCCTCAACCAGTGTCAACTAATAGCCGCTAATAGGCCAGAAATTAATGTAATCGATGCGAGAGCCCTGATTGGTCCTTGTTCCCACGTGACCTCGCGTGGATGGCTTATCTGGCACTCCTGGCATGAGTCCAGCACTTAACTATAGGGCATGTAGTAATTGGTCTCTCGCTACATATCCATTCTTTTCTTCATCCAGGGCATTACAAGCCTTTGCTACAAGATGGCACTCGTGCCCTGTGTATGTTTTGTCAGAATTTAGTGAGTTCAGAGGTACAAACTGACCACCCTATTTCATTAAGTATTTGCACTCATATACCGTGACATATATTATCGAGAATTTTCATTTTATACTGTTGACCATGATGTCTTGTTTTCTAGAATGGAAAGCACTCTGGGTATAACAGGACCAGCCCTTGATTGGGTCCGTTCATACCTGTCTGACCGTACTCTTCGAGTTCAGATAGATGACTCATTCTCCGCATCACAGGAGATCCCATGGTCTGTACCACAAATAGCAGCCCGTACGAAAGGTTTTATGCATGAAAAAATAGTGCAATGAAAAATAAAGTCCATGGGTGAGAATTTCATGCATGAAGTTGTGTTCAGCCCAACTGCAGATGAACCCTTCTGGCGAAAACATCATAACTGGGGCGAAATTGTCATTTTCCCGCACGGAAATATCATTTTCATGCATGGAAATATAATTTTTTCATGAAAAAATGAAACATGAAAGATTTTCATGCCACGATTTTTTTCTGCATGAAACTTTTTTGTACGGGTGTGTTGGGCGCCCTGCCCTTATTGGTTTACCTCCTACTCTCTTGAATACTGTATAACTGGTTAATTTGGCGTGTTTTTAATTTGGCGTTTTTTGGCGAATGCCCATCAACGCCAAATTAAAGATCGCATAAAAATATATCTACATAAAGATTGCGTTGTTCTGACTGCTTCAGACGCCAAAATAAATACAGGGAAAATACTTTTTTGAAAAAAAACGCCAACTTAAGTACACGCCAAATTAACAAGTTATACAGTACTGATAGGAAAGCACGGTCTAGAACTCCATGCCAATGCAGATGATACTCAACTTATTTTCTCTATCAGACCTGTATCAGCGCGCAGTTGAAACATAGGGGAACTATTTGGAAAGCTGCCTCACTGACATCTATATACGGATGTCTCAAAATAAACTCAACCCTAATGCAGATAAGACAGACGTTCAGATACGGGCAGAATATGCTAGTATTACAATAATTGGTTTAATAGTATCAGTTCGTAATGAATCAGTCAGTGATGTTGTCGGTAATCATATGTCTGCACATGAATTAAAAGTTATCAAGTCTGCAAATTACCAAATTAGAAACATTGGAATAATAAAATTTCTCAATACTGATACAACAAAGAGTGCAATTGTCTCACTGGAGACATCACCATGGACTATTATAATGGACTTCTTTGTGGAATTACAGACAAGCTACTATGCAGACTCCAGAAAGTCCAAAACAATGCCGCCAGAGTGGTTGGTGGCTCCAAAACGTATGATCACATTAAACCAATTCCAAAAGATCCTCAGTGGCTGGCCATCAGGAAGAAGAAGATAATAATAATAATAATAATTGATATTTGATATAGCGCCCTTTCCACCTATAATGTTCAAAAGCGCTTTAGAGTCATTGGACAGTTGTCATGGTCCATATAGTCAATTAAACTTCTTTCGAAATAGCAATGTTTTCAGCTGTTTCTTGAAGTTTTGCACACTATCAGCAGCCTTGATGCTGTCAGGGAGCTCATTCCAAAGGCGTGGTGCATGGCCACAGAATACTCTGTCACCAAACCTTTTCAGATTAGTGAGTGGTATCTGTAATAAGTTCTTGGTGTTTGATCTTAGAGTCCTTGTATTGGCTTGTTTGACTAATAGTTCCCTCAAGTATAGAGGGGCAAGATTGAGTTTACGTTTCTGCTTTTGACTTTCAAATACTCGTAAGGATGTACCCCTATATACTTGAGGGAACTGTTACAGTGCCAACATTTAGTTCCTGCAATAGATGCCCGGGTAGCCCGGGCGTAATATACGACTGCGTGCCCGATAATCACCCAGTTTCCTGGGCATAGATGCATGGATGACCTCACAACTGACCATAACTTTGATTTGCAATCTACGTGAGCCATTCATGTGCTTATATTTCTACATGTTATCAATGGCTGTCTGTACAACCAGGCACTGGCAGACGTCCGGTCGACTGGTGCAGGAATTAAATGTCTGTACTGTAGTAATACAAGTATGAAATGAACCCTTTGCACTCCAAAACACATTGATATGTGACAAGACTAAAGTAGCAACTAAGATTACACACTTACCCCAGATGGCTGCACAATTACTGTATAACTGGTTAATTTAGCGTGGTTTTTAATTTGGCGTTTTTTGGCGAATGCCCATCAACGCCAAATTAAAGATCGCATAAAAATATGTCTACATGAAGATGGCGTTGTTCTGACTGCTCCAGACGCCAAAATAAATACAGGGAAAATACCCTTTTGAAAAAAGCGCCAACTTAAGTAAACACCAAATTAACCAGTTCTCAGTATTACATGGCTCCCTTAAATGTGTTATAAATTTTCAAACCCTGAAGCACGTCATTTCTTTGCATTTCCTATTCAAGGAAAAACATGCATATGCACAATAAGACATTTCATATTTGAAATATATCAATACAAGGAAACCACCTAAAGTTGAACATTGGAGAAACAAGTCTTTAATAACACATACAAAAGCATACTCCTACACTAAAATACCGCCATTGTCAACAAATGCATCAAGCCAAAATGGTGAACCGGCTATAGTCTGTCTGACTCGAGTTTGGCAATCACTTTTCCCACTTTTTGTGAGAAAACGTTCTAGTTTGCCATCCAAACTTGGCAAACCTCTTTGGAGCACTACTACGTGTATGTACAAACATACCTTTTGTCTTAGCTCCGCAAAATATTGATTTTGCTCATTAGTTCCTATTGTAAAATGTGCACATTGCCGACACTACGATCTCGCGTGTTTGTCTGTTGTGAACAATACAAATACGCGAGATCGTATTGTTGGCAATGAGCAATGAGCAAAATCAACATTTTGCGGAGTTGAGCCAAAACATATGTTTACACATATACGTAGTAGTGCTCCTAACATGTTTGCCAAGTTTGGATGGAAAACTCGAACGTTTTGTCACAAAAAAGTGGCAAAAGTGATTGCCAAACTCGAGTCAGACAGACTATTATATAATAGCGTTAATGCTCTATTTATCTGCTTATTGCATTGATTGCATTCGGCATTGAGTTTGAAAGAATCCTGATTTCAGCTTATAAGCATCCTCCTGCACTAAAATAATGATTTCCAATTCAGCGTAATTAAGCTTTTCTATAGTTAAGAACTTGAAATTACTTTGTTTGACTGGCAACTGAAGTTCTCCTCTTTCTAAGAAGGGCTTTAAATTTCCCGTAGCTACTAAGCATCTAATTTTAAACCAATCCACGAAATCCATCCTAGTGGACAGTGCGTGAATCATATTTTTGCTCAGGATCTTGAGAGTCAATATCCTAGTTTACTTTCGCCCCAGAAGATGTCACATCTTTTTTGCACAGGTAGCTGGGGCTGGTGATCCACTAAGAAATTTGCAAAACTCTTAATTGGTCATTGCTGCAGGGCTATCAGGCAATTTGACCAATTGTCATTGTTTAGGTTTTAAATGATTGCAAATTTATTGTATTCAATCAGAAACGAAAACATGGAATCATCTTGAATCCTTTGCTATATACCCTAATACCAGTCCATCATGTCTTTTCTGTCCTGACAGGAAAAGGGGTTACATACAGTAAAGCAGCTTATTCGCTTGATCAAAGGCTTATGCAATTGGGTATCTTATGCAAAACGGGAAAGTTGCACAACTGTATACTACATAACGCATGGACGTTATGCAGTATTAATACAGCAATGTGTCACTGGAGGTGGTATAATATATATATATATATAACTGAAACACGTGGCTAATATTGGGGGGGGGGGGGGGGGGGGCACCATCCGTGCTGGTATAGGCTTGACTGTAAACTGACCAAATAAAAGCAAACCGGACAGTGTGGTGCCCGAATGATTGCCTAGTCAAATCTGAGCCTGCTAATAGCTAGAGTGTTTTACGGCACGCCTAATTTCTCTGGATTTACTACAGTAGAAAAGGCAATAGTCGGGATGTCGTGAATTTACTACAGACTAAATGTTGAACCATGAAGTAGCCTTCATGTTGGAAAGAATTTCCCACCCACTTAAGACAAAATGTCAATCAATACAGTAAAATCAAAATTTGAAAGTTCCGGAAGGTGTTTACAACAGGTCGTCAATCAATTCTGTGAAGCCATCAGTCGTGAGTTTACAATGAATGAATGAATGATTGAATAAGTGTTTAATGGCACATTGACACACTGGTTATTTAGTGCCACAAGATATAAGCAGAAAGTGGTCCTTTGTCACTGTTGAAGAAGAATGGTAAAGCAAATCATTGTAGGTGAAAGAAGAAAAAGAGGGAGAGCAGAGCATTCAGATCAAAAAAGGGCCAAGGGATCTTTTAGATGCATGGTATCCATAGACAGGTCCCCGCATCCCCCTTCTATAGGACAAGCAGGGTGCCATGCCAGCTTAGGGTTCCCCGTGAGGTAACAACCTTTATTGCACACCATAAGGTGTGCCCCTTTCGGAGTTCCTGAGCTTACAGAACGTGTGTTGGAAGTTTTAATTATGCGTCAATCAGACCATATGAGAGTGGATAGAGGTATAAACAATACTTGTTGAGTGAATTTGTTCCTTCATCCCTTGACCTGTACGCCAGCCTCTTCTTTTAGCACCAGGATCCATGATCTTCGTTTGTTGTTAAGTCCATTACTCGCGTGGTGTCAAATCGTTGAGATGCGTGCAGGTCGACCACTACAAACACACACACACACACACGCACACACACACACACACACACATATATATACAGTGGAACCTGTCAGATTGAACACCTGTGTACATTGAACAACTTTTCATGTCCCGGCACACTCCCATTGAAAATCAATGGGAGGCTACCTGGACACATTGAACACCTGTCTACCTTGAACATTGAACACCAAATTTGTTCCCGCAGGCCACATTTAACCTGTTTAATTTGAGCATTCTTCACTGATTTGAAACTTTCTACTGAAAATGAGGTCAAATGAGATATATAAGATTAAGGTCTTCCGATACTCTATACCGGTGACACCTATTGGGTATTGGACAAACTAAAATAATTTATTACAATTTACCTGACATCAGTGCAAAAATTGAAAAGAAATAGATTTTTATTGAATATGTACCAATTCTGATTATACCTGCCTATTATAAATTGTATCCTATGAGTTTTTTGTTTTTGACTACAGTGATTTCCATATTCATTGAATTTGATTTTTTGACACGTTTTCAGGCATAATGTGTGATAATTCATGTGTATAAAATGGGGTTCCCTTGCTCAACAATATCTTATATAAGCATGGGTATATACGGTAACAATTGAGTTACTCTTTTCTAACATTTTCATAAAAATTTGCCCCCAAAAAGTCCTATTACACAAACTTTGACCATCTGTGGTTCGAAAACTAACACGATGACCTATCATTTTCTTTATGTCGTCTTATTAAGAGCATTGTGTATATAGTGTAGACAAAAATTGGTGAAAATTAAACTAGGCAATTCTGACTTATATCAATTTGGGGTCAAAAACTTGTTTCTCGAATTCCTTGATATTGCCCAATAATTCCTATATAACAGCAGAAAAATAGTTTAAACAAGGCAGCACAGTAATTTAGGCTGTGTCAGTATCTCTGAAGGGATACACCCACCAATGAAAGACACCAATTTTGGAGAAAGTGATGTTTTTGACATGAATTGCATTAATTTTTCAAAAATCTGTGAAAAAAAACTAAGCTGATGACCCCATGGTTTTAAGTTGTTTTGATGATCACTGTGCTATGTTCTTTCCTTTGGCAAAATTTGAGCAAAATTAAACTGATTTCTAAAAGTGGCGTAAGACCTTAACTGTTTTGTTAAGTGATATTTTTCAAATGCTGAACATGTGAAGTTTTTAACTACATGATGAAAGTGAGGTAAAGACATAGTAGATTTTGCAATAAAATGATCATGTTTCTCTAATTACCCTTGATTTCGTTTATATTTCACCCGACCTCCAAATATTCAGAACCTGGATACATTGAACACCAGCGTACATTGAACACTTTTTCATTTCCCGTGAGTGTTCAATGTAGACAGGTTCCACTGTATATATATATATATATATATATATATATATATATATATATATATATATATATATATATATATATATATATATATATATATATGTGTGTGTGTGTGTGTATTTTCTAAATTATTGAGATATTTTTGTCTTTGTTCCATATTGCATAACAGACGATACATAAAACTTCAATCTCGGCAGCTTTGTGCACATGGTAAATAAAATATATCTGAATATAGTTAGTGTCCATCGTATTCAAGATGCTATTGATCTGTTTAAGAGGAACAGATTGTTAATGAATATGGAACAAAGTCAAGTTTGGCCCATTGCGATCTGAAAATCTTCTGAGGAAACCTATCTGAACTACGCTGATCAATTAAGTATTTTCAAAACTGAACCTATTGGTCTGGGTGGCCTTGAATCTACATTTATAGAATGTTTTCTCTTTGCTATCAGTATTATGATATCAAAAAGTTTCTTTAACTTGTTGTTCAAGGCCTATACTTTGTCTTTATCTTCTATTTGCATAAAATCATATTCAAGTTCTCTTGCAAAAGTTTCAACTTAATGTATGGGCAGAAAAGGAAAGCATGTGTTATGTTTTCTTCCTTATTCATTACAATATACTGGTATACAATTCGGAGAATCTACTATGCCAATTTGGTAAAGAAACCTATTTGTTGCAATACGGTTATGCCATATCTTAAATTGAATGTTTCTGACATACATGTACATGTCTTTTGTGATTTTATACGATGTTTTGATTGACTTTCTCACATACTCTTCTCGGATATCAATTTCTAAGATTTCAGACCAATTTTTTGCTATTTCTAATTCAAGTTTGTTATCATAGTTTCCTAAAAGGGTATATATATGAGTACAGCCTTTCATACTCATACCTAGGTGTTCTATTATTGTAGGTTTATAAGGACCCTCAAAGGGATATGAAATAGTTTATTTATAATTTTTTTAATATTTCTCACAATGGTCATGGAGTCTAAGAAGTTGATATCTATATTCCATTTCTGTTGCAGCTCAATCTGGCTGAGATAATTGCCATTTGGGGACAAGATATCTCTAACATAATATATACCACTCTTTTCTATTTTTGCCATGAATGGTATTGCCGGCTCTTTGGAAAACCATATGGGTATCATGAGCTCGTTTTTAGAGGTGTCAATTCTATTGTAGGCTTCTATTAATACATCTAAATGTTCTCTCCAAAATGCATTGTTCAATTTGTCTCTAATCTTTTCTATCCAACATATTCCTCTTTTCATAAAGTCACAAATTTAACAATTCTGGAAGGCTCGTCCAAGCACTATTGCTTATTAGTGTACGTTTCACCCAGGAGAGTTGTAATGCCTAACAATGATTTTGTGATTCCAATCCCTTTTTCTGTAATGGGTATCCAAGAATAGAAGAGTTATATTTAGGAGGCTTTAGTCCCCAATATAATTCGCTGGTGAGTTTTCTGCTAGACCATATGTTCATCAACCTTTTCATTTCAGAGAGCTTTTCTTCTATGTATAAGTCAGTAATTTCATCAAAATTACCTAAATCAAATTCTATTCCTAAACTTATAAAAGATTGTGTCCATTCAAAGTCAAAAGCACATTGATTATTAATCCTGTTATCCCCATCTCCCCCAAGCTGTATAACTTTGGTTTTATCCACATTTATTTTCAAACCTGAAACAGAATAAAACCAATTCGGGGTATTTATACATTCACAATCAGATTTTAGATCATTCTCAGTACAAAGTGCCGTATCGTAGGCATAGTGTAATGTGACACCTTATGCTCAGTGCAACACAAGTTTGTGCCTCTTATATTAATATTTCTTCTTAATGCTTCCCCAAGGATTTCAACTCTGAGTACAAATAAATAGGGAGATACCGGATCACCCTGCCTACATCCTCTTTGCAGTATAATGTTATCTGAAAATTTCCTATTTTGTTGACTTTTTGACTTGGCACCCTTTGTAACTAACTGACCCATTGAAATAGCGAAGGTCCGAAATTTAATTTTGTCAAAGTTCGTCTGATAACGCCCCAGTCTATGGTGTTGAATGCTTTCTTGAAGTCTACTTATATTATAAGGCCATCTTTATTCTGTAACGTGTAACACTTATTGATAATTTCATAAGTTTGTCTATTATTTTCTCCAAGAAAGCCTCCGGCCACAAAGCCCTTTTGATCACTGTGAATCAATTTAGGTAATTTTGACTTTATTCTATTTGCTAATACTGCTGATAAGAATTTGTATGAGTTGTTTAACAAGGTGATAGGTCTACAGTTCTTTAAGTTATCACGAGGTTTGCCAGACTTGGGTATACAGGTAACTAGACCACTTAGAAGACTATCTGGTAAAGTTTCATCTTCAAGATAGCCTTGAAGTGCTTGGTAGAAGAGAGTGCCTATATATGTCTAAAAGGTTTCATAACATTCGCAAGAGTTGCCATCAGGCCCAGGGCTTTTGCTATTATCCCTTTATTTTTACTTTATTCAGACATTAATCATCTGATCCTATTGTCTAATTGTACATCTGAGTCAATTGTCTCATCATACATCTGAGTTCAGTTTCTTATTATTCTGTCTGTTATTTAAGCTGAGTAAAATGTAAAATAAGAGGTGAAAGCATCAACAGTGAAAACAAAGGAGATTTAAGCAAAACTGAGGGGTGGAAATTGAATGGTGAAGAAGGTAGGGAAGAATTCTAAAACTAACCCAAATCAACAACAACCTGACTCGGTACTTCCATAAAGAAAGTACAGACATCGACATTGACTATAAAGAATGGAAACAACAACGGTACAAGATGATGAGGATATGCTTCAGAAAAGTCATGATCAACCCAAACAGAGAGAATTTTACAAAGAGTGATGAAATGAAGGATATGATGAGTGAAAAAAAAATAAAAAATGTGACTATGTCAGTACAAACAAACGGGAAACACTGCAATACAAATAGAATAAGTGATAAAAAAGACAAATGAACAAAATCTGTAGAAATAATAAGAGTAGGCAAAACTAAAGAAAACCTTGCCAAACTTGAAATCCAATCAATTTTGCAGAATGAGGCGAAAAAACAGCAGAAGGAAGAAAATATCTCACATAGAGTAATCCGAGATGAAAATGAATATAATGTAAGAGATGAGATACAGGACACATACTACCATCGCTACTCAGGTATCCTCAATACAAGACAAACTCTGCCAAAATACCAGATAATGCAAGAAACCATCGACAAGACGTTTGAAACATATATGGAAACTGCCAAAAGCCAATGCCACAAAGAAATCAAAGAAAGCGAAATTGAAACTATAGTCAAAACACAGGACCTGGACTTGACGAAATTACCAATGAAATACTAAAGAAAGGAGGAAAAGACTAATCAGAATCCCTGAGAGCACTGCTCATGAAAATACTTAAAAAACAATGCAATGAAGGATGACGGAAAGTGAAAATTAAAAGTATCTAGATAAACAAAGGCATGAAAAAGGTGCTTAACAACCACAGCGGAATATTCCTCACTTCATATGTGCAGAAAGTGCTTGAAAGTGTCATCCTCAACAATCAATATCCAATCATAGACATAAAATGTAGGTGCAGGAATACACTATGGCGAAGTGAGGATAACAAAACAAATATTCCAGGATGACATACTCCAATCTTCAACAAACACCAATACAACACAAAAAGCAGTGATGACAATTGAAATCTTCCAGGGCGCTTACAGAATAAGGTTCTACATGAGAGAAATGCAAATGATGTGCATAAACCCTAAAGAGAGGCCAAGAACAAACTGTCCAAATCAGTAATCAGGAATTTAGTAGATGTATCTAGTACAAATATTTGGGAGACCACCTACATACTAAATGTCACTTGGACATAAACCTCGAAAAACAAGAGAGCCAAGCACAAATTGACAATATAGAAATAATAACAATTACCAAGCATACAAACACGCCAGAAAGCGACCTAAAATAGAGCTAAAACTGTTCAACAAAATATCATATGCCAAACTATTCTACAAATGTGAACCATGGACTATTATTGAGAAAAGTGATCTATAAAAACTAGATGAAATGTTGCTCGACGTGCTGAAAAAAATATTAAATCTACCTATTAGCACTCCCTGCGTTGGTATATTGGCAGAAACTGGAATACTCCAATACATGACTATGGATACGTGACGTATATCGTGATGAAACTGATGACATTTGCAGAGCAACCGAGGCAATAAGAGAGAGAATAGAACACAAGGAAATCCAACTCCTGGCAAAGCAATGAGACTCCAGAAAGAAAGAAGAAAAGAAAAATCTGAGTCCATTGTCTCAGTGAACACCATAATCCATTGTCTCCTTAAACATCTGAGTCCTTTGTCTCACTAACAATCTGGGTCCATTGTCTCATTATAATATGGTCATGCAAACCCAGGAAGACGCGCTCTTGAAACTGCTTTAGTGTAAGGAGGCTGCTGGCGATTACGGTGTAGTGGTGCTCACTTGATGAAATGTTTGGCTGCTTGAATTAATCGATATTGAATGACAATATTATTTTTCTTGTAAGCTTGGCGCACTTTCCTTTAAAGAGTTAATCTTTATTGTCTGAATACGTGCATATACAACGCAGTTTTAAACATGTCAACACTTAACATTTCAAATTCAAAGAGTTGAACGTTCATCTCCGCCATACATTGCAAATAGTAATACAACAAAAGTTTTTGTTCTAATATCAGCCTACCAATTTCAGCTGTCCCTGAGAATTTTGGATTATTATCTAGATACTAGTATTTCAGTTCAAACAGAAGACGTCCCTACAATGAATTAAATATACGGGTTCCATATTTAACATATATAGCTTATCACTACAGAACAAGTTCTAGTTAAAAAGATTTCAGTAAATAATTAATTGTCTCCAATTTCTTATGAATTTCTCTTGAGTGATGTTATTAATTGCATTGTCGGGATGACCCAGTTCATTCGATTGTTTTTAACAGAATGCTCTACAATCGCCCTTATCCAAGCTACTGATTGATCCCGAACCAATCACATTAGCACTTATACAAGCATTCACTTACGCACACAACGCTACACACTTTCTTGAAAACAATAGTTCTTAAATGTACTACATTGTGTACATGCTACTAACGTTGAAGCGATGAAATATAGTGACTTTTTACATTATTTAGTGGAATAGCAATTACGGTGAAACCCTAGAGATCTTAACACTTTTGGTTCAGAGTAAACACTATCACAATAGGAGGTGTTCAATAAACAAATTCACCATCTGTGTGGGGTTTAAATGTCAATGTTATTTTCTTTATCGTCTTTAACATACAGAGACAAAGGTAGCCAACAGTTTTGACACATGGCTCTCATCCAATAGGATAAGAGTATCCTCACTTGCCAGGGCTGCCCTGGTATTGGTACCGGTACTCAGTACCATATCAATATCGATATTGAATCGGGATATCGTATGGTATCGTTAAGATTTAAAACATACAGATATTTGATTTAATTATTGCTACCTTGACCTCTCCTCACATAGATATCTCACTATTTATTGGTAAATTTCTGAAAGCTCCCAGTAGTGCTTGCTTTCACAAGATTAGGTCCATGATAGGCATGCAGCATCCTTGACAATATTGTTAAGATATCGTATCGTTAAGGAAATATCAATGTTGTATTGTACCGTAAAAACTTTTAAGGTGCCAATCTCTGATGTTCAAAGTTTATTTCATATTGCAAAAGGGCACAACTCGGACCCAGATATTGTGTTCAGATATCCTGGGATTTAGCAAGAAGGGCTTTCGCCCTAATTCTTGTACAGGGTTTTTGATTTATGTACTTGTTGACATCTCCAGACAAACTTTGAGACAGCTATCTAGGGTTCATTTATTATCACAGTCAAATAACCAGGGTTCATAGATGTCCAACATCAAATAAAGTGCGGACATCTAATTCCTGCACTAAACGATCGGGCAGCCCTGGCAAAATACATGACCGCACGCCCGATTGCAGCACAGTTCCAGGGCATGGAACTGAATGTAGCTTTGTTTCGCAAGCTACATGTGTCATTGATGTGCTTGGCTTATTTTTCTGCACGAATTATACTCGGCTACTAAAGATTATAGTCCATGAGCTGACGTTCGAAACCCTCCCCCCCCCTGGGGAATTTCGGAGACCTATTTTTCCAAAAACCTTATACCCTCAGCTGTTCAGATCAGCTTGTCTGCACTTATATCGCGGGTGCGTTTGCCCTGGAGGGCCAATTGAAGTTCGGTACCTCCCTCATTTTAGGGGTGGGGGTGACATTTTCTAAGTGGGGCTGGTATGGACACTTGCAATACTCTGGGATACTCCAAATTTGTTGTGCTGGTCAAGTGATCCACAGGGAAAATTACCAAATACCCTTCAGAAGCACCGTATTACTATCCTAGGAAAAAAATTCAAAAAACGTCTCAAAAAATGCCATTTTTTTGCAGTTTTTTTTAGAATTTTCACAAACTTTAAGTTTTTAATAGTCAAATGAGTACAAAACCACCCCATATTATATACCTAAATTACAAGCAACCTCTTATCTGCTTAATAAAACAAAAATGAGCTCCATTGGTTGTTCGAGCGTGATTTTACAGGACTTTCTTTTCCCCTACCCCTATGTTGAAAAAATAACCGAAAAATAGCATAAAATGCTAAAAAATATTTTTTTTAAATCCAAGATGTTCCATTAACACATGTTTGGTTCTGGAAATAGTTTGAACATGACAAAGACTGATTGGGCTGAAAAAAAATGGATTGCCCAGTTGCCTGGGACAACCAAATTTTACCAAAATTTGCTAAAAATCCAGTTTTAGGCTAGAAATCAGAGTTTGAATAACAATAGGACTACTGAAAAGATATTTAAAGCTATTATGTGAGACTGTAGGTGTTCTACAATTGAAAATAGTCATAGCTGGATACATATCAATTGTTTTATTTCAGTTCAACCCTATTTAGAAGGTAATCTAGAAGGCCAAAGGTCTCGAAATGTAGTTTTACTACAATATTTGTAGTAAGTCAATGCTGGTGTGTGGTTTTAACACAGTCAGAAGATCAGGATAGACTGCTGTTGGGCCTTAACCTTCTGGAGCTTATCAACCTGGTAGCCCAGTTGCCTGGGACTGTTGAATTTTACCAAAATCTGCTTTAAATCTAAATTATAGTGTCAGAAGTCAAGTAATTTTGAGAAAGTGACCCTGTGTGCAATATCAGACCTCTTTTGTGACATGATGCTGTTTTCCTGTTGTTTGCATTCTTCATGTTTAATGATTTTGACCACTGGACATATGTGAGGGAGCCCCATCCATAATCAGAAGGAAAGCATAGGACATTTCTGTGCCCCATAGGACAGTTTTGTGCCATAAATCATACCTGTAACTCACAAAGACCAACACACATTGTTGACAGGGACCATTCAAACCATTATACCTGATTATCAAACACACCCAGAAGTTCCTCCAACATGCCATTTGATAATGGGCACAAAAATGGACACCTGTATCTCCTGCTCCCCCTCCTATACTAGCTATTTGTGGTGAACAAACAGCCTTTAGGTTGGCATGAAGCATTCAAACTACATTGTCTGAATATCAAGCTGTATCAGAAGTTGACCTCAACACATATCCTATCCCTTCTCTGTTTTCCTCAACCCTGAGAGGTGTGATACCTGTATATATTCCAATCTACTACCAACAGTCCTTAAAAGCTGGGTACATGTACCTCAAGAGTCATTCAAACCATTATCCATATCCCTAATCAGCTGGGTACCTTTAGCTCATCTGAGCCATTGAGTGGAACCCTTAAAAGTAAGTGTCATTAGCTCATCCCTGCTATACCTGATAGTAATACCTGATAGGTTTTCAGGTAACAAGCCTATTAAGTTTGAGGGTATAGGGTAGAATGGTATACAACTACAAAGCCTATTGTTGTATAGGGTAGTAGCAAGGATAAGATGTCCTAAATGAACTACTTTAGCTATGGGATATAGTTACCTAGCTATTAATGGTATGATATGAGATATAATTACTTATCATGTAAGGCTTGAGGGTAATAGCTATAGCTGGTATGGGAATCAAGTATGTAATATATGAAGATTTAGAGTAATAGATTGATGAGGTAAATGTGCTTATCTGTTATCCTGGGTGGGGGGGGGGGGGTGGTTATTGCTGGTAAGGGAAACAGGTTTCTTACATTTTAGGGTTAGGGCAATAGCCAGAATTGGACATAGATACCCAGCCAACTTAGGTTAACTAATAGTTCTTTCTGGTATAAGGTGGGGTAGAGGTATCCAAACTCTTAAGGCTGAGAGCAGTTAGCAGTTATAGCTGGTATGAGATACTCATATAATAACCTTAGTAAAGGAATAGGGATAATAGCAGGGAGGGGATATAGATGTAAGAGGTACAGGCTCCTGATTAATTTATTAGGATTTAGGGTAATTGGTGAGTAGAAATGGGTAAGCATACAAATACCCAATCCATGGTACCCAGTCTACCAGGTCTTGGACAGTAGTTAGGATGAGATACAGGATCAAACATATTAGGTATCAGGGTAATTGGTGGCATGAGGTATAGATATAGCCAGCCCATAAGAGTCTAGGGTAGTAGGATAAGACAGGTAGCCAGCCTATAGGGTGGTAGGATGATATACTGCTATAGTGACTCATGGAAATAGCCCAGATGAGATGCAGGTACCCAGTCTACAGATATTCAGAGGCAATGGTTGGAATGGCATAGTATTACCAAGCCTATAAAGGATCAGGGTAATGGATGGCATGGAATACTGGTATCATACATATTAGGAATATGGATGATATGTGGAATGAGAAACAGGTAGCCAACCTATAAGAGCTCAGGTTTATAGATTCATAGATATGATGAGAGTTTACTGGGGCTGAGGGTGGTGGCATGGAAGAGATACATGTATGCAGCCTGTACAGGGTAATAGCCAAGATGAGGTTTTGCTTCTCACCTGGTAGGAATCTGGTCTCTGGGATGATACAGGTACCAAGCTGGACATGGATCAGGGTAATAATTTGGATAAGATATATGTACTCAGCTGATATGAGATGAGGGAAGTAGATGGGATTGAATACAGGTACCCAATCGCTTAGTGTTGATACAAACAGAGGGGAATGGATAAGATATAGGTATCCATCTTTGTGCCTAGTTGGGTAATCTATTGAGAGTGGTTTATAATCAGACATTGTGTTTGAAAGCTTTCTGCCAACTAACTACGAGCTGTTTGTTTACCACAAATAGCTAGTATGGGGGGGGGGGGGGGGGGGGGGGGGGGGGCTGGATAGAGGTGTCTATAGTTGTGCCCATTCCGGCATATTGGAGGAAATATTGTGTGTGTTTGATAATCAGGTACTATGGTGTAAATTGTCCCTGACAATAATGTGTCAATAGCCCTAAATGTATATACATATGTATATATATATATATATATATATATATATATATATATATATATATATATATATATATATATATATATATATATATATATATATATATATATGTTATATATATATATATATATATATATATATATATATATATATATATATATATATATATATATATATATATATATATATATATATATATATATATATATACACATCATACTTGATTCTCATACCAGCTATTACCCTCAAGCCTTACAGGGTAGGTAACTATATCTCATACCATAACACTACTAATTAGGTAACTATATCTCATACCATAACACTACTAATAAGGTAACTATATCTCATTGCTTAATTAGCTCATTTAGGATATCTAATCCTTGCTACTACCCTATACAACAATAGGCTTTGTAGTTGTATACCATCCTATGTCAATGACTAGGATGAGATAAATGTACCAAGCTGATTAGGGATATGGATAATGGTTCGAATGAGGCATATGTACCCACCTTTTAAGGATTGGTGGTATTAGGATTATATACAGGTATCACACCTCTTAGTAGGATTAACCCTGGAAAAGAGAGAAGGGATAATATACAGGTATCCATCTTTATGCTTCTTGGAGGGTTGCGTCGAGTTCAATTTTGGTACAGCTTGGTATTCAGACAATGCAGTTTGAATGCTTCACGCCAACCTAAAGGCTGTTTGTAGTATGGGAGGGGGGGGGGATATAGGTGTCCATTGTTGTCTATTCAGGCATATCGGAGGAACTATTGAGAGGTCTGTTATTGCACATAGGGTCACTTTCTCAAAATTACTTCTGACACTATAATTTAGATATAAAGCAGATTTTGGTAAAATTCAATAGTCCCAGGCAACTGGGCTGCCAGGTTGATAAGCCCCAGTAGGTTAGGGCCCAACAGAAGTCTATCCTCATCTTCTGACCCTGTTAAAACCACACACCAGCATTGACTTACTACAAATATTGTAGTAAAACTACATTTCGAGACCTTTGGCCTTCTAGATTACCTTCTAAATAGGGTTGAACTGAAATAAAACAATTGATATGTATCCAGCTATGACTATTTTCAATTGTAGAACACCTACAGTCTCACATAATAGCTTTAAATATCTTTTCAGTAGTCCTATTGTTATTCAAACTCTGATTTCTAGCCTAAAACTGGATTTTTAGCAAATTTTGGTAAAATTTGGTTGTCCCGGGCAACTGGGCAATCCATTTTTTTCAGCCCAATCAGTCTTTGCCATGTTCAAGCTATTTCCAGAACCAAACATGTGTTAATGGAACATCTTGGATTTTTAAAAATATTTTTTAGCATTTTATACTATTTTTCGGTTATTTTTTCAACATAGGGGTAGGGGAAAAGAAAGTCCTGTAAAATCACGCTCGAACACCCAATGGAGCTCATTTTTGTTTTATTAAGCAGATAAGAGGTTGCTTGTAATTTAGGTATATAATATGGGGTGGTTTTGTACTCATTTGACTATTAAAAACTTAAAGTTTGTGAAAATTCTAAAAAAAACTGCAAAAAAATGGCATTTTTTGAGACGTTTTTTGAATTTCTTTCCTAGGATAGTTATACGGTGCTTCTGAAAGGTATTTGGTAATTGTCCCTGTTGATCACTTGACCAGCACAACAAATTTGGAGTGTCCCAGAGTATTGCAAGTGTCCATACCAGCCCCACTTAGAAAATGTCACCCCCACCCCTAAAATGAGGGAGGTACCGAACTTCAATTGGCCCTACAGGGCAAACGCACCCGCGATATAAGTGCAGACAAGCTGATCTGAACAGCTGAGGGTATAAGGTTTTTGGAAAAATAGGTCTCCGAAATTCCCCAGGGGGGGGGGGGGGGAGGGTTTCGAATCGAACGTCAGCTCATGGACTATTAAGCCTTAAGGATTTTTATTTTATTTCTGTACATAAACAAACAATAAACGAGTATTACAAAAAGGACTGCAGCATACAATTAAGAATACAAGGATAAATACTTTTTTCTCACTCCCATTCACTCAAGCATGTCGATAAGTTCCTTATATATATTTTTGCAGGATGTTTGAAAGGTATTATCTTTCCAAATAATTTTGATATCAAATTTCTCGGCCTTTATAAAATTCTAGACAGTTTATTTGATTTCTCTAATATCAACCCTTTTCCCTATTTGTCCTTTCTGAAAGATAGCTTTTATTGTTGCGGATATGATCATATCAATAATTCTGTTATTTTCACAATTACCAAATATTTTTACAATATCAGACATTTTAGAAATATTTGTTTAGCTTTGTCGTAACGCAACTTTCAATGTCTTGCCATATTCTAATTGTCTTGGCGCATTTTATGAATGCGTTTATTACTGTTTCATGATCTTCATTACAATATGGACAATGAGAATGTCAACTTTGTTCATATCTTTCAGGATCTTATTTGTTGCTATGCAGTGATGTAATAATTTGAAACGAATAGTTTTGGTATATATACATTTAGTATTTAGGTATGCCCTAAGGTTTATACCACATGCTCTTCTCTATACATGACAACTTTACATGTACATCGCATTTGCCTACCTGAATATCATGAAGGGTTATAAGGTGCACTGACAAGTTATGCAAGAAATGTGAATTGGCACATGGACTTGACAGGCACTTATGGAAATGCCATGTTATGCCTATACTAATTAGTTATTGTGGAATAATAACAGCATTTATCTCAAGTTTCTGCACCGCACCGTAATCGGATATGTACATGGAACTAAATATCCTCAATACAACTATCCCTATGTCTCTAAGGTGTGTTATCGTACCACAGGTGTTATCCTAAGATGTTGCTTGCAGACCACACTTTGCCATCTGCTGACGTCACATTTGGATATATAATCATTTTCTGCAAAACATCGATACAGTCACAGCTCCAAGACGCAAACACAGCTGATATGATCATGCCTTTTCTTTGTGCAAAAAGTATGCTAGCTTTGGCAATGGTTGCCATAATTTTGACAACGGTTAGATGTTCTCAGTTAATGCTAACCGATTGTTACATCGATGATTTTTCTATCAGATGTAATAATAAAGGTAACATTTCAAGTCTTTCACTTAAGAACTATACGGATAAAACTAGCCGTAAGATATTCTACATGACCGGGAGCGACTTCTTTAATCCGGATATCCGAACGACAGAGTGGTCCCATATGCCGAGACGTGCATTCCGCGGTTTACAGGTGAGTGCAACTTTCAAACTAAGGATCGTTTAATTGGTTCACTATTTGCTTTACAGTGGGACATGTTTTCATATCTCATAGCATAGCACAATTCAGAGGTGGCCTATTGTGTTACTATCATATTATAATTTACTACATAATGTATTCCTCATCAGAACACGTCTCAAGCAATGTGTACTTTATATAGGATGAAACACCAAATGAAAGCTGGGTAGAGGTATACCTGAGTCAAAGAAATTGACCATGGAAGCTAACTTAAGACGATAAGCATGTACTTTATGACAAGTATTTTATAAGGTTTTAAGCAAAAACACACCATTTATCTTATAGTAGCATTCCATAGGAAAGCCAGACAACTGTCCATGTTTCGAGTTTTGTTGATATCCATTTTTTAAAACTCATTTGTTATTTTCTATAAACTATAGATTTGTTAGTTTTTAGTTCTTTTCAGTGCTTTTTTTAACTTTTCCTTAAATACGTTTAATTATCTATTAAATCATTTTGATTTAGGTTTCATGAATTTGATCAAAGGGCATTTTTATTACAGGGCCTTAGCCACTGCTGTTGTGTGATGTACAGGTAAAAATATGACCTAGCTTTTTGCTGCTCCTAATTGGGAATTGGTTCTTTCATTTTTGATTAATACGTAAGGGGCCTGGATACGTGCATTTCAATTTAGCATATATTTTGATTTGAGAGGGGTTGAGGCCTTATATAACGATACAGCTCATTAGGCATTGACCATTGGATATATTTATGGGCATGTACGTTTGGGGGAAAGCAATCTGTCCCCGAAAATTAAAAAGAAATCTGTGTCTAAATATTTGGAAAAGATCTGTTTCTGGGAGAAAAAGTCTCATCTGCATTTGATTAATCCTAATTTCAAGTCCAGAAAATGACTGAAAATGCATCTAAGAGTATCTATATCCTTAAAGCCTCTCGGGGCCTTAAGCAGCCCTAAGACTCCAAGCTCCTAGGAGCATCGCTCTCGCATACCATGACACCGACAGCATTCAGCTCACTAAAAAAGCCTTCCACTTTCAAAGGCAATCAAAATTCCTTTGATAGTCTGCTTTAAACCGACTTTTGTTAATTTCGTCAAAATTGTATCACTTCTGAAATTCACCTACAAAGCCACGTGTTACGACTTAATGAAAACAATACATATTTGTTGCAAATTAACATCCATACCGAGATAAGAATAGTAAATACAAAGATAATTCATAGACTGCAAAGAAAGGCTTATCTGACAACAATACTGGGCAAAAGACAAACGAAACTTAAATGGCAAATAAAAAATATCCAAGTCTGGAGAGTGTATCTAGCAGTTACCAGAAAACAAAAGCAAAAAGCAATTACAATGGAAATTGGAAAAAGGAAAATCTTTCTTTGGAAAATGTGCATATCTACAGAGTATTTCTGAAAGGTAGTGCAATATGAGAAAATACTATCATCAAACATTTGATATTTGATATTTTCTCTTGCCCCTACACATGATTAAAAAATCATGTCACACAAAATATAAAAAATATGTCTCTGACAATTTGAAAAGAAAATCTGTCTATGAAAGTTCTACATGCTCCCCCCCCCCCCCCCCACCCTCCTCCCTCCCAGCAGGATATCAAACGATTGATGCCTAACAATTTTCAGTTTTTAGAATGGCCTTGCTGGATTTTGTTTCTATTTATGTCTCTCTGACAGTAAGTGGTTACCCTGTTGAATACAATGAGAAATGTATCAATCCTTGGATGAAAGAGACTTACAACAAATAGAGCTAGATAATACATCATTTGTCTTACTACAAGAACACTTATTTTCATGAGTGTAACACTATATGGTAGGACACTTGAAATCTAGATAGGACATTACTTTTCTCAAACGTAATGTCCTTGAACAATTCATTCTGGATAAATGTGTCCATGGACATCGTGTTCCAGCAAAAAGTGCCCATCAGGAGGTGAGGTGAATTAAGAAAATTTGCCCGCATGGGGATTTTCTTTTTCATGAATCCATTCTTATACTCAAGTGTTTTCATCACATTCTTCCTCAGAAATTAATTTTTCTGGTCTGGTTTGGTCAATGTACATTTTTCTTGAATAAATTAGGATGAACATGGCAGTTTGAAATACTAATTTACAAAGCTTCCTAAACTCTCTTTCAAAAGGCCCCACTTTGCTCTGAAATTCGAATGAGGACCACCTCTTAATAATGATTTTAGAAGGTACATAAACAAAGAAACTTTTATACAAAGTTTGAAAAGAAATGGCAACGTCAACAGTTAATAAGAATTCTGTCTTTAATTTCTGCACAAGTAGTCGTCATTCAGCATCTCATATTCTGGTAGTTTGTTTTTACCCAACTACCCTTTATCATAGTAATAGACATGCATATTCAAGATTCACGTATACTCCTTTCACGGCTATTCTTGGCTGACGTCATAGGTGAAGATTCGTATCTATGCTTAGCCAGCCAAGCGATGATCAGGCCCACTTTTCAAACTGTGTTGTCAGGTCTGTTATCCTTTTTGTGCTCACCTGTATTAAGCCAAATGCTGTAGGTGGCTAATTAAGTCATTACAAAATGATGGAAAAACCTCTCACCTGAGAGTATTCATTAAGAGCCATCCAATGAATACCAACTTGAAAGGGTTTAGATAACTTTCAGTAATATTTGCGTCCTTGTGCTTCGGACGAAAGTAGCTTCATCATTGCAAAGGTTAAATGGCAACTCTATATTATGTTGTCTTTACTGAAGCTAATGTGACTTGACATTTCTCTTTTGTTTTTCAGCTGAGAGAAATTAGTGTGCCCTATATCTTACTGAAGTCGATGCACGAGGACACATTTGAGGACACTAATGCCACGCTTACGATCCTTTCATTGGAGGGAAATCTTCTAGACAGCATACCATCGCACAGCTTTAGAACCTTAGGAAACCTAAAGAGACTAAATTTGCAGCTCAACAGAATAAATCAACTGAGGAAAAGTGGTTTTCAAGGCCTGGGAAAACTCTTGAACCTAATCCTGAGAAATAATATGATATCATCTATCGAGGAAGGCTCATTTGAGGGTTTGGATTCCTTGACTTCTCTAGCACTCAGAGGTAACCCTTTGATAATCATGGCAGAGCTTTCTCATTTGTTGCAGATTAGACAGATCTACCTGGAGCTCTGTCTTCTGGAAATCATTCCTGGCCCAATTTTCAAAATAAAAACAGATGTACGGCAGGTGTTTATGAACAAAAACAATATTTCTGAAATACACCAATCAGCATTTGCTTTTATGGAGAACACAACACTTTTGAATTTACAAGTGAACAAATTAACTACTAAGGAGATTTGCGGTTCAGTTTGGTTGCCTCTTAAGAATTTGAAACACCTTTATCTTGACAATAATGCTATTTCATTTATATCCTCTTATTGCTTCAGCAACCTCTATTCTCTTAGGACTCTTATCCTAGGACGAAACAAAATCACACATGTAAACAAGAATGCCTTTGCTGGGATGAGCTATTTAGAAAACCTAAGTCTTGAACACAACAAAGTACATCACCTCACTAATGCTTCATTTAGGGGACTTGGTAATCTTAGGGATCTTAGTTTGGCATCGAACCAGATAGAAAGGATAGAGAAATCAGCATTACGGTATTTAGATGCATTGGAGTATTTGATATTATGGGGTAATGCTCTAGTTAGCGTTGAAGGGTTGTGTTATTCAGAAGAACTGAATCTCACTAATGTGAGGACTTTAGACCTCTCCAGCAACAAAGTATTGTCCATACCTCCAGGCTGCTTTGATCATCTTGTTTCTCTTGAACGTCTGTATCTTCACGGTAATAACATTTCTGACTTAGATGCCAATGTATTTAAAGGACTAGCGGTGCTGGAAGTATTGTTCCTTGATCATAATAGAATGCAGGTTGTTAAAAGTGGTGTGTTTAATGGGTTAAACTATCTGAGGGTCCTTGATCTGAGTTACAATTATGTGCACACAATAGAGTCTCAGGCCTTCAGCGCACTGCTAATGTTAGTGGAATTAGGCTTACAGGAAAATGCTCTGTTAAAAATATCACCAGACGTTTTCCCAGTAAATTGTACCACATCTTGCTCATTGATAATCAATATTAATTCGTTGATATGCAACTGTTCCTATTCTTGGATTGTAAATGAAATGAACTTTTCACCTAGATCAAAGATTGATTGTATTCAACCAACAGCCAAGACCATAAAGAAAGTAGATAGATTGGCTGACTTTACAACTGAAAATTGCATCTTTGACAAAACATCTGATAATGAGTTCAACTCCTCACTCCTGGACAATAACACAGCATTGGTTTTAGACCCAGTCCATAGATTGCTGCTCTTTGCTGTAGCAGGAGCTTTAGTGGTAGCCTTGATAATCATTTTTGCTATACACAAAAGTCAAAGTATTAAGAGTTTCTTCTTATTGCATTGTGTCAAGCATCAAAGTGTTGCAGCTACTAACAATGCTGAGGCTGACACGCCCTGTTAACGCATTCATACCTGAGATATTTGCTAGGATTTGTCATGTCATTTGGAATTATAGTCCTTTTGACAAAAACAAAGGCTAAGAAGAATTACAACTAGAAAGTGAATTTTGACTTTTTTTGAATATCAAGAAACTTGTCTATGGCATGCCCGTTGCACCGAAATGTTCGAGATAGAACCAAATGGGTGGAAGAGTACCAAGATGGTGAGAAAGAGGACCAAGAGTGAGAGATTAGAGAAAGAACAAATTAATGATTTTGCAAATACCCTGAATAAATGTGCAACCTGATAGCAGAAGAGCAATCTGACAAGGCCTAGTGGTTACGATGCATGGCTCCCAACCTTGAGTGTGGAGGTCTAAGTCTCCGCTGGATCCCCACAAGCAGGTTGGCCTGGTTGCTATATAAATGTGCAGCATTGTGGTGGTGCACAGGTCAAACAGGGAACTTTTGGATTTGTGATGACGTCACCTGTGTTACCTACCTGGACTGGTTGATATCTTAACAATATATCATTCTCAGTTTACAACCAGAACGGAATCAGCTATTTCTAGAAATAACGAATATCCCGAGTGGGTCTGGCATGGTTGCTATTGAAGAAGAGCGTGATATCTTATCATTGTTACTTGGCAAGGCTGTCCCGAATCTAGATATGCAACAGCTAGAAGAGCTGTGGGTAGTAATGGCTAATGGTATTTATGCTATGTACAGGTGTAATCTAAGGTTAAAAATGGGCATCGGTTAACCTGATGTAACCAATACACAAATGCCTGGTAGAAAAGAATAGACATATGCTCATGTTTAATTGGACAACGAGTTTGATAAATGGAATGTTTGATTCTCACTTTTAATGTGAGAGTCTGTCTATTATTTATTTAACACTTTATTTGTATTTCACTTACTAAGTTTGCTTTTGTGTTATTGTATGTTTCTATCATGTGATATGTATATTTTTTGTGACCAACGTCACAGTCAATAAACTATGTATATAGTTGGGAACCTACACATGTTTTCATCTTGGTGCTACCTTTTGGAATCATGGTTCTCCCTCTGACATATTGGATCTCGCCCTCTCACTCTTTGTTCTCACTATCTCCTTCATGGTTTCCTTTTTGAACTGATGCAGTCAGTATTATACTGTGCATCTTTCAATTTAACATAAATATGTAAAAGACAGTTTCACAAAAAGTTGGTATTTTTTATATCCGATACATTTAATTGTCATAGTAAGTGTTTATGTAGTAGGAGTTGTACATGGAGGTCTCCCAGTGCTTACCTACACTACTATCTCTATTATACTTTTCTACTGTTTGAAGGATACTGTTGGCACTGTTATTGATTCGAGTTTTGAATTGGTAAACATTCTTCCAGGTAAGTTCCCTGAAACTAGGTATTCTATTCAGAACGAACATCTCTTTGGCACTGCTATCTCCTCTTAGGTGTAGAAGCCACCTGAGGGTATTGTTATAATAGACTCTGAGCGAGTTGTATGCGTTTCTAGCAAAGATACACCACAGAGGGGCACAATACAGTACAGTGCAATAAGCTCTAAAGAGGACGAGCCTGACTTGTTCCGAGTATCTTTGAAACTTTCTGATCAGCATGTTAGCTCTGCCACATAATGATCTGTATTGACATTTTATATCCTCATCATCTGACAGATCAGTCGCTATCATACACCCTAGATAACATGTTTGCGACACCAGTTTCAATAACTTTCCTTATAAATACAATGGTGGGAACTCAGATGTTCTCATGGATGATGGTTTAAAGATCATATATTCAGTTTTCTTTATATTATAAATAATGATATTATAATCTTACCTATATTATTATTAGTGCGATGGTATTATTGTATATATAGATATTGTATTACTGAGTATTGCATTATGAATATTGAATCGTTAGAGTAAAACAATGTGATTGCCTTATCCCCTTATGAGAAAAAAGTAATGCTGTTCTGTTTAATTAAAACAACTATAATTTGTTTCATAGTATTATTGTAAAAACAGGTTGAGTATTGTATTATGACTATTGAATCGCTATAGTAAAACTATGTGATCACCCTTTCCCCTTATGAGAAAATGTTAATGATGTTTTTGTTAATTATTATGAATGAATAAAAATCAGTTCCCTCGGGCAACAACAAAAATGTTTGCTTATTGTTTATTGTAATACATTTATCATTGCGCATCTGGCGCAGCTGGTTCAGCATGCGCAAAATGAATACAAAGACAAATAGAAAAAGATGATAAAACACAGACAAGCATTTTCAACAGGAGTTAATCTTAGATAGTCACGAAATACAGGTACTTTCACATTGAACAAATACAAATCTTATGAACTGTGGGGTTGCCAGCATGATTGTAATCCCCGAGGGAGCTTTGTCATCCGAGGGCAAAGCCCGAGGGTGACAAAGCTCCGAGGGGGATACAATCATGCTGGCAACACCAGAGAAATGTTGCATTTGTTTTATTATACCGAAAAACGTCATACCACGCAGTCTTGTGATATCCTCCTCCCCCACTTTGGGTGCTGCCATTACTGCTAATTAAGCACTCATAAAAGCTACGATGAAAGGTTAATGTTATTTTCTTTATCGTTGTTCTCAACAATAAGATAATTCCATTGTTGACGGCGGCCTTCTGCTCAGGCCTTGACATACTTTCGCCACGCGTGGGGATCTTGAAAGCATGACGTCCTCAACTATAGAGGGACTCATGAAACGGTAGGTTTACAATTCACGGTTCATTGACAACGGGTGTCATTACGTCGAATGGTGAGCGCTGTTAAGGAACCTACAGAGAAACAGGTAGCCAGCATTTTTGACACATGACTCTCATCCAATAGGATAAGAGTATCCTCACGTGAGGTATAATAAGTAAGAATGTTTCGACAGGAAACGGAAGGAGATAGACTCAAGACGAATACGACAAAAAAGACGTGAACACA
>OZ012701.1:12122409-12156469 GCA_963942565.1 Maea johnstoni
TATATATATATATATATATATATATATATATATATATATATATATATATATATATATATATATATATATATATATATATATATATATATATATATATATATATATATATATATATATATATATATATATATATATATATATATATATATATATATATATATATATATATATAATATGTGTGTGTGTATGTGTGAGTGTGTATGTGATAGTAGGAGGAGAAGGATGAGGAGGAGGAGGATCTATGGCAGCAGCCTGTTGCTTGGCTATGGGTCTTCTCGTGTCGTCATTAATGCTGACCTATACCACCGCCACTATCACCACACATCTGCTCCCTCTACTATACCCAACAAATCTTCGAAATCTTCGAAGAAATGTCCTCGATCTACTGCAAGACCGAGGAAAGGGGGTTAGGGGGTCAGGCACGAACGTTCCAGGGACCTACAAACGGGGATGTGTTAGCAGGAATGGGAGCTAGAAATTGACTATTTTTTTTTACTTGGATATACAATTAATTGCTGTCAGATAATTTGATAACTGTCATATCCTCTAGCAGTTAATTGACATATACTAGTTGTCTATATATATATATATATATATATATATATATATATATATATATATATATATATATATATATATATATATATACATATATATATATATATATATATATATATATATATATATATATATATATATATATATATATATATATATTTATATATATATTTATATATATATATATATATATATATATATATATATATATATATATATATATATATATATATATATATATATATATTTATATATATATATATATATATATATATATATATATATATATATATATATATATATATATATATATATATATGTGTGTGTGTGTGTGTGTAATTCCATCTGTCTATCCATCTATCTATCTATTTATACTTGCATATGTGTTTGTATGGCTTATGTTTGTACGTATACATGTGTGCTTTTGTGTGCACGTACACTCATTTTCCTCTGGCTGTTAGTTAATTAGCATCTGCTAGTTGTCGTTATCTAAATTCCTATTCCATTCTTTCAAAATATTCCATCTTTAATTTCTATCCATCTATCGATCTATTCATGCTTGCAGGTGGGTATGTATGTGTGTGTGAACGTAATCTTGTGTGTGTTTGTGTGCAAGTATGTGTTATATAATAAAGTCCCTCAATAAGGTTACGTCACAGTCTAGTGATGAACGTATTCAATACATTCTGTCGGGGATATGATGTAAATGGGTGTTCCTTGTAATCAACACGTATTAGTGCCAACTCCTGTATATACATATATACGTTCCAATGCTGCGGCCACTTGTCTACGTACAGTACAGACATTTGATTTATGAAGCAGTCGACCGGACGTCTGCCAGTGCCTGGTTGTACAAACACCCATGGACAACGTCAAAAATAACCAAGCACATCAATTTATCACGTTGCTTGCCAATCAAAAAGACGTTCAGTTGTTGAAATTTTACAATGGTAAACACGAGCTGCCCCGCTCAAAGCCCATTACTGCTTAAGAGTACAGCTGGATCTATGCCACTTTTGATAATAAATATGGAATTATAAAAAAAATGATTTTGCAAAATATTTGAAGGATAGTTGTAAGCAACATTCTGATGAAAATGTTCTCACCAAATATTTTCCTAATCATAATTGAGTGCTTGAATTCGCTAATTTAAAGTTGTACACTTACCCTCCAGCAGGGCTGTAAAGCGAATTAGCACTCTAAATTAAAGCCGTATTCGGTATAGGATGGCCAGTGGCAATCTTAAATGGGAGAGCGAGTGTCTAGTAAGTGCACATTTACAGTACAGCCATTTCATCTCTGCACCAGTCGACCGGACGTCTACGAATGCCTGGTTGCATAAAACGCCATGCTAAGATGCCAAGAAAATAATCCAAACACATCAATGACACATGTAGCTTGCGAATCAAAACCTACTTTCAGTTGTAAGGTCATCCATACATCCATGCAAAGGAAACTGGGTAGCAATCGGGCATAGAGTCGTTTATTATGCCCGGACTGCCCATGCATTTAGTGCAGGAATTAAATGTCGGCACTGTAGGAGCAATTCCATATGCCCATGGCCTTGAATAGGCCATAGCAAAGTGTCTTGATGCCTGCCTCTGCACCAGTGCAAGGGGGCCAATCTTCCTCAAATTAAAATAAGCCTTAATTCACCCTTATTGGCTTCCAAATGTTCAATCAGAAAAGATCAGATCTTATCAAATCCGTCCCTCATTTGAAAAAAATATTTATCTATTTTATATTTTAAAGAATATATATTTTTTTAATTTTTTAAAAATTTATTTTATATTTTTCAAATATTTTTTTAACATTTTATTATATAAATAATCTTCACTTGGGAAAAGCAGACGTTCACTGAGTGCATTTTTTGGAGTAAACCATCATTCCCATAGCTTTGAAAAAGGGGACAAACAAGTGCCATTATGTAAGGATGGATGAATGATTTCACTGTCTCCACGGCTTTGGTGGCAAGGGAAAATTCATTGTGGAGAAGGGGCATGCTAGTACATGGAAGGGCTTTTATGCACTTTCAGGAACACGCTGCACGGGTCCCCTTGGCGTCACGGAGGTGAACAGGACGACCCTTGTGGCGCGAGGCGGGATCGCATCCAACATTCTCTAATGTTTCTTTTTCAAGAATTGATCGATGTTTATTTTTTCATTCATATATATATATATATATATATATATATATATATATATATATATATATATATATATATATATATATATATATACATATATATATATATATATATATGTTTTACGTTCCCAATTTGAGCAGATACGAACAGCTGCTGAGAGTTTATGTTTCTATGTGATACATGGATTGTCTGATACTCTTGTCTGCAGTGCATCTGGCCTCTGGGAAGAAAGAGATATATCCTCATAAATCAATAATGATAAGAAATATGAACAGTTTGCAAGTGCAGATTGTATTCATATATTGTTTGGACAAACAGTTATGCATCCGGTTATCAAATGATGGTGACCCTCAATAAAACGTCAACATCAAGGCCTGATAGACACGCACACACACACACACACACACACACACACACACACATATATATATATATATATATATATATATATATATATATATATATATATATATATATATATATATATATATATATATATATATATATATATATATATATATATATATATATATATACATATTTATATTTATATGTATATATATATATATATATATATATATATATATATATATATATATATATATATATATATATATATATATATATATATATATATATATATATATATATAGGTTTATATAGGTACATAACACATATATATATATATATATATATATATATATATATATATATATATATATAGGTTTATATAGGTACATATACACACATATATATATATATATATATATATATATATATATATATATATATACATAAAAATGGATCCGCAACACTTGCGATTGCATTTTATACATAGTATCGCCAGTAGGAGAGAAATTTTGTATTTTTTCTTCCTGTTCTTCTATGGGCCCTATAAATTCAAATACAGACGTTGTTTGAAATATAAAGATTTTGCTGTGCTGAATCTGCATATCTTTTTCCTTAAAGTGTTATCTTATTTGGTTATGTAGATAAGTAGATATACTGTGGGGACTAGGAGCATTGCTATTATTACAAAGGCCTTGTTATCGTATGTTACCTCTTGCCCTAACAGTTAGCATGAATGAAGATCTTGCAGGAAGAGTTTGAGTGTAATTAACATTACTTTTTAAATTAATATATTTGATTATATTCATCAGAAGTTCTTAATATCAATTGTTTTACAATGCACTTATTGGCGGGGCCATCAGGCCGCGCCTACCTGGGAAGCTGTTTTACGATGTTCATGGGCAGACGTCACGTGCTCTAAATCCTGAGGCCGGACTGAATATAATTCTCTATTCTGATTGGTTATAATATAAATGTTGCGGACATAAAGTATATTTTTCGGTATAGGAAGGAAAATTACTAAGAAAAAAATTACTGTGTGTATAGACTAGCGCCAGTCTCACAATCACGTTACGGATTAGGGACTGGTATCGCCCACCATCTATTGTTGGCGTGAAGCGGCTTATAGGACTGCCACTAGTCTACTATGTGTATAGAATGAAATCAGGAGACTTCGTAACCAAACTGGTTCGTAACCAAACTGATGCGTACCCTAGTAGCTTCGCACCCAAGAGATTTCGAAGTCCCCAGCTTGCGCCTAGAATTCCAATATTTGTTTCATTTCTACAAAAATGATACAAATCTAGTCATTATAAATTATTTTCCTCTATAATGTTAATGTTCTTTATACATCCGGTTCCCTCACAAGTTCATAAATAACTTGGCCCCGCCTTTTGACTATTGATGCTTTGCATCTACAACCGTACTTGTATCAATATTCACATTTCAGTTCCTGTTATCACACATCTTTTAAATTGAACATAAAAGAGAGAGAGCAATTAGTTAATATATAGAAAATACCAATCAGTCCTTAGATGTGAATTCTATTATCACTCGATATTGTGGCTGTTCACTATGTTATATATTGTTATATTTTTCACGTAATGTATTTCTGTGTAAATAAAAAGCCTGTCGCTTATGGTACTTTTTCAAGAGAAGAAGAGAAGGGGATGTGCACGCCCACCCTTAAATCAATAAAAAACTAAGGGCACATGGGGATGACTTGACACTACGAAAACTTTCCCCCAATTTGCCCCTAAGTTAAAAAGCTAATTGAATTTGACAAGGGGTCATCTCTCACTGAGGAAAAGGGGAAGTTAAGTAAGTGCCTTTACAGAGTTATAGAATAATTTATTATGCCCATGGCCTTAAATAGGGGACCTCCAGGTGCCATGATTGAGAGGGGTGAGCGATAATAGGGAACACCCGAGGGCCATAGCATAAGAGTGAGTGATAAACCATTCATAAGCTAACCCCTGCTGTCTGCGCATGCGTGCCCCGGGGAACAAGGGTGAACATCCTTTTAATTAAATATAAAAGTATGGAGGAGCGATTTAATCATTATATAGAAAATGTCACTTAGTCCTTGAAATTGAATTAGATAAGGATGAACATCCTTTGGATGAGTATATAATATGGAGGATTGTAGAGTTTAGTCGTTATATAGAAAATGTCATTTAGTGATAAACCATTCATAAGCTAACCCCTGCTGTCTGCGCATGCGTGCCCCGGGGGACAAGGTGAACATCCTGTAAATTAAATATAAACATATGGAGGAGCAATTATATAGAAACTGTCATTCAGTCCTTGGGTTTGAATTAGATAAGGGTGAACATCCTCTGGAATGAGTATATAATATGGAGAATTGGAGAGAAATCTAGTCGTTATATAGAAAATGTTATTTAGTCCTTGGATTTGAATTATGAGTCCATCCCCTGCCTCTCTAAACCAGGTTTATGAAACCATTCCTGTCTTAGACAACAATAACAAAATTCTCTTTAAAATTCAGGAACGATCAAATTGTTTTAGGGAGTGCCTTTAGCTATATTTTACAAAACACGTTTTGCCCATTGTTTAACTGATGAAAGGATGGATGGAGATAGCGCTGTCTCCTCAGCTAAGGGGTGGGTGGTGGGGGGGGGGGGGGGAGACATATATATATATATATATATATATATATATATATATATATATATATATATATATATATATATATATATATATATATATTTATATATATATATATGTATATATATATATATATATATATATATATATATATAGGAGACGAAAGTTTAGTACATTTTATGAGATAAATATAGAAACATCCCACTCTACGTGTCGCTTAAACACGGCACTTCCAAAAGAGGATGATTAAGTAGTAGTTCATATAGTAGTAGTAGTAGTAGTAGTAGTAGTAGTAGTAGTAGTAGTAGTAGTAGTAGTAGTAGTAACAGGAGTAGTAGTAGTAGTAGTAGTAGTAGTAGAAGAAGAAGAAGTTGTAATAGTCGTAGTAGTAACTGTAGTAGTAGTACGTATTAGGTATATATATATATATGTATGTATGTATGTATGTATGTATGTATGTATGTATGTATGTATATATATATATATATATATATATATATATATATATATATATATATATATATATATATATATATATATATATATGGGTATGTGTGTATGTGGTCTTTGTTGCGTCTCACGCAAATTATATGTTCCATTTTCCAGGAAAATGAGCCAAGCAACCAGCCGTTGCATGAAATATATTTACCTTCCATCTGTAGAGTGAGGATAAACTTTTCTTTTTACCCTCCCTCTAAAGTGGAGAGCAAGTTTTCCTCTTTCTTTTCTCTTCCCCCAAAACGATGATAATATAAAGTTTCTCACCCCCTCCCCCAAAAAAAAGCCATGAAAAGAAAGTTTTTTTCTCCAAAAAGCGATGAGAAATAAGTTTTTCTCCCCCCCCCCCTAAATAAAATGAAATGAGGGTCGTGAAAATGAAGAATTTGTTATTAACTCTTTCACACTTTTACCATACTAAATTAGATTTCACGACCGTCAATAAATTCGTCTAATGACCATTACTCTACTCATAGGCTGCTGGGAAATCATGCCTGCTTTTTATGATCTGACATACACATTAAATTGGTCATATGATGTACTTTTATTAGGAAATCATAATCAAGATTGTTATGATTAAACTAAGAACTACAATACTTTGCGTGCAGAGGATTCATTTTGACATTAACACTATGGCAATAGAACACATGGAATAGCATACATAAGATAAACTATATCACAACTATGGCAATAAAATACACGCCAAAAAGCTTTTTTTAAACAAATATGTTTACTTTTATAACACTTATAAAAGTAACCACTTTTATAAGGCTAAAATGTTCACTTTTATAACACTAACATAATCTCTATCCTGCTACTAATGTTCATTTTTATAACACTAGCATGTTCATTTTAAACACTTACAGGTGTCCACCTTTATAACACTAAGAGGTTCACTTTTATGACTCGAGTTTGGCAAACGCTTTTCCCACTCCTTGTGACAAAGCGTTCTCATTTTGCCATCCAAAATTGGCAAAACTCCTTGGAGAACTACTACGTGTAGAAATTGATCACCGGTGTGGCGTGAATGTTCGGAACCCGTGAATTACCGGAACCTTTGATAATGCGCAGGCGCGGAAGTTCCGGCTTCTCACGCGTACAAAATAGAATTTGTTTCCCATGGAAATGGGTTACTCCACAAATTATTCGCACCTTGTAGCATGTTATCTTCCGAACGAACACGAATAAAATGACTTTATGACTTGAAATTATGTATACTCATTGTGATGTAAATGGAATGATTTGGACACGAATGTTGATCACAATCTAATGAATATTCAGACACCGTATAAAATCGCGCAAGTTTGAGGCACAGGTTCCGATCGTAAGTTCAGTTTCATAAAACGGAATACTGACAACAAGTTGTAAGTGGTATGTTTTCTGTATCCATAGTATATACAGATAACAGATTACTCAAAAAACATTTTATTTCATTTAAACGGCACTTAATGTCGGTTCCAAATGCTTGAGGTGCATGGTCACTCATTCGTATGGGCGGAGCTAAATTTTCACTTCCGCGCCTGCGCATTATCAAAGGTTCCGATAACTCACGGGTTCTGATAATTCACGCCACACCGGAGGTAGGTTATTGTGGCAACACCTGATTGCTCCGCTCAGTCAGCAGCTAGAAGCTTGCCCTATGGGCTCGGTTTTGGCTGCTGACTGGGCCGGGCACTAGTATTGCCACACTCACCTACCCCCCGTGATCAATTGCCATTATATCACAAGGCTTACAAACACGTTTTTTGGCAAGTTCTTTGCTTTAAATGAAGATCTAAACTAAGCTGCTGTTGTAACATTCTGGATGGTGCAACAATAAGGACATCATACAACAATAGGATTTCTTATTGTTGGAAGCATGTGCATGTGTGACGCTCCCATTGTTGAGGGGGGAGGTTATTTAGCATAACAACCACTTCCCTCAACCAGGGGAGCGTCACACATGCACATGCCTCCAACACTAGGAAACCCTATTGTTCTATGACGTTCTGATTGTTGCACCATCCAAAATGGTGCAATAATCTGCTCATGCTGAGTTTAGTTTAGATCTTCATTCAAAAAACTTCACAAAAACTGTTTTGTTAGTTATTTTTACTCCAAACCTAGCTATCGCAAAACTTCAGCCCCCACTAATTGGCATGCAAAGTCACAGCATCAGGCTTGTAGCCGTTTCGGAGGAGATACGGTCACAAAATTAATTTGCAACTCGGTATTGATATATCGAATGGTCACTTTTGTAACATTACCAAGGTCATTTTTAAACACTAGCATGTGTTCACCTTTATAGAACTAACATATTCACTTTCACAACACTAAAATATTTAATTCTATAGCACTAGCATGTACATTTTAAACACTTACATGTGTTCACCTTTATAACACTTACAGGTGTTCACTATTATGATAGAAATGGATACTTTTGTAACATAAGCATGGTCATTTCTAAACACAAACATGTGTTCGCCTTTATAACACTAACATATTCACTTTCAAAACACTTAAATATTCATTTTTATAACACTAGAATGTTCATTTTACACACTAAAAGGCGTTCACCTTAATAACACTAACACTAACTTTCATATCACTTACATGTTCACTTTTATAAAACTAACATGTTTACTCTCCGTCATGATATACGTGTTTTTTCCACATTCGCTTGTGATAATCCTGGACAGCTGCTACAGCTTATGGTTGGTCGTTATTTCTACCACTATGGGGCTGAAATACCCATTGAAGAAATTCGATTCCCAATGGCCATTCCCAATGGACATATGGAATTATTTTATTGCCATATTTGGTAAAGATTACAATATATGAAACAATGCACCACGTTCGTTGCTTAGCAATGTGACCTAGAAATGCAAGGCACGTGCTTAGGCACGCTCATTATATTTGAAACTTCCCCGATTATTTACCGTTAATTTATCTATGGGACGTGGCAGAAATAGGTTCTTGAACTTGTGTGCTAGAGTAGGATATTTCTTACACTCGGGGACAGAATTTTCATCTTGGAACTCGCCAGTGACTCATTCCAAGATGAACATAATATTCTGTCCCCTCGTGAAGAAATATCATTCTCTAGCACACGCATCCAAGAACCTCTATAACGCTTATGCTGCTGGTGACTAACTTGGCCAAAAGAATATGATGCAAAAATTCAGAAAATGACTGAAACCCTGGCATATGGGTACTAATCTAAGAGTACTCGGCGAGAGCTATCAAATGAATACCAACATGACAGGGTTAGATGGTGTTCTAATAAATAATGGATCCTTCTGCTTAAATTGGCCAAAACAATATGATGCAAAAATCCTGAAAATGACTGAAACCCTGGTATCTGGGTACTCATCTGAGAGTACTCGGTGAATGCTATCCAATGAATACCAACATGACAGGGTTATGATGATGTTCAAATGAATAATGAATCCTTCTGCTTAATTTGGTCTAAACAATATGATGCAAAAATCCTAAAAATGACTGAAACCCTGGCATCTGGGTACTCATCTAAGAGTACTCGGTGAGAGCTATCCAATGAATACCAACAATTCAGGGTTAAGATGGTTTTCAAAAGACTTGTGCATTATTGTGCTTTGGACGAAAGTGGTCTCACCATTGGAAGGGTTAACAATATTATGCAAAAATCCTGAAGATGACTGGCACATGGGTACTCACATGAGAGTACTCGGCGAGAGCTATCCAATGAATACCAACATGAGATGGTTTTCAAAAAACGAAAGTGGCCTCAGCATTGGAAGGGTTAAGAGTTATACAAGGTTGCTGAGGACGTCATGCATGTTCTTGTCGCTGTCAGCATGAGAGAGTGGTGGGGGAAAGCTACGGAACACTCCCGCGACACGCTCCTCGTGTTCAATTAATAATGCTCCCTCGCTCCCTCGCTCAGGAAACAGGAGTTGGCACTTACACGAACACCTCATTTCTCAGCCAGATTTACAGCTGGGAAAGCATGTACCCATGAGGGGTTCTAGTGAGACACCGCCCCCCCCCCCTCCTCCCCTTCGATTTCTATAGTCTCTATCCTGTTCTGTATCTGATATATGGCGTATCTTGATTCTACTATGAACTGTTAAGGTTATATGTGTTTATGATGTGTTCTAATCGTTGCTATGCATATAATATTATATTATTATTATTATTATCATGTTAACAATTCGCGTACTTTGTCTATATGCTTCTGTAGCTTGATACCAGTCAATGAACATACATTAGCAGTAGTAGTAGTAGTAGTAGTAGTAGCAGTAGTAGTAGTAGTAGTAGTAGTAGCAGTATATAGTAGTAGTAGTAGTAGTAGTAGTAGTAGTAGTAGTAGTAGTAGTAGTAAGATAAGATAAGAATTTTTTATTAAGGTCTCACCCATACACAAATAATACATACAAGACATGATAAAACAAAGGACGGTCAACTTTGACCTACGAGAGACCATACAATATGAACAAAGAGAAATATACAATGTTAGAATGAAATAATCATATAAAATCAGTCCGGGACACATCTGTTCTGATGTTTAGCATTTTAGAAGCGGTTTTGGCACTAAAAGAGATATCACAGTTTGACAGTACATGTAGTAACACCAATTTATCAGTGTCGTTTAAATAAAAGTAGTAGTAGTAGTAGTAGTAGTAGTAGTAGTAGTAGTATTAGTAGTAGTAGTAGTAGTAGTAGCATTAGTAGTAGTAGCAGTAGCAGTAGTAGTAATAGCAGCAGCAGCAGCAGTAGTAGTAGTAGTAGTAGTAGTAGTAGTACTAGTAGTAGTAGTACTAGTACTAGTAGTAGTAGTTATACCGTATTACTATCAACATCATAGTAATTCATCACACTTTATAATATATAATTGTCTGAAGATACGATATGACACTGAGGCGTTTTCAAAGCATTATCCAATCTACTAAGTATTGCCATTAATTTAATCTCAAGTAATTACGTCTAAAACATAATTAGATTATCAACATTACTTTATCCCCATTAACTCCAGTTCTTCAGAATCCCCTTTAATAAAAAATTATACTCCTCAACCTAAAATGCAATTAGGTCCTTTTCTTGATAATTAGATTAAAAAGAATTATCGTAACCCTTCTGCTGCTGTCGGCTAATTTTGCCAATACAAAATGACGCAAGAAAACTGAAAAATGACTGAAACCCTGGCACATGGGTACTCATGTGAGAGTAATGAGCAAGTGCTTTCCAATGAATACCCACATGACATGGTTTAGATGGTTTTCGAAAATATTTGTGTCCTTACAAGTGTTTTGGACTAGTCTCAGTATTATAGTCTGTCTGACCCAAGCTTGGATGACCATTACGTCGCTTTCAACGGCTTCTTTGAATAGAAGAAGGAAGGAGGGGATTTTACAGTGCCGACATTTAATTCTTGCACTGAATCTGTGGGCAGACCTGGCATAATACACGACCACATGCCCGATCGCCACCCACTTTTTAGGGTATTGATGCAGGAATGACCTAATAACTGAACGTACTTCTGATTTGCAATCCACGTGAGTCATTGATATGTTTAGATTATCATATTTATATGTTTTTCGTGGATGTTTGTACAACCAGGCACTGGCAGACGTCCGGTCGGCTGGTGCAGGAATTAAATGTCTGTACTGTACGTCGCTTTCAACAGTTAAGGTCATATAAAACATGGAGGTAGAAACCCAGAACCGGAAAGAAATTCCCTTCTCTTCACGAGTCCAAAGCGGCCAGAAGAACTATATACAGCTCTCCACAACACCGCACATTTATGTGGAAACCAGGCTACTCCGCTTGGAGATCCAGTGGAGATTCGAACCGGCATGAATACAAGAGGTAACATTGCTAGTCACAGTACATTCCAGGAACGGTGACGATAAATACAACTCCAAATCCAGCCATCTAGAACACCGCACATTTATAAAGCGACCAAGCTACTCCGCTTGGAGATCCAGCGGAGGTTCGAACCTGCAGGAATACAAGAGGTAACAGTGGTAGTCACAGTACATTCCTAATAATGCGGGAATGGTGACGATAAATACAATTCCAAATCGAGCCATCTAGAACACCGCACATTTATAAGGCGACCAAGCTACTTCGCTTGGAGATCCAGCGGAGATTCGAACCTGCATGAATATAAGAGGTAACATTGCTATTCACAGTACAGTCCTAATATGGCAGACGTAAATGGTGACGATGAATTATATTGTGCATAAAAATCCCACCCCTCAATTCCCTTCTAAGCATAACAGCTGTTTTGTTTGCATATAAAGACGTGACGTCGTCGTGTCGTTCCTTATTTTATTCTCGGCAGCAGAGACACAAATCTCGTTTGGTCGCGTCAGCCGTCTAATTTGCCGTCAGCTCGCGGCCTCTTTGATGAGATCTCGCGAGAGTTGAGGGCCAAGTTACGTTGTATGAAGCAGTAATTGGCCTGGGCAGGTCGTCATCATTGCAATACACGGCACTCCGACGAGCGGAACCCTCCGTCTGTTCGTCTCTCATTATGGAAATGAATCCACTTACACGAGATTTCGTCACACGAGATTTCATTACGCGAGATTTTATTGGACGAGATATCCCTGAAGCGCTTGAGTTCCTTGAAGACTCGTAACTCTATCAAAACATAAGATAGCGCGGAATCGTACACCTGTCTAGACAAACAACAAGGTCCTTTTACTTAAACACCAAAACATGAAGTATTTATACACACGAGCTCCTTAAAGGCGCGTAACTCTGTCAAAAGACAAGATTGCGCAGAACGGGACGCTTGTATACAACGAACCACAAGCCCCTTTGACTTAAACGCCAACACATGAAGTATGTATACACTTTTCTACAACAAACCACAAGGTCCCTTGACTTAAACACCAAAACATGAAGTATGTATACACTTTTCTACAACAAACCACAAGGTCCCTTGACTTAAACGCCAAAACTTGAAGTATTTATGCGCACGAGTTCCTAATCTAGGCTCGTCTGCATCTGCAATATACACACACATATATATATATATATATATATATATATATATATATATATATATATATATATATATATATATATATATATATATATATATATATATATATATATATATTTATGTGTATATATTTATATATATATATATATATATATATATATATATATAATTATATATATATATATGTATATATATATATATATATATATATATATATATATATATATATATATATATATATATATATATATATATATATATATGTATATATATATATATGTATATATATATATATGTATATATATATATATGTATATATATATATATGTATATATATATATATATATATATATATATATATATATATATATATATATATATATATATATATATGGACAGATCGATAGAGATGATCCTATCAATGAAATGGAGGTATTGCTTTCTACCCACCCTTGAGGTATGCTATTTACCCTAAATACACGACTTTCTTTGTATATCTCGCTCAAGTATGTTGTAAAATCAATTTTTAATTTTGACTTATTATCAAATTATCAAATTAAATCACAAATGACACTTGTCATGGAGTATTGCTCATCATACATGAACAACCTTTTAAAGGTCAATGCTCAAACAAAACCCAATCTTCTTCAAATATATTGTAAAATCAACTCTCATTTCTGATTTATTATGAGATGAAGAACATACGACATTCTGGAGGAGCACTGCTCAAGCATGAAGAAGTTAGACTGCCTAATTGATGTATCTCCTAAGCAGACTGAAGGCAGTAGACGCCATATTGTGCCGTGCATGCATTCCATTGTAATCTGACATGCTTTGCCAAGCATGATCAAAGACAAATTTGCATCTCTAGCTGCAACATGCTCAGAACTGAATGCATGACAACAGTATCTTCTTCACCTGCCATGGCAACTGCTGCCATGGCAACGATGTACTCGTGTAATCCATTTAGCCTAACCTGTTGAGCATGATGCCTATATGCATATCATAGCAAACATATGACGACTTCATTCAATTGTCCAATGTGTCAAATGCAGAGAAGTTTAAACCCAGAATGAAACTTGTAGCGTATTCTTGCTATAGTGTTCCTGGATTGCATTGGTTCATCGTATTCTGTAGTGATGGTCCGTGAATATAGATAGTATTATACGGTCAGTATGATATTGAAATATTTTGTTTGTATCATATTGATTAATGAGGATGGAGTTCAAACATATGCCATTGATTTCCATTATATTGTATTGCATTATATTGCATTGTATTATAGCGAATTGCATTATATTATATTGTATTATATTGTATAGCATCATATTTCATATTGCATTATATTGTATTGCATTATATTGCATTATATTATATCGCATTGCATTATATTATATTTCAATATATTGTTTTGCATTATATTGTATTGCATCATATTTCATATTGCATTATATTGTATTGCATTTCGTATTGCATTATATTGTATAGCATTATATTGCATTGTAGTATAGCGAATTGCATTACATCATATTTCATTATATTGTGTTGCATCATATTTCATTTTGTTTTACATTGTATTGCATTATATTGCATTGTATTATAGCAAATTGCATTATATTATCTTCCATTATATTGTATTGCATCGTATTTCATATTGCATTATATTGTATTGCATTTCGCATTGCATTATATTGTATTGCATCATATTTCATTTTGCATTATATTGTATTGCATTTCGTATTGCATTATATTCTATTGTATGAATCTGTATTGTAATAGGCTGTGACAATTGAAAAAAAAGAATGGCATGCTTAATATAACAGGTTGGTTTCAGAAATAACCCAAATATCCCAAATACCAATTTAATATTGATATCAACTTTACTTGCATTAAGGGGAATTGAATTTTTGTTGGCTTGAGATTATTAGATAGCAATATTCTTAAGAACGTGGCTAGCTCTAACGTGACATTATTGTATTAAATGTTGGACTTTTAATTGAATTGGGGCGTATTTCCAGTGGTATTTCTAGTGATATGTGACAAAACAGGCATAGTTGTACATGTACACGATTGGATAGGCTGGATATATGTCAACAATGACCATATTACTTTAACCCTTCCAATACTAAGACTACTTTTGTCCAAAGCACAAGAATGCAACGACTTTTGAAAAACATCTAAACCATGTTATGTTGGTATTCATTGGATAGCTCATGCTGAGTACTCGCAGATTAGTAACCATTTGCCAAGGTTCCCGTTATTTTTCAGGATTTTGCATTATTTTGTATTGACAAAATTAGCCACCAGCAGCATAAGGGTTAAGTTACTATTCCTTATCGTAAATCGAGCATCACTTTTGTAGTTTTAAAATACTACATCAATTCCCCGTTCGTATTAATGAAATAAGATCATTAATTTCGAAAAGCAACATCATTGCTTAAAATTTCATGAAATGCCGTCACATCACAGAATAGCAAATGAGAGCTAATACCCATGCAAAAGCCTTCTGAGTGTCTTGTTAAAGATCTTAAGGAAACGAAACATGGCAGTGAATATGAGAAACCTCCATTTTTCATATTTTGCTTAAAATTACATGAAATTTCCCCATTACCCAATAGAAAATTGTTTACATGCAAAAGCCATCTAAGCGGTTTACAAAATGTCTCACGAAAATGAAATATAAATGCAAACGCGAATAGCTGGACACATCCTTGATTAAGATATCCCCAGCAAAGTCAATAACATAACACGAAAATTGGACAGGGTTGTATTGAATTTCTTTATGTTATTGATTTATAGAAGACTCTGGAAATTTCTGTCAGCAGGGAGAAAATCATTCCTGAGACAGGAAATAGGAATCCTGAATCTCGCACATTAGCTTGTGACAGCAGTGGAAGTGTTGAGTCATTCACACTTAGGTCTCGTCTGCAACTATCGTCTGCTACTCTTATACTTATGAGGTCGTGGCTGACTGCATTTTGATGCTGGAGAGCATGCACTGAATATCCAGGAAAAACACTACATTACCCTAAGTCACTGGCAGCATTCTCACATGCCTCCAGCCAAAGACTTGAACAGAAGACTTTGGCAGTGAATAATCACTATCAACGAACTTAACCCCCAGGCTGCTATGAAGGCATGGATTGTATTGTGTACTGTATAACTGGTTAACTTGGCGTGTACCTAGTTGGCGAGTTTTTCTTTTCAAGAAAGTATTTTCCCTGTATTGATTTTGGCGTCTGGAGCAGTCAGAACAACGCCATCTTTAAGTAAACATATTTTTATGCGATCTTTAATTTGGCGTTGATGGGTATTCGCCAAAAAACGCCAAATTAAAAACCACGCCAAGTTAACCAGTTATACAGTACCTACAATACAATACGAGGCTACCTTGTAAATACAATACGATACGTCCCCAACCATACAGTGCCGACATTTAATTCCTGCACCAAATGCCTGGGCACTATACACGACCGCACGCCTGGTTGGCACCAGCTTCCTGGGCATGGATGCACGGATGGCCTCACATCTGAACGTGACTTTGATTCGCAAGCTACACGGGTCATCGATGTGCTTGGGTTATAATCTGACATGTTATCCACAGGTATTTACACAACCAGGCACTGGCAGACGGCCGGTCGACTGGTGCAGGAATAATGTGTATGTACTGCAGCTTTTACCACCATTCACTGCTTTCCTCCAATATGTGTGTGTGTGTTTGTGTGTGTGTGAGAGAGAGAGAGAGGGGGTAAAGTGGCAGAGTACTCATACTCAATAGGAATTTCTGAGAAAATTATTTATATATTATATATTGAGAGGTGTGATGAGTATGTGGAATAGAGGAGTAAGATGTATCCAGGTGTTGACATTGCAACATCTTGTTTCTGCCACTTACTGATATTCCTCCCTCAAGCTCTGTCCCATCCTGTCTGTGTCTAATACGCAGAGCAGTTGTAATAACCATAACAGCCTTACAAGGTTTAGAAGACGGTTACTTGATCTATGGTTCCCAGATCCGCAGATCAAAGTGGAATAGACCCGACAGGAAAATAAATGTAATCCCCCAATTTTATTTGTGCTCTGCCGCCGAGCCGTGAGTAGGTTAACCAAACCTACAATTCATTTACTATGTATTTACAAAACAACAAAACTATAAGAATATTAATACCAAAGCAATACAACATCAAAATAGCAATGCAATACAGTGTTGTTGAAATGCATCACCTTATTAAAAAATCATTCTTTTTGATATTCAAAAATATGGTTTAAGTATGTATTTTAGTATTAGCCAAAAAAATTACTTTTCTTATCTCCCTCCCGACTGTCTGCTTACTTAGATTTTCGTGTGTTAAAATAATATTAGAAAATCAACTTTATTTTTAATTGCCTCCCTCCTGGGAAGGATCCGGGAACCAATACTGTAAATCTCTTAAGTATAGCGGGAACAATGAAATAGCAATAATAGCGCTCTGCCCATATGCGCTATTCTAAAATTGCCGTCTTTATAAAATTCTTAATTGAAATTGTTGCTGCGGTTCCCGTTCTCCGCTATATCTAGATCAAGCTATCCAGGGCAGTATCGTAATTGCGCTATTTAATGTTCACGCCATATTTAAGTGATTTACAGTAAATCAAATAACCGTCGCCTTATACCATGGGCTGGTGCTATCCACTAATCACAATCCTTCAAAGTGAGTGGTTATTTCATATAACCTTCTCAGGTCTTGTGGTCTGGGCTGATAAACCATGAGCTGCAAAAACAAGCGATTCCTTTGTTCTCTTTAGAAACAAATGGGCAACCAATTTGTCAGTAATGTGGAAGAACAGGGGAACAGACAGAAGATGACAGATGTTCTCTGGTGTACAAGAAGAAAACCTGACCGCTAATGACATGGTATTGTCATCAACTTGTCAGTAATACTTGCCTTTTCCCACTATTAACCTGGGAAATGAGTTCAACTACAACCTTAACTTGTTATCAAAACACAGAGTTGTGCTAATTCAAATTTGGTCACCAAAATGTTTTTCAAATACTCATCCAAAGTGGATTTTTTTGCTGGAGATTTAGATTTTAAACACATAAGCACATGGATTATGAATTCATTTCAGCTGACTGATTAACTTTTCACTTATAAGGAGTTAATCTGGGAATAGAGGCTTTTAGAGATTTTATTTCGTTGACTTTTGGGGGAGATTTAGGCATCAAACATGAAGGTTCATGTACATACCAAGGGCATGGGTTGGTTGGCATTACTAACCTGCAAGAAAAGGGATTTATTATGGGTAGAAAATACCCTATGCGCTCACTCACTTATCTCCCCTAGCCCTGCTCTTGCTAACATCAGATATATCCGGTGCTACATATCTTGCCTGTGTGACCAACACCGGATATATCCAGTCTTTGGGTACCCTTGCACTTATCAAAATAAAAACTATTGAACTATACTAGATATCAACCTTAGTACTCTTTGGATCTGAAGGCTCTGCTCTTACCCTCCCTCTTTTTCTTCTTTCAACTAGAATGCTTTGTCATTGTTCTTCAAAAATGACAAAGGACAACTTTTTTCTCATGTCTTATGGCGCTGAAAGAACTTTGTGTGTCAATGTGCCTTTAAATACTTATTCATTCATTCTTTCATTCTCCCTTTTTCTGTGTCTCACATGCGGAACTGTAATAACCATAACAGCCATACAGGGTGTAATAAGAATGGTGTGTTTGCATGTTAGAGACAGTCTCTCTCTCTCTCTCTCTCTCTCTCTCTCTCTCTCTCTCTCTCTTTGTCCCTCCCTCTCACTCCCTCTCTCGCTCGCACTCTCTCTCTCTCTCTTTGTCCCTCCCTCTCACTCCCTCTCTCGCTCGCACTCTCTCTCTCTCTCTCTCTCTCTCTCTCTCTCTCTCTCTCTCTCTCTCTCTCTCTGTTGTTTACACACGGAGCTGTTATTATCATAACAGCCATACAAGGTGTAATAAGAGTGGTGTGTTTGCATGTCAGAGACAGTCTCTCTCTCTCTCTCTGTCGCTCCCTCTCTCGCTCGCACTCTCTCTCTCTCTCTCTCTCTCTCTCTCTCTCTCTCTCTCTCTGTTGTTTACACACAGAACTGTTATTATCATAACAGCCATACAGGGTGTCATAGAAGAGTCTGGTGCCTCGGCGTGTTATAGACAGCCCTTCTCTCTCCCCCTTCATGTGTCTAACACGCTGAGCTGACACCACCATAATAGCCTTACAAGGTTCCATGATTATTACCCTACCTTTTAAAGTATTGGCTGAAATGAGCTGTCTGGCTTGCATGATAGAGAGGCAGTGAGTCCTGATGCCGAGTAAATAGCCACCACGAGGTGATAGTAGATGCTACAGGCAGCAGCTGATCCTTCAACGCCAGCCTAGGTCACTATCCAAGTGCTCCAAGCACTTTCGATTGAATGCTGGAGGGGGGGGGGGGTGTAAGAAAGAGATCTCTCAGAGAGGGGTCTCTATATAAGGGGGTAGTTCAACGCCAGCCTGGGTGACAACATGAGTGCTTCCAGTACTGGCTATGTAATAGTGGAGGGGTGTTTAAGAAAGAGGTCTGTAGAAAAGGGGGGGGGGACTTCAATGCCAGACGAGGGGACCCTACTGTCTATTGAAGAGTGGAGGGGTGTGTAAGTAAGGGGTCTCTACAAGAGGGGTCTCTATGAAAGGGGGTAGTTCAATGCCAGCCTGGGTGACAACATGAGTGCTTCCAGTACTGGCTATGTAATAGTGGAGGGGTGTTTAAGAAAGAGGTCTGTAGAAAAGGGGGGACTTCAATGCCGGACGAGGTGTCTCTATGAGTGCTTCCAGTAGTGTCTATTGAATAGTGGATGGGGTTTGTAAGAAAGGAGGTACTTCAAGGCCAGCCTGGGTGACTATCTGAGTGCTCCCAGTACTGTCTATCTAATAGTGGAGGGGTGTGTAATCAAGTGGTCTCTAAGAGAGGGGTCTCTATAAAAGTGGCTACTTCAACCCAGTCTGGATGTCTATATGAGTGCTCCCAGTACTGTCTATTGAATAGTGGATGGGGTGTGTAAGAAAGAGGTCTGTAGGAAAGGGGGTACTTCAATGCCAGACGAGGTGACTCTATGAGTGCTTCCAGTACTGTCTATTGAATAATGGAGGGGTGTGTAAGAAAGGGGTATCTAAGAGGGGGGGTTTCCATGAAAGTGGCTACTTCAACCCAGTCTGGATGGCTATCTGAGTGCTCCCAGTACTGTCTATCTAATAGTGGAGGGGTTTGTAGGAAAGGGGTCTCAAAGAGAGGGTTTTTTATGAAAGTGGCTACTTCAACCCTGTCTGCATGGCAGATTATAATAATTAGTCTAAATCTTCCAGCCTTTTACTCATATTTTCAAGTAGCGAAAATGGATTAGCCATGTTTTTATTTAGTACTATCTGACTTCAATTTGTTCAAAAAACACCCCATAAAAGGTATTTGTTGTTTTTCTTTAAAAGATCATGCATGTGCATGGGAAAGGGAAATGTAAACAACCAATATTCAACACTGGATGTAAGTTACGTCGAGTGATCACAACTATATGGGGAAAGTACAGCGAACTTGAGCATCGTAAAACAACATCGGTTTCAAACATTGTTGGACAAAAATGTGATAGTTTCATACCGACGTTAGCCACATGCAACAATGTTTAAAAACAATATTGTGCAGGAAAAACAACGCTGGTCATTTAAGTGTCTGTTTCAATGCAACGCAAATTTAGTAGCGTTGAAGAAACACTTGTACTCTGCTTGAGTATGGATGTAAGTTAGAAGGTTTCTCAAATAAGTCCCACGATGTTACTAACACCGAAAGGTGAACGGTGCTTGAAACTATTATATGTACTTGTGCGTATGGACCATTAAGTGGAGTGGCTATCTGTTAGAAGGGCTAGAAGGGGCCACACATGCACTGGCACTGATGGAGCCAAAGCTATATCACTTAATGGATTGGCCTTCTGAGGCTAAGTATTTTCATCACCTAAAATTATGCAATAACAACGTTGCCACTTTTACCGCTGTGTACAGTAGACCACTTTCGTGTTACACTTTAGGACATGGTCGATGACATCATATAGAGGTTAGGGCTGAGCTGATATTGTGTAGATTTTGGGAATCTAAACTAAAAAGTTGAGAGTGCTACGCCTTTCCTTGCTCGAAATAATCAGTATATATATATATATATATATATATATATATATATATATATATATATATATATATATATATATATATATATATATATATATATATATATATATATATATGTGTGTGTATATAGATATAAATATACACACACACACACACACACACATCAAAAATCAACCAAAGGAACTTTTTACAACATATAATAATTAATAAAAAGGTTATACATCGAGATGTCTAGAGAATGAAGTCCAGGTGGTATGCAAAGGGTCTTAGTACATTTAGCCCTTGTACCAAGGGATTAGAGATTAGCTAGCATTTTCTTCATATGCAGCTTGTAGGGGATTGCAACACCAAATAAACGATATATTTCCTGAAAGAAGACATTATTAGCCTCTCAATGCTACTTTGATTTATTCTTTTTTCAATGTATTCATATTATGTGCATTCTAATGGAAATGCATGAATGACCACACAATGCAGCATAGCTTTGACTCGCAAGCTGCATTGGTCGTTGATGTGCTTGGTTTATTTTTGACATGATATCCCTGGGTGTTTGTACAAATGTCTTTACGTCATCAGAATTACTCAAAATATATACTCTCACAAAAGTTGTCGCTATAATTACTCAAAAGGCAAATGCACCATCATAATGATTCACGTTCAAAGTGAGCTTGCACATGTCACCTTTAGAATAGGACTTCCCGCAAACCTGTCCTCTTCAGCACTGATCAGTTATGGCTTTCATAAGCGTGAATGTATTAGGCCTGAGACAGCCATACGAGTGCGGAAGAGGGCAGGTTTGAGGGAGGTCTTATTTAAAAGGTGACATGTATAAGATCATTTTGAACCTAAATTATTCTGATGGTGCATTTGCCCTTTAAAGAAAACATCATTCTACTAAAACATTATATCTCATTTTCCGCATGCTGATACATGCTGACGTGAAGCATCACCATGGATTACTTTATTTAAGTGTATACCTCTAAATCACTTAAATATGGCGTGAACATTATATAGCGCAATTACGGTAGTGTCCTGGCTAGCGTGATCTAAGTCTAGCGGTGAACGGGAACAGCAGAAGCAAGTTCAATTAAGAATTTAATAAAGATGGAGATTTTATAGTAGCGTATATGGGCAGAGCGCTATTATCGCTATATTATGGTTCCCGCTATACTAAAATGATTTACAGTAGTTATTTTTATTAGTTCAACAGACACTTCCATAAGCCTGGGGCTCTAATATCTTAAACAGAAACACGTGTTTATGGCTTCACACCGCTTGCAGAATGGCTGTTATGTTGAGAAAAGCAATCTGTAGATGAAAGAACCACCTGAAGGGAAGATGAGGTTGCACAGGTATAAACTACATGGCTAAAGCTTCTGCATGCCGTTACTATCCATTATAACAGACATAAACTGCGGCGCCTCCCCGCAAGTAGACAGTGTGGGCTTCGCAATTCGGGCACTAATTATGACAATAGGCTATTGTTCTTTATCCATCACCTGCCTTTACATGGCTCATTAGTGCAACAGGCTTTTGTTATCCCATACATCACCTGGTTGCCTGCCTGGCTGGCCGGCTGATGGTACAGGTTGTTTTTCGCACCTGCGTGCAAAGTCCTCCTAGAAATCACCTGTAATCTAGACGTCAATGAGGTATGATAATGATAAGCAATGACGAGGAAACCTGCAGTACTAAATGAGCAGTACTGAGGAAGAAGGGGAAACAACGGGTAATATTTCCAGCCAAACGTCTCTGTTGATATGGTTATACAGATGGGGGCCTGCCCTGAGAGCCGAGTGGTCTAAGGTGTTTGCACTGACTGCCAGCTGTCTCTAACCACTGAAGGCCTGCCCTGATGATCGTGTGGTCTAGGGCGTTGCCACATTTTGCCTGCTGTCTCTCACCACTGAAGGCCTTCCCTGATGGCCGAATGGTCTAAGGTGTTGCCACTCACTGCCCACTCTCTTTCACCATTGAGGGCCTGCCCCGATGGCCAAGTGGTCTAAGGTGTTGCCACTGACTTCTCCCTGTCTCTCACTATTGAGGGCCTGTCCTGATGGCCGAATGGTCTAATGTGTTGCCACTGACTTCTCACTGTCTGTCACCACTGAGGGCCTGCCTTTATGACCGAATGGTCTAAGGTGTTGTCACTGACTTATCCCTGTCTCTCACCGCTGAGGGCCAGCCCTAATGTCCGAATGGTCTAAGGTGTTGCCGTTGACTGCTCACTGTCTCTCACCACTGAGGGCCTGCCCTGATGGCTGAGTGGTCTAAGGTGTTGCCACTGACTTCTCCCTGTCTCTCACCGCTGAGGGCCAGCCCTGATGGCCGAATGGTCTTAAGTGTTACTGTTGACTGACGGCCTAGTGGTCGAAGGGGCTACAACTGCCAGCCATTTGTGTCTTACCACTAAGGGCCTGCCCTAATGGCCGCGTGGTCTAAGGAGTTGCCATCGACTGCTCGCTGTCTGTCACCACTAAGGGCAAGATTAGACAGTCATACAGATTTCCACTTGCATTAGAAAATTGAGTATAAAAGCGTTTTTAATGGAAATGACTACAAAAAAGTGGTATATTTAGATTAGGAAGTATATGATACTCCGGAGTGCAGCTTAATATAGGAGTTTTAGCGAGCTCTTGAGGGTTGAAAGTTGTAACTATTGACTTTAAAAAGTTCTATGTGACCATTTCCTGTCATGTTGTTATTATCGTCATCACCATCGTCATCATTATCACCATCGTCATCATCATTATCATCATCAACATCATCATTATTCATTCCGTTAATATCATTACTACCTTTAATATCATTAATAGCTCGCGTAGTGAGTCGGCCGAAGGCCGGCTCAGCGTAGCGAGCATTTACGGTATAGGATGTCAACAATGCCATTGTCAATGGAAGTACATACTGAGGCCCTTGAAACCGTGTCCGCACTTCCGTCAACACTTCTGTCTGTTCGTCTCTTTGTCTCGCTCGCTCGATAACCTCGCGGGAAATGAGCACAACTTTTTGCTTTAAGAGCACATTTTGCCGCCAGATCGTTTCATGTTTTAAATATTTCTTAATCAAATAATGAATTTGGATTGTTTCCTTTAAATTGTGTCAAAATAGCGTTTTGGTCGCCGACTATCGTGCAACACACGCCGAACTATGCAACAACTGAAACATACATGCTCACGTGCGACAAATGCTGACGTCTTGAAATGACGTCATGTTACGATGGAATTCCGCGCATTCCAAAGTCGTAACTTCGATGTTCACGGTAAAACTGACTTTACTCGTCTTTCCATGAATCGATTTCAATGCAGTTTAAATTGCTACAACCGCCACAAATAATTCTACATGTTTCTTAATTCTAGAGGAAATCTGTCGTGAAATGACGATTTTGCAACAGGTTGAAGTCGTAGTAATTTTATGCCATATTTTCGGTCAATCGCTACGCATACTGTGTGTGGTTATTGCACAAATATGAAGCTCATATGAAGGGACTTCCAATATGTTTCAGCGAAGTTCAAGTAAAGAATGGCGTCACGGATAACACTAACAAACACTTTGTGACTGCATTTGAAGGGGAATGCAGAAATATCATCGAGCTGCGCGAGCATTTAAAGCTTTGCTTTCTCATCATATTATGCCTGTGAAGGTGGCCAATCTCGCCGCCTCGTCCAGGGAGAGACAGCTCTATGCATTAGTATGACAGATAGGGTATGTGTATCAGTTGACGTCATCAGACATTTTATGATTATTTACGACACTCGGGCCGTTGGTGATCATCTTTTATCCATATATTCCAAAAAAGACGACATATCATGATACATTATCTTCACATGTTATGTTTAGCAATTTTTACGGACCAAGGACATAAACTGTCCTAAATGCCGTATGTCGTGATGTTGTCGTATTTTTACGACATCAGTATATTGTTTTGATGATTTTGTACAGCGGGTATGTGGTTGGGAAATGGTTATTTCAATGGATCAGTTCATGCTTATGCTGATCTTGTAATCAATTTACAAACCTGGACTATTCTTAGAGTGATTTTGTTAGAAGAAATATATTTCGTTGTTTGTTACTGTGATTTAATACATGTAATTACCATATCGCTATTGTATCATATTTAAACCAGTAATGCTCAAAGCGGCCAAAATGAGCTTGACATTTTTTGATGAAACCTTTCTGACAAAATCATTGCTAGGAAAATGCAGCGGTTAAAGCTTTGAAGTTGCCATTGCTTTCATAAAGACGTCTTTACTGGATTTGTGTTTTGCCCAAACAAGATTTTGTAAAGAATCATCTTCTTTAATTAGACAACTATTTTGCATGGCCATACTTAGAGCTAGGACTTTTATCAAGCATATATAGGATCATTTTGTTTCTGTCTTGAATTTGAATACGGTTTTAGATTAGAACACCTCGAAATGGACTTCTTTTAAAGGGGAACTTAGGGAAGAACAAATCATAGGTTTATATGAAAGTTCATGAACACAGCTCACCATGTGTCATAAACAGGGAAACCCTAGAGCTCCACACACAGAGAAATCTAATATTGCAATTAGTGAATAGCACCTGCTTTGAGCCAAGGCCGCCGCCATTGTGGTCAGTGTTATAAGCACAGAGCTAGGGGCAGGACGCACAGAGCTAGGGGAAGATTGCCATCCATTTGTTAAACATGGCCGCTGCCGGGGGCTGGGCAGGATGGTGGCAATATGTAAAAATCTCCCCTCATGGGATCTCTGAGAGAAAGAAGAAGGGCAGCATCCTGTTCTTGAAGTGTATTACTTTCATATAAGCTGATATGTACGTAAGCCTTTAAGTGTTTGTCAAATGGGTGGGGGTTCATGCATACGGTGAGTAGAGCTCTCTTTTATAAATACAAATGACACAGATAGCGTCAACAACAATATGAAATATATTTGAAAACCTTTAAGCAATCTCTCCCAATAATTGGGCGACAGACAATGCGGACTAAGAAATAAAGTGTGTGTTTTGTTGGTGATTGCCCCCGGTCTATAGAGGAACCATATTTGCAAAGAAGGCAGGTGGCATAGCGAATCTTATGTTACACAGCGGAGTAAAGCACCACACTTATATGTATTGATTTAATTTGTGAGGCGATTTTTGATCGTCCGATGGGCCCGTTCCCTTAGATTATTATGGGAGCTGCACTATGATGCAAAACTTGCAGTTACAATATGGGCCTTGTAAGTATTCAAGTAAGATTTCTAGTTTCTCCTACGTCTTATTTTCTCCTTTTTCTGGGAGGTAAGCTTTTGTTAATACCCCAAATACTTTCTGAGTTAATTATGTTCCTATGTTAGTTCTATGGTTCCTCTTTTGTTTAAATGTCTATTTTATATTTTTCTATGCTATGTTATTTTGATTTATAATTTTGTATTACGTATGATTTTGTACCATTCATTTATGCAGTCAATAAACATACGATACATACTCAGCATCCCTTATGTACACCTGATTAAATTTTACCCATGATCCCTTGCCAAATTTGTTAGGTTGCTATGGCAACAGCCATAAATCCGAAACGACCATCATTGGCCTTTTATGGCCACCTGAAGTAGCCAAGAATCATCTTATAAATCATTCTCAGAAAAAAATATGATACGGGTAAGGTGAACGTCCTGCTTATATCGATACTATGGAAGGTTCGGTCAGTTTCCTTGGCAACAGTTAACCCATTTAAACTCAAAGCGGTCAAAAGAGGCCTGACTATTTTGGAAATATTTTCTATACTTAAGCATTTTTCTTTGACACATTTGAAGAGGAAATGTTGAACAGAAGATAAACAACAACTCTCCTTGAAATATTTCGCAAACTTTCGCTTTATTCCCGAGTTATTTTTAAAAGTATGAAAGTATCAGACGATACCTCTAGAAGAACTCTTGAGTGTGAATGGGTTAAAATCCAAAATGGCTGCCATTGCCATTCCATGTTAAAATCGAATAGGCTGGCACCGGAGATGGAAGCTTGAGAATAAAGCTTATCATATTGTCTTTATTTTCATCAAAACGTAAAATAGGTTGCTGACGTATGCCAAACAATTCTATTTGTTCACGACGCTGTTTGTAGACGACACAGATAGCCTTAACAATAATTGTAAATCTTTAAAATTATCTCTCCCTGTGGTTGGGAAACAGACAATAAAGCCTGATAAATGAAAATTTTGGAGATCACTTCAGTCCGTAGAGGAATCACATTTACATATATCGCCAATAAAGAGTAAGAAATGAAGATTTTGGCGATTGTCTGAGTCTATAGAGGAATCAGATTTGCCAATTAATCAGGTGTATCACGTGGCTTCCAAGGCCTGCAATGGAATAATGATACACGCCACGTGATACACCCGATTAATTGGCAAATCTGATTCCTCAATCAAAAAATCTCAAAATGACCCTAGATATAAAAAGTAACCCTTTAAGCCACCTTATGTCCATTTTAGCAACGTTAAGTAACTGTGTATTTGCATAAAATGACTATTACTCAATACTCATTAGCGTGTGTGAAAATATGGGTTAGTTTTAAACCTTGCAACAAAAGGGCTTTCATAGCTTTATGCTCTTAACGTTGCTAAAATGGACTTAAGGTGGCTTAAAGGTTTAATTTTTATATCTAGGGTCATTTTGAGATTTTTACGTGTGTTGACGCCTATAGTGCCAACATTTAATTCCTGCACTAAATGCGTGGACAGCCCGGGCATAATAAACGACCGTATGCTATCCAGTTTCTTTGGCATGGATTTACGGATGACCTTGTTACTGAACGTAGCTTTGATTCTCAAGCTACACGTGTTATTGATGTGTTTGGAGTATCCTCTTGACATCTTAGCATGGCTTTTTATACAACCATGTCTTGGCAGACGTCCGGTCGACTGGTGCAGAAATTAAATGGCTGTACTGTACATCCTCTTCCTCATAGTCAGATCAATTGTGTATATCTAGGAAATCACGGGCCAGAGTGAATTAATATCTATTTCCGAGCCTCTTATAGGTCTGCACGCAAACAGGAAACGTTTTGATCCTTTTTGCCATATTGAATTTCACCAGAAGAAACTGTGATACTCTTCCCTCTGTAATATTCTTTCCTACCCATTTGTGAAATTTGAGGGTCCACGTCCATAATTGTTGGTAGGAGCTCTGTTTGAAAACCCTCTGCATGTTTTATCTTCATTTTCTTTTCAAAAAGCCTTCAGCCCAGCAGTGAGTGATGTTCAATGTATTCCTTATCAAGAGACTTTGCAGGAAATACTAATATACAGTTTGTAACGGTTAAAACGTCAAAGAAAGAAATGGACAAAGGAAGGACAACATAGAATCCCAATCCCAATCCACATACCATACACTGTATATCAAATCCAATTTCTTTAAGCGTCACCAACGCCAGTAGTAATTTCCACGAATATGTACTTTGTAAGTATGTTGACTTCAATACTAGGTATCATGCCCATTATGGAGAAATAATTGTAAGTACTATGTGCATTATGAGTAGAATCTATCAGTGCTTGGCCACGGCAGCGATATCACAGTGTAGGCCAAAAGAGAAACAGTTGGCACCAGCCCCTCCAGTAATGGCATGTACGTGTCAGAACTACGATGAGCTCTGCTTTGTCTTGAGGGGAAGGTTCCTCACAATGGTATTGGAGAGTGATGCCTGAGTGCCCTTCAGTGCGGTGTTAATAGGAAACTTATACACAAGGTACGTATTGTTTAAAATAATCTGATTTACTATAACGATTACAAAGCACATGATTTCTTTGAAAATATTAAAGTTTTTATTTCTTAAGTGTTTTTAACTTATCAGTCAGGATTTCTTTCTGCCTCCTGTACAAACTTATCAAGCACACACACACAGACGCACATTCAAAGATGGATATACATTTTTTTCCTGCGCCAATCGATTGGAAGAGCCTGGTTGTACAAAAACTCATTGATAATATGTCAGAAAAATAAGCCAGGCACATCAATGATCCACATAGCTTGCAAATAAAAGCTACGTTCAGTTGTGAGGTCAGGGACCCGTGTTCTATTCTATGCCCAAGATACTTGGGGGGAGTCGGTCGTTCAGTCGTTTTTTAAGCCTGGCTGCAATTAGTGCAGGAATTAAATGTTGGCATTATATATATTTATATATATATGTATATATATATATATATATATATATATATATATATATATATATATATATATATATATACATATATATATATACATATATATATATACATATATATATACATATATATATATATATATATATATATATATATATATATATATATATATATATATATATATATATATACATATATATATATATATATATACATATATATATATATATATATACATATATATATATATATATATACATATATATATATATATATATATATATATATATATATATATATATATATATATATATATATATATATATATATATATATCGACTGATTGCGAATGCTTGTAAGATGTTATCGGTAGGAACAAAGGTATCTTGTATAATGCAAGCCTTACGACAAAGCTATTTCCAAACGTTACAGGGCTGTACCTTTCAAAATGGAACGTTAGGCAAGAACCGGTCAAAACAAATAAATAAACTCAATTGCGTTGTGGACTACCTTGGAGAGGATCCAGAAATCTAGTTAGTCCTCTAGGTGCAGAGGTGCGAGACTAAACCGCAACTGCGCAGATGTCGCGATGAACAAGATTCAACCTATCGCATTTTGTGCATGCGGTTATTTTTTATTGGATTATTGTGTGTTCTGCTTTATTCTGGTCTCGAGCCCCCAGAGACTTACGGCAGATAATCAAATAAGACACTTCAGGGCCATCCTTGTGTCCTATTTCTACAATACAGCAAAAATGTTGTCACGTGAAACGTTGATTTGAGAGAGAGAGAGAGAGAGAGAGAGAGAGAGAGAGAGAGAGAGAGAGAGACTGTGTGCTTGTGTGTTGAGATGGGGAGAGAGAGAATGTGTGTGTGTGAGAGAGAGAGAGAGTGTGTGTGAGAGAGAGAGAGAGAGAGAGAGAGTGTGTGTGTGAGAGAGAGAGAGAGATATCGAGAGAGAGAGAGAGTGTGTGAGAGAGAGAGAGTGTGTGTGTGTGAGAGAGAGAGAGAGAGAGAGAGAGAGAGAGAGAGAGAGAGACTGTGTGCTTGTTTGTTAACATGAGAGAGAGAATGTGTGTTAGAGTGAGAGAAAGAGAGCGTGTTCGTGAGAGAAAGAGAGAGAGTGTGTGAGAGAGAGACAGATAGAGGGAAATACATATATAGAGAGCTGCATTTGTTTTTCTCATTGCCTCTTTTTCTATCATAGTATGTGTAAGTGTGAGGAAGAATTTGTGGTGTGTGTGAGAGGGAGTATGTTTGTGTGTGAGAGTGTGCGTGTGTGAGAGAGAGTGTGTGAGAGGAGAGAGTGTGTGAGAGGAGAGAGTTTGTGAGAGGAGTGTGTGTGAGAGAGAGTGTGTGAAAGGAGTATGTGTGAGAGAGAGTGTTTGTGTGAGAGAGAAAGACAGAGAATGTGTCTGTGTAAGCGTGTGAAAGAGAGAGAGTGTGTTTGTGTGTGAGAGAGTGTGCGTGTGTGTGTAAGAGAATGTTTGTGTGAGAGAGAAATACTGAGAATGTGTATGTGTAAGCGTGTAAAAGAGAGAGATTGTGTTAGTGTGTGTGAGAGTGTGCGTGTGTAAAAGACAATATTTGTGTGAGAGAGAAAGACAGGGAATGTGTCTGTGTAAGCGTGTGAAAGAGAGAGAGAGTGTGTGTGTGAGAGAGAATGTTTGTGTGAGAGAGAAAGACAGAGAATGTGTATGTGTAAGCGTGTGAAAGAGAGAGAGTGTGTTTGTGTGTGAGAGTGTGTGTGTGTGAGAGAATGTTTGTGTGAGAGAGAAAGACTGAGAATGTGTCTGTGTAAGCGTGTGAAGGAGAGTGTGTGTGTTTGTGTGTGAGAGAGGGTGTGTGTGAGAGAGAATGTTTGTGTGAGAGAGAAAGACTGAGAATGTGTCTGTGTAAGCAAGTAAAAAAGAGAGAGAGTGTGTTTGTGTGTGAGAGTGTGTGTGTGTGAGAGAGAATGTTTGTGTGATAGAGAAAGACTGAGAATGTGTCTGTGTAAGCATGTGAAAAAGAGAGAGTGTGTTTGTGTGTGAGAGAGAGTGTTTGTGTGTGAGAGAGAATGTTTGTGTGAGAGAGAAAGGCAGAGAATGTGTCTGTGTAAGCGTGTAAAAGAGAGAGAGTGTGTTTGTGTGTGAGAGAGTGTGCGTGTGAGAGAGGAGAGTGTGTGAGAGAGAAAGACAGAGAATGTGTCTGTGTAAGCGTTCTGAAAGAGAGAGAGAGAGTGTGTTTGTGTGTGAGAGAGAATGTTTGTATGAGAGAGAAAGACTGAGAACGTGTCTATGAATTGTGTGAAAGTGAGAGAGTGTGTTTGTGTGTGAGGAGTGTGTGTGAGAGAGAAAAAGAGTGTGTGAGAGAGAGAATGTTTGTGTGCGGGAGAAAGACAGAGAATGTGTTTGTGTGTGAGAGAGTGTGTGTGCGTGTATTAAGGTAGGGAGAGATTACGCTTACTCTGGCGGCAGACTCGCCACTATAGCAGTGTTATGCAATGCAATAAGCCTCTGAATCAGTTCATCACCGCGAGCTACCTTGCTTCTATAACGAGTTTGTGAGTCTAAACAGGCTTATTGTTTTGCCTCCCCCAGAATAGGCTCGCCCTGATTCCTCTGATTCTGCCAATGCCTGTTCGCTGTCTCTCCCCACTGAGGGCCTGGCCTGATATCCGAGTGGTCTATAGTTTTGCCATTGACTGCTAGCTGTTGTCTCTCCCTACTGAAGGCCTGCCCTGAAAGTCGAGTGGTCTAACGTTTTGTCACGGACTGCTCGATGTCTCTCAATGCTGAGGGCCTACCCTGATATATATATATATATATATATATATATATATATATATATATATATATATATATATATATATATATACATATATACATATATACATATATATATATATATATATATATATATATATATATATATATATATATATATATATATATATATATATATATATATCCGCCTTACATACTCATATCGCTACCGAGCACGTTACCTCGATGGGAAGCACGACACTTTCAACTATACATGTAGTTCCCTAACCCCCACTGGCAATCACTATTTGCTTCCAAGTCAAAACAAGAAAATCCATCACCGGTAAAAGGTTGACAGAAAAGCACCTTACAAAGGAAAATATATCCCACGCTGTCAACTAAATCACTTGGTCTGTTCACTCAAAGGCAATCATCCGCTCTAAAAGCCTGCTATCTCTTCGGAACTACCCCTTACAACTTGCAGAGTTCGCCTAATTTGAGACTAAAGCCGCCCCTTTCTTCTCCCGAAAAAGGTTTATTATGAGTGCTCAGAGAACGCATCAAAGAGGCATCTTTTTCCCTCTCAGGTGAGATCGTCGTCTTCCGCTGATCCGAGGACAGATGCTGCTGATGCCGTGTAAACAGCCGTCAGTGACCTCCCTTCCTGGTGACTACTGGATCCGAGGTCATAGACTGCTGGAGTACCAGATGATGCCACAGAAACAGCCTTCAGTGACCCCCCTTGCAGGTGACCATGGGATCCGAGGACAGAGGCTGCAGATGCCGTAAAAATAGCCTTCAGTGACCCCCATTCCTGGTGACCACAGGATGCGAGGACAGAGACTGCTGATGCCGTGGAAACAGCGCTCGGTGCCCCCCCACCCTTGCAGGTGACCATGGGATCCTAGGACTGAGGCTGCTGATGCCGTGGAAACAGCGCTCGGTGACCCCCCTCCCTTGCAGGTGACCATGGGATCCTAGGACAGAGTCTGCCGATGCCGTGTAAACAGCCCTCAGTGACCTCCCTTCCTGGTGACCAGGGGATCCGAGGACGGAGTCTGCTGATGCCGTGTAAACAGCCCTCAGTGACCTCCGTTCCTGGTGACCAGGGGATCCGAGGACAGAGTCTGCCGATGCCGTGTAAACAGCCCTCAGTGACCTCCCTTCCTGGTGATCAGGGGATCCGAGGACAGAGTCTGCCGATGCCGTGTAAACAGCCCTCAGTGACCTCCCTTCCTGGTGACCAGGGGATCGGAGGACAGAGTCTGCTGATGCCGTGTAAACAGCCCTCAGTGACCTCCCTTCCTGGTGATCAGGGGATCCGAGGACAGAGTCTGCCGATGCCGTGTAAACAGCCCTCAGTGACCTCCCTTCCTGGTGACCAGGAGATCCGAGGACAGAGTCTGCTGATGCCGTGTAAACAGCCCTCAGTGACATCCCTTACTGGTGACCAGGGGATCCGAGGACAGAGTCTGCTGATGCCGTGTAAACAGCCCTCAGTGACATCCCTTACTGGTGACCAGGGGATCCGAGGACAGAGTCTGCTGATGCCGTGTAAACAGCCCTCAGTGACCTCCCTTCCTGGTGACCAGGGGATCCGAGGACAGAGTCTGCTGATGCCGTGTAAACAGCCCTCAGTGGCCTCCCTTCCTGGTGACCAGGGGATCCGAGGACAGAGTCTGCTGATGCCGTGTAAACAGCCCTCAGTGGCCTCCCTTCCTGGTGACTACCGGATCCGAGGTCATAGACTGCTGGAGCACCAGATGATGCCACAGAAACAGCTGTCAGTGACCCTCTTTCCTGGTGACCACGGGATCCGAGGACAGATGGTGCTGATGCCGCTGAAACAGTGCTTGGTGCCCCCCCCCCCCCTGCAGG
>OZ012701.1:12156669-12191669 GCA_963942565.1 Maea johnstoni
GACAATTTCTAGATGAGATCTGAAGTGTAAATCGGTCATATAGACTATGCACAATGTTTAGTTTGTCAATATACACAATATACATTGCCATGCATGAAATATGTCAACATATACGGTGAATCGTCTTGGCAAACCAGAAACGACTTTGAATCAAACATTTATTGTACTTAATTACATGTAGTTTTACCAAGGTGTTGCTATATGTGTCACACTAATTGTTTGATTGCTCTGGAAAGGGCTATATTTGGACTTTACTTTTAAGCGTTTTTGGTTGTTAGGTAGACCCGGTCCCTTAATGTAAGGTGAATTTCGTCACAATTGTATATGTATCTAAGGATGTTTGCACCAATGTACGTTTGTGGATATGTTTATACGTATGTATATAAGAACATGTTTGTATACTCATTGTTTGCATTTACTACACATAATTACGCAGTACCTACGCTCACTGAATTATAACGGTTCATGAATAAACATATTTTCCTTTGTTTGATTACAGAAAGGAGCCATCGAATTGAACAATAGAACTTTTGGCATTGTTTTGCCAATTTCCTTATTGGACGCACCGGCCACGGCCCGGGCCGGTTCGTCTTCGGCTGTTTTGAGCACACAATCAAGGACGAACCCTTCAAATTCGACCTATGCTAGTGGCTGACTGCGCATGCGCGATTTGTCGTGTCTACGTTCCCCCAAATACAGCTCCTGTATCGTAGCTTTGTAACAAAGGTTATAGTCAATGGCACTGTAAGTTTCTGAGTCAGTCAATCGTGTGCTTTTCATACTTATATGTATATATATATATATATATATATATATATATATATATATATATATATATATATATATATATATATATATATATATATATATATATATACATGAATATATATATATATATATATATATATATATATATATATATATATATATATATATATATATATATTTATAATTTATATATATATATATATATATATATATATATAGAGAGAGAGAGAGAGAGAGAGAGAGAGAGAGAGAGAGAGAGAGAGAGAGAGAGAGAGAGAGAGAGAGAGAGAGGTAATGAAGGTTGTTACAAATTACTTTCTCTGAAATGAGCACATTTTTCTCAATAGTTCAGTACATATCTGAACAGACAATGGTAGAAGAGGATATGTTTATAGATATGGTATCTCTCTGGTGTACATCCCTCTTTGTATGCATGCTTTCCGCTTTTTGTAACATGCTTTTACTCTCATCTCTCTGCTTGGTTATAAACTACGATTATATGATACTACATATATCAAACTGTTCGAGCGTGTTTTGTTGTTCATTCCTGTATATTCACGGTAAACATAATATGATGAGAAGGCAAAGCTTTAAATGCTCGCGCAGCTCGATGATATTTCTGCATCCCCCTTCAAATGCAGTCACAAAAGTGTTTGTTATTATTATCCGTGACATCATTCTTTACTTGAACTTCGCTGAAACATATTGGAAGCCCCTTGATATGAGCTTCATATTTGTGCAATAACCACACACAGTATGCGTAGCGATTGACCGAAAATATGGCATAACAATTACTACGACTTCAACCTGTTGCGAAATCGTCATTTCACGACAGATTTCAACTAGAATTAAGAGACATGTAGAATTATTTGTTGCGGTTGTAGCGATTTAAATTGCATTGAAATCGATTCACGGAAAGATGAGTAAAGTCAGTTTTACCGTGAACATCCAAGTTACGACTTTGGAATCTGCGGAATTCCGTCGTAACATGACGTCAGCATTTGTCGCACGTGAGCATGTATGTTTCAGTTGTTGCATAGCTCTGCGTGTGTTGCACGATGGTCGGCGACGAAAACGCTATTTTGACACAATTTAAAGGAAACAATCCAAATTTATTATTTGATTAAGCAATATTAAAAACATGAAACGATCTGGCGGCAAAATGTGCTCTTAAAGCAAAAGGTTATGCTCATTTCTCGCGAGCGAGACTAGAGACGGACGAACAGACATACGCCAACACCAAAAAACCTGCCTCAGTATGTATCCTGCCATTACACTATACTGTAGTATATATACCGTAAATGCTCGCTACACTGAGCCGGCCTTCGGCCGACTCACTGCGCTCGCTATTACTAGGAAAAACCATGAGTAAGCCCAATTTCATCTATATTGGAAAGTGTCTTTTTGAATTCATTTATTACAAAGAAATACGATAATTGTTTTTATTCAGTTCACAAACACACACATAAGGAAGTTACAAATGCACAGTTCTTTTACTGTTACAAAGATTTCTCCTTGCATCCTGTACTATATATATACATTTATTTCCTGTACCAGTCAACCGGACGTCTGTCAGTGCCTGGTTTAACAAACTCCTGTTGATATCATATCAAAAACATAAGAAAAACTCATCAATGACCCACGTAGCTTACAAGTGCATTCCGTTGTGAGCTCACTCATGCATCCATGGATTGGTGGAATTCGGGCGTTCGGTCGTGTATCAAGCCCGAGCTGTCCACGCATTTAGTGCAGAAATTGAATATTGGCACTGCAGCAATTTCCATTGCCCTCACAGTAGTACAATATATATATATATATTTTTTAATTTTGGTGCATTCAGCCAAAAATGCTGTGCATCTGATTTTTATTCAAACAGACATAAAAATATGACAATACATGTACTTTCAACATCACATAACAAACAATATACCAAAAAGTAGAAATAAATACTTTTATAAGGGGGCTGACGTTCCTTGGGTAGGGAGCAAAAATGCTTCGCCTATTACAGCAAGGCGCCAGATATTTTAACTGTATATTATCACGGTAGTACAATTGGTCAAACTTGATTTCTATTGCCGAGGAGTATTCTATAATTACACATTATTCGATATTACTCTAATATATCCTCAAATTCATCTATGATATAATTTTTCCTTTTTCATAGATAAATTATTCGTTGATTAGTTGAATTGAAATAGGGTGACTAGTGACTTATGTTTCATTTGCACTTCTATTTGGTTTTTAAATCATGTTTGAGACATCCGAGAGGGCCTGCCCTGATGGCCGTGTGGTCTAAGGTACACGCTATCATGTGAGAAAGTTGCCAGTGACTTGGAGTAAGGTGGTTGTTTTAACCGGGTATTCCGGTTTCGCCGGGTACCCCGGTCGATCCCACTATCTACAACACTCTAGTTACGAATTATCCACGATTGGCATAAAAATGACGAAAAACGATATTCCATAAGATAATTCGAGGCATGTGGGAAAGTAGAGCTGGCTTGGGGTTAAGCGGTGGTTTTCACCAGGTACTCCGGTTCGCCCGGATAGTAGGGGTGTCATTGATATGGGGCATATCGATAAATCGATAACACTCCTCAAACAATACAGCCTGCTTTCAATTGTCAATACATATCGTAATGTATCGAAAAATCAAAAGCATGAAAATGGACACTTAAAGAAGAAATTGAGAGCCGAATATTGCTTGTGTTGCTAGTCACATACTTTCTAAAAGCATTTCTCTACATGATCATGCCTCACTTTTCTAGTTGCATTCCAAGAAGCAATACGATGAGGCAGTGATGAAAAACCAGCATAAATGCTTCATGATTTTCCATCATGGCATAGATAGCATTTTTATGGATATATCCATGCATCGTATCGAAATAATCAAAATCGAAAACAATTTATCAATATATCGAATCGATAAATAATTCTAAACAATGACATCCCTACCGGATAGTCGAGTAGTCTAGGTCTTTGCCATTGGCTCCCTTCTCTCCGGTTTTCAAAAACCATTTCAAAGCATTTTGGGGAAGTTGCATAGTAATGTAATGTAATGTAATGTAATGTTTATTGACCAAGTTGCAAATTCTGAAATTAAAAAAAACACATCACAAATGAATAAAAACACAGAAATTGCTTGAGGATATGACAGATTACAAAAATAATATGATTATCATATAGTATACATTTACGTCATATACACCGACTGGATGAAGTTCTTGATATATCAACTTACACTAGCGGACTATATAGAACATCTTAAATACATGTGTATAGTTGGTATCGTTGGAAGCATTTCATTGATTTGAGCTACATGAAATGCATACTGTATAACTTGTTAATTTGGCGTGTACTTAAGTTGGCGTTTTTTCCCTGTATTTATTTTGGCGTCTGGAGCAGTCAGAACAACGCCATCTTTATGTAGACATATATTTATGCGAGCTTTAATTTGGCGTTGACGGGCATTCGCCAAAAAACGCCAAATTAAAAAACGCGCCAAATTAACCAGTTATACAGTATTTGATTCTTTGATATTCAAACAGTATTTCCATGCAGTTGTAATTTCGCAATTTCAAGTATTTTTGAAAGTTGGCGTATAAATCACAAACTTTGGCTTTACCCAAACATAAATTGTTGAGTTAAAACCACTTATAGTAAAAAAAACCTGTAAATTAAAAACTAGTTTTTCGACATCACAGGACTCTATTATAAAATGTTGTTCAGTTTTATGATTTGAATGTCATGATTATTTAACTGGCGTTACCCTTTCTGCCCCTGATGTTTCTTTATAAACTCTCTTAAAAAAGGGATTAATACTCGGCTTCTTCCTTGTGAAATGGGGTAAACAAATATCGGAACAGCGTATCCAGCTAACATATAAAAGGTAAATATATTCGTTTATAGTGCTCACACGACCATCCTCCCCTGGCAGGCCTGTTCACATGGAAACCATTTCAATCCCCCGAGGGATATTCCAGGGCAGTTGGCAGCATATAGCGCACACGCTCTAAGCACTGCCTTATTAATGCTAGGTACCCATTTTGCAGCTGGGTAGACTGGGGCAATATTGAATAGACTGTCTCGCCCAAGGACAGACCAAAGTGCCCCGGCCAGGAATCGAACCAGCGACCTCCTGATCACTAGTCCGACACCTAACCAACTGAGCTACGTTGTCCCCATAAATCTTATGAAGTAATTCATCAAGACAAAAGTAATTGTACTCGGTCCTCATATCCAACGGCACAAGCATACAGTACAGACATTTAATTTCTGCACCAGTCGACCGGACGTCTGCTAATGCCTGGTTTTCTAAAAAGCAATGCTAAGATGCCAAGAAAATAATCCAAACACATCAATGACACATGTTGCTTGCTAATCAAAGCTACGTTCAGTTATTACGTCATCCATACATCCATGTAAAGAAAACTGGGTAGCAATCGGTCCTGCGGTCGTCTATTATGCCCGGGATGCCCACGCATTTAGTGCAGGAATTAAATGTCGGCACTGTACTTCAGGGCAATTCATCGATAGACAGCAATTGTATTGTATTCTATGTTTATTGAATGTACTATTTAGGTACAAAATCATAGCGAATCAAACATATAAATAACAATATATAAAGAACCTAAAAACAAAGTAAACAGACAGAAGGGTTACTGAGACCGACCAATTACTAAATGAGACTGATACAAAATGTCACACAACGACAGGACAAAATACTTGTAACGGCAAGTTAAATCAAGTTAAATAAAAATGATTTAAACATAACAAATTTAAATTAAACAGATAGCAGAAACATAAACTAATTTTGGGTGTTGAAAGATAAGGAGTACGGAATTTCTCATACCATAAAGTTGACGGTAGCTGAATGTCGAATTATATATGATATTTACACACACACATTTTATTTCAATTTGAAAAAGTTTTGATTATTATCAATCAATCAATATCAATCGATCCAATACAAAAAAGTGACATTTGTTAATTTACATACATGTATGATAAAGGACTATGAGACCTTTGCAAAATCATCAACTTGCAAGGATACTGATAGCGATAGACTCGTCCGATACCAGCCGGCTTCTTGCAGACATCTTGCTGCTCACCATTTTCACAACAAGGATAACTTATATTATCTTAAAAGTGATATAATAAACAGTTATTGCCTGGCTTGTTGGTCGATAGTGCAGATTATCATCCCGAGAATGAGTTATTTCCCGAGGGCAACGCCGGAGGTCAATAGTTCACTTCGAGGGGTGATAATCTGCACCATCCACCATCAAGACAGGCAATAACTGTGTTGTTATACCGAACATTTTATAGGGCTAACAAGCGACAAAATCGTAGGAAAAGACGAGAGCTGATTTCGATGTTCAGCGGCAGCATTCGCTCGATAAACAGGCTAATGAATCGGTGCACCATGCAGTGTACTTAGAACTATAATTGTAATCGCCATATCCGCTGAAGAACTCTTTGTAACCATCTGATAAATGTTTCACCAAGCTAATGTCATAGTTATTTCAGTATTATTAATAGTAACTTGTCAAACGGCTCACCACATTTCGACCCGTTTTATCAATCAAATGTGGCCGACCGCCATGGAATAGGGTAGATTATTGACTGGCAATTATTTACCTGCTTGTGCTATTATTCCCATCTTTCGTACTGATAGCTAGCGTGGATTATTAAATGACTCTTAACATAGGGTGAGGTATAACAATAAACAGTTATTGCCTGGCTTGTTGGTGGATAGTGCAGATTATCACCCCGAAAATGAATTATTTCCCGAGGGCAACGCCCGAGGGAAATAATTCCCTTCTAATCTGCACTATCCACTAACTAGATAGGCAATAACTGTGTTGTTATGCCGAACATTTATAGGCCTAACAATCGGCAAAATGGTAGGACAGGACCAGAGCTGATTTCAGTGTGCAGCAGCAGCATTCATTTGATTAACCGGCTGATGATTCTGTGCACCAGTGCACGATGCAGTATATCTAAACCTATCATTGCAATCACTACATCCGTTGAAGAACTCTTGTAACCACCTGATAAATGTTTACGGCAAGCTAATATCATAGTTATTTCAGTTTTGTTAGTAGTTAGTTGTCAACCAGCCCACCACATTTTACCCAGTCTTATTAATCAGACGTGGCCGGCCGCCATGGAATAGGTTAGATTATTGACTGGCAATTATTCACCTGCTTGTGCTATTATTCCACTTTTTTTGACGGATAGGGTAAATTATTAAATGACTCTTAATATAGGCTGAGGTATAACAATAAACAGTTATTGCCTGGCTTGTTGGTGGATAGTGCAGATTATCACCCCGAGAAGGAATTATTTCCCGAGGGCAACGCCCGAGGGAAATAATTCCTTCGAGGGGTGATAATCTGCACTATCCACCAACAAGCCAGGCAATAACTGTTTTGTTATACCGAACATTTTACAACAAGGGGAAAAATCATAAGACAAGACCAGAGCTGATTTCAATATTTTAATGAAGGGTCACATACACCAGCATAACTATTTGCTGAACTTTTGAAGGTAATAAGGCACCTTTTTAAAAAAGGGGGGTATAATCGTAAAATTATTGACCACTTTTATTACTTGATGGCATGAAGTGGGAAATTAGGTAAAGTTCTTCGCTCTTATGAATCACTTTTCATGATTACTTTACTATATGTCAGCACAGATTGAGCCATGTACTAGTTGTATATGTTGAAGTTAACTGTGCATTGTGTAATATTGAATGGCATTGATTGTGAAGTGCGGCGCATTTGCATGGCCATGGCATTTTGCACAGAAACTTGAGGACTTGGCTGGTCCACACTGGTAGGCATTGTGGCATTTGTGGTAGGACATAAGGAGGAAGCTTGGTCTTTATTTGGAAGATATGCCAGCAGGTCCTCATCACTGATCCCATCATCAATCCATTCTGCTGCATCCTGTAGGAGCTGTGATAGGCTGATGTCAACATTGTTATCACCATGGTTAACTGGGGGTAGCAGTGCAGGCTGAGCACTGTATGGCGAAGTATCCACAGGGAGAGCAGGAAGAATTGAGACATTTGTGGACACTGCTTCAGGTTGTGGGGCATATGATGTGGATGGGATAGCGATGTTACCAGGGGCACGAGGCAGGATTCCTGCTTTTGATAAGAGGGCACCTGACATGTTGCGTTTGGTCTGTTCGGAGATCTGATTGCTGTAAGACCTGATACTGGTTTCTGCCTTATGTCCGCTGACCGACATAATTTGCCGGGCCTCAAACCCAGCACAATCAAGGGCCGAAACACATGTTGCTCGGATACAGTGGTTTGTGTATCGCTTGCTGAGGTTTGCTGCTTTGGAGATTGTCACCATCATGGTGCCCAGAGTGTTTTTGCCCATGGGTGATTTGTAGTACCAGATGTCGTTAGTATCAATAAAGGACTCTAATGCTCGCTGCCACAGGAAATTGTTTCCTGGATGGCGCTTGGACAAGTATTTCTTCAGAGACAGGACAGGGCACAGTGGATTGCCTGAAATTAGAATGAAAAGTAGATGAATGAATATTGAATAAATAATGAATAGCATATACAATATGAGCTGTAAGGTAGACAAATTTATCAATTCAATTGTAAATATTTTAGGGAAATGAAAAAAAAATGTCACATACACCAGCATAACTATTTGCTGAACTTTTCAAGGTAATAAGGCACTTTTTAAAAAAGGGGGGTATAATTGTAAAATTATTGACCACTTTTATTACTTGATGGCATGAAGTGGGATATTTCTCATATTATTTACACTTATAATTGTAGTGTGACTTACTTGAATAGAAATAATTCATTATAAATGATTTAATGGTAGCCTGAGGTTTTCAAATTACCTTGCTATACCTAACATAACACGACTTACCTGGAATGGCATACATTCTCCCCTGAGATGAGGGGTCATCAGCTTTACGATGATTCTTCACAAGTTCATCTTTTGCTTGGTATGCATACTCAAGGCCTGTGTTATCCAGAGTGATCGCGATTGAATCCACTGTCATATCTCGAAGGTTTTCTCTACCTCTCCTGCAGAGAAAAAACATGACCTCAAACCAGCACATCTGTAGCAGACCAATGGGAGTGTTCACATTAAAGGCATTGTGAGGTCCTCTGTAGAGAATGTCTAGGTCCTCACTTGAAATGCACTCCTTGTGGGTTTTGAGGGCAAGACCCTCTTTCTTCAATTTGGCACACACTGAGAAGTATGCCTTATTGCTGTTAGCAAAGGCTGGATCATTAGGAATGTCCAATTTCTTAGAATCTAGCAGGTGCTTGTTAATACCATACCTCAGAAGGCTAAATGCACTAGACTTGTAGAGTTCGCCATCTTTCCTCCTGACATCAACATAGAATAACTCCAATAGCTCATCTAACTCCTTTGGATCCAACTTCTCAAACTCAACATTGCTGCCTTTCTCCTTGGAGTACTCCCTCACAACCTTAACAGAATGATTGACTGATTTCTTGGTGTTTAAACTGTCTTTTTGGTCATGTAAATCTTGTATATCTGCTTTAGTGGCACTGCCAAACCGAGACATTATGAAAATATGCTGTGCTCCAAGCTGCTCTGTTGAGCAGACGATCTTTTGAATGAAAATTTACTCTATTATCACCCAAATACTATAATCCATCAAAATCTCATTGAAAATATCCTGGCTTCAAAAAAATTCAAGAGATTCATATAGAATCAACTTGCCTGTTATGGATCTGTACCTTTTTTCCTTGAGTTGGACCCAACAAGCGAATAAAACAGCAAAAACCATCCTTGCCAGCTGCAGTCATTTCATTATGCTGACAGCATTCATTTCATAAATCGGCTGATGAATAGGTGCACCGGTGCACCATACAGTATACTTAAATCAATCATTGAAATCGCCATATTCATTGAAGAACTCTTATAACCACCTAATAAATGTTTCGGCAGGCTAATATCTTAGTTATTTTAGTTTTATTGATAGCTAGTTGTCACCCGGCCCACCACAATTTTTATCCTGTTTTATGAATCAAAATCGCCCAGCCACCATGCAAACATGGAAAAGGGTGGATTATTGACTGGCAATTATTCACCTGCTTGTGATATTGTTCCACCTTTTCTGACAGATAGGGTGAGTTATGAAATGACTCTTAATATAGAGTGAGGTATAACAACGTCTTTTATTCCCCTCACGTGCGTAAAATTTTCATGTGTAGAGTTCTCCGGGAAAACCCGTACATTGACCTTTGACAATTTTTTTAAAAATTACTTGGGAATTAATCAGAAAATCACAATGTAGTTATGGATAGTTGGAATGTTTGTGATATAATGTTTTTAATTCCCCATACGTCCTTTAAGGTTTGCATGCGAAGCATTCTTTCCGTAAACCTTTACCTTGACCTTCGACAATTTTTAAAAATCACAATAAAGTTGGATGGAGAGTTGGATGCTAAGATTCTGTTCAATATTTTCCTTCAGTTATATTCCAAGGGGTGTCTTGTTCAGAGAGGCATGAACAAACAACAAACGTCTGTAACAACACCAAATGTAATACCAACCACAAATGTAATAAAAAATCTACACCAAATGTAATACCAACCACAAATGTAATAAAAGATTTACACCAAATGTAACATCAACCACAAATGTAATAAAAAAATTACACCAAATGTAATAACTGACCGAACGAACAGTCAACCACAAATGTAATAAAAAAATTACACCAAATGTAATATCAACCACAAATGTAATAAAAAATGTACACCAAATGTAATAAGTTTCAATGAAGTATATGTCCATGCAGCAATATATCTTAACAAATATAACTAGCTTTGTAAATAAAAGAAGTCAATTTCAAGTGCGTTATTGCTGGTGAGTCGTCCCGGCAGATCACCATCTCAGATGTTGACGAAACTTCCCTCATGTGTGCCTTTATCTTAAAGAAGATTGCATAAAAGCATTCAGTTCAAAATTCCAGACGGTTTTTGAGAAAAATGAGGTTAAAGGCATACATGTAGGGGGTATAGCTCATGTTTTCACTCATGAATCTAAATAGTGTATCAAACCATTTTCAGATACCCATAGTTTATGTAAAATTTTAGGTGCAAAACCAATATTTGTTACTATGACTGATTGATACCTCGGAAATCGCAATATGAAATCATATTTTACATACTAGTATCCCTTTTTAGTCCGGCACAGAAAGCTGGATTTTTGGCTGAACCTTTTTTTTTTAGATATAGTTTTTTTTTTCAATTGATTCTGGTAGCCACGGGTACCCACTTTAAGAATCTGCCGGGTGCCGGGCTGGCACCCTTGGGCAATTTGAGATATTGACCCATCTTTGCCACCCCCCATGGTACATAACATGGACTAATTGGGCTTTCTCCGGTTTTGGTTGATCCAGATATTGAAATCTTAGAGACCTACAGACACACAAATTTACATAGGCTCAATTTAGATAGCAAATAGATGTATGTTTGTATTTGAACATCCATAGGTACCTTTATTGCTGAAAACAGGGGTCAAGAAGTAGGTCATTTAGTTAGTATATACCAATTTTCGCGTGTATTTTGCTAATATTTGAGCATCATTAAATCACAGTAAAAGAGTCTACCACTATTCTAATTCTAAATATGACTTATTCAGGTAGCAAATAAATTGACATTTATAGTTGACCAACGTTAGGTGCCTGCTATGCTGAGAACAGGGATCAAAAGGTAGGTCACTTAGCTAAAATGTACGATTTTCACCTGCATTTTGAACAGCATTATATCGACTTATCTAAAGCTTTCATTATTCTTGTTCTAAATAATGACTTATTTAGGTAGAAAATAGATTAATCTTTGTACTTGGACAACTGTAGGTACCCGTACTGCTAAGAACAGGGGTCGAGAATTAGGCCACTTAGCTAAAATGACGATTGTCGCATGCATTTTGCTCTTTTTTGAACAGCGTTACATTGACTTATATATACTTTTCACTATTTTTGTTCTAAATATGACTTATTTTTGTAGCAAATAAATTGACGATTATAGGTGGACAACTGTAGGTACCCGCACTGCTAAGAACAGGGGTCAGAAATTAGGTCACTTAATTTAATGTGCAATTTTCGCTTGCATTTTGCTCTTTTTTGGAAAACATTACATTGACTTATATAAAACTATCACTACTCTAGTTTCAAATATGACTTCTTGATTAAGAAAATAAATTGATATATTTATAGTTGATCAACTGTAGGTACCCGCACCGCTGAGAACAGAGGTCAGCAAGTAGGTCACTTAAGCTAAAATGTATGATATTCGCCAGCATTTTGCTCTTTTTTGAACAGCATTTCATCGGCTTTTATAAGACTTTCACTATTCTAGTTCCAAATCTTACTCATTTGGGTAGCAAATAAATTAATACTTATATTTGGACAATGGTAGGTTCCTGCACTGCTTGGAACAGAGGTCAAAAAGTAGGCCACTTAGCTGAAATGTATGAATTTTGCTTGCTTTTTACTATCTTCTTAGATAACTCTTTGTCTTTGCACTAGTTGCATTGTGTGGGAAAATTATATTTATTGTCACCTTTTTCACCATACAAAAGATAAGTCCTGACTGCTCTGTTATAAATGGTGGAGAACAATAATATCTTCAGGTCAATAGTAACTTTCTCACATGCCCCACATAGGATTTATAAAAAGTAACCTTCAGAGTGTGTGGACTCCTTTTTATGTGATTGATTTTGGCCTATAGGGAAAGCTATGCAGCTACATGAAAGTGAAATTGGGCAACAGGGATAGCTGCATGTACATTACAGACATCTAATTCCTGCACCAGTCGACCGGACGTCTCCTAGTGCCTGGTTGTACAGACACCTATGGATAACATCATTTTTAACGTCATAAAAAATAAGCTTATCACATCAATGGCACCCTTGTAGCTTGCGAATCAAAGCTATGTTGAGTTGTTAGGTCATCCATGCATTCGTGTCCAGGAAACTGGGTGGCAATCAGACGTGCAGTTATGTATTATGCCTGTGCTCCCACACAGTTAGTACAGGAATTAAATGTCGGCACTGTACTGTATACAGTATGTCTGATGTGTCTATGCTGAATGTGTATTGTTATGGTTAACATATTTTGGAAACTAGTGGTGTCCTACTAACCATATAAATTCATTTGTTTCATATCATAAATGAGTCACATCTAGAACTATATGGCTTCTTATATGTTGATGCAATGCTGTTCAAATGAGAGTAAAAGTGAAAATCGAACATTTTACATGAGTGACCTTTTTCTGACCCCTGTTCCAAGCAGTGCAGGTACCTAAAGTTTTCCAACTACAATCGTCAATTTATTTGCTAACCAAATGAGTAATATCTAGAACTAGAGTAGTGAAAGTTTTATAAAAGTCGATTTAATGCTGTTCAAAAAAGAGCAAAATGCAGGCAAAAATTGTACATGGCTAATAGTGACCTTCTTTCTGACCTCTGTTCTCAGCAGTGCGGGTACCTAGAGTTGTCCAACTACAAATATTACTTTATTTGCTTCCAAAATAAGTCATATTTAAAACTAGAATAGTAAAAAGTAGTCAATGTAATGCTGTTCAAAAAGAGCAAAATTTGGGCAACAAGTGTTCATTTTAGTTAAGTAACCAACTTTCTGACCCCATTTCTCAGCAGTGCGGGCACCTACAGTTGTCCACCTTCAATTATCAATAAGTCATAAAAAGTAAGTCATATTTAGAACAAAAATAGTGAAAATTATATATAAGTCAATGTAATGCTGTTCAATAAGGAGCAAAATGCAGGCGAAAATCGTCATTTTAGCTAAGTGGCCTAATTCTTGACCCATGTTCTTAGCAGTGCGGGTACCTACAGTTGTCCAAGTACAAATATTAATCTATTTTCTACCTTAATAAGTCATTATTTAGAAAAAGAATAATGAAAGTTTTAGATAAGTCGATATAATGCTGTTCAAAATGCAGGTGAAAATCGTACATTTTAGCTAAGTGACCTACTTTTTGACCTCTGTTCTCAGCATAGCGGGCACCTAACGTTGGTCAACTACAAATGTCAATTTATTTGCTACCTGAATAAGACATATTTAGAATAAGAATAGTGGTGGACTTTTATTGTGATTTAATGATGCTCAAATATTAGCAAAATACACGCGAAAATTGGTATATACTAACTAAATGACCTACTTCTTGACCCCTGTTCTCAGCAATAAAGGTACCTATGGATGTTCAAATACAAACATATATCTATTTGCTATCTAAATTGAGCTTATGTAACTTTATGGGTCTGTAGGTCTCTTAGATTTCAATATCTGGATCAACCAAAACCGGAGAAAGCCCAATTTGTCCATTTTATGTACCATGGGGGGTGGCAAAGATGGGTCAATATCTCAAATTGCCCAAGGGTGCCAGCCCGGCACCCGGCAGATTCTTAAAGTGGGTACCCGTGGCTACCAGAATCAATTGAAAAAAAAACTATATCTAAAAAAGAAAGGTTCAGCCCAAAATCCAGCTTTCTGTGCCGGACTATTTGGTTACTGAGATAAAGAGGTCCAAAAAATATTATTTTCGTTCACTTTCATTTTTCTTCAGTTTTCAGATCACTTTTTCTTCTAAGCAATTCATATTGGATGAACTGTTCTACGTGATTTATATTGTCTATTCATGGCGGATTCTAGAAAAGTCAAGGTGTCTTTTTTAAAAAGTTCAGACTTGACAGTTTGCGGGCAAATGTTGGCCCAGATCAAATATAAGGCCTGTCTATAAATTTAGTAATACTTTCACACCAGTAGGGTTAAACTCACTCAGTACACAAGCAATTAACAAACTATGTTGTTGATTAACTTTTTTGATAGATAATTTGTTTTTGTGATAGAATGGTCTAAAATTAGGTTTTTGTTCATTTTTGTTGATATTTTTTATATCTTTCAGGGCACTTGTTGTACTTCCTAATTTTCTTTCTTGATTTATACTATTTACTTGTAAAAAGTTTCAAGTGTTTGAAAATAAGTCGAAATTTTGGTAACCTGCTTTCTAAATATAGACCCAGATCAAAATGTGCCTATATATATATTGCCCTTGTTCTAATTGGTCAATTTGACCACGTATTGAAATGCCCACTGCCATCACATTATGATATGTAAAATGTACTAATATAGAGCTCTTTTGTGGTATTTGTTTCCTTGTGTTTTGACAATTATGTCTCTTCTTGGTTGATTGGTCACTTATGTTGCAAAGTATGTAATGTTTATATTACAAAGATAATATTCACTATGGTTTTTGTTCATTTTTTGTTAATATCTTGTATCACTCACGGGAAATCAGATTTTGAAATCAATTTTGTTTTAACTACTAGTTATTCAGACAAAATGAATCAATATTGGGGTTGTGTTTGAACCATTTTTGTAAGTCCTTTACAATGTAAACGGAGATGCATATTTCATGATAAAATATTTATATATTTGTATTTTTTTAAAATTATATTGTCTGATTAGAGGAGCTTTTAGGTATTAGGAAGAACAACAAGTGCCCGGAAAGATATAAGAAATATCAACAAAAATGAAAAAAAAACTAATTTTAGACCATTTCATCACAAAAACAACTTATTTATAAAAAAAGTTAATCAACAACATAGTTTGTTAATTGCTTGTGTGCTGAGTGAGTTTAACCCTACTGGTGTGAAAGTATCACTAAATTTATACACAGGCCTTATAGTTGACCGATAGACCTGAAACAGTCACTATAATCAATTAGTTAAAGTAGTTTCTTACATGAAGAAATTGAGATCACAAAACAAAATTTGGTATAGATGTAGCTAATGTAGGTTTAATTACCATATTTAATTATAAGCTGACGGTATAATTCACTGCAATTCACTTAAATTAGCCACAATTACTACAAATTTGATCTGGGCCAACATTTGCCCGCAAACTGTCAAAATCTGAACTTTTTTAAAAATACACCATGACTTTTCTAGAATCTGCGATGAATAGACAAAATTTAAATAGAAGTAAAACATTTCATCCAATATGAACTGCTTAGAAGAAAAAGTGATCTATAAACTGAAGAAAAATGAAAGTGAACGAAAATAATATTTTTTTGACCTCTTTATCTCAGTAACCAAAAGGGATATGTAAAATATGATTTCATATTGTGATTTCCCAGGTATCAATCAGTCATAGTAGCTAATAATGGTTTTGCTCCTAAAATTTTACAAAAACTGTGGGTATCTGAAAATGGTTCAATACACTATTTAGATTCATGAGTGAAAACATGAGCTATACCCCCTATGCCTTTAACCTCACTTTTCTCAAAAACCGGCTGGAATTTTGAACTGAATGCTTTTATGCAATCTTCTTTAACATAAAGGCACACATGAGGGAAGTTTCGTCAAAATCTGAGATGGTGATCTGCCGGGACGACTCACCAGCAATAACGCACTTGAAATTGACTTCTTTTATTTACAAAGCTAGTTATATTTGTTAAGATATATTGCTGCATGGACATATACTTCATTGAAACTTATTACATTTGGTGTAAATTTTTTATTACATTTGTGGTTGATATTACATTTGGTGTAATTTTTTTATTACATTTGTGGTTGACTGTTCGTTCGGTCAGTTATTACATTTGGTGTAATTTTTTTATTACATTTGTGGTTGATATTACATTTGGTGCAATTTTTTTATTACATTTGTGGTTGGTATTACATTTGGTGTAGATTTTTTATTACATTTGTGGTTGGAATTACATTTGGTGTAAGTTATTACATTTGGTGTTGTTACAAACGTCTAACACATATAGGGAGTCTGGGAAAGCATGGAACTATGGAGTACAGTGCTGACATTTAATTCCTGCACCAAATGCCTGGGCACTATGCACGACCGCACGCCTGGATGGTACCAGCTTCCTGGGCATGGATGCAAGGATGGCCTCACATTTGAACGTGACTTTGATTCGCAAGCTACACGGGTCATCGATGTGCTTGGGTTATATTCTGACATGTTATCCACAGGTATTTATACAACCATGCACTGGCAGACGACCGGTCGACTGTTGCAGGAAGTAAATGTCTGTAGTGTAGATCTTGTTAAAACGTGTTCCTGAGCAACCCATTGGTGTTGTTGAATTGACTTTTACATGTATATCCGCGCAGTCCTCAGGAAGGAGGTCAAGGTAACTTATGATCTTGGAATCCCCTCACTAGGGTTAGGGTTAGAGTAAGGGTTAGGAATCAGATCCAGGGTTAGGGTAAGGGTTACCCAACCCTAACACTAGTCCTAATCCTAACCCTGGACCCGATTCCTAACACTAGAACTAATCTAGGTAGGGGTTAAGGCTAGGAAATAGATTCAGGGTTAGGGTTAGGGTTACCTAATCCGAACAATAACCCTAACCCTGGACCTGATATCTAACCTTAAGACTTACCCTAACCCTAGTTGGAAGATTTCAAGATCATAAGTTTTCTTTTTTATTTTTAAATAACTTTTTTTTATTCAAGCAGTGTCATATCAGTGTATACAAATGCCGACAAAGAGTACGGCTATAGAGCATAAAAATACGTTGGTTTACAATATCATTCTTAGTTGTTGTTGTCATAATACATATTTAAAAGATTGTATTGTTTGTCAAACTGTACTCTTCGTCCCTTGACATATTGACGATTCTTTTCTTGATTATAAAAAATTTTGACCTCATGTTTCACATTTATAATACTCGGTTTTTGTTCTTTCTTCTTAGCACTATAAATCACTTTTTTAGTATGTAAAATAATACTATTGATTGCTATAGCATTTTCGAGGTCTCCAATTATTATTCGAGAAGCAGTCAAATTATAGTCTTGCATACCCAATTCTCTAATGCATGTAGAGACATTTTCCCATAAGGACCTTGAGTGCTGGCATTCAAGTAACATGTGTTCAATAGAATCCACCTCTGTTTTGCACATACTAATAAGTCTGATTGGACTAGTCCCATTACTAAGAGTTTGTCATTAGTGTAGAATCTATGATGAAGAGTTCTAAATTGTAAGTATTTTAAATAAGTATCTTTATAGTGAACGTGGTGTTTACTGAAGGATCTGCTGAAACTCAAGGAGTCAATGTCGACAGCACTCCATTTTTCAACTATTGAATCAATAATATGTGTATTTGAGCCTTTTACCTTAGAATATAATCTAGAACATCCGTTCGTATTCAGATTCACAAGCATATTTAAGGTACTGTTTCTCGGCAAAGTTTCAAATCTCAACGGAACATCTTTCCATTCCAGAATTTTTTAAATTTTGAAACAGATGTTGTTGTTTTCCAAGAAATTGGTTTTTACTCCATGGTATTCCACGAATTGATCCATTGTCAAAGTGACCTTTGTGGGGCCGAGGAAATCTGCTATTGAATTGATACCCCTATCTAACCATTCTCGTTTAATAGGAATTTTAAAAGAATCATGTAGCCATAAAGGAGTATTGCATATCACCTCTCTGTCATAAATAGCATTCGATTGCCACAGCATCTGGGTACTCTTGATTACATCAACCCAAAATTTGTTACTGGTTGTTTCAATTATTCGATCTAAATAAAGCAGACCAAATTTAAAAGCGTCACTTAATTCAAAATGAGAGGGAATAACAGTCCATTTACCTTTGGAGGTGAGGTATCTACGCAACCAGCTCAATTTGAGTGTTTGATCAAAGAGAGAGATGTTATGCAATTTTAAGCCACCATGATGGATTTCCCCTTCCAAAATTTCTTTTCTCCATTTTGGAGGTTTTCCACACCATAGGAAATTAGAGAAGGTATTATAAAGCTCCTTTAAACAGAGTACACTAGGGCTGGGCAGAGACAGCAGCATGTGGGTTATCTTTGACATTAGAAGTGATTTTATATTACTAACCTTGCCATAAGGGGTTAGATTTCTCGAACCTCAAACTCTGATTAGTGAACGAATTTCTCCCATTTTTCAATATATGTTTAGATCCGTGATTTCCCCCATTTTTGTGATGTCATAATGAATTCCCAAAATTTCAAAAGTTGTTGTCCATTTAAAACCGAAATTGCCCTGCCAAGAAATGCTGCTGTCTCTTGATGCCCCGATTTTGACCACTTTAGTCTTTTCGTTGTTATTTTCCAAGCCTGATATTGTCTTAAACCAACGCAAGACTTTTATAATATTCTTTACGCTCACAACATCTTCTGATACCATAAGAGTGGTATCGTCTGCATATTGTGTTGATTTAAATTCCTCACCATGTACCTCAATGCCTTTTATACCGTCAAACTCCCTGATAACTTGGGATAGTATCTCCGCGCATAACACGAAAACATATGGCGAAAGGGGGTCCCCTTGCCCACAGCCACGGGCCAGTTTAATCTGATCGGGGAGATGCCCATTCTGCTCAACACGAGAAGTTGTATTATACTGAAATAAGTGTATCATACGGGAAAAATTAACTCCAAAGTTGAATAGTTTTAAAATGTCTTGAATAAAGGACCATTCGATCGTATCGAATGCTTTCGAAAAATCAAGTATAATTAAAAGTCCTTTCGTATCTGTTGCGTCACAATATTCGATGGTGTCATAAACCATTCGAGTATTCTCACCGATAAACCGGCCAGAAATAAAACCCGTCTGATCCTCGTTTATTATGGAAGGAAGAACTATTTTTAATCTGTTAGACACCATTGATGAAAAAAAATTATATATTGTATTAAGTAAAGTAAGGGGCCGCCAGTTTTTCAGGTCATTCCTTAGTTTGCCTTGCTTTGGTATGCACGTTATAATGCCTTCTAATGAGTTTTTGGAAAATTCACCCCTAATTATTGCCTCGTTAAAATATCTGAAAATCCAAGTTTTCAGCTCTTCCAAAAAAATTTCAAAAAACTCATTAGAGAACCCATCAGGTCCCGGGGCTTTGTTGAGTTTACTAGATTTTATGGCTGTTATGAGTTCTCTTGACAACTCTTCATAAGTTTTCTTGACGCTAAAGGCTTTTCAAAGTGTGGAGCACGTAAGTCACCGTGAATGTACAACAGGGTCAGTTTTAGCCACTCCCGCAGATGGATTATACTAGGTGTATAGGAAAATTGACCCTGCTAAATTAATTGTAAATAAATGGTTTATGGCAGTGAGTTTATTGATGAAACAGAGCAGCCAAAAGCTTAAGTCATGCGTGCGATTGAAAGATTGTATTAAAATTATATATGGGAAAATTGTTTGGACATTGTCGCGCCTGTGTACTTCTAGCTTATATGTCGCAATAGGGGAACGGCTTTATGGCAATCCAGCGACGTCGTCTAACATCTAGACGTACATTTCTACCACTATGGGGCTGAAATACACATTGAAGAAATTCGATTCCCAATGGCCATTCCCAATGGGCATTTGGAATGATTTTATTACCATATTCGGCAAAGATTGCCATATATGGAACACTGCACTACGTTCGTTGCTAAGCAACGTGACCTAGAAATGCCAGGCACGTGCTCAGGCACGTTCATTATATTTGAAGCTTCCCCGTTTATTTACTGTTTATTTATCTATGGGACGTGGCAGAAATAGGTTCTTGAACTTGTGTGCTAGAGTAGGATATTTCTTACACTCGGGGACAGAACTTTCATCTTGGAACTCGCCAGAGGCTTGTTCCAAGATAAAAATGCTGTCCCCTCGTGTAAGAAATATCATTCTCTAGCACACATGTCCAAGAACCTCTATATCTATACTATAGTCTACGCGGCGGAGATGTCCTCATGCTGAGAATATCGTTCAACTGGCCATAAGTTCTTACATCAGGGTACGTGTGTGTTATGAAATGTTCAAGTGATATTGTGCAGGTACGTTGGCATACCTGTCAACATTCAACAATCCAAAATCAGGAGATTTCAAGCGGTTCACTATACTGCGGCCTATTTTGGTTTCGTTTTGTTTAGTTCTAATCCTGGTCACTAGGGGCCAGGTTAGTACTTTTGCTTAGGGAGTGGGCCTTTACAATTGATAATAATGTAATCATATGTTAATGGGATTCTTTTAATTTTATGTAGCAGATCACAATTGCTGCATGATGATATACACACAGTTATCCAAAACACGGAGAGAGCTTTGGAACTGAAAATATCGTCATCAACAACATTTACATTGTGTGATCTTTCAAGATCGAATACCTCTATGTTCAGCATATTATGAAATTTTTGGCTCTTGGCTAGGAAATGAATTTATTTTTGAGGAAGGGTGGATGACTTTTAAAAGTTGACCTTCAATCACCGCTTAATTATACTGTTTTTTTACCATCATTTTCCAGATTGAAGAGAAAATTGAACCTGATATTTTTTTATATTGATTTTATTTTGATATATTAGCATTCCACTTCATTGTACTATTTAAGTGAGCATTTGGTATAGATTTGTTCATGGTGCCTTCTTGCGCTTCTGTTCTAGTATACCTTATATACTCTAATTTCTGATGTTCACAGTTCATAACATTCACAGTTATATTGAAATATAAACAGTTGAATTTAACTAATTATGAAACCGCATAACAAGGTGGAAACCCACGCTTACTCGCAGTCTTCTCATAAGCCTCGATAGATTTGAAACCGAGACGTGAGCCGCCTATCCTTATAGTATTCACAAACCGTTCTGATTTATTCAACAATCTTATAATTTCACAATTTTGATGAAACCTTTCAAATAAAACCATGATTGAATTTTTCTTGATTAAGAAATCTTCTCTTATAGACTGCACACAACTAGATTTTAAATATTTCGTAAAATTATTCCCTAACCAAGAGCTACTGTCACACGTCAGCAAGATCCAGACAATAGATTCTATCGGTTCTCTTTGGTATTAGAGGGTTAAGACATTCGTGGCGAAAGAGTTGCGGTAGTCGAGCCAAATTTGCCTTTAGGCCATGCCCCCCCCCCCCCCCCCCCCCCCCTGCGAATAATTCTACAGGTCATATCAAGTATGCCGCAAACTAGCAAGGATGTCTGTAAGAAATGTCAGATAGCACTAGGAAGTATCAGATAGCATTGATTAATTTGACTTTCGTAAGGTGATAAGAATTTGTATAACATGAGCGTCTTGTTCGTTGGCATCGAGAGAAGAGGCCTAAGTCATCATGGGCAAACTAATAAGTACGTAACGAAATACATACAGGCATGCATACATACATACACAAATACATACATACATACATATATGTAGTTGTGTTTACAGCCGGAGTTCGAAAATAGGCAGCTGGCATACATAGGCACACAAATAGGCAATCGAGCGTGCGGTCGTGTATTGTCCCAGGTTCCCCACGCATTTAGTGCAGCAATTAAATATCGGCACTGTACCAGTTGAATCGCTACCATCATGCGTTGTGCTCCGTTTTATTTACATGCTTTTGTAGTCCAGGCAATCTGGCACATTTTTTGGCTAAACCGATCACTTATTGCAAAAGAAACAAAACCTGTTTTATTTGAAAGGAGACTATATGAGGAATGATATATCAAGAATCCCACTCAATCAACATATTGGAACATACTGAAATTAAGACCGAAAGTTCCAGATTCCTGAGGGTTTGGTAAGTCAAGGCAATGAAGTCTATAGCACACTGAATGTTTGATTTGCCTCATAAAATGTTCACGCATTGTCTTTGCCATACACTCTCAGTTGAACGTGCTGATCAGGTGCAGCTGGAAGTAGTCGGGGCGGATCTGAAGCTGGAGATGGAAGTGGGACACGGAGACGAGGATTGCACACGTCTCCAAGACCAAAAATAATAATTCACTTGGACATATTAAGCTCGCTCTTTCTGATCCCCAGGCCGGACACAACATTAAGGGACTTCTGTGCCTTCCTTTATGCCTGAAAGGCATCCTGGGAAGATATGGGCTTCTACACCAACGTGATCATACTCAGTACGCTCTCGTACACGTGCCTGACCCAGTCGAAATACCCTATCTTTGGCATTACGTTCATTCTCCTGAGGGCCCTCACCATATACCAAAACACCACTCTTCTAGGCGTTAAACTCATACCGCCAAGTACACCCGTGGCGGTATACAATCTCCATAGACCTATCCATACTTACCTTGGATTTACAGCAGGTAGCTAGATCATCAGCATACCCCACAGGTGTACTTGGGGTCCTATAAATCTCGCAACACCGGTTCGAATCCCGTAGCTCCGTGACCAATGAATTAATAAAGTTTATTTCATCAGCGATAGGAACCCGCCTTGGTGAATTCCGCACGCTAAAGTATACCACTTGGAAACTTCACCCTGAATATGGACACAGCATCTAAAATCGAGATAACACCTGTACAGAAGGCGCCAGGACTTACTGCAGACTCCTATGTCATACATCTGTCTGAACAGTCCGTCTATCCATACGGTATCAAAGGCCTTAGGTACTTCATAGAAGGCCACAAAACACTTAACATTGTCCTCCAGTGACGCAGCTATGGTCTCCTGTAAGGAAAATGCCGTATGGATACACGACTGCCCGGACCGACATGCACGCTGCAGTTTGGTAATGACCTCCTCCTCAACCCACCACTCTTTCATCCTCTGCCACACTAAAACCTCAAAAAGCTTGTTGAATGTCAACAAGAGGGTAATCCTCCGGTAGCTATTCAGGTCCAGTACAGGTAGGTCCTTCCCTTTAAACATGGGAATCTGGACACCTACTCAAAAACACTTCGGGATATACTCGTTCTGTCTAATCTTATTAGAGATGACACAAAGTAACTCTCGCATATGCTTACCAGCATAAAAGAAGTATTCCGCCGACACACCGTCGTGTCCGGTTGCCTTGCCAAAGTGCAGTGCCTTCAGCGCCGAGTCAATTTCGTCTCTTGAGAATGGGAGACTCAGAAACTCATCATCTACCAACTCCCCATTATAGTCTCTAACAAAGTTTGATACATTAACCAAGTGCTCCTGATCAAACTCCTGAGACACCTTTGGGGTCACTAACTTCGAAAAATGCTGTCTCCAAACTTTGAGAACATCCTGCACTTCATGCACTACCTTACCATCACTTCCCCTGATCGCAAGAGGGCTGTTATTCTTATACTTCCTACACCTATTAACAAAAGCCCAGAAGGTGTTCCTATCTAATTCAGCGGTTCTAATAGCAGTCACCACTTCATCATTCTCATAGTCCCTAGCCGGGCGCCTAAGTGTCTAATTAAAGCTCAACTTAGACGCACGATACTCATACCATAGATTACATTTCCACCCTCCCTTGGTCTTCCCGCCGCAACCCACCGCCGATAGGCAGCCACCTTAATCCGCTTCAGATGACTCAGGTCGTCATTCCAAAAAGGCTTAAGGTGGCGGGGGAACTTGGTAGTAGGTATCTTAGAGGAGACGCAGTGAATCGCCCGTATGAGGCGACTAAGGCTGGCATGTAATGTAGTTAGTTTTAAGGAACTCTTCGAGAAAGTTCCTCTAGACAGAATTTTATCTTGTTCACATGAGATTGGTCTGATTTACCGTTTATAAAATATTTTAAGCACTTAGCTGTTTTTGAAACAACCATGTATGTGCAACTTATACATTGAGACTGTTCATTCTATTGCGATCATTTTCATCTATTTATAGCTTTGTTGTTGTTTTCCTACAATAACAAAGAAACATCAGTGTACACATATTTTATGGCACTAATTGGCCTTTGTGTGGCAATGTGCCTCTAAGTTTCCATTCATTTATTCACAAGTTGTTTCTTTTAATGAGATAATTATGTATTTCCTGACAATGAATTATTGGAGAGAAGTGTAATATCAAATGAACGCATTGTAGTCATTATTTGAACAAGATGAACACTACTTGAACACGGGTTAGGCAATTTACACACTGCTGACAATTGATTTAAAATGTAAGATAAACAGTCTGAAACAGCAAACCACAATGCATTCTGAAATTGATGTACACATATACTTTTTTATTTTTCAAAACATTTTTATTCAGTTCTGGCATGGAATATCAAGACATAACACAATAACATTTATAGTATCATTTGTAGTTTTGCATAGGCAAAATAAAGACACAAGAATTGTTGAAAATAGACCTTTGTTTAACAATGGCTGGCATTGTAATTGACATGTGATTAGGCATGGAAAATCAAGACATAACACAATAATATTTATAGTATCAATTGTAGTATTGCATAGGCAAAATAATTGCATAGGCAAAATAATAGCACATATACTTGCCACCATCTCACATATCTGAACCATTTCTGGGAATGAATCACTTAGATACCACCATGTTACATATCTTGGGTCTAAGTTAGTCTGAAGCCGCTGTTGAAAATAATTACAGCTGACTGCCAATAATTATCCTCAATTATCCAGGCTTTCTACCAAATTTTCTTTTTAAATCATTTTACTCATTTTTTCTACTGCCTGACAATAAGATTAGAAACACCAAATCTTTCCCCTGCTTAGGACATATTGAACTAATCAAACTTTTGATTAAATTAAATGTCCTATAATCCAAAATCTATGGTGAAAAATAGAAAATTGACTAGAGCAAAAAATTAAAAGCCAAATATGTGTGGACAATAGGTCAATTTTATTTGGTAACAAGAAATATATATACATATATATATATATATATATATATATATATATATATATATATATATATATATATATATATATATATATATATATATACATGTATATATATATATATATATATATATATATATATATATATATATATATATATATATATATATATATATATACATACATACATACATACATACATACATACATACATACATACATACATACATACATACATACATACATACATACAAACATACATACATACATACATACATACATACATATATATATATATATATATATATATATATATATATATATATATATATATATATATCGCAAACTACATTATCATTGTTACTAAGAATAAAATATACAGAAGAAAATGGAAACAAAATATTCCAACTTTGTTTGAAATCAAAAAGGTACTTAAAATTATACAAAAATAGAAGTATATTTTGGAAAAATAAAGTAAATCCTATAAATGATATTAGGAAAATAGTCTATTTTATACAATGAGTTGAACACAATCTGATTGTTACCAAGTATGCTTGTATTCTCTACAATTTACCCTTGTTTGATATCAATATTTTATGTTATCTTTATGTTTCGCAAACAGATTGACCTTCCTCCCTCTTTCGAACATATGTCCCACCCCCCTACAATATAGATACGCTTTATAACATTTTTTTCATTCATAATCAAGGTGGAAAACATGAATAGTAAATATGTGTCATCATATTGCATTTTAAACACAGGTAATCTCAAAGCATGTATCAGGTTAATTACAATAAAAAAGACAATACAAATGATAGTTGACGGCAAATAAAAAGGAAAAAATCAATATCCATTTCCAAGCTGCCACATAGAAGTGTACCCTGTATTGCACCTCTCATCAAAGTTGGGCATGGTCATACTGAGATTTGCGTCGTGTTCAGTTGTTGATGAATATGGCAGTTAACATATATTTTCTTACCCGTTTACCTACAGATGTATATTAGGTGCCTTGTGCTAAGATTAATAGCAATTTATTATGAAGGAGTATTTGGAATTACCAAACACTTTATCCCAGTCACACATTTTGTATTGAGATTGAATATCTTCCCTCACCTTTTCTCAACATTACTCTATATTTGAATGGTGGAGGGACAATAAATAATGCATGTACATGTATCTACAGAACTCAGACTGTGATTTCTCCATTTTCTTCAATAATGTCTGAGTCACTTACCCATAGCGGATTTAAATACAAATATTAGGAAGTCCTCGGTCATTAAAACTGCTACTATCGTGTGATCTTGGATGCAAAATATCTGAACTTTGCATCCGCATCCTTGTGTAATACCTGTATATTTTCTATATCCTTTTTGGACATAAAAAATTCAGATACCCTAATCTGGTCATGCTCCTCACACAAGCATGCTCACAGTGATCCCACACTAAAACCCATTATGGTCCATGCTTAAGGACTTGATCCTTGCATTGCAGTCATGTTCTGTTTTCTTTCTCTACGTATATACACATGGCAATCAGTCATCCATCAATATTATGGTGGATGGCAGTTTACTGTGCTATGAATAGTGATCCACATGTTCCCTCGCGACATGTTTATTTCCTTCTTCCGATGGTAGGCGCTGCCACAAGTTTGAACACCCTGAAAACCAATGAATGAATAGCATTACTGTACGAAACTAAGCCAATAAAATCACCTTCTTCCAAACTTATTTCATGAAATTCTATCTTATATTGACATTTTAAAACAGACAGGATTAAGTGCTCGCCATACCAAAATATATATTGTGTGTATGCATGTATGTATGTTTGTATGTATGTATGTATGCATGCGTGTATGTGTATGTATGTATGTATGTATGTATATTAATATGAATATATATATATATATATATATATATATATATATATATATATATATATATAAATATATATATATATATATATATATATATATATATATATATATATATATATATATATATATATATATATATATATTAATATATGAATAAAGGCGTGTGTGTGTTATGCCATGTATAAGTGATGGTCACACAGAGGTATGCAGGCCCTACCAGACACCATGGCGAATTAGTAGATATGTATCCAAGTAAGGGATCTTCTAGTCAGAGCACATAGATAAGAAGTAAAGTCAAAATCTTGATACAGCCATTATTACACTCTAGACGCCTCTTACCTTCACACATGTACCTGCAAAAAAGAGATAAAGACACATTATTGATATGACCCAACTTAGCATTACAATCGAATATTTTAAAAGTTATTCATCCTCTACATACTTGTACTTTAAAGATTTGTGTTTCCATTTGGTATTCAATGTATCGTCATCTTTTCTACTATATTGAGGCTAAATCATGGATGAGCTGGTTTTTCTATGCAGAGTAAACTAGATAACTCCAATAACGTTTTGTGTGTTTTGAAAGGAGGTGGTCAGGAAGACAATAGTCTTGACACTTTGTGTGTTTAGCACAGAGGTCTTTTACATGTGAGTTAGTATGTCTCTGATATTTAATGTAAAGGATAGTAGGGGTCAGATAAAAAAGCCAAAACATGCATTTCATTCATTTTCAGCGTTTTTCCAGACTATGGCAGACACCAGTGTATGAAGTAATGTCTAGATGAGCTTCTAATATGCTGATTTAAGGAAAATTCATAATTTGGTTCACCTCAACCCCTTTCACAGCACAAGCCATTAGCAATTGTAATTGTCTAACCAACTAAATATTGTTCCAGGGCACAGACAGGAAATATGACTCCTGCCAAGGAAATTACGATTGGATAGGCTTTATCCTAGATTAGTCTTTCTGATATGGATAGACAGCAACTTTAGAAATAGAAAGAATAGGAACATCCAGCCTCATACCTTGTGCTTCATAATCAATTTTGCTATGTGCTTAAAGATGGAAAGTCGACAGTGGCCAGAGACATCGGGATAAGATCTCTGTAGACATCAATCAAATCACACCCTTTATCTTGAAAGAAATGTTAGCTAACATTCATTCTTTTCACATACTTGTTTGCAAATGTATGAATATGTAAATCATACGGCCCTAACGATCAGTTAAAGTATCAGGAGAGAAACTAAGGAAAATGTCGCGAAAATGGTTCCAACAGAATAATACATGTAACCTGCTGACTTTGTCGGGTGAATGTTGACAGGTATGGGCAAGACAGGTGACACTCACGGTAGATTGAGCACAATCACAATTAGAACCATGAGGAGAGCGGCCGCCAGGACAGCAAAGGTGATCATCTTCGCAGAATTCATCTTGAACTATAACTCCTACAAGTAGATCTGAAATGACAAAAACAGGTTTAACCCCTTAAGGTCGTTGTGGCCACATGCAGCCTGACAATTTTAGCGAAACGTTTAGTGAAACTTTAGGCTAGAAATATATGGCGAAATCCAAAACAGTCAATTACTAACGTCTCTTCCTAAAATATTTCTGAAATCATAACTTATTCCACGTTGCTGTCAAAGTAAATGTATTAAAGATCAAGACAGCATTTATAAGAGGAATTCTTATGTATAAAATGGAGTGAATAATGCTCAAACAGTCAAAAGTATCAAAGCTCCAGACAATGCCAACAGTAACTCCAACAACATGAGTGGAAAATAAGCAATAAATGCAGACTTTCTTTTAAAGCATCATATAGGTGCCAGATGAGATGTTGGACTGGATATCACTTATTTTTGGTAGCTGGCACCGTAAGTGTAACATTACTTTTTTTCTTCAATTTTGAGATTTTTCACTACAGATTTATCTAAAACTTTGCATCTTTGATTTGAAAAATAAACAGGAATTGTCTGCTTTTTGAAGCACAAGTAAATCATAGGTTTGTGTGTTCAAAATATTTTGGAGTATGTATAGGTCTGGAAATCTAACATTTACTAAATTTGCAGGTCTGGATCACCCTTATGCAACACGTTGTTCTATGTTATTGCCATGGGAAATATGCTAGTGCCTGCCAAGTTCATAAATGTGGCTCTCCATTCCTATTCTTACAAAATAAACTCTGTTTCTAGGTATCTGCACACTGTAGGATCATATTATAGTATCTGCTGAATACACACACCAGCGTCTCAAGACCTTTGGTAGATCTTTGTTTGTACTTATGATTTTAACTGCATTACAACAAAAATGCGAGCCAGAACTGGAATACAAACAAGTCTATTAACTAAGCTTCCTGTACAAACAAACACATTTTCTATGCGTAGAGAGAGAAACACTGAGGACAGACTTTAATATCAAGAACAGTCATAATAATAACAGTCATAATATCTGTCAGCTAGAGAACAGTGAGTCAACTAAATGACCTGCTGGCCCCTGGTACGAAAGGTACAAAGTATCATTAAGTGGGAACTCGTTGGCCCCCGATTAGGAGTGAGGACCCAGTTCCTGGGTGAAACAGATATAATGAATCAAAAGAGGGAGTGGGGTGACAGGCATTCAAAGGGCCAAGAAGTTAAGGTTACAACTGGGCAGGAATGTGAGAAATAAGGCTGTTTAAGTGTAACTGCAGGTAGAAAAAACAAAGGGGCCTGTGAGAGGCCAACAGCCCGGTCACACGCAGCCTGTTGGGCAGGTATGAGAAGTAACTGAGAACTGCTATGCTGCGCCAGTTGCCGGAGGCCTGCAGCTGATGGAACTGGGCCAGTTTTTGGAAGCCAGGGTACAGGCATCCCTCCTGGGGGAGCAAAAGGTGAGGTTTGCGCCCGCGAGACCGGCCTCACGCAAGGCCACAGCGCAGAAATCCAGCCCCAGGCAACAGGAGCTGTGAGTGGACTACCAAGTACTAGCTCACCAGTGGTAGTCCTCATGGGCCAAAAAAACTGGAGTGGAAGAAGGGGCGAGTTGATCCAGCTGGCAGAGGCGGCACGAGGCCAGAACTAGACAGCAGGGTGAAAAGATGCCCAAAAGAGGTGCAAACATTTAGCTAGAATCTGCCTCTGTGGGCAAAAGGCAACAATCCCCAGTCCATCGGATCAATGTGTAATTGCCGGTACCCTCTTGCCAGATCAATTTTGAAGAAGTACGCCCCACTGCCCAACTCCAGGATGCGTTTTTCCATAATGTGCACAGAAGTCAGCTTGATGGTCAAAGGACCATCGATATAGTTGACCGTGTCGATGCCATAGTAAATTGAAAAAAAACAGAAAAGAAAGGTCAATTACGATGCATCTGTGTTCTGAATTTTTCTTTTCCCTTTTCTCAACTAGCCAGTGGGCTTCTCAAGGGGGAGTACTAGTTCGAACTATGTATGCTACCGTGTTTGAAAAATAGCCCTTACGGCATGGAATCTGGATGCTCATGTATATAGCTTGAGACAACCTTCAAAAATCAGTCACGTTTGTATCCTACCTTGTTTATTTGTATAATCCAGACTTTATTTCATTCAAATATAACTCAGTTGTAAAATGCCTGTATGCCACAATTATAAAGTTTGTTTTCTAATTCTCAAAGAGATGATTTTTATTGCATCTATAGGTACATATGTGCATCATAGCTTATTTCAACCACAGGTAATCATGTAATCATCAAAGAATGAGTTAGGTTAATGGCAATATAAAAGGGAATACAAATGGTGATAGCTTGTGACAGCAAAATAAAAAAGGGGAAATATTTCAATATCCATTTTCAAAGTGCCTCAAAGAATCATATACCATCTTCCACCTCTCATCGAATTGCAGCGTGGTCATACTGAGATTTGCTTTATGTTCATCAGCCTTAAGTTGTTGACAAAGATGGTATTTAGCTAAGTTTACATGCATTTTCTTACCTGTCTGCCTAATCATGCATATCACTTTTTTGTGTTAAGAATAATAACATTTATTATGAAGGATGACTTGGGATTGCCAAACACTTTATCCCAGTCACTCATTGCGTAATGAGGTTGAATATCATTTCTAACACTTTTTTCAACATTACTCCCGAGTTAAATGACTAAGGGACAATAAAGAATTGTATGTACTTTTTATCCTTTTCTTTACAGTATAGGCAGGATTCAGATTCTGATTTGCCCATTTTCAATATAATAAGATCTGAGTCACTAATCTATTGCGAAGAATCTTAAACTGTATAAACCTAAAAATAAGCACATTCAGTTATCTTGCTACAGAGTTTAAAGCATGTTTTTATTTGATCAAAATTGAGTGTATCATCTAGATTTTCTTCCCATTTTGCATTGATTCGAAAAGGTAAGCTTCTGTTTTATTAATACATTTATAAAAATGTGCACAACCATTTAAAGAAAGATTTGAGATCTGAATTAGAAAGAGTAAACATGGCTGTATAAACGTAGTACCATCTATATGATTTGTCATAAAACTTTGAAATCTAAATCTCAATTGTTCGTATTCTCAGAAGTTGCAAATAATGACCAATTTTCTTATTATCTCTTCTCTGCTTTCCATCTGTCCCAATGTGTTCAACAAATCACCGATAAATCTAATCCCTATTTTTGATTGCATATTTTGGAGTTGTACCATATAGGCACAGCGCACGCTTCTTTGTAGTTGAAAGGTTGATGTTTCACAATTTAACCTTCAATGGCTATAATGTAATCTAGCCAGAACATATTTTTAGTTGATTTTGTAAGGTTCTTTAGGTAAATATCTCCAAAAATGGAAATTTTATCGAGACCACAGTGTACAGAAATATTGCCCATCCCTCATCTTCTTGATATATGACATATTCGACCAACCTGCCTTTAGGGCTTTATCAAATAGTGCTAAGTTAGGGTAGCTTAAACCCCCTGATATGGAAGGTAATTCTAAAATTTCTTGTCAGAATTTTGGAGTTTTTTAGCCCCAAAGGAAATCTTTGAACATCCGGTCTATTTCTTTCATTAAAGATTTAGTTGGGGTTGGGAGAGACAGGACATGGGTTTTCTTTGATAGTAGCAGACCTTTAATGATTGTAATTTTGCCAATTGGAGTTGGAAATCTAGGGCTCCATATGCTTATTAAATTGTTGATGTCTCCAATCTTACTTCTAATATTTAAATTTGTAATATCTGCCATATTATTAACATCAAAGTGTTATTGTTAACATCACAATTATGAAGTTGAAGCAAATCAATTGCAGTTATCATGGCGAGAACTTAAAAGGTGTGCATGAGCACATAGTGGAATAATTCCATGATTTTTGGAATTATGGTTCGCTTCAGCTTTAGAATTGTGGCATACAGGCGCCCAGTTTTCTTGGTGCAAGTGCTATATTTTTGAATACTTAGATGTCTAACTGTGGGGGAGGCCAACACAGATAGCATATAGCTTAGATAAATAAAAACAAGTGGATATGAAACCAGCCGGTCAACCTGAACAGGCTAGCCTCAACCAGTGCCAACGAATAGCCCAGAATTTGTGCTCTTCGCATGCTGAGTTGATGCTGGCGATCGGGTTTCTCTGTAATATAAATGATACAAGAGCCCTGATTAGTCCTTGTTCGCACGCTGATGCCAGATCGGTGAACCATGGCGTGAGTCCAGCTCTTCACTATAGTGCATATGGTAATTGGTCTCTGGCTACATATCCATTCTTTTCTTCATCTGAGCATATACGTAGTAGTAAACATCGGCCGGTACCAGAGTTAGAGTTGCTCGAACTAGCGAGAGTCTGCAAGTTTTATTGTGTCTCCTCTTGTTGTAAAACCTGTTTGACACGACTGGAAGCCGTGTGGAGGAGAATAGAGCAGTCAGTGTACAGCCTGCAACTCCTAGGGAGTGGCCAGCAACAGACGCTGGAGACGCAGTGAAAAGCTCCCAGTGAGCCATCACGGAGCGCTGCACAATGGCGGGCAACAGTCACATGGAAAATGTAGTTCTATTGTCCGCCCAACGAGGGCGCCTGCAGTGTTTTGTGTGTGGCCAGCTGGAAGCTGCGTGCTCACAGCCAGGCATCCTCTGATTCCCCCAAGATAAATTTCTGTTCACAATCCCTTATTATAAATATCACATTTATTTCGTCTCTTTTTGCCCTACTCACGCTAATCTGTTTCCAGCAAGTTTGAAGCGGTGGAGGAAACCCGCTGAAGGGAGGTGCCCTTTGGGCCTACTTTGTTGAATTCGTCCCAATTGACATGGCTGTCTGCTCTGACCATGCAGATTCCTTCGAGCTAGACCATTTTGACCAAAATTCTCATCTCATTTTTTGGCTGAAGTGAATAACGATACAGTATTCGAAGCCAGTATTTTAGAATATGACAGATATGAACCCCCTCTATGTGTAAGGTCAAAATTCTTGTTACCAAATAAAATTGACCTATTGTCCCATGTACCTTGAATTCTGACAGGACCTGAAAAACAGCATTTACTATGTAAACCACGTGCTGTTAGAAATGTTGAGGCTTATGGGAACATTGAACAATGTTTTTAAAATACTCATCGTGCAGATCCTCTGTGGAGGTAGGACTTGCACCTTACCAAAGACATGAATAATCATACGGTAGACTCTCATTTTTAAGTTAAGGGTAAGTCTTGACATTTTGCCAAAAAACGAAACACATCCAGATGTGTTCTTTAAGGGTGCCGCATTACCTTAAAATAGTCACTTATTGATAAGTTTACCATTATTCGGCAACTATGAGATGTCACCTTTACAATAGCATAAGTGCCGTTGTCTTCGTTAAACCCAGTTATCAGATACTCAAGTTTTGAAAATGACCCGTGTATCGGGTAGGGTTCTGCCTTAATGGGTTAAAAAAATCACCCCCGTGAGTGGCATACCCTTAGAAACATGTTTCAGAATTCGCAGAAATCGTTGGATACATTGTTGCAAATTCAGAGGTGAGAATTGACGGGTGATGAGTTACATTGTTGCAATTTAATGTTGATATGTACTGGGTTGGCGGATGAAGCGGGTTCGAGTTACGTTACTTAGTTACCATAAAACTGTTCGTGTCTATTAATAAACATTTTCTCCGCATTTCTCTTGTCTTGGTTGTTCGTGCCCCCACCCCTTTCTATTGACACAGCATAAAGGATTGACTTACCTCGGCAGTGCTGCTCACACTGCTTCTTGGTTTACGAAATGCTATACGAACAGGCGGAACAGAACTAGTGTGTGGTATTGTATAAGCCACATGTCACCCAACACAGGCCCCGGAATGTGTATGGATTTAGGAGAGCACCCAATAAGGTCGTACTTAATAACATTGCCATTTACTTATGGTTGACCAGTTATTAACTCTTTAACAGCTAGCAGAACATAGTTGCGCACTTCTCAGTACTACCCAAGGGATTGCCCCTTAGAGCCTTGGCAACATGTGTTGCATAGTTTGATATGTTCTATAATATGGGGGGGGATGTGGTTTAAACATAGGGCTATTCCATTTGAATGTACATGGGGGGGGGGGGGGGGGGTGGAACGCTCACCTATTAAAAAATCATGGGGGGAGGGGGTCAAGATGAAAAAATTGGGGGTTTACATGAAGAAAAATCATGGGGGGGGAGGGGGTCTGAAATTGTGAGCGTTCCACCCCCCCCCCCCCCCTATGTACATTCAAATGGAATAGCCCATAGTATAAGTCTAAGGTTAAGTGGATTTTAGAAAAAAAGCACATGAATTTAATCAGTACATGTCATATTTATGAGAAATCCCGTTTTACATTGTCTTTTTA
>OZ012701.1:12196669-12199169 GCA_963942565.1 Maea johnstoni
CTACTACTACTACTACTACTACTACTACTACTACTACTACTGCTACTACTACTACTACTACTACTAACACTACTACTACTACTACTACTACTACATAATCATCATCATCATAATAATAATAAAAATAATAATAATAATAATAATAATAATAATAATAATAATAATAATAATAATAATAAAAATAATAATAATAATAATAATAATAATAATAATAATAATAATAATGATAATAATATGTATGTATGTATGTATGTATGTGTATGTGTATGTATGTATGTATGTATGTATACATGCATGCGTGTATGTATGTGTGTATGTGTGTATGTATGCATGTATGTATGCATGTATGCATGTGTGTATGTATGTATGTATGTTTATTGATTGTTTATAAAATTATCTCACCTGAGATCCGTCCAACCTGGTTGAAGGTTCGCATGCCTGCAAAACCAAACATGTGCGAACCGAGACTGTGCCCGATCAGGTGCACATCCGAATGCTTCATGCCCTTCTCCGACGAGAGTTTGTCGAGAATGAGCGAGACTTCCGCTCCAGCCACGCGAGTGTTGGAGGCCGCGTAGCGGTAGTTGATTGCTATCAAATTCGCACCTCCGCCCCAGTCAAAAACGATAAAGTTATAGTCACCCTAGAAAGAGCAAATTATGCAAATGATGGCAGACAACCCGCGTTCGATTCCCAGCGGGGGGCACTGGTAAAGGAAATGTCACAGATACCCCCAGAAAAGGGGAATGGAAAAGAAAAGTTAGACATGCAATCCAGCAATACTGGGCAAAACACCTAAAACAACAAGCAACTACAAAGAAGACCTTAAAATTCCTGAATTCAGATGCCTACACCCCAGGGAAGCTACACCCTATCTGGGAAACAGTGGACACTTAGCAGTATGATATAAAACGTGCACAAATCAAATCTAGACTGGTAACCGGCAGATACCTCCTACGGGAGGATGAAGCTCGATACAGGAAAATTGATCCCAGCTGCCAACTGTGCAAATCCGGGGCAGTAGAGAACTTACAACACTTCCTTCTAGAGTGCCCTACACTAGAGACAGCCAGGAAAGGGTATATGAACAAACTCACGGAGACAATAGCCAACCTCACCCAACTAGAAACTACCGTCCTAAAATCAAAACCGGAAATGATGATGCAATTCATCTTGGATTGCTCCAGACACTTCCACAACAAACCAAACAATGACGATGCTATCAGAACCATTGAATCCAGTAGTAGAAAATTGTGCTTCGCACTACACATTAAACGAAGTACGAGACTCAATACGGACAGGAGGATGCAAAAACAACAACCCACGCCAGATGGCGGTCGCACTGAGGAAAAGTGCGGATATACAAGCGTGAAGTGAAGTGAAGTGAGGAAATTGCTATTTCCTTGCTGCTTTCCAGTGCTTCGGTTGGAACTTTAAGCTGTAGGTCCAGTTTGCCAAGAGCCTGAGACCAGCCAGTGTTTCTTGAAATTCATATACCAAATTAAGATAAAGATTACTTTACTTCACTTTTTTTAAGTGATGGATCCTGTGATCAAGGGTCCACCAGACAATGTCATAGGCTAAATTATCGCAATCTACAAGAAGGAATGTTATTCTTTATTCACACATTCCGAACCATTGGCAGATTATTGGAAAGGAATTGCTCTTGTAATGTGGCCAGTTTGTATTGTTTTAGGAAACCTTTTCCCCCTGAACGCAATGCAAGAGGGTCTATGAAAGATCTCCCAAAAACATAATATCAACATACACATATGGCACGTATCATCTATAACCTGCATCATTTAAGGTACCTTGAAAATTCTAGAAGATGTGACAAACCACTGGCATAAACAGTAACCTACAACTTTAATCTGTTAATACATGCACAGCAGCATGCAGATAAAAAGGCTATTAATTATATAAGGTCATAGTACATGTTTATATTCTTTCCCCAGTAGTACTGACATGTGAACTACCGAAGCCCAAATCACTGGTTTTTAGGGCTCGATTATTTTTTTCAGAGAATTCCAGGCACACATATTTTTTTCAATTCTATACATTCTAGAAGTGTTTTTCTAGTTTTTCTGGGACCACTATGGAAATAAGTTTCTAAATGTTATTGTATATATCCTGCGTCTGGTTAGAATTCTATTGCATAGCAGTTAATGACTTTCCAACTAGTCACCTTTGTATATGATTTTTTTTGTATGCCAATGTTATGTAATACACATCGTAGTAGACCAAATAAAATAAGATAAAATCATAGTTGTTTTTTTTCAGCCTACCTTCTTGAGGAATTCATTTTTCATCTCAGTCAACCAGGTCGATCTGGAGTCCGCGCGAAAACCATGCGAAGCCACGATAGTCTTTCTGCGCGCACTGAACACTGAACTGAAAGGAAGAATAGTATCGAATCGTATTGTACCGTACTTTCATTACATAGTCATTCGAACTAAACTACATGAAGACACATGTTGATTTTACACCCGGTTCCTGAGCA